>JALJCO010003199.1:0-1200000 GCA_023101725.1 Atherinomorus stipes
CACACAGATACCTGTTAAGACAAAAAAGGTGGAGTATCTGGGATTTAGGTCGAGCTAAAGGTGGTGCACGTTCACACATCACTTGCGTCGCATTTCAGGTCGACGCAAACCGCTCCGAAACCACCCCATACAGCCGTTCCAAGAGCGGGTGAGTTACGTCCACTACGAACGCGGGTGGCCTGTGTTCACGCAGACCCAGTTGCACCATGTTCGGTGCCGAAACTCAGGGTCGACCTAAATAGGTCCTGTGTAAAAACACCCTAAGTCATAGTGTGGTTTTTGTCTCTTTTCTGTTATTAAGACATAATCTTAGACAAAACATAGACAAAGAAGTTCCAGCTTTTTTTCAGAGGTTCGCCTCCTCTGGCGACAAGTGGAAATGACGCTAATGTCGTGCACACGCATGAGCTGCTTCGACTGTGTTGGTCTCTACTTTAACCCACATTACGTTCAGTCTAAGCCCAGAGTTAGTCACCATGTCTACTGGAGTAACAGTTATAAATCTGCAAGTTGTTTACGGTTTGATCGTCGAGTAAACTGATGGACTGTATGCTAACAGTAACAACATGCTAACGCTGGCTTGTAGTTCAAATATCTACATTCACAGGCTGAGACCACAATTACCTTATAAAAAATACCACATCAACTAAATTCAACAAGTTGACAAGAGTGTATCTCTTCCCTGGGAACATTCATATGGCTGTCATATTGCCACATTTCCATGCTAAAAATTTAGCATTTCAATATTCTGCATCCTTATTTCCGTCATACATCACATTTACCTTGTTAGTAAGAAGAAAGCCAACTGTGGGTCAGTTTTATTCCCAGACTGGATTGAAGTTTCCTCAAATTGAAAAAAATAAAGAAAAAAAAATCTGCTTGGTTGTTTACTCCCATCTTACTTCGGTGCCGGTTATGTGCCAAAAAAACGCCCCCCTGCCGTGGGGACCTGTCAGACTCCAGTTTAGTTCTCTTCGTCTCACAAGACAAAATTTTTCTTCTTTGTCTTATTGGAGTCTGAGTTGGAGTTTTAGAGGCAACTGATCTCCGTCTTTTAGCAGCACTTAGTGTTGTCTCAACATGCACGGACCTGGGGTGCACAACACTGTTGCAAGTGCAGCCAGACGAAAGAGTATGCGCAGCTTGTCTCTCCCACAAGCGCCCCCTTGAGGCTCTGTACCCGAATATCTTGCATTGAGCATTCAGAAACAGTATTAAGAGACCATCGCAGTGAAGAAAGATCGACTCAGTCAACACATCAGGCAATTATAAGAGCACATGGAGGAAAGAAAAGATGGTATTTAATATTTAAACATGTGCAATGCACCTTTAAGATTTGAAAATGTTTTCTCCCACTGTAAAGTGCCTCTTCAAGACTAAAATAAAAATTACAATGATAAAAGGTGTTATCACTACATTGGTGGTTCAGTCATCGATGACTAAGTCATTTTTAAAACTATGAAAGGTTCTAAAATCAGACTGGAAAGCTGTTAAGAATGGTTGCAATCCTTCAAAGATGTCCACTGCGGAAAGAGAAATTGCTAAAAACCTTAGATGAACAGGACAGTTTGGATGAGATGATTGGTTGACTTCCCTGTACTCAACCTGCCACCATCACACCTCAAAACAGCAGCCATCCGAGTCTATCTGGAGAAACAAATTTCTTCTCATCACATTCATGGACATGGAAGAAACACAAGCTGCAATCTCCAGCTAATGGATAGCCAAAAGTCAGTTTTTTCTATAGTGATGGTAATTGCACCTGAAAATGCATTGGCTTGAGACATTCCACTGCAGATGACCTCTGATACGCCGTCCTGCATACATGTGACTCACACAGGGACAAAAACGGGAACGGATAATGCAGACAATTATAAAACTGAATGAATATGTCACTTTGAAGTCATTAAGGATGCATTTCTGAGGTCTTCAAGCGAATACAGAAAGACTCTGGTGGGCAGGCAGTGTCCTGTTCTTGAGATTAGCCTGTCAAAACACACGTCCAATTAAAAGATTCAGATGACTGTGCCCCAGGTCTTGGCATGGTTGTGGCGTGTATGTGTCTGTACATGTTCAAGGGGAGAAGAAAGAGAGTGAAGCTGAGAGCAACTGTGCCCGTGTCTTTATCTCCGTTGCTGCACATGTGGTTCTGTCCATGCTGTCTGAATCACTGTAAGTGATAACACTACCAACCATGTAATTTCATTTTCCCTTTCTGTGTCTCTATGCACGTGCATGTTGGTGCCTTTCTCTATCCATGTCCACAGCTGTGTGCTTGGTTAGAAGTGTGTAAATGGTATGCATATGTTTGCTTGTGTGTGTTGAATGCATAAATAGGGCATATTGCCAGCAGTGCACCTACAGCGGAAATGGGCGTGGCTGTGGTAGTTTCCCTCAGCTCTCCTCCTTGTCGCTGCTAGTTGGGCTGAAGGTCTGTGTGTGTGTGCGAGTGCGTGCATGTGTGTGCCCGTTTCATCCACCTCACCACACCAACGGCCTTACTCCAGTCTTATCACCCCCCTCCCCCCTTCACTCTTACTCTATATCTTCATTTTTAAATTTTTTTTTAACGTGACTGCAGCGAGTTTAAATAAAATAAGAAATACCCTGCAGTAAAAAAATAAACAAACACTAGCTCGGAGGCTTTGTCTGCTCTGAGAGACACGGAGAGGAAATCGATGATGTGACATCACAGCAGCGGCTGGAATTAAAATTATTCTACTAAATATAGATTTGGCTTATTCGTGACTCCAGGCTTTTGCAAGAGATTAGCTTTGGTGTTCTCTTCACAGTTTGACTTTTCAAATTAGAAAATTGCCAGTTTCTGGAATATATTTAGCTTAAACCTGCTAGCTGTTTATTGTTGATGAAGACTGTCTCGGTTCTGGCTTGGATGTTTGGGGACAAAGATTCAAATGTCTGGGATTATCAATTGGATCCATTTCAGCGGTGATGTTTTGTTTTTGGCATGCAGGATCAATTTTCTAGTAGCTTTCAGCATTGAATCTGACAATGGTTTAGAAAACTATTAAAAGGGATTTTTTTTTTTTTAAAAGATGAAATTCATTCTCTGCATCTAACCCATCTCAGGTTGAACCTGAGAGCAGTGGGCTGCTATTTGGGGTGCCCAGGTGGCAGTTGTTGGGGGTGGGGGACCTTGCTCAGGGGTCTACAGTGGTTTATCTGAGTGCCAGGTCGGGGACTTGAACCCCGATCTGCCGCACCAAAGCCCGCGACATTACCTGCGCTACCCCTCCCCCTATAAAAAGGTGGTTGATTTAGATCTGTAGCAGATTTAAAGGTAGTTTTGTCTCGGCTCAACTTGACAAAAAGGTTGAAATTTATTTCAGGCTTCAAAGAACGATAATCATTTTTAAATGAGAATTTCGTCATCTAAATCATGTGATAAATGTAGCCTAATATTGTCAACTAAAGCCCCTCTGCTTTGCATGTTCACTTGTAGGGGTAAGTGGTAGGAGTATATGCCCCTTCAGGCAAAGAGTTTTCAGATGTACACTTAGGGTGCATCCCATTACACCCACTAGCCCTACTTTTTAGCCCTATCCCTAAATTTTGCGTGATCCCGTGAAGGTAGTGCTGTCCCAATTCCTCTTTGTATGGACATATTGAGGGGTAGGGGTATGAATCTAGCCCTTCAGAGCGAAGGATGTCAGATGCTGACTTGCTGGGGAAGGGCCAGAGAAAAGGGAACGACAGGGACCTCCGGAGAGCGACAGGACTCGGAGAAGAAAACTCACAAATGTACATATTACACAGTTGTTCATGCTTGGATTTTAGCCCTACCCCTTGAGGCTCCCTTTTAAGTGGTAAGGGGGCAAAGGGGTAAGGGTGAAAAAATAGAAATGAGATTGGGTCTAAATCTATAGAAAGCAGAGTCCATACAGGGTCACTACTCATCATTTTAGTGCCATAAGTGCAACAGCCTTGTCTGCTGTTGTACTGTATGCTGCTCATACTAAAGGAATTCCTTTTAGTTTTGTTTGAAGTTGAGTTGAAGTGTGTGTATTTCTATGTAGAAATGCAGACCTGTGCTAGAATTTACCTGGTTGCATCTTATGTTGCTTTTGACACACATTATTGCCATCCGTCACATACTAAGGCTTGGTCAAGAGTTCTTCAGTGGGGAAATCTGAAGTGTATCTACTCCTTCGTACCAGTTTTTTAACCATGGTACTTGGGGGGGATAGTGGTTAACAGAAACAAAAAAAATTTAATGTGTTTTATTATTTTTAGCATTACATCATGACAAAAGTAGGAATCTTGGACAAATTTTGAACAAAACTAGAAATGCGCGTAGAGGCGCAGACCTCCGCCAAGGAGCTCAGTCCTGCCCCCATAAGTCCCTATTGCCCAATGATGCATAAAAAGCATGAAGCATAGTGGATTTTATTTCATTCTGCTTAAAGTGCTGTGATACCCTGCAATGTCTTGTAATTAACACAGCAAATTCAGTGTTCTAATGATATTCTACCATTAATTACTGTATGTTTATTCACAAACTTTAACTTTGGAATCAAAGTGATGAGTGAAGCTTTACCAAACTGTTATTAAATAAATCCAAAAATAGCCTCATCTCAGTGAGAGACACTCATATGCAAACATTGTGCAAGTTCTTAAGCATTATTACGCATGACCACATTTTTTCCCCTTGTAATTATTATTCTGCCAATGTCATCGGAAGGGCTCCACAAATTTAATTCTAATTTGATGCTTCCCTTCTGTTTGAAATGGGTGAGTGGTCGCTAACAAAACCTTTGTGAGATTGAAACCCAGATATAGCATTGACAGATTGACAAAGTAGTCCTTTTGAAATTTTGAGCAGTTTGAGCCATGCTGATGTGGTTGGTGTGGTCACATGCTCGAAACATTGCTGGCGAAACTCCAGTTTCATAAGATCGAGAGAATTAAGCAAAGAGACTTGAGTGCTCCCCCCCTCACTGCATGACCCCTCAAAAAATTCTGGATCCAAACAGTGATCCAGATCTGCACCAAAATGTAATCAGTTCCTCCTTGTCCCATTATCAACCTTCCTTGAAAACGTCATCCAAATCTATTCTGTACTACTTGAGTTATTTTGCTAACACAAACATGCCTTTCTCACTTCACTTTCTCAAGGTTCAACCTACTATTCCAATAGAAAAAAGTTCCACAAATACAAAAAGGGAAATTTCCAAACTGGTTATCCATTTGGATGTCCATAGCCGTGAATTGAAACTGTGAACCTGCATTTTTACAATCGGTCGTTGTGTCCTGTTGTTAATGTGGTGGAGTACAGTGTGAACACAGCTGTTTTCAGCCTCCCCTACAACCTGCTAATGGAGCCACTCTAACTGCATGCTTTCAGCACAAATACCTGTACATTGCAGGGTATTTAGTTCAGTTTAAAAATGATGTCCTCTTTTTCTTTTCTCTATAGAGCAAAATCTTCAGTTTACCCTCTTTTTTTAAAGGGTTTATTTTTAAATCCTTACAGGTGGTTTTCTACCCCAATCACAATCTATTGAGCATCTCTACAGATCAATCATCCAGCTTCCTCCTTGCTACTGTGAAGGGAATTTTGAATGGTTGGTAGTCTGTCATCTGCTGTATTCGGTCAGGTGCTTGTCTTGACTGTGGAGGGAGAACTCAGTAACAGCTAGAACTTCATCACTTTGACTGTCAGTCAGTTGAATTTTGAAGAGTTTGGTGACAGTTTTCTCAACAATGTGACAAATCTAAGAGAAAGCCAAACACTCATTTGTCACAAGCGCTTTTTGCGTAACGGACATTTTAATGGACTGCAGAGTCTTATAACTGAGGTAATTTATTTATAATCTTCAGTTAAATCCATTGTTTTCCTCTTGAGTTTATTTTACCATACGAGTGTGCATTCAGCGGGATTTATTCTCTCAAAGTTCTTGTTTTGAAGCTTTGGCATTCTTTTGGGCTGTAACTTAAAAATGTTCCAAGCCAGGCACAGTGTGCTGGCCTAAAATAAGCTGCAAACAGATGTGACAGTGCCTTTGTATGTTTTGCAATACACCCAGAGTTATATTCTTGTTTTTGACAACCCCCACCAATGCCAAACACCACCACCAAGAAATTCTGCTTTGTTAAGGCCTTTTCTGAATTGAAACCTTTTTTTTTATCCAAGGCATCACACTAATACAAAGCACTCTCAGCTTCTTTGCATTGTTCAGAATTGAAAAAACGGAAAGCACAGTTTTTGTGGATGCAATCCAGGGAAAAGCTCCAGGAAGTTCGCTAAGGTTTCCTGATGGGTCAGCCAATCCCTTCAGAAGGAGATGGAAGGCTCATAAACAGACCTTTTGTTTTAAGGCACCATTGTTAAATCAGTCTTGTGTGTGTATTCATGTCCATGTCCACCCTTGAACCTCCTGAACTGTCCAGTCGGCTTGAATGCATAGGGTTGGAAAAGACATCAAGCTGGAGGACTTAATTGGTCCGTGGAGGGCTTTGCAAAGAACGGTCGAAGGTTGTGGTGGGGGGAGGCTTGACAGATCTAAAGCAAGTGTGCTGAGGAGGAAAGAGAAAAAGCAGTGTGCCAAGCATGCCAGCAAAAGAGAACATCTCTGGGAAAGAAAGAGAACGGAAGGTTGAAAGAAAAGGCCAAAGATGACGGACAGGTGGAGGAAGTGAGACTGGAGACATACTGGTGAAAAGGGGAATGGAATAGGAGGGGATGGGGAAGATTGAAAAGATTGGGTTGAAATGAAAGCAGCTGTAAAGGAAACCAAGGTGGGGGGATATGAAAATAGATTGAATGGGGACAAGAGGGGAGAAACAAAAGAGAAAAGATGAGCGATGGTAATCGAGAGGAGGCGTGCGAGGCTTCGGCTGATGAGAACAAGAGAAAAAGGAAGGAAAGGCTTTCATGTCTCTCTTCGTGCCGCGATTTGAGAATGAAATATAGTCGCGGCAGAAAGCAGGAGAGTATTAACCTGACACTCATCCCTGAATTCAGATTTCAGTCCTCGCCTTCATTCACCTCAGACTGCCTATCGCACACTGCTTTCAAAGACAGTCGAGCAGAGGGCATTTGATGAAACCTCTTTTTGTCAAGCTTGTCTTTAAGTGGGAACGTTTCAGAAATACAGGTTTTCAAAATCTTTTCTCTGCAGCAAAAAATGTCTTGATGAGAGCTGGAAGCTATATACTAAAAATAGAAGCACATCTTATGAGATTTTAAATAATGTTTAGGATTCTTCATGAAGCAATTTGATTAACCCCGTTTTGGGGAATCAAACACCTGTTATCAACATAATACATGCTCCCATTTTTATTTTCACCACTGTTATTTTCTCTGGATTCCACTGCCTCCATCTGACAGCTTACTCTATATCTCCCAGGTCATGCATAATAAGTGTTCGCTCATGAATGCGGCTGAGAAGCGGCACACAGACACCCACCACTTTTTATATAATTCATCTGGCAGTGGGACGTGTGACTGACTGTATGAAATCAAAGTCATTCCCGCGACGTGGGTGTGAGTCACTCCGTAAGTCTACTTGATCATTTCAGGCCCACGGCTTGAGGCTTTGCTGAGACCTGCTCTAGTTTCAATTAATTTTCATCGGGGTGTCCTTGTCTGTATTGTTCGCATCAAATAAAAGACACACAAAAGAAGGGCAAGAACTGCTTTCACCCCAACACCACAGGATCCCACCGCCGGATGACTCTGTTAGAAAAAAGTTTGATAAAGAAAAGCCAAAAAAAGAAAATGAGAGTATTTTTAAATGTGAATCAAATGACAGTTGGTCCTCTGAGAGAATGTACAGAGAATTTGAGGACTAAAGTCTCTGGGTTTTCAGTGGATTTTCTCAAATGAACTGCTCAAAAGAAAAATTTCTGTTGGTAATTCCAAAACGTCAAGATTTTAACTTCTTAAAATGTTCCCAGTAGTATTTTTTTTTACTGTCTGACCAAATTCCTGTTTAAGGCCCATTTATGCTCGACACAGAAGACATACGTACACAGACAGATGGACCGTTTCAGCTGTCTCCTGCATCGGTTATGTGTGTAATTTGGTGCGTTTTCAGCCTCCTTGTGAGTCTGTCACTCGAAGGAGAAGACTGCGCAATACCCCCGGAAATCGTGGGGTCTATAGCCACATTTACATGGAGACTTTTTTTTCCCCTTTTGGAATTAAATCATTTTGATTGAGGATTTCAGGGAAGCTGTTTACATGGGAGCTAATTCATTCCAGTCTGGTGTGTACATGCATCAACATTTAAAGGAAAAGGCAGGAATTGTGAAAGAATGAACAAGCATGTCCATTTTTTTTTTCAAGTTTCCAAACCAGTTATTCCTCCTTCTGATGGTTATGGTCATCTCCAAGTATTAACTGTGGAACCAGAGTGATGGGGGAAGTTTACCAGTCACATATAGGCCTGAAAATTTGTATATTGCCGTAATTTAGCTAACAATTTTTGGATGACATACAGATGCGGTTTAAGTTTTTCATATACTTGTAGCGACTGGCCACAAGTTATGCTATTTCCACACATATATAATACATGGTCTTGTAATGGTAATTTTGTTCCCACATGTGAATTCTGAAAGAATAAACAAGCATGTCCAGTTTTTTAATACTAATGGGTGATGAAGCGCTAAAAAAAAAAAAAAAAAAAAAAAAAAAAGGACGAGCCCACCCACGTTTCTGCGTTGCCTTGAACAGGAATATGTCCTGCATAATGAGTTGCGATTCGGTAGCAGAATTCACCGCGCTGTCCTGCGGATGTGAAGTCAAATGACGCTGCATCCGCGTCCATAACAGTTTTGATTCAGGAAAGAGACGGTTGCAGTAAATTCAAACACTGTAAAGGATAGTTATGGATTCTTCTGCCATCAGCAAACGATCCAGATCAACTAAAGACACTAAAACGTGGAACTACGAAGAAAAAGACTTTATCAGCATAGTAAACAACGTTATCGCTTCAGTTTGTGCACGCTCCCGTGACGGCTTGGCTTGTGGCTGCAGTTGCGAGTCTCATTTCTTAATTTTGCCTCAAGTCCCTTTAAGCAGAATGGTCCTGTTTGACGTGCAGAATGATGTAATTTATCAAAAACGGAGGTCTACAAACTGATCATCATGGTTTTTGTGGTTTCTGAAGGACTTTAATGAAAGCAGCAGCTGATACTCATGTGCTCTGACAGCAAACAACCAAGAGAAAAAGGTGTAGAGACAGAGTTTGAGTTGAAAACCAACTTCCTGTCACTGTCCAGAGAATTACGTTGTTCATCTGTCAAACTGAGGAAATGCCACTTGTTACGCATTTAGTGAAAGCATGCGCTGTAAGAACATGTAACCTCACAGTTTTCCGACTGAACATTTACATGATACCCTGATCAGTTTGGGAAAAGTAATATTCTACCCCTGTGAAACTGAAAAAAAATTTTTTTTGTTTGGCACTTTTCATTGCGAAAGAGGTGCTTACATGAATCATTTTCATTCCGGCTTTTAAACTAGAAATAATCGGTTTATTTGGCTCCACAGCTCCGTTATTACCTCCACTATGTCCTGGGTCTTCCCCTGACCTCCTCCCGGGGGAAATGCCTGGAACATCTCATCAGGGAGGTAACCAGGAGGCATCCAAACCAGATACGTGATTCACTTCATATGGTTCCTCTTGAATGGAGGAGCAGTGACTTTAAACCAGGGATCTTCAGTCCTGGTCCCTGAGCCGGGTGTTCTGCAGGGTTTACAAGTTTCCCTGCTGCAACACACCTGACTCAAATCAGACTCTGTGGAAGTCTGAGTCCGAATCAGGTTTGTGGCAAACTCCTAAAACGATCAGGACACCGGCCCTCGAGAGGACTAGGATCCCTGCTCTAACCCTGTTTCTCAGGGAGAGCCTGGCCACCCTACAGAGAAAATTAATTTTGTCCGCTTGTATCCAAAATGTCAATCTTTTGGTCACGATAGTTCATGAATATAGGTAAAGGTGGAACGTTTGATTGATTGAGACCTTTGGCTTTTGGCTCAGATGCTTCTTCACCATGATGGAACGATATAGAGCCTACATCCCTGCAGATGCTGCACCTGCGGGTCAATCTCCCACTCCATTCTTCCCATACTCATTAACAAGATTCTTGAACTCCCTCCACCAGCGATCCTGGGGATCGATCTCGTTTCCAACGTGGAAAGAACATTCCACCCTTTTCTAATTCTGTCATACTTTGACAGAATCAGCAAAAGACTTCACACAATATTTTTTCCCAAACAAACTATTAAAGGCTGTTCCATGCAGATAATGTTAGCTAAATAATGACTAGTTAATACAGGCTAAGATGTCATGTTAAGCTAGTTAACAAGAATACTAATGTGGTTACCTATGTTACATCTCTTGCTAGTTAGTTCATGCTAGGAATGAACCCAATACTCTTTCATTTCTGTGCAGAACTTGTGCTCATTATTGATTTCAATATGTAAAATAAATATTTGTCATGTTATATGGAGCCGTCAGGCCTTGACCTGCTTTCTCTAATGACCTGCTGCTGAGAGATAAAAATCTATCATCATTGTTGTTGTTACTGGAGGCTGGAGGAGCAAAGGCTGGGGGCTCACAGATGATGTTGAAAGAATTAACTGTCAGTCATTTAAGTATTGTGACAAATGTTTGGTGATTATCTGTATCAGTGCTTTCAAAGTTCAAACACCATGCACCTTCATATTTTGTCAGATGAAAGAAGCTAACTGGCCAGGTACAGATTTTTATTGAGGCCGGTGTACTAAAAAAAAATCTGTGTAAATATATTATATATTTTTGTCATTATTCAAATTGCTTAAATTAGAAGTTTCTCATAGATTTTCCACCTTTTATGTTTATCTTCACTGGATGAGCCACTGCCAGTCTTTATTAATACTTGTGTCCCCCCACTCTTTAAAGGGACTTGAGGCAAGATTAAGAAACAAAACTCACAACTGGCGCTTCAGGTAACTGCAGCCACGAGCCAAGCCGTCACCGGAGCGTGCACAAACTGAAGCTACAATGTTGTTTACTCACCTTTTTCTTCGTAGTTACACTTTTTAGTGTCTTTCAGTTGATCTGGATCGTTTGCTGACGGCAGAATAATCCATAACTATCGCTTACAGTGTTTTTATTTAACATGACCGTCTTTTTCCTGCATCAAAACTGCAGATGCAGCGTCATTTGACGTCACCTCCACAGGGCGGCGCGGGAAATTCGGACACCGAATTGCAGCGCATTTTGCAGCACACAGCCTGTTCAAGGCAACGGAGAGAAACATGGGTGGAAACGTTATTTTTGGTATTTAGCGCTTCATTACCCATTAGAATGAAAAAAGGGACATTCATGTTTGTTTTTTTTCAAATTCCTGCCTCAAGTCCTTTTAAATCAAAATTCCGTCCTTGCTGCAAAGTCATGTGATTTAATGCAACCAGATGCAGGTGGTTTTTGCTTTCATTAGTAAATGACCCATTTATGAGCAGAGGAATTTAAAAAAATAAAAAAAAATATGTAAATAAGCCAGTGTTAGGGCTTCTGAGGGGGCTGAGTTGGGTTCAGATTAAGTTGCTCTTTGTGCCTTGATAGACTTCTCCTCAGCAAACAAATTAAAAAACCTATCAACAAATATTTCCTTTTTTGATTGAAAACACCTGGCTTTAATGTCTCCTTTCAGTTACCGTTAATCAAATAGGATGTGCTACAAAGTGCTCCTTCCCCTGTTTGTATTTTACTTCTGTTTGAATTGTTTGTTTTTATGGACCAGCTCAAGCGTCCCATACTGCAGAAATTTGCTGACATTGATGCAATAAAATAAAAACAGCCACACACATCTGAGCAGAAAAAAAAAAATAATGAGACTGGAAAACAAGCAAAAGAAGAAAAGCATTTTCTATCTAAGAGAATACACACAATACATTCATATGATTACATATTCTTTACTCTGTCTTTCACCGAGCCAGCCAACAAGCTAGCTAGCTAACAAAGCAGGGGAGCGCGTGGGCTGTCACCCCTATGTTTCTGTGGCTCTACAAGCATAAATTAAGCCCCTGGGAGAGACATGGAGAAGGATAAAGAGTTGGTGAGAAAGAGGAAAGAGGCTGAGAGAGAAAAAGCAACAGAGCAAGTAAGAGAGGCAGAGATGAAGACGGGAAGAGAGGAGGAGACAAAGCAGAGAGACCTAGCAAAAGCCCCAAAGACTGAGCAAGAGGAGTGGGAGGCAGCAACCCGCTCGCAGTTCCCCTCCACCCCCCTCTGCCAACTGTGCAGCTGATGGCTTTCATCATCTCTCATTTTTGTGGGGTGTTTTTGGGTTTGAGATGCATTGCATCATTGATTACGAGTATAGCGGAGACCACCTAGCCTGAGACAGATCATTTGGAAAGTTTCTGAGTTGAAGTTTGAGGTGTTGGGAGGTAGAACTGCTAGCGTAAAAAAAAAAAAAAGATGGGCACAGTATCAAAATGAAAAATCAATTAATAACTTTAAAAAAAGCTCGTCTCGGAGCTTCTTGCCCCCATTTCTCCTGGAAACCTAACATATTTCCACCTTTACAAAAGGATAAAGACCTTCAAGGTGGGACTCATCTCACACATGTAAGGACACAATGTCAGCTGTCAGTTAAAGTTAACAGACTGTAATTGACCCACACATGGACATACACACTTCTTACCTTGCCCTTTGTAAAAGGCCTCCCACACAGGGAGAGTTTTGGTATTGTTAGAGAAGATGTAGTCATCCATCAACCAGCCAGCAAGGGAGAGAGAGTGACAGGTTGTACATCAGCTTCCTCCCTCGTTTTTTTCCCGTTTGGAGAGAAGACATGGTACGGAGGATGTGTGCTGTGGTAATCAGCACCCTACCTGCATCACAACTATGGGAACATTGTGGCATCACAGTGACTCAGCCACTGACATTGGGGGGTTTTCCTGCATTTTGAGGTTTTATTTTTTAAGACTTTGGTTAAAGACTGAAACATTTTCTACTTAATCCCAATGATGACAACTTTGAATTTAAATACATGGTGCAGAGTAGTTATTTATGGAGTCTTTTTTTCATTTATGTCCTGTCATTATACTTGTGCAGCACTGTCGACCATGAGCTGTTGTGTAACAAGAGATAAATAAAACTGGTGTTGGTATTTTCTGAGAAACTGGATTGGTTTGAATCAAATTGTTGCAGTCAGGACACAAAAATTCAAATACAGCGGTCTCTGACAGATGAGCAACTACATAAAACACTATGCTAGATTTTTACAGTTTAGTATACTCCTCAATTTAAATAGTTTCATGCTAGTTGTTTTCATGTGAGATTTTTGACACCATGGCAAGTTGTGTATTTTCTCTTAGTCTTGGATTTAAATGGTACATTTCTGTCCCTGCGTGGTTCTTCTGTTCACTACAAAAAGACTCACTTCATATAAATATATAATACAGCCCAACAAAGAAGCACAGTTGTGTAGCCGAGATCTCTGCATGGGCTCTTGAAGAGTTGGGAAAACCCCAGTTACTAAGTACAGATTGTTGTAAATGAGTGCAAATATAACTAAAAAGAAGAAAGAAAGAAAAATCAGCAGACAAATAAAATAGAAAATGCAAAACTACACTTATGTTGTGGGTATTCACGCAAAGATGGGTAAAGTATTAAGCTATGAATTTTAATTAACATAACAATGTAACTATAGGATTTAGTGACATCTAGTGGTAAATGAGCAGACTGCAACTAAATGAATAATCGCCTGCCTTCCACATCCACTGCTGTCATATGGAAGAATATACAATTACCTCTAAAAATTTTGCAAAAAAATACTTAAAAAAAATGCCAAAGATGAAATAATCACTGTTTTTAAATGACATGCCTTACCTTTTAAGCTTATAGAAGCATTACAAGAGTAATGGTTAAGGTCAATTTTCCAGGAAAAAAAAAAAGTACACTAATTCAGAGGAGAAAGTACATCAATCAGTTTTGTAAAAATGTTGCTAAAAGACCTGTGAGGAGCTGAACTGGTATTTTTATGCATTTGAAATACAGTCATCAGTTTGACTGTCAAGCTAACATGTTGTTAGCCAGTTTCCTACTGAATATATTTAACTTTCAGGCATATAGTACAATGTATTGTTCTTAAAAATTCTACAAATCAACAACTTTTCAACATGAGCAAAGGAAATTAAAAAGAACATAAGATGGAGTTTTTTACTTGAAGGAGTTAACAGCATCAAAGTAGCATGATGTAACTGACTGTTTCTGACTCATTTTGATAGTACAGTGACATTTATTATGTCCATTTCTGAGCTGTCATTGCCCAACGGCATCTGAGAAACTTCACTTCACAACTTTATCCTCCAGCTCAGAGCATCACGTCACAGCTAAATTTCACTTCACGCACCGCATCACACACCAGCAACTGAATGTAAATATGGCCATATTGGATGTGCATCATGAATGATTCATCAAAGAAACAAGTAGATATTATTGGAAGAACTGAGGAAAAGGAGGGAGGGACAGAACAAGAGAGAAGACAAGTCTCAACATTGGACTGACTTTTACTGGCTGGAGAGAACTCTGAGTCTAAGTAGGTTGCAAATATTATACTTGGTCGCAGTGCCTCACTGAGAAAACCTGCCAAAGTTAAAGGTTAAATATGTAACATTTTTATTAAAAGCTATATTTAAAAAAAAATACCTCCACAGGTCGTTTGGGGGGGGGGGGGGGGGGGTACAGAATGAAAGTACAACATTTCCTAGAAAAATCATATTTAGCCTGAAAATAATTATAAAATCAATTTTATGGGGTTCGATAATGGCATATTTACGTTTGTAAGCCAATACACGCCGCCATTGCGGGTTGCCAAATACGATATCTGTGTGGAAACAATATTTTGGGCACAGTCAGGCTGGTACAGGGGAAAACCGTGGAGATGACGAGTGAAGCAGCTGCTTCAGAGTCCTGGAGATATTATCTGTTTCTGAGGAGGAGTGACCTGAGAAGAGCAAAACCTGGAGTAAATTTAGGTGAAGACTTCACTAAATGGACCCACAAACGTTTTCCACGGCATCAAAACACGGAAATGGCCACTTTCCTCCTGGATCGGTAAGCTAGCTTGTTTGCTAACATGTCTAACGTTAGCTGTCAGTTATAAACTCCTCTGTGTTACTTGTTGGACATGCTGCAGACTGTTGGTCACTTGCGTATCAGCAGTGAGTCTGGCATCCCAGCGGCTGGAGTTGTTTTTCTGCTGTTGCAACTACAACCTAGACCAGGGGTCGGCAACCCAAAATGTTCAAAGAGCCATATTGGACCAAAAACCCGAAAAACAAATCTGTCTGGAGCCGCAAAAATGTAAAAGTCTTAAATAAGCCGGTCGGCAACCTGTTTCAGCCAAACAGCCTTTTAGACCCGTTTCCTACAATAAAGAAAAACACTGAAGCGTCAACTGACTTTTAACATTGATAATTAAATAAAACTTTAACGTTAAATGTGTTGCATTTAACATAAAAACGAGAAAACGAAATTACATTTCTGCATCCAGCAAAAAAAAAAAACATTTTAAACTAAAATAAAGAAAAAGATGTCTTGTTGAAGGTCACTTTTTAAAAAAAAATCTATTTTAGTTGTTGTATTTATGTAGGATGGAAAAAGACGCAGCTTTATACCAGCAGCAAACCAAACACGCTGTCCTGTCTGCGCCGTCATCCTTTTACTGGCGCGTGCAGTAAGCTATCCGAAAAATGAAATTACTGTTTCACAAAATATGAACATGGCTACGCAAAATAATCTGGTCAGCAGTGAAAACAAATGAATGCCCACGCAGCGCTGAACATGCTCAGTGCATCAGACACTTTTCTTCTCTATCGTCGGCCTACCTGCTGGAGAAGTGATCAAAGCGCAGCATGACAGGGTCGGAGTGGACAAATAAGCTTTTGCTCGTTTATTATTCACTTTAAATGCCAGAACTGCAGCAACAGCACAACAGAGACGCTCCGCTGTGAGGCGTTCGTGGGATAGTGCGCCAGGAGGAAAGTTCAGCACTCCGCGGCACGTCCACACTCAGTGATATTCTTTGTTTGTAATTAATTCCGTTTTTAATGTTTAATTCCGTGATTGCTGATTCAGTAGGGCTGTATCATGCTATGCTGCACAATAGCGGCACGTGAGCATGAAGTGCAGTTATTAACACTGATTGGCTGCGTAAAGGTTTGTGCGACGCATCGTAGCATGCTGTACAGTTACTCGACGTTTCACTGCAGTTACCTGCTTGTTGCACCTGACACTCAATGGGCTGCTTTGCAAAATGGTAAAATATAAATTATGTCTTTATTTTAATAGTTGAGTTGGATTTTGTTTCACGTGCTGCATTTGCAGTGCTCGGAGAACTCGGGAAAAGTGCGCAACTGTACATGAATCCCTCAGAGGGATCATCATAATCCTCAAATTTAGAATAAGATAAGAAACTTTATTGTCTCTCAAGGGGACATTTGTCTTGGTCTTTTAGAATCACATTATTAAAGTGAACCAACCAAAATACAATACACTTTAGTAGAATAGTCATTAATTCATTTTCCAATGTAGGGAGCCGCAACAGAGGGACTAAAGAGCCGCATGCGGCTCCGGAGCCGCGGGTTGCCGACCCCTGACCTAGACACACGTGATGTCGCTGTTCTGTCCGTGTTCCATAATCAACCTTTAAGAGACTTTATTGCTATATTTAGCGAGTTTTCAGTCCCCTCTAGCAACTTTAAAAAAAAAAGTGATGGGTAACTAATCTAGTGATTTTTAAAAACTGTTTAAAAAATGGTACTAGAGACTGACATGAAAGCCCAAAGTATTTCTTCTTCTGAGTGGTCCTCCACATTGCGCACCCCTCCCTCCCACGACTTATTTGAAAATCAAACTGGACTAAATAATAAAACAAAAAAAAACTGACAGATTTCTTTTTTCTTTTATGAACATATTTAGGGTGTGTGTTTTTCTTTTCCTTTTTGCGCTCTGTTTGAAAAGACTGTGGTTAAAGAGTGGATGCAAATATTCTACAATGCAAGTCTGAAAGCAGCTTTAGAGCAGTCAGAATACAGCTTGTAGCTGTGTAGATTTACTGCTCTGTAAAAGCATAAAGAGCTGGCAACACTTCTGTTCCTGCAGACCAACATGCTGCAGTATACAGTGTATGGTCTGATCACTGACAGACTCGGTCTCTGCTTCTTCAGCCTCTGCAGCAATGCTGGCAGCATTCCTGTGTCTGTCTGTTGAAGCCAACTTCTGGATGAAGCAGAGCATGAGCACTCAGCTTCTTTAGTCGACCCTGAAGAGGCTGGGTCTGAGTGGAACTTGTCTTGGAGAAGTGTTGTATGATCTTTTACCACTGTGTTGTTGCTCAGTTTCAGTGTTGCCAGTTTCCTTTTAAACAGCAATGATTCTATTTCCCAGTGTAATTGTTGAATGTTTGTGTACGATGCTTGTTATCTGAGGACTCTACTCAGATCAAAGAGTGCAGTCAAATTTGTGGGGCGTTAGCAAGGCAACAAATATGGCAAAATAGGAAAAATCCGTTCATTAATTTTTTGGGAATTTATATGGAAAAATCAACAACAGAAGTATGATAGATGGTATATAAGGGCCCTAAAAAATACATGCAAAGGTCTTCCCCAACTTCTACTGCCATTGCTGCTCCCACATTACATCCTTTAGTATTGGTCCTACCCAACCCCAAACATATTACAGCTGGAGGATGTGCACAAATGACAATTCACACATGTGAAATACACAACGTAGCTATGATAAAAACATGCATAATCAAGAGCAAGTATATTTTCTGCCTTACCCTGGCTTTATACCGGGTCATGAGCACAGCACAGTGTTGGGCCATGCACACCGAATTGTGCCCGTTGTAGTAAATGGCATGATTTCCATCAAGCACGTTGCAGCACATGAGCGGCCCGTTGTCGCTCCGTCATCTCGCGCCGCTGCGCTAAATTTACACCCCAGCTCTATGTTTGACAGAGCACACTCTAAATTTCATTAGTTCAGATTGGACCAGACAGGAAATCGGACAGGAGATTCAGCGTAAAACATTGGGTAACTGTTAAAACAAAAGCCACCGTGCAGATTTTTAACTGCTGAACCATCCAAAACTTAAATATAAAACAATAAAACACAAACATGGAAAAAATTAACCATTTGAAAGAGAATCACAGGCAATCTTGCAGTCCCTACCGTGATACCATGACCTTGTGGATCCAGCAACATAGACTGCGCTCGCAGCTGCTCAATGCTGTGTAAATGCTCACGCCTTGGAGGTTGGTGCAAAGCTGTTACAGTCGGTACACAGCACACACAGATTTTGTGTAAAGTTGGGGTCAGAGTGACAAATGCTGCCATCTATATAAGGCCTACCATATTTCAGTTGGTGGGCAGATCAATACAGTACAAGCCCAAACTTCAATGTAAGGCTGGAAAACTATCATAATCTTCATAAATATGGAGAATGGAGTGGTTTTTGATGGATTCAGTTCACTGCTATGACAAGGTCGAGAGCCTTAAATTGGCCTAATTCCCTAAATCAGCTTTTCAAACCGAGATAAAACAAAATTCAGACTTTTAAAATGGGTCCAGTGATGACTTTGTTTCTGTGCACCTTATCATAAAATTCTACATGTAAAGGTACCTTCTATGGATGGGATATGGACTGAAAAATGTATTACGATAATTGCTTTTCCATCATGGTAACGATAAAAGACGATAAACGTATCGGCCAAATTATTTGTATTATAAAACTCACTACATTCTGTCTTGAGAGCCCTAAAAAAATTACACTAAACTACATCAACATAGTTCAAGTAGTACACCTGTATTGTAAAACTGTAGTGACACCAAACAAGCATGTACCAAATATGAGAACAAATTTAGCATTTATGTAAGCGGTGCAAACGGCAAACTATTTATAAATAACTTCAAATACAGTCTGATAAAATGAATTGATCATTTTTATCCTAAGATTACAAATTATTACCATGGGGAATTTCTTTGACAATATATCGCACACAATAACACATCGTCCATCCCTAGTTTCTACATGCCAAAAATCAGCTTCTCTCATCCAGATAATGCCAAATTCTGATTTTTATGTTATGGAAAATAAGGTGGCTGTTTATGCATTGATGAGTTAAACAGATTTGCATTAATTTGCTAATTTGGCAGCCTATTTAAAAAGTATCTATCAACATTGGTATAGACTATACTAGCCCTTTATTTACTTTATCAGATTTATACCAAATCTTGCAGTATCACACACCCCTAATTTAAAAAAGACAAGAAGTTTAATAAGTAATGGCACTGAGACTCCGCTAACTTCTGGTTACTATTCATTTCTGGGTATAGAGATGTTTTTCCTCATCCAGATGATGTATCCAGATGGAAAACTAATATCTCAGCCTTTGAATCTTCAGACAGTATGAAGTAAATAAGGTGCAAAAGAACCTCATATTGAGGCTCACTGTGGATTTCTGCTCAAAAAGTGAAATTCTCCCCTCGAAACAAAAGCTCTGCAGCTTTGTCAGGCAGCAAATCGGCTTTTCTGCCAGACATATAGAGATATACTTCTCTATATTGTTAACTTAATTTACTCTCAAATGGATTCTTACTCGTGGTACTGAGCAAATGCTCCTCATGCCTCATATATGATATGGTTTCCACATCGTGCCAACACAGCACTCAAAGAACAAATAAGGGGAAGATCACTGGAATGATACAGACTGAAGTGTTTTGAAAATGAACTCTGTATTGGTGTATTTTAACCTTCCTTTCTCTATTATTGGCTGCACTCTTCCTACTCCCTGCTCTCCATCAATGAATGCAATCAGTCCTCTTCCCTGCAACCACCCCCACCGACCTTCCAGCCTTTCTCGCGTCTCACTCAGAACTGGCTGCAGCTATCCCCAAAGGCCTTCTCCTATTGCTTGTATTTGTTAAATAGAATCACAGCCTGGCTCAGCTCACCAGACCACTAACCACAGCGGCTGTCAGACAAGCCAGCATTCTGTCAGAGCTTTATCAACAATGTAAATGAATAGCCGACATGAATAAGTGATTTGCTGTCCTGATGTGATACCAACACATTGAAATCTCACCATCTGAAAATAGAACAGCCTCCAAAAAAATGACCTTTTTTCAATTACATTTGAATCATATTGACTCTCAAATGGCTGAGGAAAGAGCTTCACTGAGGGTGAGAATATACCATCAAACACTAAAACCTTGCTCTAATGATCGTGGCTCTTCCTACGGAGAGTGTCTGCTGCTGTGAGTCACCAACAGTATCTCAGTGTCTTACCACAACGCCTTTTTGGAGGCCTTCCCAACCAAAGAATGATTCAGCACACAGCAGTGGTTGATGGAGAGGCTGGGAGGAAGCCAGCATTTTATGTAATCGTCATTCAGAAAGAGAAAAGCCGTAGGAAATGAGGCAGAGAATCTACGGCTGAGGCTCAGCCGGTGCAAACTGGGCAGGTTGCGACCTTATCATCCTCTGCTGCTCCTGTCGGGGCAGGGCACAGAACCTGTGGTCTGGCAGGCTGGCTTGCCCCTTGCATGGCAGCTCTCTCATCTTCACTGTGTGATTGTGTTGTAGAGCATTTTGTTTTTAAGGCCTAAACCTACATAAGTAAATATTATCAAAATGAATAAGAACAAGAAAAGAGAGGAAAATGCTTAAGTGTGATGATTTTAAGCTAGGAGCGTATGGCCTTAGATTGTTCAAACCACCATTGTTAAATGTGATACCCGCTCTGCAGCCTCCTGTTGGCGTCTGATGACCGCAACGATGTGGACTTTGTTACTGTGGAAATGAGGGAGAAGATGAGACGACGGCACAAGTATGTGGCAGCACTGAGTTGATCGCCAGGCAATCGTAAAGGTAAGCACCGGTGTTCTGTCAGTTTAACATTGTCAGATCAGCCTTTGTAGCCTGTGTTAAAAGTGGAAGTTTGCTTTTTTTTCAACCCGGACCTATTTTCTAGCATGAAATGCGTTCATTTACTCACCCAGACAGTTTGGGTGTAACTTGAATTCCTTCAGAAGATATTTAGATGCACTCCAGATTAGGGCTGGGCAATATGGACCAAATATCATATCACAATATATTTATTTTAGATGAAAATATAAGATGTATACTGGTATTTTTATCCTAATTTGTCTGAAAATATCATATCAAACAGCTGTTTTTTTTTTTTTTATATTGAAACATGTTTAGCGTGAAGGTATTGTTCCACTGCAGTGATGAAACTGACAAAACACTGGTTAGAAATATTTAAGTCAAAGTAATTAAAGATAGTTGGCTGTTTTTTTTTTATGATTTCTTTGTAAAAGTCTTCGGGAGGATTGTCTTCCAGACAGTTTGAATAATAGGGGTGGGAAAAAATATTGATTCTCTGAAATATTGTGATATTTTCATATGCCAAAACCATATCTATATTTAAAAATGCAATATCGATCTATTTTACTAATGAAATCTCGTGAGATATTATTGTTATAAAATATTATGAGATTCCACGAAATACGGCGAGATTTCATTGTTCTGTTACAAAATCTCGCCGTATTTCGTGAAATCTCATGATTTTGTAACAAAAGGGTGATATCGGGAGAGATTTCATTTGTGAAATAGATCAATACACGCGTTTTTAAATATAGATATGGTATCGGCATACGAAAATGTTGTGATTTTTCAGTGTATCAATATTTTTTTCCCACCCTTATTAAATAATCAGGTGACCCCTTTGTAGTCAGTCGAGGTGCACCTGGGTCATTACAAAAAAATAAAGCAAACAAATTTGCACAACTAATACCGTGATATAACAATATGTGTAAATATATCTCTCTCATGTAAATATATTGCGACATCATTCATCAGTATATCGCACAGTCCTACTCCAGATCAGCATATGTCCAATGTAATGTAAGTGATGCGGGCAACCTCGTGCAGCCTCTAAATAAGGCATTATCTGCCACAAACTCCTTCATTTCAACAATGTTTTGTTACGAAACATTTGTCAGAACCCCCCCCAGTGAACTCAAAGCGGCTTGAAATGGCTTTTTTTGTGGTGATTCGTCCTTATTTCCAGACATTTTTACTGCGGAGGCTTTGATGACGTCACTGTTATGCGACACCATAGCAAGTAAATGTCTGTAAATAAGGATGAATCACTACAAATAAGCAACTCAAAGTCGCTTTAAGCTCACAGGGGGCCTAACTAATGTTTTGCAACAAAACATTGGTGAAATGGGTTGCATTTGTCAAAGAAATGGGTCAGTTATGTTTTCAAACACATGAACATGGTTGGTAAAGTGCGTACCTTAATTCTCCGGTGATCAAATCGGCGCTGCCTCCTACTCAAGCCCTTGTCTGTAATTTCCCCCCTTATTTCCATAGAAAGAATATAGATGTTTCCGAGCAACCAGGGGGCAAGAAAAACACGGGAAAAGATTTGTTGAACTTAGAGAAGATGTTTTACATGCAAGACTCGACTTCTAATGCAGATGTGGCGATGATATAGCGTGAAAATGTTGGGGAAATATAATGTTTGAGCCCTACTATTTGTCCATTTTACAAAAATCCAAACGTTAATGCATGTAAAGACTTAAAAATGGTGATAACAGGACAGTAGGACTGACTGGTCTTCAGAAAATCCTCCCGGATAACTGATGCAGGTTCAGACTACATGGTTTATTTAGTCTTTCACCATGGTCACCATGTTGGATTAAACCACTGCGGTGGCATGAATTATTGCCGTGTTCGAGTCACGAGCCTAGTAACGATACCAGTATCACCATTGCGACCAGTCATTTATCACGACTGAGTTCACGGCCCACGGCTGCATCACAACACACTGCAATATACTGTAGGTGTGTGTGACAGCCGTCTCTGCTCAGACACGGAAAATTTAAATAAAAACTGATTGTGGATCCATTTACAAACATCCACATCACAGAACAACGCATCTCAGAGATTATACAAAGCACGGGGGTCATCTTTAAATCAGATGGCATTTGAATTTATACTGTTAGATTAGCTAACTGCTAACAAGGCTGTCTACTGTCAACCATGATCTTTTACACAATAAAGCATAACGTTACACAGGCAGCGAGACTTACCGACAACAATGCAGATGAGTCCCTGACGGTTGGAATTGCCTCCTTTCCAAACCTAAAGATGATGGCTTCTTCGCCTGGTTAAGTCCCAAACTAGTGACAGTCTGCTCCTGTGTGGAGGTGGTGAAGACGACACCGGAGCAGACTAAACCTGCTGTAGACGGCAAACTGTTGGGGCCTATTTTGGTTTGAGAGCCTAAATGAAAGTTCAGAGCACCTTTAAACTAGAGTTTTTTCAGGCAAACTTCAAATGAGGTCCAACACTAAAATCCATTTTTTAACTAGAAAAAAAATGCCATTTCTGGGTGACTGTAGCTACTGTAAGTTAGTATAATGGTAATAGAAACACAAAACGGCAACGCAAAGTCGGTATTTTTTATTCATCATCACAATAAAGATTTATACACTATAATTTAAAACAACGATCTCTGCTGATTTCTTGAGGTTACTTTAACTTTTTGTGAATGATATGAGTGCGTGTTTGGCCGTAGACTGCAGTACAAGCACATGCTTTTTGCCCCCTTGTTGTGTGTGCAACTACCAATGGTTGTGTACGGGAAACCCATCTATAGTCCACGTCTTTGGGGGTCATCAGGAGAATAAATGTACATTGCAGAGTGGGTGTCGGGGCGAAGGTGTCCAGTTTAACACGGGTGACTACACAAATCCAGGCCAATCGCTGGTGTTTCTTCACAGGAAACCAGTAAAAAAACCCATTTAGGAGAGTTCTCCCCTCATCAATTAAAGGGACATTGTGTAGCAGTTGTATATAGCAAGCAACTTGCTTGTACTTTTTGTGCTGCATTCACGTGAAACCGGACAGAAAGCAGACGGACGACAGCAGCTGCTTAAAGGCATAAACGAGCCTCTATTGGGCCTTTTCCACTGCCCATTTTTGTTACCCTTCCACATGGCACGGCACGCTTTATTTGTGTTTCCTCTGGTAAGACCTGAAATGAGCCGTTACGATTTTTCCACACCCGTTTCAGAGCTAGCGCTAACCGTGCTGAACCTACACAAAACGTGACGTACCTGACGGCTCTCCACTGATTGGTCAAAGGAAATTGACCAATCAGCAGTGGAAAATGAAGCATTGGAAATGCAAAAAAGTGTCTGGTGAAGTTTAAATTCACTTGCTACAGAAACTTAGTGGTTCTATTTCAATGGACAGTCAAACTGCAATGACCGTTGTGACCATTTATGAACATGCACAAGTGACGTATGTATAAATTACAAAAAGGGTCCATTCTTACAGCATAAACAGAAAAAGACAATTGCTCACAAATCACGGATTGTTTAACTACATTTACAGCACAAAATAATATACAGATGTACAAAATATGTTAAAGTTATACCGTGTAACTTTTGGCCACTAAACCAGTAACTTACCATAGGCGCCACAACTGTCTCAAAATTAAGCAGTCTCGGCTTGTGTTTTGGAAAAATGTTGCAGACCACTTTAAAAAGCTGATTTTTAATTAATCAAGCCATTAATCAAAGCGCTTATACTAATAATAATGTTAGAATATAATGTATCATAATATTTGGCCAACATTAGGTTAAAAAGTTACACGGTATCACTTTAACATAATTGATTAGTTATGAAAATCACACAGAAGTAGCTGGAATATGAAGATATCTCTTGGTAAGCTTGTGAATTTTGGGACAAATTATCCTTGACTCGCAGTATTTTAATGGGTCTTCTGCTCTGGAGAGGTATGTAGGGCTCAGCCAAATAAAGCTGAACTTCCTCTGCTTCTCACCTGCAGGAAATCAGAGTAGAAGCTGGTGAAACCCATTGTGTGCATTCTATCATACGGAAAGGAAATTTTATTTGTACTTCACATTCATGCACAGGGCAATTCAAAGTACATATGTGTTATACATCAGGGTGCAGATTAATCATTACAATAAGATACACTTCAAAAACTTGTTAGCCTTATGTCATAGTGAGTAATTTTTTTCGTTTTCTATTTGGGTACCATTTTTTTTTTTTTATAATGAATATGAGTAAACAATTTGTAAGCATGTGCCTCTTTTTCTGTTTGTGTTATGAGCAATTGTCTCTGCACCTTAGCAAACATTTAGCTGTACACAGCTTAGGTAACAGTTAGCAATACACAGTTAAGCTAACAGCGAGCGGTTAGCCATTAAATTTCACTCTTTGCTAACTGTTGACCCTCTGCCACTGTTCCAGTTGTGCTGCCTAAAGTTATTTAAAAAATCCTGACCCTGATAATGAGTATTTCTGGTCTGTATATGCTAATACAACATACACAGCTTAGGTAACGGTACACATTTAGCTAACAGAGGTAAATTTTGCACATTTGCCACTGTTCCTGTTTGCAATCATTGGTCTCATCCTGTATAATACATTTCCCTTTTAAATAAAGTGGATTTTTCTACAGCAGAGCCACATCCTCCTACCCTCCCATTCTGACCTGCAACCCCTTCCCTAGCTGTAATTTCAGCACTGCAAACACAAAGCAAGATAAAACCCTGTTAATCTGCTTGTAGACTGCTGTCACTACAGCTCAGAATGTGCAGGCATGTGGTTGGGCATGTGTGCGTGTCTGTGTGTGTGTGTTCGCAAATGAAGCCACGGCTCCAGTGTTCTTTGTACGACAGCGGGCTAGAATGCCCGGGGCATCTGTTGACCCAGCTGGCATTTGCTGAGCGGTTGTAGTCCGCCAGGTTAAGGACAACATTTATCCAACATGCATTTGTATTGTGGAAATGTGTGTAAGAGAAAGATAAAAGTGTTTCTGTGTGTGGGTGTGTTTTTTTGTATCATGAGGTTAGGTCAAGGGTAACATTTCTAGTTTTACAAATGAAGAACATTAAAAAAAAGGAATAATCTGTGAATGTTATTTAAGAGCTGAAAGCATTTGGCAGCCAAAAATAGCCAAGAATTAAATCCAAGCATACCAAACAATGGATTAATAGCCAGTAACATTTCCTGAAACAGTTGCCCGGTTTCTCATTATGGTTTTTTTGTGTTGCAAACCCTCCTCTGCATGTGTGCCATTCAGCACTCTATAGCCTGAAGTACCAAGCAACAGCTCACCTGCTGTCTCTCTCATATTTAATTTTAGACATAAAGCTGAAAAGAATTTGCTCTTGTTTTGACAGAAAAGTCCTCCAGGCATTGAAAGGAAAGTGGAACTTTCCTTGGAAAGCAGTGGCACCAAAGAGAAAGAGGCCATAACACAGTTTCTATCCACCTATGTCGAACAGGAACAAGGACAAATTTGGACAATTTCTCAAACATTTTCATTTTGTAACTGCTCCTACCCTCCTTTTATTCATTATTTTTGTGTTGTTTATGGGTCGGGGGTGGGGTCTGTTATTGACAGAGATGACGATGAGTCTGTTGTGAGCCACCTCATACTGTCCACATACTGGACTAACTAGAGCGTGTGCTAAAGAAGTCAGTGCCTCCTTGAATTCTGTTCTTAAGAGAATATCAATCTGCCAGCTGTCATCAAAGAGTGACAAAGGAGTGAAAAATCAAAACACATCCATCTAAATGGCATTCGGGTGAGCCGGAAAAAGAGCAAACACTGTTGTCAAGAAAGGAATGAAATAATAGTGACCTTCTTTTTGGCAAGTTTTAGCCATTCAGCTTGTGTTTTCATGTGGAAAAATTCATTTTGAATAGAGGATTTAGCTCGCTATCCTTTGCTCTAAGGCAGCATTTAAGTATCAAGGAAGCTTTGTCATGTAATGTTAGTCATGGTATCTTTTCCTTTCACTACTCATAACCCTTTACATGCAGTGTGGCTGCTGTTTCTGTCATCGGCGGCTGAACCGAGCCGTATCTTCCTGGCAATGAATATTTAATCAAGCACCTGTTTGGCTGCACAGTTGAATCTAAATGGTTCAATGTGTGGGAGACTCCTATAGACGGGGCTGCGAGGCTACATGCTCATCCTGTGCCCACACGGGCAGCGGTCAGCATATGTTGGTATTGCACAAAGCAGTTTTAAAAGTTTTTGTGAATGTCATTTTGGTGTTGCACGTCCCAGAGTCTGAAACATCATAAACCAAGAGCCACTACAAAGACAAGGACTCTCCAAACAGGTCGGGGATAAGTTTGTTGAGAAGTAAATTGTCAAGGTTGTGTTATACAGTAGAATTTTTACACCAGGAACTCTGCAATGGCACTACAACTAACCTTCTAATGGTGCGTACACACCAAATGGGATTTTGGCGTCAAGGGAGTCAGGTTTACATGCAAAGTCAATGGCCGATGTGCGTCAAGGAGGCATTAAAAACTCTGTGGTGCGTCTCGTCTAAAGGCGTTATGCGCATCAAGTTTTGAGATTTTGAGTGTTTAACGCGTGTTACACATGTCAAGGGTGGCAGATGCCGGAGTTGGAAGATCTGAACTCTGGCGTCTCGACACAGAGTGTCAACCAATCAGAGCGACTCAATGTCATGAAGCAGATACATTTGCTTACAGGATGGGAAACACCAGAAAGAACCAGGGGAATCAATTCTCTGAAAACAGTGGAGAATAAACTGTAATGTGTCCAGTCCCGGTTTCTCCATGGCAGTTTGATGACCTACTGTGCCGATTGGATCAAATGGGCTTATAATGCTGCCCTGCATTGGGACAGCAGGTTGTACACTGCAAAAACTCAAATCTTAGCAAGTATTTCTAATTTCTAGTCAAAATATCTCATCACACTCGAAATAACACAAAATTACTTAAGGAAATTTCAGCAAGATATAAGGCAATGCATCTTATTTCAAGAAATTTTATCAAGAAAATTTTTTTCCCATTGGCAGAATTTTTTTGACACCCTAATTATGTTTATAAAAGGGAAAGAAAAACTGTCGATATAATTGTTTTATTGTTAATTAGTCTAATTTGAAATTAGTCTGAAACATGCTACATTGAAAAATATTCATACTATTGAAAAAATATATGGAAAAAACATGATTTTATATGTTTTTAAGCATTTAAGCGTTTCAATTTTCAGCATATAAACTGATCCTTTTCAGTTCTTCAATTCTTTTTAGTGTAAAACTAAGTTAAAAATTAAACTAAATTATTTAACTTCCTTTTTTGCTTTTTTTTCACCTTCTATTTCAAAATTAAACCCTCGGGGCAGAATTTCTGGCCATCACTGCTTTTACTATCCTCTTATCTTTGACTCACAGCAACCATTGACTGAAGCGCATCAATTGCTGAAACAGCATCCCCCCATTATATTCAGCTATTCCTGGACAGTTCTAACCCCAACATAAAGTACGGTGGAAATTATGTTTAGATCACATCATTTAAGTTAAGACTTTGAAAATTGTTGAATTCCTTTGTGTAATCTACTAGCAGAAATAATCAATTGCCTGATATCATGTCAACACTTGCTTTTTTTTTTATCATCACAGATTAATATTTCAAGAATATGAAATTTCATTACAGCTAAAATAGCAAATGAGCAAAAAACTTAGTTTATATGTCCTGGTGGAACAGAGCCAGAGGTCTTTAACCATTTGTCTGAATTGAAAGGGAATAGAGGCAGGAATTAAAAAAAACAAACAAACATGCATGTCCATTGTTTTTGATTCTAATGGGTGATGAAGCGCTAAATACCAAAAATAAGGTTTCCACCCATATTTCTCTCCGTTGCCTTGAACAGGCTGTGTGCTGCAAAATGCGCTGCAATTCGGTGTCCGAATTTCCCGCGCTGCCCTGCAGACGTTACGTCAAATGACGCTACATCTGCAGTTTTGATGCAGGAAGAAGACGGTCGCGGTTAATTCAAACACTGTAAGCGATAGTTATGGATTCTTCTGCCGTCAGCAAACGATCCAGAGCAACTGAAAGACACTAAAAAGTGGAACTACGAAGAAAAAGGTGAGTAAACACATTAAAGCTTCAGTTTGTGCACGCTCCCGTGACGGCTTGGCCCGTGGCTGCAGTTACCTGAAGCGCCAGGCGCAAGTTTCGTTTCTTAATCTTGCCTCAAGTCCCTTTCAGATGGAGTAAAAACTATCAAATTAAACTTTTAGATGCTAATTGGAGAGTTAGCTACTCCATGGGTATAAAAGGAGACCCCCCTTAAATAAAATCTCACTAAAATTGCATCATTAGGTTATTTGGAGCAGAAACAGTTAAACTTCTCAGATGACTTATTTGGGATAAATCATATCAATGCCCCACACAATCCATCTATTTTTTTTACAGTGTAAATAGTTAATGTATATGTGTTTGTGTCCTAATTAACTTTAAAATCCGACAATATCTGATTGACATTGTTTTCTTACCTTAATATTTGAAGAAATGTCTTAAATTTTGGGGGGATTTGCGTCAGGATATAATCTCAGGTCTTTGATGTGCTAATCCCGCAGAAGATGGTCAAAAGCATTATGTCTTCTCTGGTTGTCTGAGACCCGGCTTTGATCAATACCGAGGCTTTTAACTTGCTGTGTATCCGTGCTAAGTGGTGTAGCTTTCACAAAGGCCTATCCTCCCAAATCCCAACTAAATCTATTGGGATTTGTCTTGTTGGATACCTCATTATCTCCTCGGAGTCTAATCAACCACCTATCATGAAGTCTCTTATATGTGTGAAAGTTGCTAATTTACTGAGGAATTTAAGGCTCGTTTGCTATTTTTGCAGCATTTAGGAGGAATCTTTCTTGCATGTTCTTTGAAGTTCTGATCTGAAATGTTGGTTTCTGACCAATGAAATCGGAGGATTCTGTCGTGTGCCGCTCCTTTAAGATTACTGACTCATCAGATTGTCATCTTACAACCACTGTAAACACTGAAATCCCCCAATCAATACTTTCCTTGTCTACATCTGTTTCCCACATCTAAAACCGAGAAACTTTTCTAAAGTAGAAGTTATCTTTGTGCAGAAAATTTAAAATAAAGCATGTACAATCCTGCAGGTTTCCTGCTTTAATTGTTTTCCATCATTTAAATTTATTGAGATAACACGATAGAAAAATAAATAAACAGAGCAGTTGAGGTCTTGCTGCTTAAAGGAATAGTTCACCCACAGAACAATTTAACGTTAATTTCCAATTACCTTCATGGTGAGCAAGACTCTGGAACACTTTTCTAATTTTTCAAATGCAGCCGGAGATCAGGAAGGCCTCTTGTTTTCCCCCAACTTTCATATAATGGAGTTCGATTGAGCCCGAGCCAACAAGGTCCTTAGAAGTCCACAAAAACTTGTTAACTTGAGCTCCATACTGCTCGTCCAATGTAATCCAAGTGTCCTGAGTGGGTAGTGTCCATAATTTACTCGAAACTACGCCATTTTGTATATTTTTAGAGCCTAAATAGAAGTACATCGCATCTCTTGCGCACACGCCAATGCGCGTTCATGAAACTACGGAAGGTGCGGTAGATTGCGCGTTCTTTTTCTTTCATTCTTTGTTTTAAATCAATATCCACCTCCTCTTGTGTTTGTCCTGGTTCGTCTGCAGCTCTGTTACTCTTAACACAATGTAAACAGTGAATTACTTCTTCTTGGCTTGTATTATTGGCAGCGTAGGCTCTGAATGCCGAGGCTTCTGTAGTTTTGTGAATGCGCAGGTGCGTGCTTCGTGGAAGTAATATATTCTTCTTTTTAGGCTCTAAAAATATAGTAAATGACATTGTTTCGAGTAAATTATGGACGCTACCCACTCAGGATACTTGGATTACATCGGACGAGCAGTATGGAGGAATATTGACAAGTTTTTGTGGACTTCTAAGGACCTTGTTGGACGAAATTTTTAGCATTTTGAGAGCAAACTGCAGCTTGGACACATTTTGGAAGTGAAACTTTGTTGCACATTTAGTTGTAGGTAATCCTGTTTTCACATCATCTTGCAGCTCAGATTTGAGCGTTTCTAAAGTCTTATTTTGTGTTAAGTCCATTGTTTTCTGCTGTTTTGGAAACTTACATAACCAAAACAAGAACTAAGAGCGAGGAGCTGAAACAGCCTGTGAATCATGTCTGATAATGAAAAGTTTCTGTCTGAGCTGGCTTTTCTTTCAGAGGGAAATTAAAAGCCATCTCGTTGTCCTTGGTATCTCTTTTCACCAAAGGCTGAATTTCCCACTTAAATGAATACAAGTTACATCTGTGATCAAAGAGCACGAACATCAAATGCTGTCACGCTCTCCAATTCACAAAGAAACAATGGGCACAGACCACTGTATCAAAACCACGTTAATAGAACTCACCCCATATAAATGGAGTCTTATACACTGTAAAAAAAAAAAAAAAGTCTGTATATTTTACGGTAAACTACTGGCAGCTGTGGTGGCGAGAATTTTACCGTAATAGATGTGGTGATCATGTATAAGGCATTACGGTATGGTTTTATAGAACTGTGAATTACAACGTTAATTACAGTGTTATTTCCAGTAAATTACTATTAAAATAATATAAAGCAATTTACAGCAATGTTCTGTAAAAATAACAGAATGTTTGCAATAAACTACAATCCCATGATGGTGACCATGTATAAGTAATTACGGTACGCTTTTATAGAAACTGTAAATTTCATGGTTAAACTGTTTTATTTAGGGGAAATTACTATATATAATAATAATTCAGGTTTCATAATAATGGATTAGATTCATATCATTTTTTTGTCTTGCATGGCACTCATTCACTCATTCATACATGGTGATGGTAAGATGCGTGTATAATGACAGCAGACTGACAAACGTGGCCAAAAGCCTCTCCAACAACCACCGAAACAATCGCACACATTCATACACCTGTGATGCCCTCAATGGAGGCAATGAGGGTGAAGTGTCTTGCCCAAGGACACAACAACAGATGACTGGGGGAGTGGGATTTGAACCAGCGATCCTTCTATCATTGCTCTTCCACCAGAGCCACTGCCACGTTTCAGGTTCTGCTTGAAGCAGCTTTGTGGATTACAACTCTTGTCACTAATGATGACGTCATATATGTTGCTCAGGCCTTTCCTGGTGGTGTCCATGTTAGAAATATATTTCACTTTATGAACACATTTATTACACAAATGGGTGTTTTCCACATATAACACTAAAAATTTAAGTTATTTCTTAACTTAAAGTGGTGTGCTGTATTTTTTTTTATTTCAAACATTTTTTTCACTGTATTTTAACATCTTTTTTCTGTATGAATTAAGGTGTTTTTGCTGAATTATAAACGGTTTTATAAATTGTTCATAAATTCAAAAGTTCTCATCAGCTAAATCTGTAAATTAAACAGCATAATACTGTTAATTTTAGTGTGACTACATAATTGTGACATTAAACTATTTCCCTATTAATCTTACTACACTTATATTTTTCACAGTAAATTTTACATATTGTTACAGTAAAAGGTACAGTTCAACAACATTTCTTAATTTACAGTAATTACATGTATCTTATACACTAGTACAATCTTTTCAATTTTACAGTCTTTTACTGTTGGTACTTCAGTCTTTTACTCTAAATTTTACAAACATTTCTTACAGTGTACTTAGTTTGATTTGTGAAGCTGCATTATAGATAATATATGGACTTGGAAAGTCTAAGGCCAGCTTGTATCCTTGAAGCTTAAGCTTACATGTGTGGATGAGGTGTATAGGAGTAACGTAACCAGGATTGTGTTAGATCTGATGCACCCGTAACCGCGTCGGAACAAATCTTACACATCCTGCCTTTATGAGTGCAAACAAACTCCATTTTGTATTGCTGCTCCCCGCTGAGCACCGTAATCAGATCAGGTAGGGCCACATAATGCCTGAAATGCCACAGAGGGATGGGCGTGCATGTGGCCGCTAAATCAAATCAATGAGATAATCGATAGGTGGAGGGCTGGAAGAAGAGGATTACTCAGAGCTGGAGGAAACACTCGGCCGCTCGTTCACTCATCTTGATTAAAGGCCCTGCTCGGGGGTTTGACGCAGGCCAGGGTGCGGCCGCTTGACACCAGATCTGGGTCAATTATGAGCTGGGATCCTTTTTAATTACTCCGGATGTTTACTCTAGAGTCCGTCTGGCAGGTATGCTAATATGAGCCAGGTTTGAAATTTTCCATCTCGCGCTTTGATTGATTTTCCTGTTTATGTTTGAACTCTTGATAAACGGCACACAAGTTTTCCTCAAGATTTTTCTTAGATTGCTGCTCGGGTGCAGCCAGGCTGTGATCTAAAGCTCCACCCTCCCCCAGCTGTAGTTCAGCTGTCACAAAGCCAAATATGCAACAATGAAGGACTGATTAGCCTCTGAAAGGACGCTTCAGGCAAAACTCCATCCAGCACAAACACATTTTTACTTTAAAGATGTCGCTTTGATCTAATTACATTGAGAGATCTGTTTTTAGTTGTGGAAGTTATATTAACAAGCTCAGTGATTGCATAAGCTTGTATAACCTTCTAATGTAAACACATTTGTGCATTCAAGCTAACACCAATCCTAATCAAGAGCGCTGCTTCCAAGCGAAACATTAAAGAATAGCAGTTATTCCATAACTGCAGCATTGTTGCTCGCAAAGAAGCAATAAAAGGCAACCACTGAGACTCATAGGCAAAGTGCTCTGCAGTGAATGGGCTAATAATAATAATATCTGGGAGTAATACCAAGAAATCCCTCGGGATAATGCCTGATAATCACTGCTGCACACCTCCCTGCGGGCTAATACCAGCAGCAAGGCTTGCAGTGGCTGCAGAGTTTGGAAGTGTGGGACTGCTGGCATGTCTTCACTGCAACATGTGGGACTTTGATCAAAGCTAACTTCAAAAGCTAATACCCCAGCTTAAAATCTTTGGGGGATTTTTAGAAAACAAGAGATGACACACTGACTGTGACCGGTGGGAGTCGGATGAAAGCCAGCTGCAGATGCTTCAGCTCCAATTGAAAGGAAAGAGTTGTTTTTTTGTTGCTTTTTGCTCGAGACATGACGAGAAGATTGAGAAATATTCAGAATGACACATGACATCATCTCACAAGTTCTGTTTTTGGTTCTTTTTTAGACAGAGGATGTGCTTGAAGAAAAAAAAAACAATACTAATAGGAATAAATAAAAATATAAAAAATATAATTGGATAACTGATATTATCAGCTGATATCTGCATTAAAATGGGACATCTGAAAATATCAGTATTGGTTTTTACTCGGAATGTTTGATATGATCGGCTTACCGATTTTGGTATTAAAATGTTTTATCGGTATCGTTGCTTTGGACCAATATTTTCCCTACGAAATCGCACTCGTAACGGAAGAACGAGATATCATGAGATCTTGTTCCGTTAGCATTGGTCCAGCGTGTATGAAAGTACCTGTTATTGTGGAAGAACTTCATATCCCAGCATTCCTTTGGGAGTCATGTGACTACGGTGCAGCTGTTGCTGCTACAGACTGACTTGCTTTGAAGATGCTTATATGTTTGGTTTAAGTTGTTTAAGTTACCAAGTTGTCAAAAAACATTAGAATTAGCCACATGTTGGCTAACACCTGCTAGTATCTGATATCTGGTAGGCAGTTGTCCAAAATGAACTCATCTGGCTGAGTTAAGGATATTTTGGGATCTTTGCTCTCAGAGCAGAATATAGTTGTATTTGTCATAATATGAAAGATGCAACCTCGCAGTTGTCTGCATATATCTGCATCAGTTGATATTGAATATCAGAATTTAAGAGTTGGACAATATCCAATATTGGTAAAAAAAAAAATCAATCTGGAACATCCCTAGTTTTTACTTTTTACTATATTAATGACAATAACCAAAAAATAGTGGCCATGCATCACTAAGGATGTGAAAAATATCTTTACACTGACATCACATTATTTTGTGTTTTGATATCGTTACATCTCACCTTTGTGGTCAATGTTAAATTTGATAATGTATAAATCGTTCATTCATTCATTCATCGTATCAATATAAAAGAAATATAACTTATTTAGTGTTTTTTGGTGCGTTTTAAAATTTGTGTGTTTTCTTTATTTCTGTCTGTATTTGGCAAAAACGTTTTTTTAAAAAAAACAAAAAAGCAAAACACCATTGATATTTTTATGAACAAAATCTTGCACAGTCTCATTTCCCATTACGAAATCTCGTGAGATCTTGTTGTTCCTTTTGTCCAGCATGTAGAAAAGTCCGTTATTGTGGAAGAACATCATATCCCAGCATTCCTTTCAGATTCGTTTGACTACGGTGTTGCTAGACTGACTTGCTTTGAAGCTGCTTATGTCTGGTTTTAAGTTGCTGGTTAAGTTACGAAGTTGTCAAACATTAGAATTAGCCACGTTGACCAGTTGGACAGATTGGTATCAGCTGATGTCAGATATAGGACATTAAGAGTCGGGTGATATCGGTATATTGGATATCGGTAAAAAAGAGCCAATATCAAACTTACCTTTCAAGGTAAAGGAAGTACAAACTGAGTAACCAGATTAATGAAGCCACAAGGACACCTCCAGAAAAACCCGGAAGGGGGAAAAACAAGAAAACAGACTGAATCCACATCTTTCCGGAGCGTTGGGATTAATGGCCTCAACTTAAATCAAAGCGAAGCCTCTGAGACTTCCACCGAAGCCGAGTGTTATGAGGTGCTCCGATGATGTTATCCCTGCTGGAAGTGTTACATCAACTGCCAGCTCCTCGGGGGGAATATCACACGGACTGCGGCAGGCATGCTGGGCCGCAACAGTGCTGGACTTCTGTGTGCCCAGCGTGTAAAAGAGGCTCCGCTGCGTTTCCAGCAGCTATTATCCAGCGCATTAATGAATGGGTCCCACTGTTGTTCACTGAGTCATACAGGACTGCGGCACTGGAACACCTGACAGTCTCTAATGTATTCATGCAGGGGAAGTGTGATGTTTTGAAGCACTGTTATCCAGAATTATACTCGGTGTAGCCCTCTGCTGCATCGTGTATTCCATTTGCATTTTCCATTACGTGTAATGTGTGTACTGTATTCAAGCAGCAGCTGGAGAAACTCCTACAATCAAAGCAGCAACAGAGTTTTGTTATTTGTTCTTCTGAGTCATAGAGAGCATAATAATAAAATCCAACCATCCTGGATATTTGGGCTAGCCCGGATTACCATACACCCACATTCTTGTTGCTATATTTTACATCAGCACTGCAGCACAAAGCAGAAACATGTCATTTCCTCTGATAGAATCCTCTTATTGCAAACTCAGATCAGAATAAGTCTAAAATTGACTTGTATTTCACTGCAGATGCTATAAACGCAACATATTTCATGTCTTCTCTTGTCAGCGTGTTAAAAAACATCCATTTGTTGTGGACGGGGGATATTTTGGTCTAACAATGAGGTTGATTTGCTACAAAAGCAGCATCCACAGAAGGCTGAGTCTTCCAGGAGCAAAGATAGACACACAATGGTTCGGTTTGTCAACCAGTGCATCAGAGAATTTAGAAACAATGCTTTTCAAAGAAACATCAGAAGGGATTTGCATATTTTTCTGTCCTTAACATTGCATTGCGTTATTGAACAATTTGGAGATGTTTCATTGAGTAATTAGCAAGGGAGCTAAAACAAAGTGGCCACTCGTGATCTCCAGACCTTCAGATGGCATTGCATCTGGAAGCGTGCAATAGCTGAAATAACACAGGCGTCACTGCAAAAAGGCTTCGGCAAACCCTTAAATGCAGACTTTCATTCATAAATCCCACTTTAAAAAGCTTTATGTTGACCTTGTCTGGAGGCAGCAGTGAGTTTTCAAAGATGGAGGAAATGGCCGCTAGCTGCCGACAACCAACAGATTTCTGCAGATTTGTCAGCAAAAAGCTCAAACCGAGGCTGTGTGATGATATCAGAAAAGTTTGAAGAGATTTTAGAGCAATATACGCTGCCTTCAAGACCATCTCCCCCCCGAACTCTCCATTCATTTTTCAAGACAATGCAAAACAACATTGTGCAAACATCACAGACAGAAGGAAAACAGGATATAAGCAATGAACTGGGCTGCAGGCAGTCCCTAACTGGCCCCAATAGAGAATGTGTGGAGAGTTTGAAAAGAAAAATGCAAAAAAAAAAAAACAAGGTTTCATGTCATAAGACAACAAAGACCTTTAAATGTTGGAAAACAGATGAAAGATTTACTGTCTGTGTCTTTGGGAATGTGATCCACACCTCAATTCCAAAATCCTGATGAGAAAAAACATGGAATATCTTACTGTCTGCAATCAAGCACGTCCCAACCTTCCCTGATTTAGGGTCGTACATCTGAAACCAGCTCTTCTTCTGAGCTCTGTGCTACTATTTAGGCCTCTGCTCATAATGAAATGAGTAAATCGCTGCAACAACAAGCACTATTTGAATACTTTTGGAGTTGTAGTAAAGGTAAATGTCAGTTTATGTGTTACTGATAAAGAATAAAAGAAATTGGCACAAAAAAGGATGGAACAAACATTTTCAGGGTGAATATAAAAATCCCTTTGCAATAAGGCAGTTGTAGCTCTAAACCTCTGTAAAACCATCGTGCACTATGTGGACATTATCCCTCTGAAGGTAAACTTGCAGTGAAGCAGAACAAAATTGAAGAGATTACAGCATAAATAATTAAGATGAGGTCTTAAAATGGCCATTTTGGTGCCAATGCCAGATAATCCTCAGAGCTCTTTGCTTAAGAGGCCTCTGCCCATAATATGAGTATCTGCAACAACAAGGCCTTTTTTATTAGTCTTGAACTAGGGATGTTGCATATTGGCTATTTTTACAGATACTGACATACCAATATTGTCCAACTCTTGATTTCTGATATCCAATACCAATTTATGCAGACATATTTTGAGAGATAAAACTACAACAAAGATCCCAAAATAGCCTTCTCTCAGCCAGAGGAGTTAATTTTAAATCATCTGGCTGCCAGATATCAGATACTAGCAGGTATTAGCCAACATGTGGCTAATTCTGATGTTTCTGACAACTTGGTAACTTAACCAACAACTTAAAACCAGACATATTATTAGCAGCTTCAAAGCAAGTCAGTCTGTAGCAGCAGCAGCTGCACCGTAGTCACATGACTCTGAAAGGAATGCTGGGAAATGAAGTTCTTCCAGAATAACAGGGACTTCTCTACATGCTGGACCAATGCTAATGGAACAAGATCTTACAAGATTTTGTTCGTGAAAATATTGGCCCTAAAAAACAACAAACAAAAAAATGATACTGATATTTTCTGTCACATTTTCATGCCGATATCAGTGGATAATATCGGATATACCGTCGCCCTCAAAATTATTGATACCCTCCAATTAAAGAAAAGGCTAAATTCACAATAGTAATCCTAATGACAAAAAAGTAAAGAAACCAACAAATAAGAATTTAGAAAAATATAATTTAGTGAGATAAAATATTGCTTTTGTATTGTAGTTGGAAAAAAATAAGAAAAAACAAACAAACAAAACTGTCCCAGACACATTAGCGCTCCTTTCCCATGAACAGTGGACCAGCATACCTGTCTGCAGGTGTAGAAATCTTTCTGAACATAAACTGTGATTCCCTCAAAGTGTTGCTCAACAAAGTTTTAGCTTTGGAGCCCCATTATGATTGTTTACTTGTTTTAGTTTAGTGTTTTTTTAATATTTATTTTGAACCACAATTCAAAATCAATGTCAAAATTTCATTGAATTTCTTATTACTTTCGTCAATTTCAACTTATTTCACTGACAGACGAATTTTTTCCTTCTTGGAGGGTATGAATAATTTTAAAGATGACTATATTTGAAGTCATAGTAAAGGTAAATGTCAGTATATTTGTTAGTCACTGAAAAAAATGAAGATGGCACAAAGCATAAATGAAAATATTTCAGCTTGCAGCTGACTATGGAATCATAGTATAATATGTGAATATTAAAACCAATTTGGCCAAGTTTGCACCATCTTTACACCCCGCACCCCCCACCCATCCCCCCAGCTGGTGGTATCTCCGGTTTTAAAGGTTAAGAACATGAACAAAAGAGAAATCAGAACTGTTGCGAGATCAATGGAACACAAAGAAAAGTTTCCTAAAAGCAAAGATAGATTTTACTCAACCTCAACCACACTTTATTTAACAAAATAGAAGCAGGTCAAATATCGCAAAGCATATAAATGTAACTTTGAAACACAGCGTTTGAAAATCATGACAAATCATCAGTGGGTTGTGGCACAGTAATACTCCACAGAATCGAGCCTCGGTTCAGCCCCTCCCCCCCGGACGTGGACAGAGAGGAGAGCAGGGATGATGTGAGGAAGAAGCCAGGTACCAAAACAAAGAAGGAAAAGTCAGGTGACCATCTGCTGGGATGTTCGTCCGCAAAGTCGCATGTTTTTGGGACAAGGAGGAGGTGTGGGAAAGCAAGGGTGTGCACACGGACATGCAAATGGTCGCTCCAGCTGCTCCCCTCCCCCCGCCCCCCCTCTTTCTTTCTCACGTTTGGGTAACAGGAAATGTGCATGTGTGCAGCGACAAACAGCGCAGGAGGAGGAGGAGGAGGATGGGGGGATTCAGCACCACGGTCAGCGCCTGCCTCCATCCAGAGGGATTTCCAGTGTACCAGCAGGGGAGGAGGGAGGAGGGTGAGGGAAGGAAAGGGGGGTGTAAACCCATCTTGCATCAGGTCTGCACACCGTTATCATGGTCTCCATCTGTGATCATGGAGGGTCGGGACCAGCTGGGAGAAGACGAACGTGTCACCGGCATCAGGATTTGATGTCACAATCAAAACGTTCTTAAAAGTGCCCCCCCGGCCCACAAGAGCATGTGCAACATGTTTAAAGCAGAGTCACAATGAAGACGCAGGAATTAGGACGTGTTTAAATCATGTATTCAGGTTTTAGCCTCATCATGTTAGAAGGTAATTAAATGTAACATATGAGAAGTTATTCTAAAATACTGGAGCAGCTTGAGTTTAGTTCTGCTTTTAATATTTTTTTATGTTTGTGAAAAAAATGACAATGCAAAATGAAAAAATTGTAACCCTGTGGGGTAAAATGTGAATGATAAATGATCCTTTTGCTCAAACACTGCTCAAAACTAGGGATGTACGATATTGGCCGCTTTTTTTTTTTTAACCGATATCCGATAGGGCTGGGAAAAAAAGTCGATACGCTGAAATATCGCGATATTTACTTATGCTGATATCATATCTATGTAAAAATGTGGTATCGATCTATTTTACTAATGAAATCTCGCGAGATTTTGTTGTTCAGGCAAGAAATCTTGCGGGTTTTCGTGAAATCTCGCGAGATTTCACCGTTATGAAATCTTGCAAGACTTCGTTGGTAAAATAGATCAATACTGCATTTTTAATCTCTATATGAAATCTGCATATGAAAATATTGCGATATTTCAGTGTATCGATTTTTTTTTCCCAGCCGAAATATCCGATATGATCTAATTCCTAAATTCTGTAATCTGATATCAACTGATACTAATGTAGATATTTTTTTACATCCCTAGTAATGCATGGCCACTATTTCTTTGTTGTCATTCATATAGTAAAAGGTAAAAACTAGGGATGTTCGATATTGACTTTTTTTTTTTTTACCAATATCCGATATTGGCCAACTTTTACATTCTTATATTCAATATCAACCGATGCCGATATATGCAGACAAATGTGAGGTGCATCTCTCATATTTATAGAAATACAACTATATTCGGCTCTGAGAGTAAAGATCCCAAAAAATCCTTAACTCAACCAGAGGAGTTAATTTTGGACATCTGGCTGACAGATATCAGATACTAGCAGGTGTTAGCCAACATGTGGCTAATTCTAATGTTACTGGCAACTTGGTAACTAAACCAACTTAAAACCAGACATATTAAAAGCAGCTTCAAAGCAAGTCAGTCTGTAGCAGCAGCAGCTGCACCGTAGTCACATGGCTGAAAGGAATGCTGGGATATGAAGTTCTTCCAGGATAACAGGGACTTTTCTACATGCTGGACCAACGCTAAACAAGATCTTGCGAGATTTAGTTGGGGAACAATGAAATGTCGTGAGTTTTAACTTACAAAGTCTTGCGAGGTTTTGAAACATATCGGTCCAAAAAACGGATACCGATATTTCCCGATATCACATTTTAATGCCAATATCGGTCAATAATATATGTAGGCCGACAATATCTGACATCCTTACTCAAAACCTTCCTCTTTACTCAGGCCTTTCCATCAAATTACACCCCCTCCCAACCATCTCCTGTCCTACTTTCTGCCCCCAAATTATCATTCCTCTTATTATGTTTCAAGCTCTGGGTCATTATGACCTTTTTTTCATGACTGGTGACATTATTTTATTTATGCCATAAAGATTTTCTTTTATGTTGTTGGTTTTTTAATCTTTTATTGTTTTGTCTTAAGTATCCAATCGTTTTGTTGGGTTGTACCACACCTCGGGCTCCAAAAGGATGATGTAAGTGTGCTGTATAAATTTGGATTTGAACATGAACCCTTTTAGGTGATCTATAGAGGCATTTATATCCCATCCAAGAGGTTTACAATGTAGCCACAACATGTACTGTAGTGTTTGTTCAGAGATGCTGTATGGAAATCCTCAACCATCCATAATAACACCCGTTGTTAGGATTGTAAGTATATAGTAGCAGAAATGACTGGAAATGAGATAAAAAAAAAGTGGAAATATGGAAATAGTTTATGTTCTGTGTTTATTTTAAAGCCTTTTTTTTTTCTCTGACAGCAAATACTTGAGAGAATGATAGGCAGATGAGAAAAGGCTTGGTCACTGTTGATTTGTATTTCTCCAAAGTAATGATGTAATAAATTCTGTTTTCCGGTTCTGGATGGTCTTTATGGTGCTATATATATTGATACATTCATTTTACATCATTTTAGTTTCATAATCTGACAAATGAGGCTGAACTGGAACATAATGTCTGTAATCTTGGACGGGTTGTACTGAAAACAAAATTTCATTGCACTGGGACGCCGGTTCAATGACAAAGTCTTCTGAATCTGAATCTAATACTCTGGTCTTCACTGCTTGAAAGGGTTTACAGTGGCGTATAAAAGTTTACGTACACTCCCATTGGAGAAAAGGCTAAATTCACAATAGTAATTCATCTAAGAAACTGAAAAATAACAAACAAAAAAATACTAACTTATAATTTAGTGATTTGTGGTTTTAGAATTAATAAAATACGAACAAACAAAACTGTCCCAGAAACACAAAAGCGCCAAAATACCTGTTAACAGGTGCAGACGTCTGATTGGACGTTACAGAAAACACGATTGCAGTGATTGCCTCAGTGTTGTTCAAAAATCATCTTGCTTGTTTACTTTTATTTATTTTTTGTCTGTTTCTAAATTCAGTCATTATTATAATTTTCATTATTTCTTTTAAATTGTTTTGTCAATTTCAGCCTATTTCACTGATTTTTTTTTCCATCTTTAATAAGAGGGTGTAAACTTTTGCACGCCCGCCCGCAGACCAAAGAAATGGAGACATTTTTAAGTGTTGAGTCAAATTACAACTGGGAAACGTCAGCTTATTATAGGGGTTTGGCTATGTTGTGTCCCAGAAAGCAGAAAAGCACCAACACATATCGGCTCCGATATTGACTAATTAGTTGGATGGGATATCGGACGAATGAGGCCGATCCAGTCAATTCTTTTTTTTAAATGAATATCATACAAAGCAATGCAGTTACAGCGATCTAGTCTAGGGGTGGGAAAAATATCGACACACAGAAATATCGCAATATTTTCATATGCTGATATATTCACATTTTAAAATGCAGTATTGATCGATTTAAAGTCAAAGATTTCATTATTCTGTTAGAAAATCTTGCGTGTTTTTGTGAAATCTTGAGAGAATTGTTAAGATACAGATGAAATCTCGCGAGATTTTGTTGGTAAAATAGGCAATATCACGTTTTTAAATATCAATATGAAATCTGCATATGAAAATATTGATATTTCAGTGTATCTACTTTTTCCCAGCCTTACTAGTCACGTCAATTCAATATTTGCAACACCGATTACATCATCAGGCAGAGCAGTGTTGTTTTTGCTGCTAATGGTATTTGCTCATCAGTAAAAAGAGCATTTATGTTATTTTGTTACCTTTGTTCAACAAGGCTAAATGTTAAATATCAAGCTTGATGTCGTCACTCGCACTGCAAGATGTACGGTTCATTCATTCAACAGTAGTATCGGATCGGTATCGGCCGATACGCTCAGCCCAGGAAGTCTTCATTGTGACACTGCAACACTTTGCATCAATGCTCAGCTGTTGGTGCAAAACCTTCCACACAGCTTCAAAAACCGGGGGATTTTAGAACACTGGATGCAAATCAAACCCTTGAATACTTTAAGATGAAGCAGACCCCCCACCTTCCTCCCAGCCACCCCTTCACAGATGAACTCTGCACACAAAACAAAAGGAAACCAAACAGCTGCTCAGTCATGACGTTTAAGACCATGCGACCCACGAACGGAGTGTCTCAAGTTCCAAAATGCTGAGTTGAAAAAGGCATCTTACATCAACTAATCACCTCGCATATGTGTGTGTACTGTATAGGCGACCCTCCTCTCCCCCCTTCCTCCTCCCACCCATAACATCCAGCCTTATTCCAAGCACATTTTGTAAATACAGTGAGTTTCAGTTCTCTTATTTGGACAAGATTAGATGGCTTTACAAAAGCTCACAATAGGATGAAAGTGAATCATAGCCATAAGCTTTTTCTGTGGAGGAATCTTTTTTTTTTTCTCACATTAAAAAAAGCGCTATTCTATATCAGTCTATCTGCGCCGTTTACATAGATCGAATTATATATAGCTCAATTAATTCAAAACACTTCTTTGCTCAGTTGTTGAAAAAATATGATGGTACAAACCCCCCAGTTAAATGATATCTTTTTTTTTCTTTTTCTCTTTTTTTTGCCTTCCTCTCACTCAAAGCAGGCTATATTCATTGACACACAAAACCACGGAACTGTTATTTTTAGCTACATTAACTTTGCAGCAGAAGCATCTGAGTGACGTTAACTGGTCATGCTCATCTGCATGTCTGGATATCTGAAAGTCAACAATTGGCACACCATAAAATAACACGGTTTTACATTCATAAAGGAGATGATGAGCGCGCGGACTTGACATCCGCGCCACCTAGTATAAATAACCCCAATATTTATCGACAATCAAAACAAAAAAACAAAAAGAAAAAGAAAAAAAAGAAATGATAAACGGAAAAGAACATGCACTGACAGCTTCACGTCCCTCTGATAATCTGTTTTTTTTGTCCAATTCTCTTTTCTCCAAACAAGTTTAAAACAACAAATACAAATCCTAACTGCAGGTTCACAAAAAATAGAGAAATGGCACTTTGTAATAGTCATATATAATTCTTAATATCTATATATAGTATTGATAGAACATGAAAGGGGTCGAGTTGGCCTCTTTGTGGTGGTTATGGTTCCTCGCCGTCGTGTGTGTGTTGAAACCATGCGGAATATCATCATGCATTTTATGATACATCAGTCAGAGTATTTACATGTACATTCATGCGTTCGTGCACCATTCCCCTGGTCCGTCTCGCTTTCACGCACACACACACACGCGCCCCATCCCCTCGCACCTTTTTTTCCTCCTTTTTTTTCCGTGTCTCACAGATCCGTAGTCCGATTGCGGCAAATAGGAGGAGGAAGAGGAGGAGGAGGGCTTGGCATGTACATATATTACAGAGTTGGAGGGGGCGCGAGGGGGAGGGGGGGCCTGCAGCACCAGACTGACTTACTTACAAGTTTGTTTGCAGTTTTTTTGTTTTATTTTAGTCATTTGCGTCTGTCTGTTTTGGCTGTTTGTAATCCAGGCTTCTTTTTTCCCCTCTCTCTCTCTCTCTCTCTCTCTCTTCTTTTTTAAGCGTCGTTTGTTGTGGAGATGTGCGTGCTGCAGTCAAAGCCCCGGTGCGCGCCCCCGTCCGCGTGATAAGGCCCGCTGTGCCAGTAAGAGGAGTCGCACACCGTCTGCAGGGAGTTGATCTCCGACGCGGAGGAGTTGCCCTCCCTCCGCTTCGAGCGTTTGCGATTCCGCAAAATAAACACGAGCATCCCCACGACGGTGAACGCGGACGTGACAAAAACCAGCAGCAGCCCGGGCACGAGCACCGAAATGGAGACCCTGTTTGGCTCCAAGTAGGAGTTCGAGCGCGTGCCCAAGTCCTGGGTGTAAGTGCTGTTTTTAGACAGGGAGGTGGGGGGCACGCGCTCGTACAGTTTGGGGCACAGCAGGTCGTTGCGCACGTAGCGGAAATCTCGCTTCCAGAACTCCTCCGGGGACTCGCACTTGAGGTCGCTGACGATGACGTCGGCCCCCAGTTTCTCCGTCCACTGCTTGAAGGGGACGATGTTGCACGAGCAATCCCACGGGTTCCCGTGCAAATCGATCTGGATGATTGAGTTGAGCTGGTCCAAGACGCCAGCGACGGGGAGGTGGGGGAAGTAATTGTTATGCAGGCTGATTTTGGATAAAGAAATCCCAAGGAAAGCATCCACGGGTAAAGATTTGAGCAGGTTGTTGTTGAGGAACAGAACCCGCAGGTTCGGCATGGGGCTGAAAGCACCTGCAGATATCAGCTGGATGTTGTTGTATTCCAAACTGAGGTATTCCAGATTCACGAGGCCCGCGAACATCTCTGCCACCAGCGTATCCAGGTAGTTCTTATCCATGTACAGCCACCTGAGCTCGCTCTGGTTCTGAAACGTGCTGTTGTCAATCACTTTGATGTTGTTCCCACCCAAATCCAGCAGGTTCAAGCTCGAGTACCCGAGCAGCTGGTTCTTTTTCACAGCGTGGATGTTGTTCTCTCTCATGTTGAGCTCGTGAGCGACCAGAGGCTTCGGTTTGAGGCTGGACAAACTCCCCAGCTTCTTGCCCTCGCAGTTGACCCCCAGCCCCTGTCTGGAGCCGACCAGCCTGCAGCTGCACGACTGCGGGCACGTCATGTTGCGCAGCTGCTCGCTGTCCCCGCTCACACCTGTCACAGCTGGAGTGGGCTTAGTTTTCAGCTGCCAGTTCTCACGAGACTTGGAGTGGCTTTTGGAGCCGTGGCCGCCGGGCGTGGGGGCTCCGCCGCCTCCACCGCCGCCCGCGGCGTCTCTGCTCGGCTTGTAAGGCGTGGGGCGAGGGCCGCGGGGCTGTGAGGTCTCCTCCTGGGTGGGAGGGGCGACCAAGCTGGTGTCCACTCCGCCGCTCTCTGAAGGACACAGCTCTGCCTCTGACGTCTCGTTCAGGTCGCTCCCTTGCAGCCTGGTGGGAGCCTCGCATATCACCCTCCCAATGAGCGCGTTGCGCGGTATGTTTTCCAGCCATTCCTTCAGAGAAACCAGGTCGCAGTTGCAGTCCCACGGGTTGTCCTCCAACAAAACCTCCGCAATGCCCGGTATTTGTTCAAGAATCCCTTCATAAGGCAACGTTTTAATTCGGTTTCCCCTCAAATCGAGATGCGTAATGGGCACATGTTGGAACACGTTTATAGGTAGCGCGCTGATGAGGTTGTCGTTAAGTATTAACACTTCAAGTTTATTTAGGTCCCTGAAAACAGCTGGATCGATATCCCTCAATAGATTAAAATCAGCTTGGAGGTATTCCAAGTCATCTAACCCCAGAAACGTACTCTTCCTGAATGATCTTATCTTATTGTTATTGATGTGCAGCCTCTTCACCAGCTGCAGCCCCAGAAAAGCGCCGGGGACGATGTCGTGCAAGCCGTTGTTCTCCAAATGCAAGCTCACGGCGTTGTAAAAGTTGGCGAACTCGTTTGGAAAGAGCCTGGACAGAGAATTCCCGTGCAACAGCAGGTGATAAAACTGCGAGCTCGGGCCGGTCAAATGCTGCAGAGTGGTGAAGCTCCTCTTTTCGCAGTCTATGTGCAGATCTCCCTCTACCTCGTTGCAGGAGCATATCTTCTCCTTACAAACGTCCCTTGTAACATTTCCACTGGCAACACAAAGAGCCGCATTCAGCAGAACGATCCAAAGCAGCATTTTTCAACGTGAGCAATTCATCCCCGGTTTCAAGACATACGAGCTGCGATAGTCTGCATCAGTGAGGAGAAAACGGGAGATCTGGACATTTAGGAGGGAGATAAGGCAGTCTTTTAAAGCAGATCCATGCTGCGTCTAACCTGCTCTGCTGTCCACACTTCCAGCTTGGGAATAATCGCGCATAAACGTCTCTTTCACGTCGACTGAATCCTCAGATCTTCCGCGCGTTTGCGATAAAAATCAAAAGCAGGCAGCGGCAGCGCAGTCCCGCGCATCTTTCAGCTTTTTCAGCTCGTTTAAGACTGACCTTGGCAGGGCGAGGAAAGCTGAGCAAACCGGCGGCTTCTTTCCCCCCTTTCTCCTTCCCCCTTCTCTCTCTCAGTCGTGCCGCGCGCTGCGGCGTCGGGAGCTGTCCCCTCTCCCCTGGTGCTGGATTCACACCCCGCGCTGGGGGCTTGACAAGCGATCCCACCGCTGCAAAACACCCGCATCCCCTCCTCTCACATCCTCCAGCGTCTCGCTTCGATTGTTTGCTCCTTCTTTTCCCCCCTTCTTCTTCTTTTCTTCTTCTTCTCCTCCTTTTTTGGGGGCAATTCGGGAATCACAATAAGAGGAACGAGGAGACTGTGTTCATCCTAGCGCGGTGCTCTAAGAAAGATCTGACACCCTCTACTGAGCTGTAATGGCAAAAATCCGTCGACTGACTGAGGGAATGCTGAGAAGAGGGAGCAGGGGGGAAAAAATCACTCTTTTCCAGCTTCCAGTGTTCAAGTTTTCTCCCTCTAGAGGCACAAAAAGATGTTTTAAAGCTTGTAGCTCCATTTTAAAACTGTCCAAGCCGACATCGCGTAAAAACAAAAGAAAAAATCTTTCTTTTCAAAAAGCAAAGGTGAGATTTCACATGTTAGGCTCGTGATGCCTCATTTTGATGATTGAAATCAGCCTCTTTTTGGACTCTTGAAGGAAGCGGCGTCACTTTGCGCTGCTTCGGTCTCGCTTCTTGCTTTGAAAACACTGTTGAATGCGGTAAAACAATTACAAGCATGCCTCAGTCCGGCGAAAAAAACTCAACAAAAAAAAGAAAACAGTTGACTACACAACAAGCGATGCGTCAGTGTGGCTCCCTATATGCGCATGTGTGTGCGTGACGTTTATTCCCTTCTTCTTTTCCCTTTCCCACATAAAATCCTTCACAACTGTTCAAGAAAAGCAAAAAAAGGAGGAAAAAAGGGAAGCGTGGAAGTGGTTTGAGCATGTTCTCATCTCCCATGGATTTGTATTATACTCCACCGTTTGAGATTATTACATCAGCTGTAGGGGGGCTCTGGGATGTGGGAAAAGAGGGGGGGGGGTGCGTGAGAGTTCCCCCCGCCCTCATCTTCCATCTGCAGTGAGAGGATGACAGAAAATAGGATGCGAAGTTAAACATCCGCTCTCTTTCTCTACTTTTCTTTTGCTTTTATTTATTTATTAAATCTCCGTTTTCTTTCTCGGAAGGGAAGAAAAAGGCGCGAGGAGAGAGAAATGCAGACGAGTGAGGAGATTCCAGCAAAGCAAGAAGAAAACCTCATTAAGACCACCTACATGTGGATGGAAAGCGTCCCCAGTGCGGCCCACTGACTTGTTCTGCCCACCTGTTTGCTTGTTTTTCTATCTGTCTGCTTTTTTTTCTCTCTCTCTTTTCTTTATGATAATACCCCCCTCCTCCCCCTCCTCCCCAATCTATGCTGGTGCTGGTAAATTAGTCTGGCTGTCTTTATGCACTCACGTCACTGCATCAGCGACTGTCTGCAGATTAAAGAAGAAAAGTCCACAGTTTTACACTTAGAATGCAAAGAAGAAGAATATTTGCACTTTCTGGGGGAAAAAAACAACAAAAACAGAAACAATGGGGGTTTGATTACGCAAATCAAAGTCTCCAATTCAAACAAAACTGTAGTGATCATGAGCTTTTCAGTGCTCAACATTATTGACACCCTCCAATTAAAGAAAAGGCTAAATTCACAACAATAATTCAAGAAACTAATAATGTATAAAAATTTACAAAATTATAATTTAGTGAAATAAAATACTCCTTTTGAAATGTGGCAGGAAGTTATAATTAAAAAAAACAAACAAAACAAACAGAACTGGCCCAAACATATTAGAGCCCCTTTCCCATGAATAGTGGACTAACACACCTGTCAGCAGGTGTAAAAGTCTTTTTGAGCGTTACAGAAAACACCTGATTGCAGTGATTGTCTCAGAATGTTACCCAATAAAATTTTAGCTTCAAAGCCCCATCATGTTTGTTTACTTGTTTTATTTGTTTGTTTTTAATATTCCTTTTTAACCACAATTCTAATTCAGTGTTATGATCCTCATAGAATTTTTTAAGCATTATACTTTTGTCAATTTCAACTTATTTCACTGACAACTGATTTTTTTCTTCCTTCTTTAAGGGTGTCAATCATCTTGAGCACGACTGCATACACAGCTCATCTACTTCCTAACTTCAGCCAGTTTCTTTGTCTCCTGTCTTTAAGGAAACCGCTTGCCTTAAATTTTAAGTAACTAAAAGTTAGGGATGCACCGATTGTGAAAGTCTGGGCCGATACCGATACCGATGTTTAACATAAAAACTTGGCCGATGGCCGATGTTTTCTATTTTTATTTATTACTTCCTTTGTGCCACAGAAATTTACAAGTCTTTCAGCTCCTCATCAGTCTGTCCTTGAATGAGCACAAATTCAATCAGACCAATTTATGAAACAGAAACAACCTTTAATGTCACTTTGTGGTTGACATTAGTTATAACAAGCTCTTTTCTGAAAACTTTTCATAAACCTGGGACTGATAATCACTAAAAAGAATGCTTCAGTATATTGCCCAACAAAAGTGAGTGGTTTTAGCCTAATAAACAAAAACATACTCAGTGAGAAGATTATTTTCATGGCCCAATAAAAAATATTTGTGGAGCATGTACTGCAAACTGCGTAACGCTGATCTTTTTCTGAAACTGTAAAATATTGCCACACGACCGCCACCATCTTTGTTTCTCTACTGAGGAAAGTGCGTGGATGCCTTCTACCAGTATCTCCCCCCACCCGCCCAAAAAAGAGGGGGAAAAAGAGTTTTTCTTGGGCACAGTGTTGAAGACACATGTAAATCATTTTTATATATATATATATATATATATATATATTTATATAAGCTATATAATAATCAGCCACTGCCATCGGCGAATGTCATTTTTATTGGCCGATGGCAGTTAACAAGGCAAACTTCGGCCGATACCGATGTCCAGCCGATGCATCGGTGCATCCCTATAAAAAACTTGTGTGTATTTCACTTCAACTTTTACACTGCAAAATCTCAAGTTTTACCAAGTATATTTTTCTAATTTCTTGTCGAAATATCTCATTCCACTCAAAATAAGACAAAATTACCTGAAGATTTTCATTTGATTATCTTTTCATAGTTATGCATCACATCCAACATTTGCCAACTACAATCCAGAAACACACATTCCCTGCAACACAAGAATAGGAGTAGGAAGAAGAATAAATTCTTATGAGCTCCTACCTAAATCTTATAAATTAAACAAATCAGACTTCACATAGTGCTCAAAACTAAAAAGGAAAAGAAAGGTAGAGACCCAAAATGACTATATTTAAATTATTTTGAACTCTTTTCCATATGAACGAAATACCTCTTGTTTGTACTTGTATGAAAACTGATAAATGGTGCAACAACATATTAAGCCATTTCCCAGAGAATTCCAGTGTTTCACCCAGCAACTGAAACATCTGTCTGAGTGTGGCCGTGCTTCACTTTATATAAAACTAATAATGTCTGTAAAACAACTACATCTTTCCGTTTTAACAGTCCTGACTTCAGAAAAGTCTTGTTTGCTCTTTTGGAGCAAATTAATTATTCTTTGGCCCTCTTTTGTATGATAAATAAAGGCATTTAATTAGTGATATGTTTTTTCCCCATACCTCCAAATAATACATAAAATAAATTTGCAATAAATTTTTCTCATCACTCCATAATTTAGCACCTATTTAACTTTGCTCAAAACTGCAGTATTTTTCCTTTTTTTTAAAAAAAAAGAAACATTTCAGTGAGATATAGGAACTTGTTTCAAGGCAGCACATCTCATTTAAATAAATCTTATCAAGAAACATTTGCTTGTTCTGTCGGCAGAATTTTTTTCTTTTACAAAAAAAAAAAAAAAAAAATTTTTTAACTTATTTTAAGATTGGCCAAGACTTTTTTTTTTTTTTTTTTTTTTCAATGAGCAATGAAATAAAATCAAATGAAATTCTGCCAAAAGAAAAAGAAAAATTCATGCTGAAGATTTGTTTGTTAAAGGATGTAAAAACCCTCACACTCTCACATAATAACACCAAAATGCCTTTTTGTTGAAATAAATTCTTAGTTTTTTAAAAAGAAATTTTTTTTTCACACTTTAACAAGCTACAACCCAGAAAAATGCTCCCTCTCAACAAAAAGAAAAGAAAAACAAAGACATGTAAATAAAAAATGACACCTTGACCTGTCTGTCTGTAAGACTCCACAGACGTGACTCATTTTCTTTCCAGTGTAAAATATTCTCGCTCTGTTTCCATCTTTTCTTGTTCTGAGGTCGTTAGTTTGGTTTCTTTCTGGAGATTCTGCCACGTAAACCTGCACGTCTGAGCTTCATCAGTTAGCGACGTCGAAGCTAACTCGCCTCGTTGGTTTGAGCTTTCTGGAGAGGAACACTTTAGCTTCTGATACACGTGAGGACAAACTCACCCTGTATGGTGGAAGTTGGCTTGACTTGGCCAGCGTTCATGCAATAAAGGAATCGCTCTGTAGGTTTATCCTTCTATTATTACAAGAGATGTTCAATACTGGCTTTTTTAATCCAATGTCCGATATACAGTTATTGTCCAACTATTAATCTCCAATATCCAATATTAACTCAAACTGATCTGTGCAGACAGCTGTGAGGTTTTATCTGTCATGTTTGTAGAGACACAGTTACATTCTTCTCTGAGAGCAAAGATCCAAAAATAGCTTCAACTCAGCCAGAGGAGTTCATTTTGGACCTCTGGCTGCCAGATATCAGATACTAGCAGGTATTAGCCAACATGTGGCTAATTCTAATGTGAATGGTGCAGGAATGCAGGATAGGAAGTTCTTCCACAATAACAAGGACTTTTCTGGATTTGCCGCTAATGGAACAAGATCCCGCAAGATTTCGTAATAGAACAATCTCTTGTGAGATTTGGTTATATATCTATCTGCAAAAACCGATTCCAATATTTTCTGATATCACATTTTAATGACGACATCGGCTGAAAATCTCAGTAGGCCGATACTATTGGAGATCTCTAAAATAGACTGAGGAAAATCTTATAAGGGATTTAAAAGTTGAATATTGAATACGGACTAAACAGCGACATCATGTGTGTCTAGGTTGTTGTTGCAACAGCAGAAAAGCAACTCCAGCTGCCAGACTCACTGCTGATACGTGAGTGACCAACAGTCTGCAGCAGGTTCAACAAGAACGCAGAGGAGTTTATAACTGACAGCTTCCGATCCAGGAGGAAAGTCGCTTCTTTTGCCTTTTGATGCCGTGGAAAATGTTTATGTGGGTCCATTTAGTGTCATCTTCACCTAAATTTACTCCGGTTTTTGCTCTTATCAGGTCACTCCTCTTCTGAGATAGATACAGTAAAAACATCTCCAGGGCTCTGAAGCAGCTGCTTGACTTGCCGACTCCACTGTGTCCCCCTGTACCAGCCTAACTGTGCCAAACATACTGTTGCCACACAGAGATCGTATTTGGCAATCTGCAATGGCGGCATGTATTGGCTTGTAGATGTAAACATAATGCCATTGTCAAACCTGTTAAAATTTATTTTATATTTATTGTCAGGCTAAATATATATATATATTTTTAGGAAATGTTTTTTAATTCTGCACCCTTCCAAACGACTCATAGAGGTATCTTTTTTAATAGAGCCTTTAATAGAAATGTTTCATTTTCAACCTTTTTAACTTAAAACTCAACAATCATCAGCTTGAAGGTGAGGCAGGCGTCCGCTGCTCATGATTCCACCAAATTAGCCTTTTTTGTCCCATAGCAACTGGTGATGTGTGGAAATATCATCAGTATCACATTAGCTGTATCACAGCAGAGAACTGCTGAAGCAAAATTGACCATTTCTTAGCCTAAAGCCTAATTTATAGTCGTCTGTAAAGTGCTCTACGTAGGTTACGGAGAGCGCTCTACGTTGACAGAGAGCCTGTCGGAGAGCCTCTCCGTCGTCTCCGGCTCCACAAAATATTTTTTAAATGTCCATCACTGCCCCAAGGGATGACAGAGACGGCAAGGGCTGTGATTGGTCTACCATACGTAAACACTAGCAGCGCCATTTTCAAACCAGCTAGCCTATGAAGACGTAGATATGAGTCCAACTGAAGAACGTTTGACTGAAGAAGGGAGGAAATGCCAAAATCACCCCATCGTCTTTATTTGGCATCAAAAGTATCTGTTTCAGTGTTATTCAGCTGCAGCAACAACAACAGTCCTTCTCTCCTTCTCTCATATGAGTAGGTCAGTCTTGCGTAGCGACCCGTACTGATCGGGCGGGAAATTGCACTGCGATCCAGCACCATGATGGAGAACTATGAAGGCTGGAGGGGTCTCCGTCGTTACACAGTCGGAGAAGTATACTGTACCCTTAAGGGTGCATTCACACTCTGGCAGTTTGGTCCGCTACAATCGGACCATGGTCTGATTCCACGGATAGTCCGCTTCCTTTGGTGCAGTCTGAACACCAACCGTACTTTGGTGCACCAAAGAAACCGACTCTGGTCCGTCTGAAAGCCGGGGGTCTCAGCTCACTTGCAAACGGACTATCAGACTATCCAGCGCAGCTAATGGAAGAGACGTTTATCGACCGTAATAAAGCAGAAGTAGAGAGGAAGTGGGGTCGGAAGGAAAACACAGCAAATAGTGCGTGTTTGAAGAATCCGAGGCCAAAACAACGATGAAAACCAACTGGAAAATGTGTAGACAGATGGACAGACAGAAAGATTTCCATTTTAATCACTCTTTTTTTCTTCCTTCTGCTTCTTCACTGTCATCAGTGGTTGTATTGGGGAGTGTTGCCCCCTAGCGGCTAGTTGTTGTAACTGCGGTGGTTTAACCAGGCGGTTTGGTCCGCATCAGTTACTGCAGTTTGAACGCAAACCGAAGCAAATAAAGGGGTAGATTTTTCCTGAAATCCGGGCCAATCGGACAGAGTTCCCGGACTATCCTGGTGTTAACGCACCCTTAGTCAGCATCAGTTTTTTTTCTTTCCTTTTAAATTTTTACATTTTCCATTGTTCCCATAAAGACCACCAACCCCAATAAAAGCATTATTCAATGTGTTAGATTTCTGGTACATTGTGTAAAATGTAAACATGTTTTTGCAAGAAAAACAGCAATTCCATGAAAATGTAACTGCAACATTTATTAATCTCACACATACTGCCCAGTTAAATCTGGCAGCTTTGACACATTTGGAAGTGAAACTACGTGGCACATTAAGTTGTACATAATCCTGTTTTCATGTCATCTTGCAGCTCAGAGCTTTTCTAAAGTCTTGTTTTGTGTAAAGTCCTTCCACAACGAAATCTTGTCAGATTTCATTTGTAAAAATATTGGTCTGTAAAAAGGATATCAACAGTATATTTTCCTATATCACATTTGAATCCTGAAATTGACAGAAAATATTTGCAGGCCAAAAATATCGGACATCTAATTATCACAGAAGTAAAAATCTGGCATCAAAGTCAGACTTTGTGGATGATCGCACTGTTTTAGAACGTTTACTCCATAGAGGAAAACAAACTGGCCGTTTATTGAACCACTTTGAAGCAAAGCTGTCAGGATTTTTTACCTGTGATTGTTTTCTTTTACTTGCAGATGCAAGTCTTCCATCACAAAGAAAGCAGAGCTTTACGTCTGTCCACTTCCTTGTTATGCTACCTTTTCTCTCAGTTGTCCATCTTCCGTCAACAGAAAGACGCCTCTCTCACTCCGACGATGCAGCTGCTTTGCTTAATGAATATGTTGTTTACCGACTTCCAAAGTGGTCCAGGCTCCTGCTGCGGAGCAAATCAGAGCATGTGTTGGAGCTAATTCCTGAGTAGCCGCTTGCCGACGCGGTTCCCTGGTGTTCGGAGGGTGAGGGTGGATGGTCATGAGGCCGAGCCGAGGGCAAATCAGTCATTCACACTAATTAGCAGGGTGTTGGATGTGTGTGTGGCGGTGGTGGGGGATGTTTCCCACTGATTTGCTTTAGTGGTCGTGTGTTCTGGGAGCAACTCCTGCATACATGCATGCATCATGTTTAAGCTGCTGCCTCGTATCTAGATCAGGTAAGGGGGATTAATCCTGCTCACATTTCACAGTCATGCTCGAGCATCTTTTTCCTCTACAAGAAATTAACAAGTACATTTCCAACTGCATTGAAGCTCAGCTCAGTCCTTGTAGCAGCTCTGATATAATCCTCCAAACAGGATAAATCATATTTGTAAAAGAAGGAAAAAAAAAAACAAGCTTATCTTGGAGTCAAAGCTAATTGGATTATGAATATGAATATATCCAAAGAAATAACTGAATGGGACTCAGGGTTATGATGTGATGCAGATGCTGTCGAGATGTGTTAGTGTGATGCAAGGTCGCCATTTACAATGCAGCATGTGCTCATGCAAGTTTTAGCGTCACATCTAGACGAGGTTAATATTCATGTAAAGCTCACAGCATTAAATGATGCCACAGACTGCTACATTTATACCCTTCAGCTAGTCTGCAGAGGTCAAACCTCAGTGGCCACTGAAAGCATTTCAGGGAAATGCATGAGAGCCAGTTTGCAGCGCTAACAGCAATAAGCTTAAATGACTAAGACGTTGATACACTACTCACAAAAAGTTAGGGATATTTGGGGTTTTGTACAATGTTAGAATAAACCTAACAATAAATTGTTTGAGATGGAGGAATTACCACATCATAGTTCCAGTTAAATGTCCAACATTCATGATATAATGTCAATAAGGTGTGAACATTTTACATTTTCCTTAAATTATAACCAAAAGTTGAATATCCCTAACTTTTTGTGAGTAGTGTATTTGCAACAAAGGAATCCTCTACAACAGGATTCCCCAACGAGAGCTGCAATCATTCAAGTTTTCAATGAGTCCCTGACTCAAATTAAACAGATCCAACTGCCAATGATGTTCAGGACAACGATTCATTAACCTTCTGGGGCCGATGGATGCGCTGGCGTGTCCAGATTGCATATCTGATTTAAGATGACTGAGCAGCTAACTGCATGTTTAAAAAATGTAGAGACTCAATTCTTCTGTGGATAGAGCAGACTTCAAACTATAAACCAGTTTTTAAATAGTGTCAATAGACCAAATATAACCAGAGTTATGATATAAAATGTACAAGCTAGTTTTCCAGCTGATGCGTGATTGGTGAAGGAAAAATGGTAAAAAATGGTAAAAAATGGTAAAAAATGGTAAAAACTGGTAAAAAAAATGACGTATCCCATAGAAAGTGCTCACAAGCAAGAAAAAAATGTCATAAAAACCTAAAAGTGCGTTCCAGTTGTCTCAGAACTCGTTTTTCCATTGTAAATTTTCAAAGAAGTGAAAGGCAATACTAACATTTTCCCTGTCGATATAATATTAGTAGTTAATGGTACTTTTTCATCGATACCAATGTCGATACTGATACTTTTTGTCCCTTAAAAGAAAATTAAATGATTGTACAGTTAGCGTGAATATATTAAATGCAAGGGCAGTATTAGATACAAGTAAAACTAGAGAACAGAAGTGCTGGAAAGAAATGCTTTTAAAACAAGTTATATTGGTGAGTAAATTGAACAAAAATAAGATTAAAAACGATCAAATAACTTGAGTTTAGGTTAAGATTACTTACATTTATTCAGTAGAAAATGAAAGTTTATGATGAACCATTTATAGTCCTCAGAGTTGAGTCAGGTGAGTTTGAGGAGGAACACATTGAAAACCTGCAGGACTGCGGCCCCTCGCAGGACCGGACAGTGGGACCTGTTCTACTCGGACCCTGATTGTAAAACACTGTATGGTCAGTTTTCTCTGTGTCCATCATGGAGAATGTGAATCCTGGTCATTGAGGACTGGTGTCCTGCATGATTTTAGAAGTTTCCCTGCTGCAACACACCTGATTCAGACTCAGTTACCCATTGATTTGAGTCAGGTGTGCCGCAGCAGGGAAACCTCTAAAACCTGCAGGACACCAGCTCCTGAGGACGGGGACTGAGGATCTACGCACTAATCCAAAAACCAAATCACTGTGAAGAAAAACAACAAAAAAAACATCACTTTAGACATGGAAGGAGCACAATTTGGTTTCATAAATTTATACCTGGCCTCATTTAAGACACATAATAAATGTAAAACAAGCACAAAAATACGGTAGATGAGAAAATATTTCGATAGTGACTCAACCTTTACGATTCTAATGATAAATATATTTAAATATGGGTGTTCATGCGGTGAAATCTCAGAATTTTTTTTTTAAGGCAGTTAAAAGGTATGCCTAAAATAAAGTCATCCTTATACTGTATGCTATGAGGCCAGGAATGTTTATTTGTGTAGCATAGTTTATGTAGAAGACAGTTCAAAGTGATTCACATAAAAGATGAAAACATTACAGCTTGGTGCTGTTAAAAAGTATATTCAAAAGCTTTAAAAAGACATAAGAATAAAAACAAAGAAGCTAATGTAAAAGAAGATAAATGCAAGAAATCAAAGTTGCAGAATAAAGAACTGACAGTTGTTTGTGTAAAAGGCAGCTGGAAATAGAAAAAGATCTTTAACGTTGATCTGAAGCAGCGACGGTATTAGCTGATCTGCAGCAGAGGCTGTTTTAAGGACGAGCAGATGGTTCACACTCGTAGAATAAAGTCTATGTTCATGAGACTTGGAAAGATGCTGCAGAATAAAACGCCTTTTTAAAAAAAATGCAAATTAACAATGAATGTTTCCAAATGAAAAGCGGACTGAACGAGAAAACAGAACTTTTAGAAACATTTGGGGATTCAGAACAAATCAGTGGCTTTGACCGATATCTGAAAAAGACGAGTGGTGACGTATAAGTCGTATAAACTCAGAGACAGAAGGACGACAGGGAGAGTGACAGAAAAACAAGACCACCGAGACCACATGTCCGTCCCAGCTAATGACTTCTGCTGAAACTGGAACCCTGAGTTGACAGAAACTTGTTTTCTCTTCAAAAAAAGTGAAGTTAGTCCCACCACGAGTCCATCACCATGGTAACTCATTTGTGAGGTAAACTTTTCCTCTGATGGGTTTACGCTGTCTGTTCGACTGGCCCGTCTCTGTCTCCGTCTCTGTCCCTGTTTCTGTCTTTGTTTCTGTCCCTGTTTCTGTCTTTGTTTCTGTTTCTTTCTCTGTCCCTGTTTCTTCTTTGTCTTTGTTTCTGTCTCTGTCTCTGTCCCTGTTTCTCTCCTTGTTTCTGTCTCTGTCCCTGTTTCTGTTTTTGTTTCTGTCTCTGTTTCTGTTTCTGTCCTTGTCTCTGTCTCTGTCTCTAGCCCTGTCTCTGTTTCTGTCTCTGTCTTTATTTCTGTCCTTGTTTCTGTCTCTGTCTCTGTTTCTGTCTCTCTGTTTCTGTCTCCATCTCTGTCCCTGTTTCTGTCTCTGTCTCTATCTCTGTCTCTGTCCCTGTTTCCTGTCCTTGTTTTTGTCTCTGTTTCTGTCTCAATCTCTGTCCCTGTTTCTGTCTTGTTTTTGTCTTGTTTCTGTCTCTCTCTGTCCCTGTCTTTTTTCTCTGTCTCTTTCCCTGTCCTTGTTTCTGTCTCTGTCTCTGTCCCTGTTCTTTTTCTCTGTCACTGTCCCTGTTTCTGTCTGTCCTTGTCTCTGTTCCTGTCTGTCTCTATCTGCATTTATATGTATAGTGATACAACTATAAAAAAGTGTGTATATATATATATATATATATATATATATATATATATATATATATATATATATATATATATATATATATATATATATATATATATATAGAAAGGGGTGTAACGATACAAAAAAATTCCCGGTTCGGTTCGATACCTTTAGTCATGGTTCAGTATTTTTTCGATTGAAAAATATCCATTTTAATGTCCTTGTCAAAAACTGCTTACAATCGGGATCATACTCAACGTGAAAACCAAAAAAGTTTCAAACACCAGATCTGATTGTAATAATAATAATAATACATTTTATTTGTACAGCACCTTTAATTGTTAAAAAAAAATCCCAAGGTGCTACAAAAAAAAACAAAGAAAAATGTAGTGGAACACAGATCCACTGAGTTTCCAACACAGAGCTCATTGTCAGAAGACAAGTTGATGAAATAAATGATAAACTCTGATTGTTCGACAGTAGATACACCTTACTCATGGTTAGATACACACCTGTATGGGTCAGATTGGTGCCCTGCATCTCTTATTTTCTCTTCTACTGTGAATTGCATTCCTCTCTTTATGGTGTCGGCTGTGGAAGGTAACTCCAATATTCGTATCGACAGGCAGGAGTGTCTCTTATGGCTCGTGTTTGAGATAATTATAGAGCCTCATGGAATCTCACATTTCAGATAGTCCTGAGAAACAAAACATGACACTAAGGTCGATCAATAGCATTCAATCAGGCACTGATGTTGTGCTACAAGATTGCTTGCAATTTCCCTCAGCTTTTCTGCCACTCGCATCATGCGGATACACCTAAGTGGCCACCGTGGCAATCACTTGTGATGGTATTGTGGTGCGCTGTTCAGGTTGCTGTTTAAACAATAGATTAAATCAGCCTGCAGGGCTCATTTTATTTTGTTGATCAATGAAGAAATGGAAATGAAAATGTGGATGTGACATGTTTGGATGAGTTATTTCATGTTGAATTTAAGCCATTTAGAGAGTTTTTGTGTTTGATCCTGCTCAGATATGATAACTCGGCCCAGAAACGGCATGATCTTCGGCCTTAACATCTGAATACCCCTGCAGAGGTTTTTTTGGTGGGGAGTGAACACATGGCACATCAGGATTGCTCCAGTTTCCACAGATGCGCGTCTTCAGGAGAAGTACTTCCTCCCAGGGCTTCAAAGGCAGGAGGTTTAGTGAGACTGAAATGCTCTACGGGTAATTACCAAAAGGTCAGGAGCCATGTTAAGCCTGTTTTCACATCAGCGTGTTCAGCTCACTGTGTGCAGACAGCATTCAAAATAGGTGCACGGCTGTTTGGGGGTTTGCTGTGATTCATGCATTGACAGGAAATATGGTCTGATCAGTGAGGAGATTTGGTGAAGGAGCTGGGGAAGTGCTTGACATTCTAAAACAACCAGAAAGAGGACAGCAATTTATTATTTAGGCCATGAAAATGTGAGAAAAATAAGAATAAATTTCCTGAAGAGTGTTTCTACCAAAGGATTTAGATTATGTCACCGTTTTTAGAGAATTAAACACGTTGCTTCTGAAAACCTGCAATGTTTCTCTCCTTTCAGTCCTGTGGTAATTATGCAGGGAAGCTCCTGCAGATGTGTCATGTGCAGAAAAAGATTGCTCAAGTGCAGACTGGAAGTCAATACGGCTATTGGCAGAGGCAGCAGCAGCCGCTTTCCCGATGTATTGACCAGGTTTGCCATGTGGGGCATCAGCAGAATGTCTGACTGTAAATCCATACACATCTTTCCAGAAACGTCGCCCCTCACATATGAGCCGCTGAAAGCCTGAGGGATGAGACGGGACGAGCGTCGCTGCGTGTGGAAAACGAGGATGTCGCTGAGACACGTTAATGCTGGACCTGACAGAGGGAGCATGGAAAAAGGAGATGAAGATACAAAAAAGAGAGAAAACATCAGCAGTAACTTAACAATCAATATCGAAATAGAAAAACCGGCTGCTACAGCTGAACAGCAACTCAGCGGAAAGCATCCCATGACGTCTGTAATCTGGAATATCACATTATTGGTTGGATAATCGTCACCAAAGACGATGATCAACGGTACTTGCTTAAATCCAAAGAGGGGAAAACACTTTTTTTCAGTTTTTTTTCAATTTTGTCCAATTTACATTTCTAGAGCTACAAAAAGCTGATTGTTCATGTTATCAGCTGCTCACTGAGATTAAACTGCTCTGTCTGACAGAAATACTCAACAGGAGAATTAAAAATGTCTTTTTTGTGTGTTTAGAGCAGCCGAGGCCTGATGGAGGAGCAATATGACAGCATGGGCTACACCTGGAATTGCGTAAAAGCTAAATATCACAATTAAAAACCACTAATGGAAACACCTACATTTTGAAGAAATCAAGATCAAAAAATGACATCCACACTCCAGAAGTTGATCCTCAGGGGTTTTCATTCGTGTTACATTTCGGGCGTCTGTCCTGGAGGTCACCATAAGTGTTTTTTCCCTGCTGATGTGATCAGAGGCTCCGTACATACAGACTTTACCTCTGAATCATCATCTCCTACTTTCATCTCCTGATGAGGAGCAGCAGCTCTGAAACACATGTTCATATTTCCGTCCTCTTCAAAGTAGTCTCGCGGGACGGGATTTTATGAGAATTACGGCTCATACCATTCATCAATGGAAACACTTACATATCGCTATTGTACTTTTTCTAAATTAAAGAAATATTGCTCTTATTTTTTGAAAAAGTGTAATGGAAACCCAAGAGATGTGAAGCCAAAAGAAGATGGAACAAAAGTCCAACTTAATTCTTTATCACTTCATTCATCTAGTGCCAGTGTAAGGAAGTTTCTCTGAAAGAGAAAATATGTTCAGACAAAGTGTGATTCAGTTCAATCTTAGCCAGACTGAAGCTGTTCATTCCTCTTCTTTAATCGCAGTTCCAGAGGCTACCAGTTACTTTCCATTTCCTTGTGCTTCCATTGACAGTTTACCAATATTCTTTGCTATATTTGACAGAGTAAATAAGTTATTACCACATTTTTCTCATGAATGAATGAAATTGCTCGTTCCAAGCCTCTGCAGAGCTGCATGACATGAAGATGATAATGGATTAGATTTATATTGCACTTTTTCCCCCAGGGCACTCAAAGCACTCACAGAAGGACCATTATTCTTTCACTCCTCGTTCATACTTGGTGATGACGGAAGCGTGGCAGCCATTTCGCACCTATGGCCCCTCTGACCACCACTGGAAACTTTCACACACATTCATACACCAGCGAGGCCCTCACTGGAGGCAAGGAGGTTAGGTGTCTCGCCCAAGGACACAACGACAGATGGCTGGGGGATCGGTATTCGAAACGCCGATCCTTCGATCATTGGCCGACCACCTGAGCCACTGCCGCCCCCTGCAGATGAGGTCAATCAGCCACTGGAATCAGGTGTGTTGGTGAAGGGGGGCTTGAAAAGTTGCAGGATAGTTGCACTTAAAGGGACACTGTGTAATCGGGAGCAGCTCCCTCGTACTTTTCATGCTGCATTCGCGTGAAACCGGGCAGACCGACGACATCCGCTGCATATAAAGTTATCACCGGCCTCTATGTGAAGACGTGGTCCGTCAGTTACAGTGACATCAGTCCACAACTGTTCGGTTGTCATGGCGATGTCGTATTGTTTTCCCTGACCCATGTTTTACCGTCTTTCGCTCGGCTTTATTGATTAAAATAACATCTGGTTTGTTACTAACGGCCGTCTGCCCGACTGCACGTGAACCCAGCGTCAGTGAGACGCTAGTCTCTCCCCCACTGCAGCGCGGTGACTTTTCAAAGGCATTACCTCGAACTGAGCTGAAAACTCCGGTGTGTCCAGTGAGTTTCTGTGTTTTCCTACCGTCACACTTCTCCCGAACACAAAAACATGGCGATACGACATGGCAGCCTTCACCGAGCCGACCCGCTCGATGTGTAAATGAATGATGCGAAAGGCAAATTTAGAACTTAGAGGAGCACTTCATTTTGTTGATGGGAGTGATTACTGATTAATGAAAAAACACTTTTGAACCAAATAATCAGTTTTTGTGGATAAAACACAGGAGAACTTACACAATATCCCTTTAAGGACCAGATGTGCGAACGCTTGTCTATGAGCTCTCAATGAAGAGATTATCATTTTTTTATCCATGATGAGAATATCATGTTCCACTGTGTGAGCCCTCAGTGATGAGAATATCATGTTCTATCCCTGTTAAGAATATGACATGTGTCTGTGATAACACCGCGTTTTATGATGATATGTTCGATCCCTGAAGAGAATATCATGTTCTACCTATGATGAGAATATCATGCTCATTCTCATCATGGATAGAACATGATTTTCTCATAGTTACTGTAGAACATGATATTCTTCTATTAGACAGAACATGATATTCTCATCATAGGTAGAACATGATATTCTCTTCAGGGATCGAACATGATATTCTCATAAAATGTGGTGTTATCATAGACATGTCATATTCTCATCATGGATAGAACATGATTTTCTCATAGTTACTGTAGAACATGATATTCTTCTATTAGACAATCATGTTCTATATATGATAAGAATATTGCGTTCTATGACCCCTTCACGCTGAAAATAACATGTTCTTTCCCTGATGACAGTATCGTGCTCTATCCATGAGAATATCATGTTCAATCCATGATGAGAACATCATCTTCAATCTATGATGAGACTATGACATTCCATCCATGAGAATGTCATGGTGTATTCATGAGAATATCATGTTCTATCCATAATGGGAATATCCTGTCCTATCCATGATGAGAATATAACCTTTAATCTACAGGTATATTCTCATGAATAGACCATGATATTCTCATGGATAGAACATCATAGTCTCATCATACAGTATGACGAGAATATTCTGTCTAATAGAAGAATATCATGTTCGACAGTAACTATGAAAATATCATGTTCTATCCATGATGAGAATATCATGTTTCACCGTATGAGTCTTTCATTATGAGAATATGATGTTCTATATATGATAAGAATATTGCGTTCTATGACCCCTCCACGCTGAACATAACATGTTCTTTCCCTGATTACAGTATTGTGCTCTTTTCAGGAGAATATCGTGTTCTATCTATGATGAGAATATAATCTTCATTCCGTGATGAGAATATCATGTTCAATTCATGATGAGAATATCATCTTCAATCTATGATGAGACTATGACATTCTATCCATGAGACTATGACATTCTATCCATGAGAATATCACGTTCTATTCATGATGAGGATAATATCTTCAATCTATGATGAGACTGTGACATTCAATCCATGAGAATATCATGGTCTATTCATGAGAATATCATGTTCTATCCATAATGGGAATATCCTGTCCTATCCATGATGAGAATATAACCTTTAATCTACAGATATATTCTCATGAATAGACCATGATATTCTCATGGATAGAACATCATAGTCTCATCATACAGTATGACGAGACTATGATGTTCTATCCATGAGAATATCATGTTCTTTCCATGATGGGAATATCCTGCACTATCCATGATGAGAATATATTACGTTATATCCATGAAAATATTGTATTCAATCCATGATGAGAATATCGTGGTACTATCCATAATGGGAATATCAGGTTCTGTTAATGAGAATATCATGTTCTGTCCTTAAAGTGATTATCATGTTCTATCTATGAGAATATGATCTTCAATCTGTGAGAATATCATATTCTGAGACTATCACGTTGTATCCATAATGAGAACATCACGTTCTATGAGTTCTCCGTGTTGATCCCGAGCCACTGATCATTCTTTGTTCGATGACAGAAAAGGTTTAACACATAATTCAGCTGATGACCAAAAGCACCCACAAGGATAACAGGCACATGAAAGCTTTAATTGACAGCCTGAATTACGAGGATAAATGTGTTTTTTCAATGCAGCAGTTCTATAAAAGATGTCAAGGATCAAGTGAAAAATGATTCCCTTTTTCCCTGAAGGACTTTCACCATTCACCACTCGTGTTACAAAGACTTTAAATCAGCACTCACGAGTTGGATGTGTTTTTCATCTTCGCTGGAGCTTAAATCATGTGTCATGTCAGCAATTAGATCAACACGAACGTGTGTTCAGCGTGACCTGAACGACGAATATGAACAAGCGCCAAGTTCACAGCTTTGGCCAGACGATCGGTGGGCCTCCACAGGGTCCTGTCCAACAGCATATTTGTTTTCTAGCTGAAGGTTTGATGATCTTGACAGGCTCAGCAGCGAGGTAGGATGTTCATTGAAGAAATGCATGAACGTGAACACATCCCTGACACTGATGCATGAATTATAAATGCCTAACCTGAGGGCTGCAGCTCTGCTGCATCTCCAGTCAAGGAGATGATTGTGTGAATTCATAAAGAGATACACTTTCTGTAAATTCATTCAGAAGTGTTGATACCTTGCTTCTGTTTTCTTCTGTTAAATTACAATTTAAAGATTTTAAGAACTGAATAAAATGCTCATTTCATCAATCAATCAATTAGAGGTATTGATTTAGCACTTTGTGTAATCCTGTAGCTAAAATTGAGCCCAAAATATGAACCTAAACAAAGGAAGCGCTGTCAGTGAGAAAAACTAAAGATGAGTTTAAAAAAAGGGGGAGTGGGGGTGTAATTCTAGCATTAAAATGGAATTAAATTTCAAAAATGAAATGAAGAATATATAGAAAATAAATAAGTAAAAGGAAAAAGTTAACGTATAGCATTTAATTACAATGAGAAATCTAACAGCATAAAATCTAATTGAAATAAAAGAAAACATTAATATTCTCAAAGATCAATGCTTCCTTTTTTCCGGTCAAATTTTTTTTCCTCCATTCACGACAAACTCCTACCCTTCATCATTCGTCATCATTTCTCTCCTGGTCATTGCCCAGCTGACTGGAAAAAATGGACCCATAAACCATCACACCCACTGCAATCCACTCACATTCACTGGGTTTGTTAATTAGAAAAGTAAGTTAATTAATACTTCTTTAAAATCAGCAATATTTCTTGAACTTGTAAATATTCTAAAAACAAGAAGATATTGTGAGCTCAACGTTGATATTTTTTATATTTTCCATATTTATCTCAGTCATATTAACTTTCTTCATTACGATTGTTTATAGTGATGTTTGATATTTCCATTTTCACCAATACACTGAAGTTGTCCAAGTCCTAAATTCCAATATCTGGTGTCAACGATACCGATATATGCAGACAACTGTGAGATTGTATCTCTGTATTTTGAGAGATACAACTATATTCTGCTCTGAAAGCAAAGATCCCAAAATGTCCTTAACTCAGCCAGAGGAGTTCATGTTGAACATCTGGCTGCCAGATATCAGATACTATCAGGTAATTCTGATGTTTCTAACAACTTGGTAACTTAAGCAACAACTTAAAACCAGACATATTATCAGCAGCTTCAAAGCAAGTCAGTCTGTAGCAGCAGCAGCTGCACCGTAGTCACATGACTCTGAAAGGAATGCTGGGAAATGAAGTTCTTCCAGGATAACAGGGGCTTTTCTACGCGCTGGACCAATGCTAACAGAAGATCTCACAAGATTTCAGTAAATATCGGTCCAAAATAAAGTGTTACCAATATTTTACAATGTCATATCAAATAATGTCGATATTAGCCACTAATATTGGACTCTAATTGTTCCTTATTTTCCTGCACTAGATTAAACTTTCCGTCCAGCCTTTACATTCAGGAAAAATCTGATAGAAACTTCTGTGTTAGTTTGGAAAAGTTGTCTCACAGCTCTGTGGGTCCAGGTGGATTTTACATTAAAGTTTAAGTCAGAGACGTGACTGATCGTTTTTTTCAATTGCAGCCCAGAAATTGTGGAATAACCTCTTTCTCTTGGTCACGTGAGCCCCGTCCTTTAGACCTTCGTTAAAAACTCGGCTGGTAATAGCTGGGATGGGCTCCAGCAACCCCCGCGACCCTGAACTGGATAAGCCGTACAGAAAATGACTGACTGACTGTTATTTGTTGCTGTTAAAAACAACGCGGGATTCCTGGGTTCTTTTTTTTTTTTTTGTTGCTCTTGTTTTTACTGTTTCAAACTTTTGTTCATATTTTTCTGTTCAGCACTTTGCCTCGATGCTTCTTTTTAAATGTGCTTTCAACATAAAGTGGTATTTATTCATTTGTTCATTAATTCATTTTCTGTACTGCTTTTCTAGTTCAGGGTCGCGGGCTCTGGTAAAATCCTTTATTAGAGTAAATTAATAGTAAGTATGGAGAGGCAACATTAAGCTGCAACAACCATTTGGGGTTAAAATTGCCCAGAGTGTAGTTTTTAAATCCATATTAAAAATGTGCTTCTTTTCCTGAGCTTTTAATTAAACTTTTTTTTTTTTTTGCTCTGAGTCTTTTAAAAGGCAAATTAAAGATTCGCTGTATTTTATTCTTTTTCTCATTTTTAAAATGTTTTTTTTTTATTATTTATGTTAAGCCCATAGAATTGCCTTTGTGTAAATGCACTCCATGAATGAAATTACCTTTATTTCTTTTTTTTCCTCCCTTTTAGGAAAATGTTTAATAATTTTCACCTTCCTCTGCAATTTTATAATTTTTTTTTTTCCGAATTCTGTCAATCGCAATCAGAATCTTTGTCATTGTGGCAGTTCAGGAATCCACAAAAAAAGGTACATTTTCCAGTCTCACTAAAACACACTAATTTATCTATACGTATGAAATATAATGAAGTACAATGTACATGCAAGTTCGAAAATCAAGGTGTGTGAAATCGGGCTATTGCACAAGTGAAGTGAACATAACTACACATCTACACTATCCATACCATACAGTACCTGTTACAGGGAAATTTTCCCTCAAAACTATCAAAGGCTTTAAAATGATATATATAAAAAAACTTCATAAGGAAGGTTAAGACTTTTTTAGTAGATTCATGTCACTACTGCATCAAAGCACCCATATGTCCAAAATCAGCTTCTCTCAATGAGAAAATGCCAAATTTGGATTTTTATTGTGACAAACAGAACATCTGGGTTTGTTTGTTTATTGTTGCTGTCAGCACAAACTTCTTCACAACTGCCATCCAGGTTCCTGCAGGATTTTATTTTATTTTTTCAATAGACTATTTTATAATGCAGGATATTTACGGGAAAATATCAATATGGGAGGCTGGCGGGGAAAAGGGTTGAAATTTGGTAATTTTCCGGCCAAAACAGGAGACTTGACAGCTGTGCTTCATACATGGACATGCATACATGATGCATATACAGTACTGAAAACTATTCATACCCCCCAATTTAAGGAGGAAAAAAAATCAGCAGTCACTGAAATAAAGTGTTGAAATTGACAAAGTAATAATAAATGAAAATTCTATGAAAATCATGGCATTGATTTTGAATTGTAGTTCAACAGAAATACTAAAACTAAACAAAAAAATGAACAAATAAACAAGCACAATGGGGCGTGATATAAGATGCATTGCAATCAAACAAAAAAAAAATCATGGCCACTCATAAAATACATTTTAAAAAAATTGCTTGTAATAAGTAAAAAATAATTCCACCAATGGAACAAGCAAAATATTTCTTAAGATTTCTTGAAATAAGATAAACAAGTTCTTATATCTCCCTGAAATGTTCCTCTTTAGCTAATTTTGTCTTCATTTGAATGTGACGAGATATTTTGACTACAAATTAGAAAAACATTCTTGCTAAGATTTGAGTTTTTGCAGTTTATTGTAATTCCAGCCTTTTCTTTAATCAGACGGTATGAAATACTTTGAGGACGACTGCATATAGCAATTTATACCTGCATTTATTCAGTTTCTTTTATAATTTGATATACTGTAGGTTGATGTAATTGTGGATTCAGGTCCACTTTTGTCTCCTGTGTCATTTCCTGACAACCCTGTCCCCCCGTCCTCCTTCTGCCCTCTGAGATCAGAGCTCTGCTTTTGAGAGGTTTGACAGATCTGGGCCCCCCCATCAGCAATCACGGCTCTTCAATCAGGCTCAAATTTCCTTCTAACCTCCGAGTATCGTTTCCCTCCTTTCTCTCATGACATTGATGTTCAGTCGGCTGATAATTCTGATATGCGGCGGTATCTTTCATTTGCTTGGACACACCTGAAATAAAAGATGACTGAATCTTTGAAATTAGATATGCAAGTTCGTGCTGATGTCCAGGTTTTGGGGCCTGGGGGTGAGATAAGCTTTAAAGCCGAGAGTTGTCGTGTTTTATCAGCCGTAATCGCAAAGAACCAGAAAAAAGGAGCAGAGTCCCACTTAATAAGATGCTGCAGATTTGACATTTGAAACTAAATATTAAGTTATCAGACTTAATCGCCGCGCAATGAAATCCTCATTTCATTTTGGGGCTCCGGCAATAATGTCTTCATCTGCTCTCATATCTATTAGTGAAGCATGTAGGAGGCACAAATGGATCGTTATTGTGCAGGCATTCAATTAAACCTCCGTTTTCATCAAACAACGTTATCAGGCTGTAAAATCAATAGGTGCTGCACGAGTCAGATTGGATATGCTGTAAATAACAAAAACTGCAATGATAGACACTAAAGTGAATGCTGTTAACTCCAGCCCCGCGGCCACCGAGCAGGATTTTATTGTTCCGTGATACGCATAACATAACACACACCCCTCCCGTAGCCATACAAGCACACAATATGCATATACGCTGTGGATCACTGTGACAGTTTGATGGTCTCTTTCTCTCAAGCTGGTGTTTATGTGATCAGCTTCAGTGCATGAAACCTGTAATGGAGTGGTAATCGGAGAGTCTGAGGAAGTGGCAACGACATATGTATCTGTCTCTGGCAGTGTCACTTTTTCTCTTTGTTAACCTTATGCTGCATAATGCATGCATGAGTTGCTTTAGCTGCATGGAGGCAAGGGGGGTGACAACCCACTATCCTCCAGGAATGATTAGACGGCTGGTTTAAAAAGCTTTCGGAGTATGAAGATGGAGCATTAGGGTGGGAAGAAATATTGATACACTGAAAAATTACAATATTTTCACACGCTGATTTCATATTGACAATTTAAAATGCGGAATCAAGTTATTTTACCTACGAAATCTTGCAAGATTTCATGAAAACCGTGAGATTTCGTAACAGAATGATGAAATCTCCCGAGATTTGTTAGTAAAATAGCTTGATACCACGTTTTTACATATCGATATATTGGCATTGTGTTATTTCAGTGTATCGAGATTTTTTTCTTGATTTTGTAATGGAACAACGAAATCTCTAGCGATTTTGTCTGCAAAATAGCTTGATACCGCATTTTTAAACATAGATATATTGGTTTATGAAACTATTGAGATTTCAGTGTATTTTTTCTAGATTTCCAAACAAAATGACAAATCTCCCACAATTTCGGCAGTAAAATATTTCAATATTGCGTTTTTAAATATCAATATATCGGCAAATGAAAATATTGTGATATTTCAGTGTATCAATAATTCTTTAATATTTCGTAGCAGAACGTCGAAATTGGGAGATTTTGTCGTTAGTAAAATGGCATGATACTGCGTTTTTAGATATAGATATGAAAATGAAAATAATGTCATATTTCAGTGTATCAATATTTTTTGGAGATTTTCTAACAGATGGACAAAATCTCGATTTCGTTCGTAAAATTGTTCAATACCGTATTTTTAAAACACCATTATAAAATCGTCATATGAATAAATCTTGATATTTCAGTGTATCAACATTTTTTTCAAGATTTCATAATAGAACAATGAAATCTCCTGAGATTTTTCGTAATAAAAATAGCCCCCATTTTTAAATGTCAATATGATATCGGCATATGAAAATGTTGCGATATTTCAGTGTATTTTAAGATTTTCTATCTGACAAAATCCCGGGCGATTTTGTCGTTGGTAAAATAGCCTGATACCGCGTTTTTAGATATCAATATATTGGCATGTAAAAAATTGCGATATTTCAGTATATCAATATTTGTTCGAGATTTTCTAACAGAACGACAAAAGTTCCCAAGATTTAATTCGTAAAATAGCTTGGTACCACATTTTTAAATATCGATATATCAGCACATGAAAATATCGTGATATTTCAGTGTATTGATATTTTTTCAAGGTTTTCTAACAGAACAACAAAATCTCCCAAGATTGTGTTAGTAAAATAGCTCAATTCCCTTTTTTTAAATATCAATATATCTACATTTGAAAATATCATGATGTTTCAGTGTATCGATATATTTCCCATCTTTTTGGAGCATGCCAATGGGAAATCCAGAGTATTTATTTTATGACATGAATGCAATACAGAAAATAAAGCTGTTTTTTTACTGCAGAAGATGGAAAAAGGAAAAAAACACTGACTCATTTCCATTTGTATTTATCGCAACTTAAATTTGTCTTCCGTGTTGTCAACAAATGCTGTCTTTCAGTGGCTTTCATTCCGCCATTAATTTCCTGAACTTTGCCTCCATCGCACCGTTATTGATGTTGTAAATCTCAATCAGCCCTCGTTGTGCTCACTACTGTACATCCCGAGGTATGCAAAAGGAAGAAAACAACTGCTTTTCAGTTGAAATGAGCTGCATTACTCAGAAGACCTTCAGTCATCTGCTTGTGGTCATCTAGTGTAGGATACTGAGGAAGCAGGTTGCCCCGTGTTTGCATGCCTTCTGGGCTTGTTTCCAAGGTTTTTAATCCTCATTTCATTGTGCACTCAGTCTAGCAAAACTAATGCAGCCATGCTGTTCTGTGGCCACTCTTTCAGTTTTCATTTTAACTGGGTGGTAGCTAGTTAGGCAGTGTAGGGGTTGTCCTGGGCACCATAGATCTGCTGGGGAGGCATCGGTTCAGTGTCAGTAATTACTGCCTGAGCTCTGAAAGAAGTCTGTTGTAACAACACAGAGCACAAAAGATAATAAAAGAAAAGTAGAGGGGAAAAATAACAAGAAAAAAAAAAAAGAATGTGTGCAACTGCAGTCCCAAAACATGAGATTAGCCAGGCTGATGATCACAAGCGAGACAAAAACAGCAAATGATCCCCAGGGACAATAAAGTAAACAAAAAAGGAAAAAGAAAAAACACTGGAAAAGTGTCTTTCAAGGAGATTTGTGTGCGTTTTTTTTTTTTTTTTTAAAGTAATTTATCATGAAAACATGGATTAATGCTCATCCATGTCGGCAGCTATTTCCTCAGTTATACAAATACTTAATAAGCAAGTTACCAACAATAACCATCATAGCAGCGATAGCTCTTTGTTACTTCAGCACAATGGAGAATAAGACCAGGGCAAAGTGACACTAATATTTCGATGCTGCTCTGTGGGTGGATGGAAAATCCTGCAGAAATGTGCAGGGACACAAAAACACACAATCCTGAGATCAGAAGCACGGGTAGTGACACAAAATCTTCCAAGCTGAACCCGACTGTGGCAGCAGTTCTTGATTCAGCAACATAGAAAGTGAGTCACGGTCATTGATGCAGAACCTAGCACTGTAGCGGGGGGGGGGGCTCTGGGGTGGATGTGATGTTGCTGTGTGGTTCTGGGTTGTGCTGTCCTGAGAAATGTCAGGGCTTTGTTAGAATTTCTCACAGGGAGATGGTGTTACTACTTCAGGAGGAAAAAAGGGAACGGGGAAGTACTGTACGGTACGAGATAGTACTGTAAGAGGCCGAAAGCAGTTGGTGAGTATCATATAAAGTTATATTATTATGCAAAGGTAAAGTCTGCACCTATAAATTGGTAATAGTGGCTACTAGTCATTCACGATATGAAAAGTTTCCACCGACACAGATAGCTGATAATATCCTGCTTCTCATGGATGAAGCCAATGAATAAGTTTCATACACTAAAAATAGAGGTACGAGACAGGAACATTTCTGTACCTTTAGGTACATTTTTTACAAATGTTCTCTCAAAAGTACAATATTGGTCTTTTGGGGCCAGAAGTACCTATGTACTATGAAAAAGGGTCCAAAGTAATGTAAAGTACAAATTTGTACAATTTCAACCCTAAGGGTACCTGCAGCATAATAATAATAGTAATCATAGTTATAATTATATGTATAATTACATGTGTTTGGCCTAATATTTATATAATAATCATTTATTTTTAGCATCTTTGATTGTTGTCATAATCTCTATTTTATTTACTTTTTCCATCATTTTTAATTGGTTTAATTGTACTTTATTAACTCATACAGCTTGATAAGGTACAAAAATGGACCAGGACCAAAGGTACAGAAATGTTTTTAAAAAAAGGAACACCCCCAGTGACCAGCTTTGTACCCTTTTAAGTACAAATTGGTACCTCTATTTTTGAGTGTGTATAACAGCAGACTTGCACCACCGTTCACAGCTTTTAACGCAACTTTATTTCTGTGCTAGGGGAGGAGACGTCATTTTCAGACCTAAAATGAGTAAGGTTGAAAGTCGTTTAACCCATTTTTGTCAAATGTTATAGAATCCATACATTTTTATTGAATAAATGAATGAATTACTGAATTTCTGAAAGGTGGCTGCATCATTTTGAATCTGCAGGGATAAATAACTGTTTTTTTACATTCTAAACTAAATGTAATGATTAAATTGGCTGTTTTGTAACTAATTGATAGTAAGAATGTCCACAAATGCCCAAATGTCCATAAAGACATGTATATAAGGGAAACAGTTCTCAGTGGTACTTACCTGTGTAAATAAAGTTTTGTCAGTCGGTCATTTTCTGTACCGCTTATCCGCTTAAAGTTTAAATAAGAGTTATTACTTTTATATAAATATCTCAAATAAATTTGAAAATACTTCTTTTCCCCACATTTTCCACCTTTATGGTTAAAAACGTCACAAGCAATGAATTGTGGGCTGTATGCTTCAGCAAAAAGTGGATTGAGGGGTCAAAGGGGGCGAGCAGGCGTCCACTCTGGAGAAATGGGACACACAACTCACTTGAACCCTTGAACAGGAGCACGCATTTCAGCACCCCATCTTGACAGACGATAAACAAAAATGTAGAAATTTTTGCAGATTTATTAAAAGAAAAAGCTGAAATATAACATGGTCATAAGTATTCAGTACTTTGCTCAGTACTGAGTAGAAGTACTTCTGAGCTCATACAGCCATGAGTCTTCTTGGGAATGATGCAACATGTGTTCCACACCTGGATTTGGGATCTTCTGCGTTCTTCTTGCAGATCCTCTCCAGTTCTGTCAGGTTGGATGGTGAACGGTGGTGTTCATCCATTTTCAGGTCTCTCAGAGATGCTCAGTTGGGTTTAAGTCAGGGTTCTGGCTGGGCCGGTCTAGAATGGTCCAGAGTTGTTCTGATCCACTCCTTTGTTATTTCAGCTGTGTGCTGAGGGTCATTGTCTTGTTGGAAGGTGAACCTTCGGCCCAGTCTGAGCTCCTGACCTGGAAGATCTCTGTACTTGGCCGCATTCATCTTTCCTTCAACTGCAACCAGTCGTCCTGTTCCTGCAGCTGAAACCCCTCCCCATAGCATGATGCTGCCACCACCATGCTTCACTGTTGGGATGGCATTGGGCAGGTGATGAGCAGTGCCTGGTTTTCTCCACACATACCGCTTAGAATTAACTCCACAAAGTTCAATCTTGGTCTCATCAGACCAGAATCTTATTTCTCACAGTCTGGGAGTCCTTCATGTGTTTGTTGGAAAACTCTATGCGGGCTTTCATATGTCTGCACTGAGGAGAGGCTTCCATTGGGCCACTCTGCCATAAAGTCCCGACTGGTGGAGGCTGCAGTGATAGTTGACTTTGTGGAACTTTCTCCATCTTCCTACAGGCATCTCTGGAGCTCAGCTACAGTGATCTTTGACTTCTTCTTTTCTCACCAAGGCTCTTCTCCCACTATTGCTCAGTTTGGCTGGACGGCCGGATCTATATATATATATATATATATATATATATATATATCAGGGGTCGCGTTAACTTAGGAATATTTTCCGTGATTGACCTTTTTTTTAAACTGTGACAGATCTTCCTTTAAAATCTGAAGGCCATCAGCTCATTTTGACAGATTCCAATTTACACCTCCTGACCACTAGCTATGACATGCACTGTGAGTATATTGTCTCTCTTGACTGGTGTGTGCCTTTCCTGATCAGGTTCACTCGGTTTAATTAAATGTCATGGCAGGTGAGTGTCCGAAGCTTCTTCAAAAAGCCCAATAATGAAGATAGTGTTGACAAAAGAGGTGAAAAAAGGAAGACTGATGCAGTGGAAGATGAGGTCTGAATTTTCGGCACCGACTGAGCAACCAAGTTTTTCATTTTTAATCGAAAATTGCTACCGAATATCTCATTTTTATCTGTACATATTGTTAATTAAAGTGACGGGCAAGAAATAGATTATGACTGGATTTTTATGCAAATGGCTGCAGTCAAAATCAGTGAAAACTTTAAAGAAAGTCTAGCGCACCCACTGTGTGTGTGTGTGTGTGTGTATATATATATATATATATATATATGTTGTAAAAAAGATTCAGTGTTCAGCACCATGTAAAGTTCTTCAGTCAACACTACAGACGGACACATGCATATTGTGGTTAAAGACAATGGACATTTACACACCAAGTGTGATTCTGGGCAACAGACACACAGTTTCTGATTCAGCAACCAAGACAGAGATTGTGATTATGCACCATGAACAGTTCCAGGTTGTGCATGAATTCAGCACAATGTACAGAAAAGCAGTTCGTCATTCAGCACCATGGGCAGTTACAGATGATGCATGATTCTGTTGAACAGAAACGCATGTTCATGGTGGCTCATGGTTCAGCACCATGGACAGTTACTGATTCTTCATGATTCTTCAGAACGGACAAAAAGCTCACGATTCAACAGCACAGTTCGTGATTGTGAAACGTGGACAGGTGCAGGTGATGCGTGGTTCACTACCACAGACACAGGTAATTGTTCAGCACCATGGACAGTTCATGATACATGGCCCAGAGAAAAACATACTCATTGTGATTCAGCACCGTGGACAGTTACGAATAAAGCACAATTCTGCACAACAAACACGTTCATGGTTCAGTACCGTGGACAGTTACAGGCGATGCATGATTCAGCGCCACAGACAGAAATATAAATGTGATTTAACACCATTGACAGTTCTACACTATCTATTTCTACGGCATGGCCAAATCGCTTATTCTCTTGTATTGTTTTCTTGTTTCATTTACTGTGGTATTCTTTATTATAACTATTTAAATTCACTTATAACCCCCGCAGTGAAATAGTAAGAGCCACAGGGGGATGCACTGCAGATGATGCTTCGCTTGGCTGCATTAAACGCATGCTCATTCTCTGTAGGAGGAAGAAAAGTCTGTGAGGACGGTGAGATCTCATCGCCAGCCAGACAAGTTCAACTAGTTTGACAAAGCTTCTCCTGAATTATCGAACAAATGTAATTGAAATATTCTGCTTTTCTTTGTTGTTTATACCCCCTGTTTAAGCAGGCAAGTAAGACTAAAGCTGAGATTAAGAGAAGTTTCTCATTAACGAAGATGCCTGGGGAGCAGCTTCCTGTCTGAGACGGTTAAAGAGCAGAGCGAATATCTCACACCAGCTTGTTGGGGTTTGATTCGTAGGTGCATTCGAGGGCAAGTTTCCGAGCTACGGCATTGCAGCACTGAGGAAGGCTGTACATGGAATAGACGTGTGGAAACCGTGCTGAAGGGATCTCATGACTTGAAAGCAAATTCTGTAGAAATCTTTATCAAGATGGAATTAAGAGGAGTTACGATAGATACAGCTCTCCTCATGAGCTTTCTGTAAACGTGTTTTAATTAAGGGAAACTTTGAATTTAAAGGCAATGTTGGGATTTTTATGGCAAAGAGTAATTATTAAAGTAACCCCCCCCCCCCCCCCCCCCCAAAATAAAAAGAATAAATAAATGAATAAAAAATCACAACCTACTATTTTATATTAACAGTAGGTTGTGATTTAAAGATATTTTAAGGAACTACTAGATAATACTAGTCAATACTCTGTGACTACCTAATAGTTGTCTAGTAGTTTCCCAGTAAGAACTGGATAACTACCTAATACTTCCCTCCAAATTTCCTAGTAAGTATTGGATAACTACCTAATAGTATCCTCCTAGTTCTCTAGTAAGTACTGGATAACTACCTAATACTTCCCTCCCAGTTCTCTAGTAAGTACTGGTTAACTACCTAATACTTCCCTCCTAGTTCTCTAGTAAGTACTGGTTAACTACTTAATACTTCCCTCCTAGTTCTCTAGTAAGTACTGGTTAACTACCTTATACTTCCCTCCAAGTTTCCTAGTAAGTATTGGATAACTACCTAATACTTCCCTCCTAGTTCTCTAGTAAGTACTGGTTAACTACCTTATACTTCCCTCCAAGTTTCCTAGTAAGTATTGGATAACTACCTAATAGTATCCTCCTAGTTCACTAGTAAGTACTGAATAACTACCTAATACTTCCCTCCTAGTTCTCTAGTAAGTACTGGTTAACTACCTAATACTTCCCTCCTAGTTCTCTAGTAAGTACTGAATAACTACCTAATACTTCCCTCCTAGTTTCCTAGTAAGTACTGAATAACTACCTAATACTTCCCTCCTAGTTCCCTAGTAAGTACTGAATAACTACCTAATACTTCCCTCCTAGTTCTCTAGTAAGTACTGAATAACTACCTAATACTTCCCTCCTAGTTCCCTAGTAAATACTGAATAACTACCTAATACTTCCCTCCTAGTTTCCTAGTAAGTACTGAATAACTACCTAATGCTTCCCTCCTAGTTCCCTAGTAAGTACTGGATAACTACCTAATACTTCCCTCCTAGTTTCCTAGTAAGTACTGAATAACTACCTAATGCTTCCCTCCTAGTTCCTAGTAAGTACTGGATAACTACTTAATGGTTTCCTCCTACTTCTCTAGTAAGTACTAAATAACTACCCAATACTTCCCTGCTGGATAACTACTTAATATTTCCCTCCTAGTTCCCTAGTAAGTACTAGATTACTACCTATTAGTTACTCATTATTTTCTAAGGCGTTTCTTGGGAACAAAGCAAATTTTGTGACCCTTGTTGTAGTATTAGTATTAATTGCTTTTATTAAATAGATTTGAAACAAATAAATAGATAAATAAATAAAAGACAATATAAAGAACAAATATTTTCACATAATGGTTTGGATTTGATTCGGAACGACATCTTCATGCACGTCAAGGTTGCCGTGGCGACAGCTAGTAGTCACATGATCAGGGGAGAGGAGAGCTGTGAATGAGTGCTACAGCCCGATGTTCTGACCAGGGTTTGGGGAACAGTGTGGACATGCGGACAGCCTGAGTGCGTGCCGCGTGTACCGTCCCACGTTTAAGCATATCCCTCCACCTCCGCTCCACTGTAGCAGCAGCACAATATAGTCCCAACAAATGGGAAACTTCCGTTCACCCAGAACAAAAATGAATCTCAGTAATGAAAAAAAGTATTACCATCAGTGACCCCGTTTGTTTTTACACCGTTGCTCTCATAACTGTTTAAAGCCACTGCAAGACTTTACAGTAAAAACAAAGGTTGCTGATATTGTTTTAACATCAGGTGAGTTTGAAAAGAAATCATTCAGGGTGTCGTGCAAATATTAGAGCAGCTCATGTCTTTCAGCTGCAGGCAGCATAACGCAGACAACGAGACAAAAGAGTCTTTATTATTGATTTCTACATTTTTATGAACTTTATTTGAATTATTGTTTCATTTAAGTTTGACATGAACAGTTTGAGATTAAACTCTTTATTTCCCCCCTTTCATTCCACATTGAAACGCAGTTTTCATCTTTCCCTCTATCTGGTCTGAATAATGAATCCTGCAGACGAGTCGTTTGTAATTCCCAAAACTTGAGAAAAAATTAAACAAAGACAAATGTTGCCAAATCTCCAAGTTTGAGGTTCCACCGTCAGCTTTTTCTTTTGTAATGGATATAAAGCAAGTACTCTCGGTGAAGTTTCCTGCTAATAATTCATTATAGTCACAGCTCATTTCAAGCATTGAAGCCTGCTAACAGTTATCACTAGTGTGGGAGATTTTAATTACACCTTCCCTGCAAATCCGTCTTTCAAGCTTCAAATGACAGAACTCAAAGATTCACAGATAAAGTGGGTCTTAAAATCCCTCGACCAGCAGCGGCAGTGACCAAGGGGATTCAGCGATGTTAATTTAATTTAGAATTAGTGTCTAATTGAGGCATCACTCTAGGCGGGTGTTCATGCCTTACTTTAAGCTCTCAAAGTGTCCCTGAATGTGTGAATAATGTAAGTTCATCAGCGAATCTTTTTGTTCTCTTTGACTGATCCACTGCCAAACCCCAAAGTTTGATATGTGTTAAAAAGCTTGAAAATCTGACGTGACTCTTTATCTTCATCTGCAGAGGTCTTCATCTTAAACCATTCAGAGGAAATCTGAGAAGCAGCTAATATGTCACTGAATTTCCTCCCTTTTTTTTTTCTTTGTGGAACTTTTCTTTGTTTCTTATTACATAAATATGCTGAATTCTCTGTGGTGAGGAATTAGACATGCCTGACTTGCACCATCCATGCAGATTCTAACAGGAGACCATAGATCAGAGCATAGGAAATACAAATAATTAATACTCAGGGGCACTGGAGTTCTGGTGCTGAAGAAGTGGAGTAAAAAAAGAAAAGGATGAGGGCAAAGAGAGGGAGGGAGGCGGGCTGAGGATGGCTTTGACACCTGATTCGAACACATGAATTTGTGGCTGTGTCTGCTTGTGTCTGTGTGCATTTGAGCGTGAATCTGTGTACGCCGCAGATAAATCGATGCAGCAAGCGTCAGCGTTCACCTTGAGGCCAGCATGTTGCAGGTGAGATGTCAATCAGCAGCTCTCCTGTCATGTAGACCGGAAGACTTTTAAAACACGGTAACGCTGCACTTCACAGGCTGCACTCAGACATCTTCACACAGTAAAATCCTCCTCTTTTATGTTGAGCCCTTGTTTTTTCCCCTCTTTGCTCTGCTTTAGTGTTGCGATTGCACATTATTGCCTAATATTGTGCGATTTGGTGTGAGACATATTGCAGACATTTGGCTTGCTCGTCAGCCTGCCATGACCTAATATGTCTGGTACAGTATAGACGGCAACAACACAACTCTCAACATGTTAGTTCCTATTTTGATATTACAATGTGCAACAAGATTATGCAACGTGTAACGAAAAAAAATGAAATATGTTACAAAATGTAAAAATATAAAAATATGTTAAATAAAATTTTGAAACAGTAATTTTATATGTTTACGATACAGTATGACAACATAAAGTGCAATAATAAATGTAAAATAAGATATGTTACAATACAATGTGATATGATACAATATGTGATCTGATATGTTACAATACGCTATATGATATGAGATGTCATATACAATACAATATGTTACGATTCAATAGGATATGATATAATGTTAAAATATGATGGGATACAATATGATATATATGATACGATAAGGTATGTTATGATACAATATGATACGATATGGGATATATGTGATTTATTTATGATATGATACATGTTTCAATACGATGCAATAGGATACATGTGATACAATATGATAGAAAATGGTACGATATGATACAATAAAATATGTTAGTTGATAAGTTATTATGTTATTGGACAATAGGATACAATTGGATACGATATATGATAATATGGGATATGATATATATGATACAAAATGTCATGATTCAATGTAATAGGATACAATGATACAATATACTGTATCCGATACAATGTGATATGATATGACATATGATATCAGAGTATATCAAATCATCTCATATATCATATATGAGGATATTTGATATATATGTTAAAATATGATAGGATACAATATGATATATATGATACAATATGCTACGATACAATATGGGATATGATGTGATATTATATAAAATATGACACGTTTCAATATGATGCAGTAGGACACAATACCATGTGATGTGATATATGATACGATACAATGTCTTATGATACAATATGCTATATGATATATGTTACAGTACAATAGGATACAATGTGATATGATATATGATATGACTCATTATGTTACGATACGATGCAATAAGATACAATGTGATATGATGTATCAGTGTTTCTAATTCCTGGTCCTCAAGTACCACCGCCCTGCACATTTTGGTTCTTACCAACTCCAGAACTCCTGATGCATATTAACTGAACCACTCACCATGTTTTTTGCAAACCTGCTGATGAGCCGGTTATGATAGAAAATGATAACATATGTTCTATACAACATGTCACTAGAGCTGCAGCTAGCGATTATTTTAATAGTCGATTATCTACCCTTGTAGTCGATCGATTAATCGGATAAGCTCTGTTTTTAAAGATGTGACTGGGATGCAGTGGAGTAATAATGAGTCCAAATAGGCACCAAAGACTGTGGTTGACACGCAACGAGTAGGTGCATTACTGCCACCTACTGGTAGGGAGTGTTCAGAAATAGTTTACTGTATACAGAAGTAGGGCTGGGCGATATCAAATTTGAGTAAGACCCCAATATTTTGATGGCATGTCACGATGCACAGTATATATTTGATATTTACCTTAGCCTTGAATTAATGCTTTGATGCATATAATCACATTCGTAAGATGATTCTGTGTCTACATTAAACATTACCGTTCATACTGCATTTAATATTTGCTGATTTTAAACATGCATCCCAAAAGGTGAAATCATACCTAAACAAATTGATTGAAACTGTATTTAACAGTTAGAGCAGTGCAGTACACATCATGTAATAAAAAAAAAAAAAAAAAAGTGCCTATGACTACTGTTATGCCTTTTGGTAAAAGACACAGATAATTAGTTCATGGTGTGAATTATTTACATTAAAAAATGGAATAAATAAGTTCATAGTTACTAAAAGTTATTTCATGCTGAAAAAACAGTTAAAATGTTTGGATTTCAGAACTAATCAGTGTGACACATCTTCTTCTTAAAAAGCTCTTTGTTAAAACATATGCTCAGTTATGTGAGCGAGTGAGTGCTCACATTTTTACGAGGATCTTTGTTGTTTTTCCTCCGACAATGTTGTGATGGTTATCACAGAAACCAGTGAAGAAACAACTCGTTTGCGCCAAATATGTTCTACACACGTGAGCCTCCGGAAACTTAAGTCTTTGTAAATATTGTGTGTGCAGGTGTGTTAATTACAGAAGTTAGTTGGTTGAAATTCTTCATCCTCCATTTCTTTAGAACTTGCGCTGCGGCTGCAGCCTGAGCTCTTCCAGAGAAGCTGCTAACCGGCAACTAGGCGCGCTTGTCTATCCTAACTGGAAGCAGTTTATACAGACCGGAAGCAATGCGTGAAGCGGGACTTAGAGAAGTTAAAGCATCGATTACTAAAATATTAATCGATCATTTTTTCTAATTGAATAATACGATTCATTTTTTTTTAGCCCTATATGTCACCATACAATATATTACCATACGCTACACTGTTATATGAAATATGTTATAATATATGACACAATATTATATACGATCTAATATGACACAATCCAATCTGATAAGTTACAATTTGTTACAATATTATACAATTTGTTTACATTTGAAATGATACAAGGAAATATGATAGGATATGTCGCAATACAATATGACATTGCAATTTAATACAACACAAAACAATCTGATGCAATACAATCTTTTATATGATCCAATATATTATATTTTGCAATACATAATATGACACATTGCACTAAGATGCTACACAATACAATATAAGATACAACATGATAGAATATATTACAATGTTATATGACACAATATGATACAATATGATATATGACTACATGTATACATACAATATGTCATAATACACTTTATTGTCCCCATCGGGAGTCTTTGACATTTACATGAGCTGCACTGACATCAATACATGTCACATCACAATAATAAACCACTGTAATCTACAAACAACCATCAGCCACAGAGCAGAAGTCATAAATGTATTCCACGATACCCATCTGGATAAAAATTAAAAACATTATCAGAAATAAAAAATAATGAAACAAGATTTGTTGCGCAGACCCATTAGCCCCAAAAGTCACATTTTGCAAGACACGTGGCCATAAAAGACACTGTTTAAGATCTTTGTTTGTTTGTTTATTTTAACTGTTTATTACATTCCAGCCAGACAACTCGTGCCTCAATATTCATGGAAATCATATTATTGAAGTCTGGTTTCTGGGATCTGATCCAAGGCTTCTTTGTGCAAAATGTTTTCTGTATTTTATATTAGAGGGAGGAGATTAAATCTAATCTGGAGCCTACAGGTGGATGCTGGCATGGTGGAAGGGGTGAAAAGCAGGTAGTATATCAGAGAAAAAGAGGTGATAATAATGACAGATAATTCCAGGTTCAGATTTTTAACATGGTATTAGTAACAACTTGTTTAATTTGAGCCTCGTTGCTTCAGAAAGCTTCGTTTGGCCATCACTGTAAAACACAAACGCAAAGACAACACAAGGGAAATTAGCAACTAACCATTAACCAACAAAACACCTGGAAATCAAAACCAAAGAAGACCAAACTAAAGTCTGGTGTTGTAGTACTCAAGACCGTTCTCGGGACCATTTTTTTAGGTTCTTGATCTCGTCTTGGTGTCGACTGCATTTTGTCTCGGCCGGGGGCGGTCTCGGGATTTTTGAACGAGACCAGTCGAGACCACTGATGATGGGCTTTTTGTCCATAATTTAGCTGCTGATAAGAGTGGAAAAGGAGCCTCTTAAAAACAGCTAATAACTTAAAAACGTTGGTTTTGCTACGTCTCCTCCAGCTGCAGCTGCGTTATGACTGTGACTGATGCACCTCCTGCATCCAGAGAGGCCCGAGCCGAAAGGAGAGCGGCTGTGTGAACTTGTTAGCATGGCTGTAGCTAGCACTGAGGACACGAGGTCTGGACCAGGACCTCTGTATTTATAATAAAATTAACCAAAAAACCATGAAGCTCAAACGCATTTACCTGAGAAGATGATTTCTGTGCGTATTGATACTAAAGTAGTGAATCGTTCCTCGACCAGCCGCCTGTATTATAGAACTGATTCTCAAGCTAAATCTGATTTTCATATTTATTATTATCATTAACATGAACACAGTGAAAACTAACTAAATCGTACAAATAGGTTTGAACTACTTCTTCCATCTGCCAAGGCGCAACAGTGCGCCGCAGCAGCTAGCCCTCAGACACTTTAAAGAGCATCATCCACACAGCAAATGCTTATTTTTTTCAAACTTCAAGTATGCAGAAAAATTATTTTTACACATCAGAGATCATTAAGAACAACTTACCTGCAACAGTGATGCTTAGCAGGGTCATTATTTTCTCCAGGTTTGTAGAGAATATTTACGGAACTAACTCCCTGATGGCGCATTTCTGATTGAGTCTACATGGTTCTCACTTCATGCAGCAAGCGTGTTTACTTCAGGTTCGTTGTAAATCTGAATTTTGTTTGATTATAAACTTTTTTGTAGTGATTATATCATTTCATGTTTGTGCAAACTGTCTCATTACTAAACAAAATAGTTTCTAAAACTTTTCAACATCGAGTGTGATGATGATGATGTCACTGAAGAAATCAGATGAACTCTTGTCATTGGTTCTAAAACAGACACTGAGATTAAAAAAGAACAAATGACAGAACATAAGATAAACAGCGGTCCTGCTTGTTAGGAGAGATTTCTGCCAACTTGGCTATAATTAAATTTGATGTTTGCCAAAATGTATTAGTAAATAGTTTATTTAATTCATAGTGCTACTTTCAGAACAACAGAGCAAAGATTTTTGCTGTCATTTGTTTAAAAGTTAACTTTAAAGAACCCTCACATTTTGATGTTTTGCTATGATTTTTCTTTGACATTTGTGGCCCTGGTCTCAGTCTCGGTCTCGGTCTCATGCAACTGTTCGAGGCATTTCTTGCTCAACGTCATCTGAATTACTTCTTGCGCTGTCATTCAGTTTTGTAGACGTAACGAGCCAAGTTGCATGACAGCAGCTCTTGAGGAATAGACGAGCGCACAGAGCAGGTGTCCGTCATGCAGAAGTTAGGGAGATCGATTCCAGGTTTCTCCAGGCAACATACAGCCAAATAACCTAAAAGGATTTGGGCTCCGTCAAAATGAGAAGAACTGTGGCTCGCATATATAAACTGAGTGGATGTTAAAAACGTAATATAGTCCGTATTTTTGACCTAACATGGGTGTGATTTTTTTTTAGAGGACTTGTTGATTTGACATTGCACAGTTTTACGTGTCATCAGCACGTAATTTGAAGCAGAAAAAATCGTGTCTGGGGACACGAAAAGCCTCCCCATTGACTTAACATTGTGCAGCTTTATGTGTCAGTGACACGTAATTTGAAGCAGTTACGTGTCGGGGACACATATGAGTAAAACTGTTCGTGCTCACGTCACGTATTTTTGTGAGATCAGGTTGGCCTGGCTCTTTTGTAGCTGATCAGCCAGCAGCTCCAGGTGTGGCTGATCAGTTGTTAGCAGTTGGGAATGGGGTGGGGGGAGCAAATCAGAATGGAGGGATTAGTTGCATGTAAAATTAAAGAAGAGGTGAATAAACAGGCGGCCGTAAAACCCAACAAGTGTCAACATTCAGAATGTACTTGATTTTCAAGATTAAAGGGATGGCTTCAGTGTGGCCTAATACGAAAACATCCTCAAGAACCTGGAATATCATTGATGGTTCTCCATCATTTTTTCTGTCATTATAAAGCTCTTCAAATTTATTTTGATACCACTTCGTCTTTCAGATGTTTATTATTAGATCTCGGTCCAAACTTTTGAAAAGAGACAAAATTCTGGTTTGAAATACTGGACCCTAGATCAATCCTGGTGGGTTATAACTGTCAGACCAGGTCTGACTGTCCGAACCCATATATGTATCTTAGGTATATTTATTTTTCTTTCAAAAAACAGCCACCATCATCAAATAAACATTATCATTTCCTTTGAAAATCCCAACATTTAAAATATAAACACTCAAACTATCAGTAGTTCTACAAGGACACGTACAGAAAAGAATATCAGACCCTTGAATTTCACTGAATAATAAATCAACGGGAACATCTTCATATGACTGTGACAAATGCAACATAAACTCACGCTGCAGAGGCCAAACTCATGAATTCATCATGTTACTCCGAGTCTCGGTGATACGTTACCCGTCATTCGCCTCATCTGTTTTCACCGACTTTCTGAAAGCTGCTGGAGTGATTCATCATCGCAGCGGGAGGTGAGATGTCAGTCTAAAGGGCTTTTCACCCCTGAACTCTTTGTCAGTAAACACATATGATCAGATGAAGAAAGATGGATGGAAGACATGAACAGCAGAAAGAATAGAAACTTTCAGTCTCAGTAATAAAAGGGCATAATAATCCTTTTTTCCAGACATGTTTGGGAGGCTTCTCAATACTTCTTACTACAGTTAAGTTGAAATATAGACATGTTTACCGTTTAATTCTAGTTTTCAATCATTTGGGAGCTGTGGATACAAACTTTGAGTTTTCAAGGTTATCTGTGTTCGTTCTTGCAGAAAACAAGATCTCAGCTGCTCAACAGTCCGTGCTTGTTGTCTGATTCTGTTTTTCGTGATCCTCCATACATTCTCTATCAGAGGCAGGAGGTCAGTCAAACACACCCCCTCAGAACAAGGACCAATATTCAGCTCCGCATCGATGGTACCGACACAGATTCATGATGCCAATGCATCTCCAGATGTTTGTGCAGGTTTGTTTGATAAAAACCTGGATCTATAGCGCATAAAACATCATTTTTTCTCCCTGAAAGCAGCTGAAACATGGACTCATCTGACCATAGCATGGTCTATTGTCTCCCCGTCCATCTGAGATGAGCTCATGTCAACATGGAGTTGATACACACTTCCCCCTTGGACATTTTCAGGCTATATTTCAAGAAGCAGAGGACGGTGCTGAGTGAAAATGGTTTTCTTACGTCCCCCAGACCACATGTGGTTTTATTGATCATGGTGACATGTTGGCTTCTCATGCTGTGTTGCCTCGCTGCTCCAAGGTCATTCAATTCCAGTCAGGGCTTTCATCCTTGGCCTTTACACGCTAAGATTTTCCAAGACTCCCTCAGTTGTTTTGCATGAAGCTTTAAAGATGTTGAAAGTTCTTCTCAATGATGCATTGTGACTACAGTTGTCCTCAAAGTTATTCATACCCTCCAATTAAAGGAATAGTACACCCTCAAAATGATGTAACTATTTTCTACTTACCCTCATGGGGAGCAAGACTCTGGAGCACTTTTAATATCTCAAATGCAGCCGGCGATCAGGAAGGCTTCTCGTTTTTCCCCCAACTTTCATATAATGGAGTTTGCCAGAGCTCGAGCCAAAAAGGTCCATAAAAGTCCATAAAAACATGTCAATACTCCTCCATGCTGCTCGTCCAATGTAATCCAAGTGTCCTGAGTGGGTAGCATCCAGAATTTACTCAAAACTACATCATTTAGTATATTCTTAGAGCCTAAACAGTACTACATCGCATCTCCTGCGAGCACGCCGATGCACATTCATGAAACTACGGAAGCAGCGGCAGACGAGATCGCGCGTTCTCTTTTTCTTTCTTTCTTTGTTTTAAATCAATATCCAACCCCTCTTGGACCCTCTTGTGTTTGTCCCGGTTTGTCTACAGCTCTGTCGCTCTTAGCACAATGTAAACAGCAAATTTCTTCTTCTACGCTTGTACTATCGGCAGAGTAGGCTCTGAACGCTGCAGCTTCCGTAGTTTCATGAACGCGCATCGGCTCCAGAGTCTTGCTCACCATGAGGATAAGTGGAAAATAAAGTTACATCATTCTGTGGGTGTACTATTCCTTTAAAGGAGGAAAAAAATCAGCTGACAGTGAGATAAGCTGAAATTTTAAAAAGTTATAAAAATTCTATGAATATCATGACATCCATTTTGTATTGTGGTTCAACAGAAATATTGTTGATAACACACAAATCAGGTGTTATTCTGTAACGTCCAATCAGACGTCTGCACCTGTTGACAGGTGTGTTGGTCCACTGTTCATGGGAAAGGTGCTCTAATGTGTCTGGGACAGTTTTTTTGTCATTATTTCCAACTACAATTCAAAAGCAATATTTTATTTCATGGAGATCCAAACCTCCATGGTTCTGTGTGAAAAAGTGATTGCCCCCCCCCCCCCCCCCCCCCCCCCTGTTAAAACATAAATTATCTGTGGTTTATCACATCTTTGGAAAGCAGAGTTCAATTTCGCTAGCCATACCAAGGTTAAATTACTGCTACATCTGTTGTCAATCAAGAAATCATTTACATAGGACCTGCCTGACAAAGTTAAGTAGACCAAAAAGATCCTCAAAATAGACATCATACTGCGATCCAAAAAAAATTCAGTAAAAAATGAGAAACAAATTAATTGAGATCTATCAGTCTGGAAAGGTTCCAAAGCCATTTCTAAAGCTTTGGGACTCCAGCAAACCACAGTGAGAGTCATTATCCACAAATGGTGAAAACATGGAACAGTGGTGAACCTTCCCAGGAGCAAAATTACCCCAAGAGCACAGTGACGACTCATCCAAGAGGTCACAATCGACCCCAGAACAACTGGGCAAAAATGGCCTGGATGGCAGAGTTCCAAGACCAAAACCACTGCTGAGCAAAAAGAACATAGACTCGTCTCAGTTTAGCCAGAAAGCAGAAAGTAAGTAATGTGTCATTGTTGTTAAAGGTTTTAATGATTAAACAAAAATGGATAGTGGAGATTCTGATTGGCTGGAAACTTTAGGAATCTACCAGCCACAGGGAGTGGTGACAAAAACAGAAAAGATAAGTTAAAAGACAAAAAGCAAAATCATTGGGTAGATTATCCTTTTATACCCAATCTTGGCACCCTCACTGGTCACCAGTTTATATCCTGATTGTTGAATCCTCACTTCTTATCATACAATTTCAAATGTGTTGCTGAATCAAATTTTATTTAAAAAAAAAAAGGATATATAGTTTTTAGATATTTCTTATATTCAGGTCAGTAAAGAGTGAAAATGTTTTTGCCTGTTAACAAATTTTCAAAGAAACTTGGCTTTAAGTTTTCAGTTGTTTGTTTTTTAAAAGTCGATAAGTACTCAGCAGCCAGTCTGTTTACACTTATTCATGTTTTCATAAAAACAGTAACAAGATTGAAGAGAAATCTGCAATTTTCATCACCTTGACATAAAGACACACTTATCAACTGTTAAGTGCAGCATCTCAATCTGTTAATCTGTAGAAGATTTTACTTTGAAAGTAACCGCATCAGACTGGAAGCATAATTATAGCAGAAATAATCAGATTTAGTGCTGAGGAGCAAACTGTGATGACATGAAAGACGTTTGCAGGGCAGCTGTACATAAACATGTCCACTCACCAGACCGGGAACTGAAGCGAACACGTCGGCACAAGCACACACACACATGGGCGTGCGTTCCCGGTCGTGATTTATTCATGGACTTTTACAGTGGGAGAAACGTTCCATTTTCTAATACATGTATTATTTAAAGATAGGACCCTGTAGACATAGCTCAACAGATTGTGGTGTAAAAAATGAATGCAAACGCAAACTAGGGAGTGGGTTTGCACAGATCTGGCCTGTATGTGTGTGTGTGTGTGTGTGTGTGTCCTGAGGAGGACTTGGAAACTTTACTGTTTGTATGTTCGAGTGGGGGAGGTTCTTTTTAACTTTTCTATAATAGATGGCAATCACAACAGTTGCTTGAAAACACACCTGCTCCGCCGAGATAGAGTTACTGTAGAGCTCTAACGCTGAGGAAAATGGCTTCTGACGGAAAGTTTTTCACAACACAATTTCTGTTCACTTAGATCTCTTGGAGATTGGAGGCCTTATAGAGATTGTAAACACAATTTCGCTCACATGGCTAAATAAATAAGGGCAGATGAGAGGACTAGTGTCTCAGAGAGGGAAAGCAGGGGAAAACCAAGTAGCGCTGGAAAGCCTTTTTTTCAGGTTTTGCATAAATATACATGAGATGGTGTCTCAAGTGCAAATAGAGGGTAAATATGGCGTTAAGTTGTAAATAACACATGCACACTTCAGCTCCACGACTCGGGCATCTTTTTCTTCTGTGTTTTGCTGCCTCAGATCTGAAGCTGCACGAGTCAGCGTTGCTCCCTGGCAGGTCTAGTTTCATGTTTGAAAATTTACAAATCACTCAATATGACAGTTAGCTGTGCAGAAAGATCATCCTCCCCAGCACACAGCAGCACCACTCATGTGTTCAAATGCCTAATGTTTAGTTTCCTGACAAACGTTCTCTCGCGATGGTGTGACTGACTGTTCTTCCTCAAAGCTTGGAGGCAGAGTGACGCTGCAGCGCTGCGAAAGCTCTCGGTGGATGTTTGAGCCTTCCGACTGTCAGACTCCTGACACCAGAGACTGCTGTTTGCTGCAAACAGTCAACACCGGTGCCAGTTCCACTCGGTGCGCTGGGTTGAACAGATTGCAAGTGCAATCATGGGTAGTGCAAGTGATCAAAAAATTGCAAATGTATCCAAAAAGCATTAAAAATGGATCATATTCTGACTGCTGCGACACATTTCAGACACACTCTGAGTCTTGGAAATGTGTCTCCAAGACACAAGAGGTGGAAAAGTTCTGCACCGCTGCAGATGAAAGAGGGGAAAGCGTCAGATCTGTAATGAGAAGGTAACCTTCCTCAGACTAATACGTAAAGCAGACATGAATGCAGGGTTTCCATCTTGTTTTCCACCTAGTTTTGTGCTTTGAGGTCCAACTAGAACTCTTTTGATTACATTATCTCTGAGGCTATCTCGAATCCTATTTTGGGGGCTTTGAAGCTGCAGTGAGAGTAATCAGTGAAGATTTGAAGCTTCCAAAGGGGTGGGTGGGTCGTGAAACATTGTGACACGCCAGTTTTGATGCCATCCTTTGGCATGAATGACACTCAAAAGTTATTCCAAACATTGCATGTTTTTACATCTTGCCACTGCAACTGGAAAGCTGAAGCCTGCCACAACATGATGGTTTATTTTCATTAAGGAGTTCAGAAGAAATCTTTAAATACAATTGGGTTCTTAAAACTCTGGCAATGGTTATGTTTTGGTATCACAGACTGAAACTTGAGTCGCACTTAAGTCACAAATACAGCAACTTCAGACTCAACTTGGACTTGTAATTTGAGATTTCTTTAATGTTTGATGTCTGTCTGATCTCCTGTCTGCTGGATGTGACTCATTTCCCCAGACGTAGCACTGACGTAATCAAAACTTTCACCCAGGGATACTTGCTGAGAGAGAAGAGAAATCCGAATTAACAGCAGAAAAAAACAGCAGCTGAGGAAATGTAGATGGTACATAAGGTCCCTAAAGTAAACATAGCATGTCTTGTATTGAAACTTTCCACCATGCACTACCTGGCAACTGCCTTTTAGCTGGCAACAAGTTATTTCACCCCAACTGATGCATCGAACAGCTTTTTAATTAAATTTCTTCAACAACCATGTGGAAAGACACATCTCGTAGTCATGGGAAACATGTTAGCCTGTTTCAGAAGGTCAGATCATTGTCAGAACATCTAAGGAGATGTCTTCCAGGGAGAAATGTGAATTGTGATTGGCAATCATTTAAACGTTTAGTGAAATCAAATAGAAGAAAAAAAACTGTGGAACTCAGGACTATGTTTAATAGTGAAATTAAGAACATTTTCATTAGTTTTTATTTTCATTTAGTTTTTCAGTTTCCTTTTTTTTTATTTCAGTTTAGTTTTAGTTAGTTCAACAAATGATTTCGTAGTTTTAGTTTAGTTTTTTTTATTTTGAGGAATTGACTTGGTTCAAATTAGTTTTTGAGATTTAGTCTTAGTCTTTCAGGTATTTTAATTCCTGAACCACAATTTATCAAATTATTTGAATGTAAATCCAACTTTCGTTTCAACTTTTAACAGGCCCTTATCCAAACAGGCAAACTACTGTATAAAATCAGCACACATACAGCTCTCACCACATATCTTCAGTGTGACTGTGAACTCTTCATGAGCGTTTCTGTGAGAACTTGGTGAATGAACTTTCAAAAGCCTTTTGTCTGCTATGCACCTTCTTCTAGTTTAGGTGCTGCAGATTATAGCCGCTATACTGCCACCCTCTGGAGGAAAAGTGGAAGAACAGCAGCTGCCGCAGGACAAGCATCTAGCGTCTAATCAAGGAAGAAAACGAAACAGCTACGAAAACTAAGCTGAATTTACCTACAACTCAGTTTAGTTTTAGTTAGTGTTGCATTGTTCTTTGTAGTTTCTATTTCGTTTTAGTTTTTCTTAATTTTTGTTTTTATTTTTATTTCAGTTAACTAAATCATTTTTTCACTGCTCGTTTTAGTTTTAGTGTTAGTTTTAGTTAACCATAATAACCCTGCTGTATAGACATAAGAAAACCACTGATCAGTGAGGCTAACTTAAAAAAAAAGGCTTCAATTTGCTAGATAGAATACAAATTGGACTATGGAGCGATGGAAGGTCATGTGGTCTGATGAGCCCAGATTTACCCTGTTCCAGAGTGATGGAGAACCAGAGTAAGACAGTCTGATGAAGAGATGCAGACATCATGTCTAGTGTCTACTACACAAGCCTGTGGCGGGAGTCTGTGATCTGGGGTCTCTGCAGTTGCTCAGGTCTACGATCAGGTCTAGGTTCGGCAACATTATTTGTCCAAAGAATGAGGTCAGCCAACAACCTAAATATACTGAAAGAGCAGGTTATTCAATCTTCCCTGATGGCAATGTCAGATTGTGAAAGAATAGTTCAGGGCACAGGAGTCATCATTTTCACACATGGATTGGCCACCAAAGACCAGGGGTCTCATTTATAAATGTTGCGTAGGCACAAAATGGGGCCTGAAAGTTTCCACACATAAGTTGTGATTTATATAAAGCAAACTTGATGGGAAAATGTGCGGTCTTTAACGTTAACCCTGCGTACACACCAAACACGATTTGGGCGTCAAAAACGTGCCTGACGCCCAAAGTTGGACGCTGGGTCGCTAAAAAGTCAAACGCTTGATTTCCAGCATTTTGACTAGGCACGTGCCGGTATGAAATTCTGACGGTATAATGACCTTGACCTAAAATATCTTGGTTTCACGGTATACCATGGTATCATGACTACGCTCTTAAATATTGTTATTAAGTTTCTGGGTAAATAAAACAACTTATTTCGGTTGAATAATGCCCTTTTTTGGAACATCTGTACTTCTTCCTTTGATGTCTGTTGGCGTTGGCAAGCCATGTAAATTTACCGCCACTAACTGGGAGTGTGCGTCAGAACAGGCGGTTTACTCCTGTCTTGCACTCTCGCTTTGTTTTATAAGACAGAATGAATTTCATACATCAGTCAAGGTATAAAGATATGATGGCAAATGTAATGGTTTTCATACCGCTACGTTTTTATACTGTGGTATACCTTGAAACCGGCAGATCCCTTGTCTTGACGCCCCCGACATGTGTCGAGGGATGTCCAGCCAAGGCGTGCTTGACCCGTGTCGGGAGGAGCCTCTCCTTTTTCTTTTTCTTTCACCGGTCTGTTTGCACAATGGCAGATACAGTAGGGAGAGCGGCATGGCTTTATGTGATAAACAAAGCTAGGGAACGTCGTCGGGCATCTCCGTTCCACGTCTGGGTTCACCAGATGATTCCAGGTGTTGTGAGTGTGAGTTTCGCCGTTTACTCCAGGAGCTGCATGCTGGCGAAGGGCACTCTCAGCTGTCTGACCAGGCCAGAGTTTAACGTCCTACTGTCCCGATGGGAGGCAGCATTATCAGCCCACTAAATCCCATCGGCACAGCAGGTCATCAAACCGCCGTTCAGAAACCGGGACCGGATGCAGATTACAGTTTATCCTCCTCTGTCTTCAGAGAGAGAGAGGAGACTCCCCTGGTTCTTCTGGGTGTTTCCCGTTCTGTCAGAAAATGTGTGTCTGTGTCATGACAATGAGTCACTCTGATTGGTTAACGCCAAAGTTCAGATTTTCCAACTCCAGCGTCTGCCGCCCGTGACGCGCGTAACGCACGTCAAATGCTCAGTCTCAAAACTCGATGCACCCTGCACATGACGCGCCGCAGGGTTTTCGACGCCTCCTCGACACGCATCGGCCATGACTTTGCATGTAAACCTGACGCCCTTGATGCCCAAATAGCGTTTGGTGTGTACGCACCGTAACTCTGACCCATGCATATGCTGGTTTTGGAGACTGGGGAAACTGGCAACACAGATGGTGAGGTGGGGGTGCATCATGATTTCCCTGCTGGCAGCACAGAGTTCTGTCACTTAGATATAAGTGATGGCACCACACCAGAAAGGTGTTCTGTGTTCTGCACACAGTCGCACTGACATGACGTTTCCTCCACAGTTCCACTTCTGGAACAGACCTCTGTTACGTCATTCACCACCACAACAACCTGCTGTCATCAGCAGACCTTCCTTTATCCATGATTCCACTGTGACGCCCAAATAAAATGTTTTTGTGAGGCTCCACCTCACCAACAAGCACCTCCACGTCAGTCTCCACAAAATCACATTTTATTGTCTTTTCGGTTGCCATGGTTAAGCTTTAAATGCTTCAGATCAGCTGGCTCATTAATATGCAGAAACATCCATCAGGTACTTTGCTTTGACCATTTATGCTAGAAAGTGGGTGTGTAAGGGGGTGGGATATGAGCCATATTTACCTGCGCAAACTTCCAGTAAGAGTGTGATTTATTAAGGGGAAATTTTTTGAATCTGTGTGTACGCACAGTTTTATAAATCTGAATATTTGTTGGCTATAACGTTGTTAACTACGCTGTTAACTGCGCTGATAAAGTTTTTTTCGTCGTTGCGCCATTTTTTAGTGTCGTCCAGTTGATCTGGATCGTTTGCTGATGGCAGAAGAATCCATAACTATTGCTTACAGAGTTTGAATCCACCGCGACCGTCTCCTTCCTGTATCGGGGACGCGAATGCAGCGTCAATTGACGTCACATCAGTAGGACAGCGCTGGAAATTCGGCCACTGAATCACAGCATTATGCAGCACACAACCTGTTTAAGGGAACAGAGAGACGTGGGGGGGGGGCTCGTTGTTTTTGTTAACGCTTCGTCACCCATTAGCATTACAAAACTGGACATGCATGTTTATTCTCTTACAAAATCCTGCCGCTAGCCCCTTTAATTATTGATCAAATTTAACAAAAACAGTTGAAAGGCAATCAAAAACAATCAAAAGAGGCATTCAGAAGAAAAATCTTGTATAAATGATAAACTAATAAATAAAGAAATGATTTTGGCCTAGGTAATGTCTGGAGAGCATCATACCTAACAGATCAAAAATATGCACAATATTCAACCCTACATCAGTCATTTCCCCCTAAATTAAAGTTTATTTCCTTAAAAGTAAACATCAACAGCTCCTCTTTATCAAACCACAAAACACCTGATCATAATCAGTGATCATACGTTCAGGTGTTCTGCTGCAGGAAACGCCCATAACAATGCAGGACGGTGGTCTTTGAGGACAAACTTACACCCTTGCCTTATGCAAAACCAATCTTTGCACATGAATTTTACAATGATTTGATCTTTTTTTCATTGCAAATGAATGGTTTAAATCAAGATCAACCAATTAATCTAACAGTGGAAAAACATTTAACCAGTATGTTTTCTGTCCTCAACGCCCTGGAGAGATGACCTGTGCATTTACGTAACGGGGGTTGGGGGCACTGGGTCGACTTTCCCTGCAATCTCCATCTAAATGTGTGACTAAGAGGTATTTTCTTTAATTCTGCGTCTCTATTAGTGCTGAAAGTCTTCCGGGGAGCAGGTTGTTGAAGGAGGCACCTCATTAACCTTTGTTGCACTCATTACAATGTGTGACTCTCTGGGTCACCAGACAGTGCGGAGATTCCAGGGGAAGTCTCGCACACACAATTAAGTTTGCCTCTGCCGCTTCCACTCTTGACACCTCACAGAGTTTTAACACATCGCATCCACGGCCTCTTTGTTCGCTTGTAATTTTCGGTGCACAGATGGCTTTGCGTCAAGTGGAGACGGGCTGTCAGGCGTTTGTTTTGCTCATCCACTCAGAGGTCGTGGACTATTGTTCCACTAATTATTTCCAGTTCAAAGTAGCTGGTGCTTTTTCATTCTCTTATTTATTTATTTACTTTTTGTTAGCCTATTTCTTAAAGGGCTGTGAAAACCTAATTAGTAACTCACCAGAAGTGGAGCTGAAACAAAAAGAAGATTTTATACAGGCTGTCAAAAGGATTCTCTGATTTATTTAAAAGGGGAAGATAAAAAATAAATAACTTTCTGTGCTTGAGAGCAAAATCTGAAAAAAACACTACCACTCCAAATACTTTGCTGTGGTTTGTCGAGTTGTATAAGACTGCCAGGGTGAAATATGCCAGGTTCAGGTAATATTACAACACAGAAGAAGCTCAGAGGAGAAAATCTCCCCCAACACCAACTTTGTCTCTGCTGGAAACCAGGGCTTGGGATTAAAATCCATTTCAAAATTTGAACAAAATTTGGATTCATCCTTATTGGAATCAAAAGTGAAATAAAAATGTGAGAGCAGAAAGGTCATTTTGAAAAAGAGCAAAATATAACTCTAAATGAAAGGAATAGTACACCCACAGAATGGTGTGGGTTTATTTTCTGCTCACCGTCATGCTGAGCAAGACTCTGGAAAACTTTAATATCTCAAATGCAGCTGGAGATTGGACAGGTTTTCGTTTTCTCCCAGCTTTAATATAATGAAGTTCATCGGTGACCGAACCAAAAAGGCCCATTAAAGTCCACAAAACTTGTCAATATTCTTCTATACTGCTCGTCCAATGCAATCCAAGTGTCCTGAGTGGGTAGTGTCCATAATTTACTGGAAACGACATCATTTAGCATATTTTTATTGCTTAAACAGTACTACATCTAGTACTACAATAAACTACGCACCCTTGCGAGTTCACAACACTACGGAAGCCGTGGCAAACGAAATCGCGCGCAGTCTTATTCTTTCTCTCTTTGTTTTAAATCAATATCCACCTCTTGTGTTTGTTTGCAGCTCGGTCGCTCTAAGCAGAATGCAAACAGCAAACTTCTTCTTCTACGCTTGCATTAATGGCAGAGTAGGTGCTGAACGCTGAGGCTTCCGTAGTGTCGTGAACTCGCATGGACGCCCAAATAGAAAATGCAATGTAATACTATTTAGGATATAAAAATATCCTAAATGATGTTTCGAGAAAATTATGGGCACCACCTGCTCAGGACACTTGGATTACATTGGACGAGCAGTATGGAGGAATATTGCCAAGTTTTGTGGACTTTTATGGGCCTTTTTGGTTCAGTCACCGGTGACCTCCATTATATGAAAGTTGGGGGAAAACAAAAACCTGTCCGATCTCAGTCTGCATTTGAGATATTTAAAAAAGTGCTCCAGAGTCTTGCTCAGCATGAGGATGAGTAGAAAATGACTGCACATCATTCTGTGGGTGTACTATTCATTTAACTTATTTGGTCACCAGACAAATTGTAGATTCATGAAGTTATGAGCCAATCTTTTCCTCAAGCTACATTTATTTTAGAAATCCCCCTGAATGCATTAAATCATGCATGTTTCCTTACAATCTTCACATCAGCATCAATCTAGGTTTCTATTTCTTTAGTTTTTTTTTCCCCACCTACATTCAGTTAATGAGCCAGAAATAAGACGTTTGGAGTTTTTGTGCCGAATTGTAAATTTGTGTGTGTGTTCCATGTTTTATATTAAAGGTTGAATACGGACCGAACAGCGACATCACGTGTGTCTAGGTTGTAGTTGCAACGGCAGAAAAACAACTCCAGCTGCTGGGATGCCAGGCTCGCTGCTGATACGCAAGTGACCAACAGCCTGCAGCATTTCCAACAAGTAACACAGAGGAGTTTATAACTGACAGCTAACGTTAGCCATGTTAGCAAACAAGTTAGCTTACCGATCCAGGAGGAAAGTCGCCATTTCCGTGTTTTGGCGCCGTGGAAAACGTTTGTGTGGGTCCATTAAGTGAAGCCTTCACCTCAATTTACTCCAGGTGTTGCTCTTCTCAGGTCACTCCTCCTCAGAAACAGATAACAATATCTCCAGGGCTCTGAAGCAGCTGCTTCACTCGTCGTCTCCACTGTTTCCCCCTGTACCAGCCTAACTGTGTTTAAAATATTGTTTCCACACAGAGATCGTATTTGACAACCTGCAATGGCGGCGTGTATTGGCTTATAGATGTAAATATTATCGAACCAGTTAAAATTTATTTTATAATCATTTTTAGGCTAAATATGATTTTTTTAGGAAATGTTGTACTTTCATTCTGTACCCCCCAAACGACCTGTGGAGGGTTTTTTTTTTTTTTTTTTTTTTTTTAAATATAGCTTTTAACAAAAATGTTACATATTTAACCTTTAATATACATTTGTTTTTTTTATGTGAAGCACTTTGTGTTGCCTTTGGCTTGAAAAGCACTCTATAAATAAAACTTTGATTTGATTTACACAACACATTTTTGTATGACTCCAAAACTATTAACATAGACCTTGAGGTTTCAGAGATGTGTGTGTGTGTATGTATATATATATATATATATATATATATATATATATATATATATATATATATATATATATATATATATACATACAATATAGTATACTATTGTGGTTATGCAACTTTTCAATCAGAGGCCCAGAAAACTTTTTTTCCCCCAAAATGGCTGGAATAGAAGCTGTGCTGTATTTCCAGAAAGGCCACAAATATCTCATTAATTCTGCCAAAGGGCAAACTGTATCTTCTGTATTATAAATACAATAAAATATACCCACATATTTCATTAAATTTGTCCAAAACAAAGACTAATCTTATGAAATATCATGCAGTCTCTACATTGAAGCAAGGTAGAGGTTGTAAATGTAAAATGATAAAAAGAAATGACATATGACATTTATTCATCAGTATATCTTATCCTGAACATACGTATGTCTCAAGGGGGAACATATGTATTTCTCAGAGCGTGTTATTAACTTTTCATTATTTTCTGTTTGTCTTGAGCTCTGATACACCATGAAAACCACTGAGCCAAAAATAGAACTTAAGCATCTCTAGAGTCACGTATATAAATGTTATGGTGAGCACTCGTGTTGCTTTTGACTGTTGAGGTAATAACATAAGGGCAGACTCTGTAATAAGTTACCAATTACGTAGCCCCATAATTTGTTACAGATTAATTTCTTATACACATTTATGTGTGGAATCCCCGAGCCCAGTAGTTTTCAAATGTGCTCTTCTTAACGGCTTCTGGCCATAATTTAATTTTCCTGTGACATGTACATATATTTCCTGTCGGCTGTTTCAAAAAATATGGGCACAATTAATATTCTTAACAACCGCAGATATGGTTCATAGTCCGAGTGTAAGGGATGTCATGATGGGAGAAATTAATTTTAGAGTTTAGGTCTGTTATCAAGCTCATTTAATGTTGTTTACGAGTTTATCAGCTCCATGTAGCGTCCATCAATTATCCATTACCCATAACCCCCTATGCTTGAGTCTCAGGATAAATAAAGCTGAGCCTTTAGGAGGAATATGCCTCTCCTGTTTTTCTCTGTAGCTTTTGCTCCTGTTGCATCTCACAAACGGAAAACTTAGCAATGACTGCCTTGGCCTTTTGCACATTCTGCCTTATGTGTCCGTGCCCATGGTAACTCATTCCCCTCTTTTTTTTTGCCAGGCTTGCTGGATGATAGGTGGGTTGAGGAATTCTGAGTACTGTTTTAGATTATAGATGGTTCATAGATCTAAATTTTATGAAAAAGAAAATGGCTTGCAAATCTGGTCCCTTTAAAGGAGTGATGACAGAGCAGTATAAACTAGTTCATTTGGCTGATATTGCTGCATATGTTAGTTCTTCAAAGAAAAAGATGTCACCTTACAGTGGGGGATGGTTTTGGGACACAAGACTTCCCTCCTGAAGGGGAAGTTTGGTTGTTTTCAACCTGGACCTATTTTCTAGCATGAAATACTCACCCAGACAGTTTTGGTGTAACTTCATTCCTTCGGGAGATATTTAGATCCACTCCAGATCAGTGTATGTCCAATTTAATGTAAGTGATGCGGGCAACCGCGCACAGCCTCTTAATGAAGCATTATCTGCCATAAACTCCTCCATTTCACCAATATTTTGTGACAAAACATTGCTGCCCCCCCCCCCCCCCCCCTGTGACCTCGAAGCATCATGAAGTGTTTTTGTTTTTTTTTGTGGTGATTCATCCTTATTTACAGACATTTTTACTGAGGCAGCTTTGTTGACGTCACTATGCAAAACCATTGCAAGTACAGTAAATGTCTGTAAATAAGGACAGATCACCACAAAAAAGCCACTTCAAGCTGACAGGGGGTCCGACGAATGTTTTGTGACAAAACATTGGTGAAATGAAGGAGTTTGTGGCAGATAATGCCTCATGTAGGGGCTGCGTTAGGTTGCCCACATTAATTGCATTATATAGGCCATACGTTGATCTGGAGTGGATCTAAATATCCCCTGAAGGAATTCAACTTACACCAAAACTGTCTGGGTGAGTAAATGAATGTATGTCATGCTAGAAAATAGGTCCAGGTTGAAAACAACCGAACTTCCCCTTTAAGTAAAATGGTTGGGTGTGGTAATGATATGCAGTTTTACCCGAGCACCAAGTTGACTTGACATTTTAATTGGCTACACCTTATTTGGCTATAACCTTATTTAAAGAAAGTAGGTCAGGGGTTGGACCAAGCGGCACCCTCTGGTGGCCAACTATGACGCTACCCAGAAGAAGTCATTTTTTGTAGTTCTCCCTGGCTGGCTGCAAGACTGAGCAAATCCCCATAAACTCACATGTTAAAAACGCCAACTTCACATCAGAAATAAACATGTTTACAGCCTGGTTCAAAAAATCATTTTTTGTTTAATAGGTCAAGTTTACCTTCATGTCAGACCGGAAGCCCGGCCTGCCAACTGGCGTTGGCTCCTAGTTAGCTCCTTGTTTGCTCTCAGTAAGGTCTCAGTTTGTAGCAGAGTCACACAACGGCGGTTTTTAGTCAGTGAATAGCAAGTCTAAGTGTGTCTTACCTTTACCCCGCCACTAAGGGGGCTTATCTTTGTTAGCTCCTGTTAGTTTTTCGAGTTAGCTCGGTTAGCATTTAGCCCAGAGTACATCAACTGTCAATCATTTAGATTATTGGGGACAAAGGGGCCCAACTGGCTTCATTTTTTAGTTCTTCAGAACCCAACGGGTGACGTAGCAGAGGGGTTTGTCCCTCTCTCTTAACGGATGTATGGGTTGGACTTTGTTAAAGGCTATCTGTTAGCATCATGGGCACTTCAGATAGTGAACTATGTTTATCAGACATGACAGCATTTAGAAAATAAATAAACTTACAGGTAATGACAATGTTGTTTTTGCCTCCTTCAGTGTTGCTGCAGAAATTTTCTTTTAAATCCATTTGTTCCAAAATCCAGACCTGGATTAATCCATGTTTTATGGAGTCAGACATCCTAGCAGGACTCACATCGGTGTATCAGCATTGTACTGTAGCATGCCAAACAATTAATATGCAAGATGCCATTAAACAGTACTGCGCATACATGAAATTGATTGCCTGGTGCGGTGACGTCATTTAGCAACTTCTTGCGACTTCTGAGCCAGCCAATAGCGATTTCTCTCTCTGAAGAGTTGGCAACAGTGGCAGGTGGGGGAACCGAAGCAGCCAAACAGAGTGAAAGGAGAAGGAAGAGGGGGAGGCTGTTGGCTTGATATTGTGCTCTAATTGGAGAAGATGAATTATGCAGGATAATAAAACTACCTAGAATGATATGCTTCTGCCTGATTCGACCATTTGTAAAGAAAGATAAAAAGCTGACCGTCCATGAACAGAGACTTTGATACTCGCTCTGGACATTCACATGGCCTCATCAGTGCACAACAGATCATATTATACCCCCAAAACCCCAGAAAAGTGAAATTTGATGTCATCACACTTAAAAAAAAAAAAAAAAAAAAAAAAGCAGCGCTTTCTTCCATTCCCATAAATCATATGTCAGATGTACATTTGAAACAAACAAAAAAAAGAGTATATCTTCTTTCATTTCTAAGATATTACATGTCAGGACAAAGGTACAATGATGTCTTCAAAAAAGTGAAATACAACCTTTGAACATGACATGAAACATTACAATGTTGTAAAATTAAAAACAGTTTAAAATGCAGATGACTTTTGAAACCTTTTATTATATTTAATTTATGCAAAAACAAAACTGACCTTTTAAAACAATTAATTATATTAAGTTGTATTTGATGTCTGATGAAAAGCATACCAATCACATTTACCATCTATCCCCTCTCATTGTTTGCCGTTGGGGATATTTACTCATGGATCCAGATCTATAATTAGATGACATAATTAACATCCTCATTAAAATAGAATATGCAAAGAAAATTGATAGCTACTGTCAGTGCTTCCTGAACTGCTCTCCTCCAAGTCATTGCAGCTTTTTTGTTCATTGATAAAATTTAGATAAGTGTAAATTAGCTGGCTCCACAGACAAAATAATTTCAAGCCAGATCATTGTAATCCAGTTCATGATCATACAGGCCATTTCATACAAAATTATATCCTAGCTGGAAAGAAATGGAAAAAAATCTACCCTTTCACTGGAAGGAAACATTTCCAGCAGAACCCAGTTAAGATAGACCAGAGGACAGGAAAAAAGGTCAACAGGCACTACAACTTTTAGCCAGGGAGACCTGCAGAGAGAAACTATTTTTAACTGTTTTGCTTCTGAGGTATTGCAGATACTTCTCTGAAATTAAGACAGTGTTTCTCAGGGCCTCAAAAGCTGCAGTTATAAACTATTTTAGGAGAAGGCCCAAACTGGATGCATTTCTAGTAAATAATCAACTAATGTAAAGCCAAAGATTTAGGTCAAAAATCATTGAAAAGGTCATTTATCAGCAAATTTACTTCTTTTTTTTTTCATCCACAGCCATTCCTTAAGGCATCCCAATCTGGAGATTGCTCTTATTGAAGTTCTAAATGGCATACAACTTAAGGGTGATGTATCAAAAACATACACTGTTGAGAGACTGGGAAAGTGGGTGGGGCTTATACTGTGATGAGTTGGATCAAATCATACTTGACAGGATTAGTTTGTTTCCTTTTTTTTTAGTTATTAATCTGGACATAAAAAGATCATGTGGCATTCCTCAAGGCTCAGTTCTTAAACTACTACTGTTTAATATAAACGTGCTCCCCAGAGCCCAGATTATAGCGTATTACAACATTTGTTACCAGACCTATGCTGATGGCACACACTACCAATAAAAACATTTACCTTGTCATGAAGATATAACTTGGACCTATTGGTGGATTTCACGTCCAATGATGTGCTTTGGCTTGTTCTCATCAGGCTTACAAGAACTTTATGAATTTGTAAAACTGGTATTTTTTTCTGATGTAAGGGACATTTAGATCCTACATATCACATGCAGAAACTCATACTGACATTTTTTTCTTACTGAGAATACAGTATATGATGAGTGGTTCAGTTATGTACAAGTGTTGTTAACATGTATTGCCAGTGATGTGAACTAGCTAACTCCCCCTGCTAAAGAGCCATCTCATCTTACATAGGCAGCTTTCAGACTTGCATTGCAGAATGTTTGTGATAAAGTCCACTGGAGTTGTCTTTGCATAGTATATTGCTTCCTAGTGGACTATTTGCATCCTGGCCATGTTCAGATATTGACACAGAAATTGCAGATTCCTTCCTTTCATCTATTTTCTTGCCGCTTATCTGAGGTTGGGTCATGGGGGCAGCTACCTAAGCAGGGATGCCCAGACTTCACCAGCAACATTCACCAGCTTATCCGGGAAGATCCCAACTTTTTGAGCCTCCCCAGATGACCCAACTCCTCACCCTATCTCTAAGGGAGAGCCTGGCCACCCAGCAGAGGAAACTCATTTTGGCCGCTTGTACCCGGAATCTCGTCCTTTCGGTCATGGCCCACAATTCATGACAGTAGATGAGGGTAGGAACGTAGATCAACTGGTAAATCAAGAGCTTTGCCTTCTGGCTCAGCTCCTTCTTCACTACAACAGACCACTGCAGAGTCCACATCGATCTTTCTGTCAGTCTCCCGCTCCATTCTTCCCTCACTCATGAACAAGACATCCAGGTACTTGAACTCCTTCACCTGGGGCAGGACCTCATCCCTGACCTGAAGAGGACATTCCACCCTTTTCCAACTCAGGACCATGGTCTCCAGATTCCATGTTCCAGAAAAATCAACAAAGCAACAGCCTTTCCTTCAATCCTGTCCGGAACATTTTCTTGTGCGTTTATCCAACCACCACGTTTCCGTTCTTATGACAAGGGGGCCAGCTGGTCCATGTCCACTTTAGCTCCAAGTCCGCACTATTACTGTACAAAGTCTGCACTATTGCCGCTTTCCAGTAATAGTGTGCTGAATGTATTCTGTATTCTGTTTGGAATAAACTGCAGCCTGTAATGACATCCAGCCATTTATCACATTATTTACACTTACAACAGAGAGTAACAAGTTTAAAGATTCCTTGAACCAGTGAACATGTCATGGATTTGATGGAACAGAATTTACTGTCCTTATTACCTAAAATAACGAGTAACAACTATATTTTTAAGTATAAAAAGTTATTTTTTTCTGTCAATGCTAAATGTTTGAGCAGAAGGAAACAAAAATGGTAAAAAAAAAAGAGTTGTTTCTCAAAATAGAAGGAACAATTTGCTCATTGATTCAATGCAAAAAAAAAAAAAAAAAAGTCTTTTAGTCAAGCTGTTGCCCTGTATCTTGAGCTTAGCAGCAACCATGGTGGAGGCTTGTGGGCAGCCTGATGTTGGCTCCTTTTGAGGTAGAGTTTCAAATCACTGAATAACTGAATAATGATTGCGTGATCTAAGCTGTTGTGTTGTGAGGAGACCGAGAAGATCTCAGCCTTTTAAATCATTGGGGAGCCTTGTATGCAGCTGTGAAGAAAAATATAGCAGCACTTAAAATGCCAGCAGTAAACACAGTTGTAAATCCCCCATAATCCCACGTTTTTTTTTTTTTTTGTCTTTTAAAATTCTTCTCAGCTAATTTATGGAGAACAGACATGATACTGAGGAAACAAGAGCTGCGTTAGTCTTGTTAAAGACGTCAATCAAAGTGTCACACCCCTGTGTGCAGGTGGATTAATGACTTTTTACCCGAGTGAGGAGAGAAATGTGCTGTTTTCTGATTTGTTGCTATTTTCAGCACATGCAGTTACATAAAAACAAACCAAAAAAAAAAAACCCCACATTTTGAACGTAGTTATAAAAGGCTTGTACAGTCTTTACCCAGTCTTAAAATGAGGTCAAATCGAACTCAAATGAGCAACACATGAACATACACTCTTTCAGTATTTATTCAACAAAAATAAACCAAACAGCAGAAACAGCATGAAAATTTAAGATTTGTAATTGGGAGCCAGGTGAGACTAATAAAATGCACTTGAGCAACTGATCATTTATGTGAGTTTAAGTTTAGGTTGGTTGCTTGTCTGAAGCATTTGGGTTAGTGTTGTGAAGGAGGAAATACATTAGTAATGATCTCAGAGAAGTTTATGTTGCTGCACATCAAACTGGGAATTGTTATTGAGGTTTTTTTCCAATTCAGTCCATCATTCTTTACTGAGAAAGACTGTTTACACTTAGACAACTGTCTTCAAAGATTTCCATCTTCCCAGGCGTGGAGATGCAATGTTCTCTAAAAAGAGCATGGAGACAAAGCTTTGCAACGTGGAGATGTTTGGTAATAATGCAGAGGAACCCACTTAGAACCAAACGCAAAATATCACCACAAACACCTCTCACTAGTTGTTGAGCGTGGTAGTGGGGGGTTAATGATTTGGGCTTAGTTTGGCTGAAATTGGGTCATTGAACAGTAAAATGAGCCAAAATACAGAAGCAAATCTCAAACGGAATGACTTGAAAGAAAGAAAATCTAATTATTGCGATGGTCAAGTCAAAGCGAAGATCCCAAGCCTCACCCAAACCCATGCTCAATAAACTCCACTAGAGATAGGAGAGGTTGTAATATTTCTGTTAACCTGACAGGTGCGTTTTCTGGGACATCGGCCCATCAAGATCTTGCAAGGCAAAGTGGCCTCAAGGGAGGGGCCAAATTAAAAGCAATTCAAAGGGCACGGTCTCATGGGTTTCCTCAAACAAACTAGACTTGAATGATCTGGATTCTCGCAGCAGGGGTCCTACAACTCTGTGCGGTCTCATGGTTGTTTTCTGAAATGTTTTGAGGACGAAACCGTCGTCATCACGCTGTGAAGCAAGTAGAAAAAGACGGGAAAACTTCAGTCCAGCTGGTGGCGTCACCACCTGTTAGAGTGTGATGTCTGTCACTAATAGACAATCTATGCACATACGTGCGCCGTAGTTGGCATTCGTGTAAATGTTCTTTGTTAAATGTTTTTTTAAATAAAGAACGGCCCCTCGTCAGTGCAGCAGAGCATGCTGACCGAGAGAGCCAGCATGAATGGAACTCCAGCAAGAGACGAACAACCGCTGCCAGCGCTACAACACCACCCCCTTTTTCCTCCTCTCTCCCCTCCCCCACTCCCTTTGCGTCAAACGTTCCGGACTTTACAATCGTGCAGCTGGCCTCATCCAAACGTTCCGTTCTGACAACTGTGCCGAACTTTTGGCGTGGTCACATGGCACAAAAAGTATGGATCTAATCCCTTTTCTGGACTTGAAAACGTTTTAATCGTGACATAAGTGTCCATGTGACCCTACCCAAAGACCTCAGTGGACAGACATGATGGATCAGAGACCGTGCCTGGAACAGTGAAACAAGGGCACTTTGCTGGAGCCAGGTCTGGAAAGGGACCTTCATGGCAACCAAGCTTTGACACCTGGGGTTCAGTTTGGCTCCCCTAACGGTGCCACAGGTTGTCACTTCCATGTGGGCTCACCACCTGCAAGGAGGAAATATGAGGTTGGTTGTCTTGTAAATTGGGTGGTGGCTGAAAGTGGAAACTTGACGGCTTCAGAAACTGTGAGCAATGAACACACACTATTTTTGTCAAACTGAATGACATGGTCTAATGTACCATGCATCCAAAGAGTGGTGATTACATCAGTCCCTCCAGAATAAAAGCTTTTAAAGACACAACCTAAATTTTTAGACCTTAAAAATATGTGTTTCTGACTCGTTTCTGACTGCTAAAAGTTCTGTTGTATCTTTAAAGTTAAAAACAAAGAACATTATTTTAAAAAGGCTCTGAGATTTGGAATCCGATAAAAATTATTTAAAAGCAGCTGAGAACAGGTGGATCTTTAACCTGGATTTAAATAAACAGAGTTTCAGCTTGAGTTTGTTCCAGACATGTGGAGCATAGAAGCTGAACACAGCTCCTCATAATATCACATGTTAAGAAACAAACAAACAAAAAAAAAAAAAAACCAACATTCTGCAGGTTTGTCACCAATCAGTGCCTGTTATTATTGGTTTACTATTTTGGTCAATATTGGGTCAGTATCTGTAGATATTGATATTTGGTTTTATATCAAATATCGGCCAAAATGACATTGGGCTGATAATATTGTGCATCTCTACCAGTAGGTGATAATAAAGCATGAGCCTAAAAACAATGAAGCCAGCTGGAGACAAATCTGGTTCTCACAGTCTTTGAAACTGTGGCTGCAGTCATTTGTGATTGCAGACTAAAGATGCCAGACAATAAACAACAGAGTCAGTGTGTGTTTACCCTAAGTGCTCATGCAGAGCCGCTTTATTTGTGCTGCTGGTTCCACTTGGATGTTTCAGACCTCTTGGCTTCTGTTTGACATATAGTTAAACATCTATAGTCTGAGTAAATATCTGTGTTACACAGTCTCAGTGTTATATGAAGCATTTATCAAGTTTCACTTCTCAAAAATAATCCTATCAGAGTGCATTTTCTTTTTCACACAGCTGTATTTCTGTGAATTCTGCTTGTTGAAACCCATCTATTATGTGTCATCTCTTGTAGCAGGATGGGTCCAAACAGTGGTGAGAAAAGCCTGATGCAAGAGAAAAATGGAGTAGAGAGTGTAATGTAATGGCTTTGAGCCCAACCATTTGACTGATGCATTATCCAAATTACAATAGCAGCAAGCTGCTCAAAAAAAAGGAGAAAAACAAAAAAAGAAAATCCCATGTGCCGAAGCCCTGACGATTGATGTCATCCAACTTTCAGCTTTCATGTCAGTGTTTTTCTGACTGTTTTTAACAGCGCAGAATAGAACATTTTTTTAAAAAAAGGAATTAAAGGTCAAATAAGAAAATTTTAAACCCTAAATTCACATTTTCCTGGTAAACAATCCCTGTAGCCTGAGGAAGGGTGATCAGTGTGAACAAGTTCTTTGCAGAACTGTTTCCGAAAGCCTTAGAGAATCAGAGCAACGACTGCAAAGACAGTTATTCCTCCTGCTTAAAGCATTTTATTGAAATAAAACTCAGAAGGTCATAACAACTTAAAAAGCATCTACAGTAAGGGACAGCCTCGATGAGGTGCCTTTTGTGCGCCCATCTACTCCATTGGTCTGAGCAACAAAAATTAGGTTGGCAAAAATTGTAACATGGTTATGGTTTGTCTTTAATCTAACTAGATATTCTGTCGGTTAAAGCTATGGTCTAAAATTTCAGAATCAGTTGAGAAATTTTGAAAAAAAGCAACCTGCCCACCCACACAGCCCGCCCCTCTCTGCTCGTTGATCCCTCCCACCAAGTACGTACGGCCCTCCTCCTCAACCACAGCCAGCTTTATCACAACAGCTTCACAATGGAATATTTATCCCACATAAATGAACTTCTGCTCACATATATATATTTGCCTTTCTCAACCACCGGGAAGTTTAAGGTGGTTTTAGCTGGAGTTTCTGCATCAGTAAGAGAACGTGACGTTCCAGCAACCTCATGATTTCATTGAATGCATTCAGGACAACACCGATGACAACGCTAGCTTACAATACTGAAAATAAACAGCTGACGTTCCGACGCCGTCTGTCCACACAGAGAAAAACCACCAGCAGCGTTTCCAGTCATCAACAGCATCGTCATAGATTATACATTTATGTACAACTCACACATAAAAGTACAAAAACAAACAGCCTACCTGTTCAACCAAAAGTCTGCTGCATCAGCATCAGTTTCACTCCTAAGGGAGAGGGTAGCCTAGTGGTAGCGTCATGGATCTTACCAGTATAACAAACAAAAAAAATCCTCCCGGAGCTTCCTCCAGCCCGTGACCTGATGTTTATACTCCGCTTTCAGTCCGTCCTGGTCTCTGCTTCTGCAGATTTTCCCTCCTGGAGTTTTTTTCGCATCATCCGATAATTCCCCGGCCTTCCGTCCTGCATTGGTCACGTTTTCCTCTTCGTCTGCCTTTCTTTCACAGATTTATCCACCTGTAGTTTCCTCCAGCGGGTAATGTAACACGCCTGGTCTTCCCTCCTGTTGCTCAAATTCCGTCTGCCTTTTTTCTTTTCTCTCCCAGCTTCTGCCGGTGAGCAGAGGCGCTTCCTGCCGCCGCTGCCTTTCTGTTCCATTCTCCTCTTGTTGTTCAGCTGCTACTCAGCTACTTACTCATTGCAGAAAGTTTCGAAAGCAAAAGAAAAATAAATAAATATATGAATGAAATGTTTAAACGTGGAAGAGGGCAGGGCCGAGACGGAACGTGGAACACAGGGAGTCAGCTGTCAGGGAAGCGATGTCAGCTTGAGCAGAGGATTGCATCGAGAGCAGAGAGAAGCGAGACGAACAGCTACGTTGACCAATGTAAGCCATGCGGCCGGATGGCTCCTATTGGTTAACGTTTTTGCAGCCCAGCAGCCACTAGAGTGGATGGATTTTAATTTTTTTTTGCTCATCACATTTTGTAGATTGTACTATAGGTCATTACCACCATCTAAATGAGGTTATTATTGATCAAACTTTCAAATCATAGACCATAGCTTTAATGTCTAGCAATGTGGTAAATAAACTGCTTCAACATTCAGGGAAAGAAAGAAAGCAAATAAAATACAAAGGGCCGGATCGACTAAGATCAAATTTTTGCGTGTCCTCATGCAATCTAAAATTTTGCATGAGGAGTTGAACTGTGGTTTGCAAGTGATTTACAAAGAATGATCGTGCAAATGACAGCGGGTGCAAATGTGTTGGAAATGCTCATATAAATGAGGGATTTGCATGTTTCAAGGTGCAGCGTGGCGAATTGTAAGACGACAGTGCAAAGGGAAATACGACCCACAGAGAGATGTTAGTGGAGGAGGGAGATGAAAATATAATTTCAAATAAGTTTGATAAATATAAAAACTTTGATAATACAACAGGTATCTGTGCAGAGTCTCAGAAATGGCCAGTTTATGATGACATGGATCAGGAGTTGCTGAACAAATGAAAGCGTCTGCTGCTTCGATCTCTCTTATTTAACGCATAAGGAGTGCACTTTGGCACAATGCCAACGGCGTCAGAGGCTGTGATCCTGTCCACCCGCTAAAATCCAAGTTAAAATGTGACGTTGGCAAAAAGGAAAATAAAAGGGGACAATTAATGCAGCTTTAGTTCTCATTAAGCTCCACAGCAGCTGCAACCTTTAAGTTTCATTCATCCAGAATATTTTACACCCGTATTAAAAAGTGATGTTTGCTGTAGTGATTTTTACTGCATTCAACAATGAGAACTAAATACGTTTCCCCCACTGCTCATGAAAAATGATTTTTAACCAGATTTCTTTTCCTTTTAAATCAGATTTTCTGATTTCTAATCAGATTTGTGCGTGTCCAGGATTGTCCCTCTCAGGAGCTGAAGCCATTGGAGCTGCCAGTGTGCACCTGCTTGTCAGATGCACTAAAATACATGCAACAAACCTTCAAGGCAGTGCGTCTCCCGGTTGATAAATCTCTTTGCGAGTGCTAAATTAGCATATTTACATTTTCTCCTCCCATCACACAAACGCCTGCAAATGACTCATTGTATATTCATTGGAGCAGAAGTACTATTTAGGTAAGAGGGGTTTTTTAGCACGTTTGAAAGATGCAACCCTTTTAGCACGCTTCTAATAGATCAATTTTTTGTGTGTAATGAAAGGGTTCATGTTTTTATACACGCAAACCTTTGATAGATCCAGGCCATTGTCTATTTTTCTCATGAGTCTACACAAACATGTTGCATGTTTTTTTAACATGTAACGAATGGCGTCTGATTTAAAGCTGAGGCTGCATCTAATATATTCACTGAATAGTCTACCAATGAAATTTAAAGGTACAGTATGTAAGAATTACTGACATCTAGTGGTAAAGACTGGTATTGCAAGAAAAGATGTTTTCTTTCAAATGACTTCATATTCTAAGCACTGTAGTGAATGTACGGTGGCTGTTAGTGGCCCAAATTCTCCCAGACATAAATATGTTTTTATCTGTGAGTGGATCCTGTGGTCTCAGGTGGAGCTATGACTGGACTATAAGTAACTGCTTTTATGTCTTTTAAGGCATTGCTTATCCCAAATATGTCTCTAAAATATGTCCCGTTAAACAAGCTGGTACAGAAGTTTTAAAGTTCAGTGGGTTCTTACTTCACATGCATTCTTTTGTCCATTCAGGGACACCGTAGTAAAAATGGTGGAACAAATATAGCAGCCTCCATATGTGCACCACCCAGCAAGTAGATATAAATGACTAAGAAAATAAACGTATAACAGTTATTCTAGTGCAGCGATTACACATCAATAGAAACACAGTTTTGGATTATATATTACATTTTTCTGCCATTGACCTTTGATTTTTTTACATTCTGTACCTTTAAAAAAAACGTTATTTTTGATAGTCACCTGTGATGCAAATGTTCAGAATCAGAATGCCATTTATTGTCACTATACATGCACAATGAGATTAAAAGAATCTCCTTTCAGAGCAGAACAACTCGGTATAAGAAGAATAAAAGATGGTATATGTAGGTGCCCATATAATGTGCAGACCATAACCAAGTATCAAGTTCTGGTGGTCGAGATAATATGAAAACAAAACATAATGAGTAAATCCGTATATGCAGATGTTATGGAATATTATGGATATGATTTATGGATGTTATTAGAAAATACAGACACACACTATAATCTGACTGAAGTCGTACTAAATGCAACATCTCAAACTGGACTAACACCCAGATTATGTTACTGGGAATGGACCCAAACACCCGACAGGTCCAACCTTGATGCAGATGGGCTCGAGCAGCAGAAGACCGCACCAGGTGCAACTCCTGTCTAAGAACACGAAACTGAGGCTACAATTCACACAGACTCACCAAAACTGGAAAGAAATCTCGCGAGATATCGTCGTTCTGTTACGAAATCTTGCAAATTTTTGTGAAATCTGGCGAGATTTCGTAAGAGAATGATGAAATTTCACAAGATTTTGTTGGTAAAATGGATCAATAGGCTTGTTCGGATTGACTGCGTCTGCCGTCTGACTTGATGATCAGACGAGAGCTGCGTGAGTCGTTGGGGGCGGAGCATGAAAGCAGCGCATCTCACCTGGACAAATTCGCCAACATGAAGACTGCAAGGATGGAGGATCTCGCGGCGTTTGCCTTTATTTGGCTAAAAGTCACTGAACGCTGTGCAGATCTGATCAAGTCTAATTTCAGAGTATTGAGAGCATTGTTTTTGGCGCTACTGTCATTATACAAACTTGCAGACAAAATGTTATTTACCTGTCAAGGTGCAACATGAAGGACAACAATCTGGTAAATGTTCAAGCTCAAATATACAAAACTTTAATGCTTTGCCTTGTCAGGAATTCAAAACAAAAGAAGTGGAAAAGTTTTTCTTTCTTTTTTTAGATGGGGGTAAAAATAAATATAATTACAACCTCCCTATAAATACTGTCCTGGGAGATGGTTAATTCACCTCTACACTGTAGGTTCTCACTTCTTTTTAAAATTTTTATTCCCTCTTATTGTTTATAAATGTGTTGCGGGTCTGAAAGGAACCTATAAATGCAATGTATTATTATTATTATTATTATTATGAGTGGTTTTGGATAAGGGGGAGTGCAAAGGTGGCATGAGGAAAGGTATGGATACACACCAATAAGTCCAGTGTCTTTGAATACAATAAATGCAGATTATGAAGAGAATTAGTGACATTTTTGCCCGTGTGTTGGTATAGCCCGCAGTTATGCTTCATATTTATCTGAGTGGAATAACTTGTGGCTAGAACTCGTTTCATGTTGCTTTGTTGAAGCAGTCAAATATCAACCCATCCAGGTTTGGAGAACATCAGTTTATTGTAGCGTGAAAACCAAGGCTGTTAAAAATAATTTTGTAGCCTGTTAAGAACACCTAAATGGATTTATTACTGCAGCATCACAAGGAAGTCCCGTCAGAAAATCGGAGCTTGCATCAGTGAGAGGTTAAACCAATCAGGACCAGGTTCTGTCGGCGGTGGAGGCAGGTCCAGAAGCTGCAGTTGCTGAGTTGTAACTGCACGATCTGACTGCAGTCGGACAACTCCTGCGAGGGATTGGCCAAGATGGCGCCGTCGCGGATCGACATGTGACTCTGTCCTGTGAGGAAGCTTAGAAGTGGTAAAATAACTAATAACAGAATAATTAGGAAGAGGGTGCGTTACTCATTGTTAAACAAGGATACAAAGTAAGCGAGGGAAAAGCTAAAAGAAAAGAGAGGGAAAAATGAAAAGCAACGTAACTACAATGCTAACGGAGCGCGAATTAGCGCTCCCATTTGCTTTTGACTGGGAAGAAGAAGGAGAATGTGGTTTGACTAAGTCCACATTGAAGTCACATAACTGTGTTCCGAACTGACACCGGAAAACCCTTGAAGAAAGCAAAGTGGAGGAGAAAAGTGCTGTGGAGGTTGCTAATGAAGGCAATGTAGAATTTGGCGCATCGGAACTCTCCGACAAACACGATGCTACTTTTAGAGTCGCGATGAAAAACAACTAGCTACCTAAAGAAATAGGGTTCAAAGGAAGAGCTGGTGATTGATGGGGGAAAATAAAAAAGATTGCAGATGGACGAGGTTAAGCTTTGAAAACGAAAACAAATTGAAAAAGCTTATGAAACTGACGTAGGTGGAAGTGGTTTGAAACTATGGATTAAAGGAGTTGAAGATGAAAATGTGAGGAAAAGAGTTAGACGTTTGAGAGGTGGACTGACGTGGGGACCTAAGGTGGGAGTTGACGTTGTTATGGTGGGTCAAAAAGAGGGAAGAAGGTCATAGAGGGGCGGGAGACGCTGTTGGACGCTGCAGGAAAGGTAGACAAAAGTGTCAAAGAGCTAACGGAGGAGCTGGAGGGAGAAACGGCTAATTAAAAAGAAGGAAGAGGGAGGGCGTTAAAGTAAGCTAGATGGAAAGAGGACGACTTAAATATAAAATAAAGAGGAGTTGGAAAATGAAAAGTAAACTGGTCGTGTGTAGATGTTATTTTACATGACTGGTTATAATTTGAAGAAAGTGACTCTGTACTTGGGGAGAAGGGGTGTGATGTTGTTGTTACTAGGTGAAGTTAAGATGAAAATGAGTTCTTGTATTAAAATGATAGTTGTTTCAGGGGTGAGTTTGAATTAAAGTTTAGTTGAAATTAAGTGGTTTGTAATGAATTTGTTAGTTGTGTTTAAATGTAGAGGAATAGGGTTATTAAGAGGAAAGTTTGTTAGAAAAGGAGTGAGGAGATAGTCTAAGAAACTGGAGTTGATGTTAAATGTGGAAATAAGTGGGGGAATACTGTCTAAGTATGGAAGAATGGTGGGGTGCAGCTAAAAGTTTAAGGTGAAGTGTTAGAAACTAAAATATCGAAGGAAGATGGATAATTATTGTCATTAAAAAGAAAATGGTATTTTCATTGTATGTAATGCTTACGGATACACTCACATTTTCTAAAAATCTTATTTGCAAAATATCTACTGTGCAATTTGATAATAGTGCTTATTTAATTTTGGGTGGTGATTTTATGAATGTTGTAGTTGATAGTTAACTGAGGGGCTATAATTGTTTGGGGTGATAGTGGTTTGATTATGGACTTACGGGTCAAAAAAATTATACTAAAAAGAATAGTCTCTTAATTTCCCATCTGCTACATTTTGTGAAAGATTTTATTCTTTTCTTTCTGATAAAATCGTGATGATTAAATTGGGTTGCAAACGATACTCCAAACTACGAGGCTACTGGAAGATGAATAATAATTTATTAAAAGATGAACACTTTAACAACAGCATAAAGGCCTAATAAAGGAAACTTTTCTGACTTAAGTGAGGGAGAAAAAAAATGGGAATTCTTAAATAAAAAAAGATGCATTGCTATAAAAAGAGTAAAGTAATAAAAGCACTAAAACAATAGAAATGAAAAGATTAAATGAGTTATAAAGAAAATGTTACGAAGAAGAAAAAATAGAAATAAAAAATATTGCTTTGTGGTTTGGCGGCTAAAGGTGTATAAGTGAGGGCAAATGGATGGAGGAGGGTGAGAAGAGCCATAGAAAGGAGAAAGGCAAAGAAAAGCGATATAAAGGTGCTCAATGCGGATAATAGGCAACTCTTGAGCCTAAATGCCAGTGAATATGGAAAAAATTAAAAAAATGCAAAAAAATAAAAGAGTTAAAATAATAGATGAAATTAAATGCGAAAAAGGGGTATGTGGGTATGGAATTTTGTTTGGGAATATTGGCGTTGTTGTATAATGAATGTGTGGGAGGAAGAGATGAAATGAAAAAGGTTTTTTTAGAAATAGGAAGAAAAATGTATTGAAAATTGGCTTGTTTAGATTGATTATAAAATATTGGCTTATTTATGAAATAGATGAAATGGCTGAGTGATATATTTAGAAAGATGGTTTGAAAGGTCGTCAATAAAAAAATGTAGATTAGTGTTGGTTGTGATTTCTGTGTGTTCGTCAAGGTTTGTCGTTTTTAGATTTCTAAGGCTTGATAGATTGAGCATAATTTCTCAATACACTTGAAATTTTTGATTTTGGCGATTTTAAGATATTATTGGGATGCTTTATAAAGATATAAATGTCTGTAATAATCAACAAAATAAAAAAAGATTGAGATAAAAGTGGAATTGGCAGGGATGCCGTTTCTCCCTTCTTATTTCTGTTAGTCAAGAACTTGGCATTAAATCTTATCCAAAATAAGAATTAAAGGCTTAAGATTTTTGACAGAGAAATTAAAATTGCAAATGGCAGATGACTCTATTTTATTTCTGCAGGAAAAGAAAAATGTGTTGTGCTTTACTTTGGTTGGGGAGTTCTCCCAGGCATCAGGTCTAAGCTAAGTATACTTGGTAGAACCCTCTTATCTAAGGCAGATGGTCTCTCTCCTTTGTTTATCCTTCCTTTATTGTTTATATGATAATGAGGAGATTAATAAAATTTTTTAGTTTATATGGAGAAATAAGCCCATAAACTTAAGAAGGAGGTTCTCTCTGAAGCATAGCCCTGGAGGTTTGGATTTTTTTGGACTTCACGGACACAGTTAACTCTTTTAGAGTTGGTTGGGTCAGGAGGTGTCTTATTAATGCAAACTCCTTATGGTTTTTTATCCCCAATTATATTTTTAAGCAAATGGGTGGTCTTTCCTTTATGTTAAAATGTAATTATGCCCCTAACAAACTGCCAATCGCATTATCTAAATTTCACCAACAGTGTCTTCTTGCTTGGAAGTTGTGCTTCACACACAACTTCTCTCCCCATAAAATTCTTATCTGGAACAATATGGACATAACGATCAAAAACAAATCCCTTTTTTTCCAAGATGGTTTGATAATGGAATTTGTAATGTTTTGTCTTTGTTTGATGGATCTGGCACTATGCTATCATATGAAAACTTTCTGTCACGTTACAACATTCCAATCCCACCTAAAGAATTTAACTCTCTGACAAAGGCGATCCCTAAAGGGCTAAGTCAACTTATCAAAGGGCACCTTTCTTTTGGTACTAACAACATAACACAACATAATTTCTTTTGATGGTATTGGTGTGATGGACAGAAGATGCAATAACAAGCATATTCGCCAGATCTTTCAATTAAAAAAAAAGATTACACCAAGGGGGAAATTCTTTTGGAATTCCTTGATACAGAATGTCAACTGGCAGAAAACTTGGCTCTTACCTTATAAATATTGTATCTCAAACAAGGTAAAGGAGGTTCACTTTAAAATTCTTCATAAGATATACCCTGTGAATGTCATTGTGTCCAAATATACAGACATCAACTCTGCTTGTTCCTTTTGTGATGATACTGATGAAACACTGTTGCATCTATTTTTTGAATGTGAGAAAACCAAAGCATTTATCAATGATTTGAACTGTCACCTTTTTGACTCTACTTACCACCTCACTGTAAAAGATTTTCTCATGTACTATGAAAACTGTGCCAACAAGCCACTGGAATTTGTTGTGAACTTTTTTTACTTTACAAGCTAAATTCTTCCTCCACAAACAGAAATGGCAAAGAACGAATCCTTCTTTTTTTTAAGTTTAAAATTGAAATGAACTCACTCCTCCGTTCGCTTAATTTGGTAAAGAACAACCAAAAGAATGACAGACTTTTATCAGCTTTTCAGACAGTCTTATCAAGATAATTTTTATTCCTCTATTTCCTCTATTTTACTTTTTTTAGTCTTTTGTGGATTTTCCTTTTTTTTGTTGTTGTTGTTGTTATTGTTTCGTTTTTTTTCCTGTGTCTATAGTGTCTGTGCATTTCATTACTGTCAATGAGTTACATCCTGCCATTTTATTGTATCCTTGTAATATTGTTAATTGTTTCAATAAAGTTTTTTTTTTTAAAAAAAAAAAAAAAAAAAAAAAAACGAGTTCTGAGACAACTGGAACGCACTATTTTCTACATGTTGGACTGTGCTAATGGAACAAGATTTTGCAATGGAACGAGAGTGCGAAATTTCACTGGTAAAAGTATCAGTTAAAAAAAAAACGATACAGATATCTTTCGATATCACGTTTCAATGCTGATATTGGCCCACAGTATTGGGCATCTCCACTGAAAAATGTGTCTCAATATGTTGCAAAGGGACACAATTACAACTATTATGACAAAATATTGATTGAACTCTAATATTTAATAGGTCATTAAATATTCATTTCATAAAAAAAAAAAAAAAAAAAAAAAAAAAGACAACTCCTGCGATGTTTGATCATGTGGTCACGTTTTCCGGTGCACTGCAGGCGCAGTCTAAAGTCGGACAAAGTTTCTAACCGGCATGCAACAATCCAGGACCACAATCCCTCACTTCCAGCCGGGTTGCGCTGCAGATAGCCAAAGTCGAACGAGCCCAATATCGCATTTTTAAATATAAATATGAAATCTGCATATGAAAATGTCACAATATTTCAGTGTATTGATATTTTTGCCGAGCCCTAATAAATCCCATCTCTATCATACAGTAAAATAATTCTTGAACTGATAAATAATTGGGCTCTATCAAAACACTGATTTTATCTAAATATCCACTCATTTTTACAGTAAACTAACAGGCCTTTGCATTGTTGACAGAGTCCACCCCCCCACCCCCCTATATCAGCTGCTATTATTTCCCCTTTTTTATAACCCTTTTGTCTTGAAGAGGGTCCTCAACATTATAAAGCCTCCTTGCAAAAGCAGCATCTGACATAAAGGGCCTTTAGTTTGATCATTTACAATGAGCTGTTTGATCAAGCCACAAGGGGAAGTATTTCAAAACATTTCCAACTTGAAGAACCATTTTAGGAGCTGCTTTTCAAATCTCCACCAGTTCAAAAGGCAGCGTGGGAGGATTTTTAATCAGGAAGTATTCACACAGGCCACATGTCATTAACATACAGCATTACAAGTTGTAATTAGGCCTTTAAAAAAGAGAGAGACAGAAACGCTGCCGGAGCCTTGTATGGGCCTTGTATTCATTTGATTATCTTGCATAATTAATTTCCTCATGATGTTTAATGTATTGAAATTTAAGTTAATTTGAGAAATATCCTCTCGTGCTTGAAGAGACATAACATTGTAAAGCTTGGGTGTTAAATGTGTGCTGATAATAGCATATTTGGGATTATTATACATTAGTTATTGTATCCCAGATTACACAGAAAATAGAGGGAAAGTAGTTGGAGGTTCATTTGTGTGTAAAAGACCTGAACGACATACAGTAAACATGTAAACATGTTATATTAAAGAAAATCCAGGTTTGTTTTCAGTGTGTTGAAGACAAGGAATAAAAAAGGGATAGATTGTAACGTCATAACATCAGGTAGTTTGGCCTCATTCTTTAGTTAGTCAGGGTAGTTTATCACTGGAGACAGTTTCAACATATTTCATCCTGTAATTCTAGTTACAGAAGAGTTGCTAATGCTAATGCTAGCCTTCATGTGTCGACCAACACTTGAAACTCCTTCATCTGTGTCTAAAATTAACTCTAGGAAGAAAAAAAAAGGAAAATAAAAGAAGAGGAAAAAATGAAAAAAAGAAATAAAACAATATATAAATTCCTTTAGATTATCAAATAATTTAACTACAGGTTAACATTAAATGTACTGAATGTAAAATGTTCAAATATAAAATGTAATTGTTGTATTGCTTCGAACTTAACCCAGTATTTTAAATTTGCTAAAACATAATGTGCAATAACAGCATTAAGAATAACAAAACATCATCATCATTACTAACAGTAGCCACATCATGACATCTGATAGGCTACCACCACCATGTGACACAAATCTAGAATCTGGCTGGTTCAGCACATACTCTGATTGCTTTGTCTATAACTCTCAGGGTCAGGGTTAGTGAAATCAAATGACATGTTTTTATGTCTGTACAGTGGTACCTCAATATTTTTTCCAGCTGGTATCAAAGTATTGGCTCCAGGGTATTAATATGCCCACCCCTAGTCACAATATTATAATATTACATAATAACATGATATCCCTAGTCATGATTTTACAATATCCATCCCTAGTTTTGTCATCCATAGTTAAAAAAAAAAGACTTTAAATATTTTAGACTAAAACTATTCTTGTTCAAATCATGTGATAAAATGATACAAATACAGTCTTCCTGAAAATATTCATACCCTCCAATTTAAAAAAAAAAGAGGCTAAATTCAAAACAGTTGTTCAAATAACAGAAAATCAAATAAACCAATAATACATTTAAAAAAAAAATACAAATTTATAATTTAGTGAAATAAAATATTGCTTTTGAATCGTGGTTGGAAATAATAATTTAAAAAAAACAAATAAAACCCAAAATAAAATCCCAGACACATTATAGCACCTTTCCCATGAACAGACCAACATACCTGTCAACGGGTGAAGAAATCTTATTGGACATTAGAGAAAACACCTGAGTGCAGTGATTGCCTCAAAGTGTTGCGCAACGAAATTTTAGCTTTGGAGCCCCATAATGATTATTTCATTTCATTTTTTGTGTGTTTTTTTTTTATATTTCTGTTGAACCACAGTTCAAAATGAGTGTCAGGATTTTCATATAATTTTTATTTATCATCACTTCAGTCAATTTCAACTCATTTCACTGGCAGCTGATTTTTTCCATCTGTAACTGGAGGGCATGGAGGGCCTTGATTTTTTTTTTTTTATACTAAATCATGGGGATTCTTTTTTTCAGTGATGCTGTATGTGGATGGTTAAAAATTGAAAAACAGCATCAGAGCTGAAACCTTTCTTCTCCTTTCTTTGCTGACCATTCTCATGACTCACAAAGGCTTCGCATTGTAAAAGAAAGCGCGTCTCCTTTCGTTCTCGGCATGCTGGCTGCATGTGTCAGGCCAATGTGGAGTCAACTCTAGCTGGGGCTGTGGGACCATGAGCCCCTTTTCCCTTTGAATTTGTTCCAGTACCCATCATACTGCCGCCTCTGGCTCTACTCCAGCTGATTGGCTGCGTGCTATGGTCAAAGCAACCTCACCTCACACCAACCGCCCTGCCCGACACAGGCATGCACAACTACACAGCCTGCAACACTTCCAGATAATTTGCCTGTGTGGGCTGTTAAGTGTGCAGGCCTTAATGTGTTCTCATATTGCTATGCAAGGTAATGTTTCTGAGAGTGACAAAGCGCAGAAGTGTGTGATATCCTCTCCGCCTACCTGTGTGTGATTGTCTCCTGCATTCTCGGGTGTACTGAAGGGAAAACAGCGCAGTGTCTGGCGTGCAGCCATGAGGCAAAGGTCAATAATTCACCCGAGGATTGGAGGATCTTATAAATTGTTTTAGTTTTCAGTCTTCAGACAGACACGTCTATGGGGTATTGACTTTTGCACAATGTTTGGGGATTTTTATTGTGTTGAATGATGGGATAGAGAGTCTATGCATGTTTACATTGTCTATGCATGAAAGCACAGCTGCTAGCAAGACTGGACTGTTGTTTTGTTGGGCAATAGTGCGTTTATACTGAAAGTTAGAGCTTTAAAATAAATTTGCCCCGTTCCTGATTTCTTATTTTTTTGCATATTTGTCACACTTAAATGTTGCAGATCATCAAACAAATTTAAATATTAGACAAAGATAACACAAGTAAACATAAAATGCAGTTTTTAAACAAAGGTTTTCATTAGTAAGGGGGGGGGGGGGAATCCAAACCTCCATGGCCCTGTGTGAAAATGTGATTGCCCCCTAAACCTAATAACTGGTTGTTCCACCCTTAGCAGCAACAACTGCAATCGAGTGTTTGTGATAACTGGCAGTGAGTCTTCTACAGCGCTGTGGAGGAATTTTGTTCCACTCATCTTTGCAGAATTGTTGTAATTCAGCCACATTGGAGGCTTTTCCAGCATGAACCGCCTTTTTAAGGTCATGCCACAGCATCTCAATGGGATTCAGATGGGGACTTTGACTAGGCCACTCCAAAGTCTTCATTTTGTTGTTCTTAAGCCATTCAGAGGTGGACTTGCTGGTGTGTTCTGGATCATTGTTCTGCTGCAGAACCCAAGTGCGCTTCAGCTTGAGGTCACCAACAGATGGCAGAACATTCTCCTTCAGGATTTTTTGGTAGACAGCAGAATTCATGGTTCCATTTACCACAGCAAGTCTTCCAGGTCCTGAAGCAGCAAAAACAGCCCCAGACCATCACACTACCACCACCATATTTAACTGTTGGTATGATGTTCCTTTTCTGAAATGCCGTGTTACTTTCATGCCAGATGTAATGGGATGTAACTTTTGTCAGATGTAACTTTTGTCTCATCAGTCCACAGAGTATTTTCCCAAAAGTCTTGGGGATCATCAAGATGCTTTCTGGCTAAACTGAGACGAGCCTTTATGTTCTTTTTGCTCAGCAGTGGTTTTGGTCTTGGAACTCTCCCATGCAGGTCATTTTTGCCCCCCAGTCTCTTTCTGATGGGGGAGTCATGAACACTGACCTTAATTGAGGCAAGTGAGGCCTGCAGTTCTTGGATGTTGTTCTGGGGTCTTTTGTGACCCCTTGGATGAGTCGTCGCTGTGCTCTTGGGGTAATTTTGGTCGGCCGGCCCCTCCTGGGAAGGTTCACCACTGTTCCATGTTTTCACCATTTGTGGATAATGGCTCTCACTGTGGTTCTCTGGAGTCCCAAAGCTTTAGAAATGGCTTTGGAACCTTTTCCAGACTGATAGATCTCAGTTACTTTGTTTCTCAATTTTTCCTGAATTTCTCTGGATCGCAGCATGATGTCTAGCTTTTGAGGATCTTTTGGTCTACTTCACTTTGCCAGACAGGTCCTATGTAAGTGATTTCTTGATTGAGAACAGGTGTGGCAGTAATCAGGCCTGGGTGTGGATAGAGAAATTGAACTCGGCTTTCCAAAGATGTGATAAACCACAATTAATTTATGTTTAAACGGGGGAGAATCACTTTTTCACACAGGTTCATGGAGGTTTGGATTTTTCCCCCCTTACTAATAAAAATCTTCATTTAAAGACTGTATTTTGTGTTTACTTGTTATCTTTTTCTAGTATTTACATTTGTTTGATGATCTGAAACATATAAGTGTGACTAGCATGCAAAGAAAAAAAAAACACTCTTTCACACAACAGTATATATATATATTGTAAATTTACCTAGAAAGGCTGTATGTTTTTGGATCAATTTACTGGTGCTGCATTCAAGGTGTAGCTATGCATGAGCCTCAAGCTGAGTGGGATAATTTTGTAGATGCTCCCTGTGAACTGGACCACACACATACCTGCAATCATAACAATGTACGACCACAGGAGGGAAATGATTGAATTTCCAACTCTTTCTTTCTTGTTTTTCCTTCCATTAAATCCATGTTCAAATGTTTGTGTCTGCCCACCAGGAAAATCAGCACCCTCAGTGATTGCATGATGCATTCCTTTGTGCTGCAGCGGCGGATGATGCAGCTGCTTGGACAACTCTCAAAGAGATAACTATGCAGAGATAAAGTCGTGTTTAAATCTCCCAACTCTTCTTAACACACATAAAACGGCTGGCTTCACATCAAAACCAATCCAAGGCAATCCTTTGTCTTCTTTATCTCATGTCCTTTCATGTGGGGGGTAAAAAAGAAAGTTTCCCTGAAGAGAAGTGGGCATTAAAGCCATTCAGTTTTGTTACTCAAGCACAGCAGAGTTTGTCAAACTGCTTTCCGCCTGCCTGCACTGATTTGAGTATGCAAGTCAATAGTTAAAGCATGCTGCCCCCCCCCTGAATTCGATTAGAAGATGGTCAATCATACTAAATGCTGTGTTTTGGCCAGTCGGAGCACACCAAGGCCAGGGGTTGTTCTTTTTTCTTTTAAAGGAAAACCAATTGATTCTGGTGTGACAGACAGGCTGATGTTTGCAACGTAATGGCTGCAAGTTTAATGGGTAAACTGAAAACTGGCTCCCAGAGCAGTCGAATGGAACACGATCAGAACTGTTGTGGGCTCATATTTAACTCCCCCCTCTGCTCTGCAGGGTTGGGCTCATACTGGCTTTTGACTTTGAGGAAAGGTATATTTTTAGACTGAGAATGTAAGAAAAGATGCTCAGCATCCAAAATTATGAAGAACATCTTTGAATGTAAAACGAAGGGAGTGTCGAGCAGCAGGAGCATGGCTGTGCTGATGAAATGTTTCTGTTGTGTGGGAACTTTCTGCAGCGGCTTCTAAACTGGAAGCCAGCTTGATTTTTCTTCATCAAACACTAATGAAGCCAAGAACAGTCTGTAAAACACCTTTTTTTTCCCCTTTCATAACTGCATTCAATGTTTAAATTTCTCTTTGAAATTGCTCACCGACTAAATCTGACTCTTTAACCTATGTTATGACAGTCTTTCAAGTTCAGCCGCTTTTAAACAGAAGGTGACCAGTGAAAATGGAAATGATGTTCCACTTTTCACTACAGTGTAGCCCTAACCCCATTAATGAGAGAAATTGACATAATAGGGGTACTTATATCATGATGCAAGCTACTCCACCCACTCATCTCATGTCATGAGAGCCTCATTAAATGAAACTTTCAGGCCTTTTTTTTTTTGTTTTGTGAAGAGAAACAAGTGGATTAAAGGGCTTCTGAAATTATGCAGCACTGAACCTGGTTCAGAGTAGAACAATGGTTTAAGTATTTACCTTAGCAACAAATACGTAAATGTAAAAAAGGCCCAACAAAAGCAAATTTAGCGACCTTGCATTAAATATGAATTTGTTCTGCTGCTCAAATGTATATCTTTATATGCCAATATATCAACAGAGCATCAGGGAATAAGTATAATGAGAAGGAGTTTACTGTTTTCAGGTACATCTCACCGGATTGCAATAGCACCCCAAGGATTGGCCAGGGGTGGCCACGACCCCCTGAATAAAGAGCTGGCCACCCAAGCAAAAATTATATTTTTTCATTTATATCAACTTTTTGGTGCTATTAAAGGAATAGTACACCCACAGAATGATGTGCCTTCATTTTCTACTCACCCTCATGCTGAGCAAGACTCTGGAGCACTTTTTTAATATCAAATGCAGCCGGAGATCGGACAGGTCTTTGTTTTCCCCCAACTTTCATATAATGGAGTTCACCGACGACTGAACCAAAAAGGTCCATAAACATCCACAAATATTTGGCAATATTCCTCCATACTGCTCGTCCAATGTAATCCAAGTGTCCTGAGCGGGTACTTGAGACATCATTTAGTATATTTCTATAGCCTAAACAGTTGTACATTGCAGTTTCTGTTTGTGCGAATTCACGACACTACGGAAGCCACAGCGTTCAGCGCCTACTCTGCCAATAATGCAAGCGTAGAAGAAGAAATTTGCCGTTTACATTGTGCTAACAGCAAATGAGCTGCGGAGAAACCGGATAAACACATGAGGGGTTGGCTATTGATTTGAAAGAAAGAAAGAAGGAAAAAAAGAACGCGCGATCTTGTCTGCCGTGGCTTCCGCAGTGTTGTGAACTCGTAAGGACGCGTTTTGCTGCGGCTTGATGTAGTACTGTTTAAGCTATAAAACATATACTGAAAGATGATGTTTCCAGTAAATTATTGATGCTAACAACTCAGGACACTTGGATTAAATTGGACGAGCAGTATGGAGGAATATTGCCAAGTTTTTGTGGACTTGTATAGAAATTTTTTTGGTTCAGTTGCCGGCGAGCTCCATTATATGAAAGTTTGGGGAAAATGAAAACTTGTCCTGATCTCCGGCTGCATTTGAGATTTTAAAAAAGTGCTCCAGAGTCTTGCTCAGCATGAGGGTGAGTAGAAAATGAACGCATCATTCTGTGGATGTACTATTTCTTTAACACTGCATATCATGCTTTGCTTATATTTGAATGTCAACACCTTTATAAACTAATAAAAATAAAAAAATAAAAAACATTATTCGAGACCTACCATTTTTCTGCCATTGTTCTTTTGCTGTAGTTCCCCGCGGGTCTGTCACGCCTAATTAACTCAGCCTTTCTTATGCAAATTCATCCAGGAAGGCGCCACCCAGAACTGTCCCAACCAGTTTCTAATGCCCCTTTCACATTAGCACTCACTTAGCCCGGCCATCATCAGGCCGACACCACAGTAGGGAAAGTCTCAAAATCTAAGCACCATTTCACAACTAGCTAGTGGACGAGTATTAGCATCTGAAACTGTATAGGCCAGGATGAACCACACCAAAATAGCTCTGTGATGCATTTAGGGTGCATTCACACGGTGGCTGTTTGTTCCACTTTAAACAGACCGTGACCCACTTTCACAGATAGTGTTTCATTTGGTGCATTGTGAACATCACGCTTATACTGGGGCGCCCCAAGAAGCGAACTCTAGTCTGAAAGCCAGGGGGTCTCAGTTCTTGTAAATGGACTATCGGGACTATCCAGTGGACCAAAAAGTAAATGATATATGACAACCGTGATCAAACATGCTGCTTTTTAGCTATTCATTTGAACTATTTGGTTGTTTTATTTGTTATTTTGTTTGAAATAAATAAATTGAAATAATACCAGTCATTATGGTACGATCTGTATTCAGTACGTTTGTAAGGTTTATTTCTACAGCACCTTTCACAGACCAGGCAGCGTCACAAGGTGCTCTACAAGGAAAATAAGTAAAAATTCAATTAAATACCGTACCGTCTTCTGCCGCTTATCCGAGGTCGGGTCGTGGGGGCAGCAGCATAAGCAGGGAAGCCCAGACTTGCCTCTCCCCGGCCACAGCTGCCAACTCATCCAGGGTAATCCTGAAGAGTTCCCAGGCCAGGCGGGAGATGTAGTCCCTCCAGCATGTCCTGGGTCCCCCCCAGGGGCTCGTCCCAGCGGAACATGTCTGGAACACCTCACCAGGGAGACGTCCAGGAGGGATCCTGACCAGATGTCGAGCCTTCTCATTTGGCTCCTCTCGATGCGGAGGAGCAGCGGCTCTGCTTTGAGTCCGTCCCGGATGACCGAGCTCCTCACCCTCTCTAAGGGAGAGCCCGGCCACCCTGCGGAGGAAACTCATTTCGGTTGCTTGTACCCACGATCTCGCTCGGTCATGACACAAAGCTCGTGACCATAGGTGAGGGTAGGAGCGTAGATGGGCTGGTCAATGAAATACAATAAATGTAAAATACAATAAATTAAAAAAAAAATACAATGAAATCAATAACAAAACATATTGCAGGCTTTGGCACGGCAGACCCGAGTTCGAGTTTCCAATACGGCTCTCAGAGGAACCACTATGGGCCCTTGAGCCACTGCTCCTCCTCAGGGTCAACCTGAGATGGGTTACATGCAGAGAACGAATTTCCTACTAGGGATTGATAAAGTATAAATTATTATTATCAAATGAATATGGTTGTCATAAAACAACCCTGTCACTACTGATTGGAAAAAAAGTGGGTACTAACAGTAGAAACAGAGCAGGTTTTGTTTAAAGCGAACCAAACAGCGCCAACGTGAATTCTCTCTAAAATGTTCATAGTTATGTTCATAGTTTATCTACCTGTATATAACCTTTTGTATTGGAAAGGTTGGTCTTGCACATGCGCTTTATTCAAAAACTCGCCAACAGTAGTTGTTTTCACATTTATCTCAAAAATCTTCAATACTGCCTTTAAGCCAAAGCATGAAACTATAACTGAGTATTTGGTTTCTAATTCTGACAAGGAAAAAAAAAGCTGCCTGACACAAAAATAGCCACGGAGTTGGTGCACTGCAGCACAGATGCTAATGGATGCTGTGCATATCTCACAGGACACCTGACATTGTACATATCCGTTTATTGCAGAATTGAAATGTGCAACCTTTTTGCTGTGGTGATTAGGCTCTGAAATTAATTACTGGAGCAAATAATGAAGCTGAGCTCTTCAGAGAAAGGTTTGCACCACAATCTGAACTCTGGACAGCAGTAATAAAATCATATCACTCTCTTTTGATTCCATCACAATTAAACCACTTTATGTTACAGGTTAAGACTTATTTGTAGCATTCTTACAGAGCAGTGGGTCATTTCCAGGAGAGTTACCAAACTAGATTTGTATTATCCACAATAGTAGCAATGAGGTCCCCCAGAAAATCCAGACGCGTTGAACCAGAAAAACCGAAGTAAAGAGTGAGAAAATAAGAGCTGGGAGGCAAGTGGGAGCAGGAGAGAGGGTGAGTGATGCAAGCTGAGCTGCATATAATAGAGGAATACATTCATACATAAATAGTCACGGTGAAGACACAGCCATCCAAGTTTTAACCAGCTTGTACAAAAGGTGAGCAGAATCTCTCCTTTTCTGTTGTGGGGGAAGAAAAAAATATAACCTGGAAAGACTCGGTCTCCTGCAGGCAATTTCTCACACATGATTGCGAATAGAACCTAATGAGCTGCCAGACCTTGAGTGGGCAGAGCAGACATGCCCTCTGATGGTAGCAGGCTTTCCTTTCCTCACGGAGGTTGGAGAAAAAAAAATATCTATGTGGAACCGTTAAAGCGCTCCTCACCCTTGATTCTATATTTTCAAAACCAGGGAGTTTGAAACAGCACAGGAAGAAGAGTGATGGAAATGGCCGTTGCTTGAATGTGATGCTTTCTAGGAAATGTTTTTTTTTTATTTATCATCATACCCTCCTGGTACAAGCGCTGTTAATGTTCAAATGAATGCTACTGAAATGTGTATCTAAACAAAAAAATGCTCATATGTCAAAGATTATATCATTTAGCAACCTGGTTAACTATGGATCAGCAAAATAACCATATTGCATGCATTATCTGTGCTTTTTCTTCCAAATTCCCTGCAGCCTGGGGTGGCTTTCTTCAATCCTTTTGACTCTGTTCCATAGATTCACATTTTGAGTTGCGCCTCTGCCCACGGGAGCTTGGTGCCAAACCAGTGGGCTGATGACCATTGCCTGGGCTCCTGTCCAACAAGGCATCCTGGAGAAATAAGTAGCCTCTATAGACCCTGTGTTGGAGCAGAATGTAAGGACACAGCTACATTATCTTCCAGACACTCATTGGGAATGCAAATTTGATTTGAACTGATTTACTTTTGTAGCAAAAGCAGAGCAAGGTTTGAAAAAGACAGACACCAAACGCAATATCGGATAAGACCACTTCAAGTATGTCAGTTAGGAGACCCCCTTGAGGAATAAAGATGGTAACGGAGCTCATGCCCAGAAATCACAACCAGATTGTGCTCATTTAGATGTCTACATGATATATCTCTACAAACATAAATATGCAGATTATGTGGACACTGATCTCCTCTAAAGCTCAGTGATGATGATAAATAAACCACTTAAATTAGGTTTTGTTCTGTAGAAGCTTTCAAGTGTCTCCAAGGACTTTACAGAGGAATTATGTAGAAATCACCAGATGGAGCAAATTAAATTAATATGATAAAATTCAACAGTGAGACAGAAAACTTAAACAAAAAATATAGAAGCATGTATTATAAAAGGAGAGTAGATGTCAGTATTTTGAACATAGTTTACTAGCACATTACTAAAGCTTTCAATTGAGATTACTAGTGGGGAACATGTGTTAGAAATTAATGGAAATGACATAATTAATCAGTCAATGCTAATGCATGAAGAACTTGCACCATGTTGTTGGCCAAAATGAACTCTCCTCACTAAAATACGGTCATTTTAGGATTTTTCATGTAGGCCTACTGTATATGTGACTGGTAAAACCTCCCTGATTGCTCCGACTCCAAAGCCAATGCTTGTAAATAATCATAAAAATCACAATTTGGGAGGAAAACCTGTTTTTTGCAGGATTTTTACCTAACATAATTTCCAGTGGCGTGTAAATGCAACAAAAGTGTTTCCATTGCACTTTTGTGGTACAATTCAATATCATCATGTCTGAAAAAACACCTCATGAGAGTGTAAAACCTTTTTTTGCAATATTTGAGATTATTCAAAATGTAGGTGTTTCAATTACTGAATTTAAGGGCAATATTTAGGTTTTGCGCAATTTTTGGTGTTCTGGAAACACAGTTAATGGTGACGTATAAGGGTTAGCATCTAATCTTTATATTTATCTACTTTATTTCCGAGCTAGTGAATGTAGAAATAATGATGCAATCAACTTCCTGAGATATCAGAAATAGCGCTTAGCCATTTGCTCACAGTGTTAGTTGTCTCTGGTAGCGGTTTATTCAAACATTTCAACAAGAGTATTCATAGCGTCATAACACAAGTACAAAAATGTACTTGCGTGACTTGGGAATATCCTGTACTGTTTGTGGTTGGACTGACAACCACAGAAAGTGAAATTAGTGACTATGAGAACAATGTATAGTAGACCATGCACCTTGGTGTAAAGCTAGCTTCATAGCTCTGGATACTGACGAAATCTGCCCGTCAATACCACACGTTGTCTCTGCAACTAGCCTGCATACCTCCGTCCAGTTTCAGTGTTATGAATGTTGCTCCGTACACCCACTAGGGGGCAGTGCTGCGTCGTCATTTACCGCCATCAACAATCGCAAACATGGCGCCTGTAGAGGAGGTAGTAGTTTTGCTACATCTACTTCAGAAAAAGTAGGAAAAAAAAGTATACACGGCGGTGGCATGTCTGACCACTTAAGTGTTTATAGTAATTTAAACTTTTGACATTTTTTATTGCACTCTTCCTACTCTTCTTCGTTGATTTTCAAAAATGGGTAAACTCACCATTTTTTGGGTTAACCGGCTGTCACAACCTACAGACCCCATCCGGGCATTAGCCGGCACAGTGAAAAGGGTCAATATATATACTGCCTCCATGATTTCCAGTGGTATTGCTCCCGTTTTGTCCGGACCAGTCCGGATTCATAAGCTCTCTCGCAACAGACATACTAACGGACGAAATGACCTCCGGATATAGATGTCTGTATCTGTTTTTACCGTAGGGTATTATAAGCTTAAGAGTAATTGGCCACCAAATGGTTACATTTGGAGACCAAAAAAAATCTACATTCACTTGAGAGTAAATAAGATTGCATCCCACCTCTTTCAACAAAACAACAACCTTATTACTATGTAAGTACTGATAAGCCTCGGAGATTTGTAGATTGTTCGTTGCTTCACAGTCAGACACGACAGAAAGTAGCTAAAAATGCAACTGTATGTTATTTTTTGCCAGATTTTCATCTCATTCTCCATCCCCTCTGTTGCACTAGGCCAGGGGTCGACAACCCAAAATGTTCAAAGAGCCATAATGGACCAAAAAAACGAAAAACAAATCTGTCTGGAGCCGCAAAAATGTAAACGTCTTAAATAAGCCGGTCGGCAACCTGTTTCAGCCAAACAGCCTTTTAGACCAGTTTCCTACAATAAAGAAAACACTGGAGCATCAACTGACTTTTAACATTGATAATTAAATAAAACTTTAACATTAAATGTGTTGCATTTAACATAAAAACGAGAAAACGAAATTACATTTCTGCATCCAGCAAAAAAAACATTTTAAACTAAAAAAAAGAAAAGACGTCGGGTTGAAAGTCACTTTTTTTTTAAAAATCTATTTTATTTGTTGTATTTATGTAGGATGGAAAAAGACGCAGCTTTAATAATCTACCAGCAGCAAACCAAACACGCTGTCCTGTCTGTGCCGTCGTCCTTTTACTGGCGCGTGCAGTAAGCGGTCTACCCAAAAAATGAAATTACTGTTTCACAAAATATGAACAGCTACGCAAAATAATCTGGTCAGCAGTGAAAACAAATTAATCTGCCCACGCAGCGCTGAACATGCTCAGTGCATCAGACACTTTTGTTCTCTATCGTCGGCCTACCTGCTGGAGAAGTGATCAAAGCGCAGCATGACAGGGTCGGAGTGGACGAATAAGCTTTTGCTCGTTTATTATTCACTTTAAATGCCAGAACTGCAGCAGCAGCGCAACAGAGACGCTCCGCTGTGAGGCGTTCGTGGGATAGTGCGCCAGGAGGAAAGTTCAGCACTCCGCGGCACGTCCACACTCAGTGATATTCTTTGTTTGTAATTAATTCCGTTTTTAATGTTTAATTCCGTGATTGCTGATTCAATAGGGCTGTATCATGCTATGCTGCACAATAGCAGCACGTGAGCATGAAGTGCAGTTATTAACACTGATTGGCTGCGTAAAGGTTTGTGAGACGCATCATAGCATGCTGGACAGTTACTCGACGTTTCACTGCAGTTACCTGCTTGTTGCACCTGACACTCAATGGGCTGCTTTGCAAAATGGTAAAATATAAAGTCTTTATTTTAATAGTTGAGTTGGATTTTATTTCACGTGCTGCATTTGCAGTGCTCGGAGAACTCGGGAAAAGTGCGCAACTGTACATGAATCCCTCAGAGGGATCATCATAATCCTCAAATTTAGAATAAGATAAGAAACTTTATTGTCTCTCAAGGGGACATTTGTCTTGGTCTTTTAGAATCACATTATTAAAGTGAACCAACCAAAATACAATACACTTTAGTAGAATAGTCATTAATTCATTTTCCAATGCCAGGGAGCCGCCACAGAGGGACTAAAGAGCCGCATGCGGCTCCGGAGCCGCGGGTTGCCGACCCCTGCACTAGGCAGATGGGTTGTCCTGTATGAGCTGTGACAGCCATTGTTCCCACAGTTTACCAAAAATGTTTCAAAAGGGGAGCAGGATGAACATTTGGCATGTAAATAAATGCCAGTTCAGTTCGAACCAGAAATAGGTTGCATATTTCACACAAGGGCTCATTGGGGCTAAGAATATGGTGGACACAACTTTTTCTGTACAGCAGGTAACTCATGCAACAGTTTTCGGCATAGACCATTAATAGATCCAGTACAATCTAATAGACAAGAACTTTTATCTTCTTGTAGTGCAGGAACAAGAAATATCCTTTATTTTTGGGATTATTAATTAACCATTGATGCAGTAAGGGACCATGTATCAGTTTTTAATGCAACAGGTATTTTCAAAGTGTCAGTTTTCAACTGATAAAATATTCAGAGAATAGCTTTCTAATTATTCTGTATTATGGCTGCTAATTTTCATATTTGTTACTATACAGCATCATAAAGCATTTTTACAGGCTACCCAGTACCCTGAAAGCTAACCCAAAGGTTTGGTCAAGCGTCTGTGCAGCTTAAATCAAAGCTGAGGTTTAAAAATGTCCAAAATTCCCTAAGAGGATATTTGTTTATGGCCAAATTGGATTAAAAAGAAAAAGAATCTTAAACCTTCCCTTTAGCATTTCACTAGCACTACCAGGGACTCAGACTTAGTAATTGAAATGAAGTGCCAGACAGAGTGAGTCATAGTCTGTCAATTAGATAAATTGTTATAGCATTTGCTCAGTGGATTCCTAGTCCACGCATATTATTAAATCACCTCAGGTTGGCAAAGTGTCATTTTCTACACAAATCATCTCAACAAAGTAGATGAGTGCAGTAACTAAGATTAGTATTCATGCAGCGCTTTGCCACACTGGTATAAGAACACAGCACATATTAACCCCTACAGTATGCAGATAATCACTGACAGACTCTTGAGAGGACATCCAGTGCGTGCTGACACTGTAGACACACACCTATCCGTCCATCTGTCTCCCTGAGTGCCTGTCTGGCTGCTGATCCAGTTACAAAACACCGCAGTGCTTAAAAGTGTATGGGGTCAACAGTATCCCGAGGAAGACAAGGACATAGATTATGCCAGAGATTTGGCAACAGCTGCCCTCTTGGATTAACAGAAATAGTGGGACAGAAAAACAGATTCGTGGCCCATTATCTAACAAACACAGAGCTACTCTTCCTTCATTCCTGTTCAGTGTGGTGCAAATGTTTAGACACCCCTGAGAAAAGTTTCAGCTTAAAACGTTATGTGATTTTTCCTAAGGCAAACATACTTTATAGTTTATATGTTGTTAGCTTAACAGCATAACTGCCTTAGTCATAGTTTCAGGTTTCATAGGTAATGATGCTCAGTCAGCAAAATTAGTCAGGCAGATACGACAATTTACCCTACTGTATATGGTGTCATCATTTTACCAATAAATATGTCAGAGAGGAATTTTTTAGAGGATACATATGGAGGATTTTGCACAGTTTGTTGCATAAAGCATTCCATTTAATTTAGTAGTCCACACAGCGAGTCAGAGATGGTCATGCTGTTTACATGTGCAATTGTGAACATCCTGCGATTGAAGATGGCTATCATCAGTGGTGTTCAGGACCTTTGCTTCAATGCAAGTGTCATACAGAAATATACTGGTAATATGAAATTTTACTTATAATAGTTTTGGATTTTTAATTAGTTTCAGTTTTTATTCAGTTTTGACTTTTTGTTTTTCAATTCAATTAGGAGGGAACAGGGGGGGGGGGGGGGGGGGGGGGGATTTAAGTTAGTTTTTTGAGCAGGTTTGCTAGTTTTTATTTTTTGGAAAATGCTTAGTTTTAGTTTAGTTTTTTCAGTTCAGTGTTAGTTTTAGTTTTTTGGGATTTTTATTTACTTATCTATTTATTTTTTTGTAAATTATACGTATTTGTCTGGTGTGACATTCAAAATCATCAGAAAGTCACTCAGAGTAAAACCAGTTGAGGAAAGTAAATAGAAATAGATTTCATATCAACCTAAAAGGTTTATGTATTAAACAAATTTACAAAGACTAAAACAAAGGATGCTTTTGCAATAATTTTAGTTAGTTTTAGTTAGTTTTGTAAAGACACAATACAGTTTCAGTTATCGTTTTAAAAAAAAAACAACTTATTTTTATTTCAGTTAACAGAAATGTTTTTTCAATTTTAGTTTTAGTTTCTTCGTTAGTATTAGTTAACTATAATAACCTTGATGTACAAGCTGTGAAATGTTCTGCAAAGGAAATTTAATTATATTAAAGAAAGTCTTTGGAGGGTGTGGATGGGCTTTTTAGGTATCGCATCTCAGGCTTGAATGGCACATAAGTTGACTTCAAATTTTCAAGAAACCTCAAGTTGTCTTATATAGAATATATTGTGTATATATGTATGTAAGGGGTGCAATAATGCATGTTTTTGTATCAAACCATTCAATGCAGATGTGTACCAAATCAAGAGCACTGTATGGAACAATAAAATTTTTTTAATTTATTTAATCATCTTTTTTTTGAAGATGAGCTCTGTGTTGAAAGCTCAGTAAATCTGCATTTTTCTACGCCCTCTTGGCTGCATTGTCGAGTGCAGATCCACTGAACGCCTCCCATATGCATTCAATCAGGCCAGTAAGACAAACTCTAGCCATGTCTCAAACTGCGCAGTTGAGCACTTCAAACAGTGTTTTTGAGAGTGTAGTGTGTTCATACTGTCAGTTAAGCTAAAATTCAGTGCTCTGAAATTACCCTGATGCTGCCCTAATAACGGCCAAAGACAGTGCAAAACGAAGCACACATCTCGCACTAAACGGACGCTATCTTGCTGATGTAGCGGAAGAGGCGGGACTTTCGAACTGTTTTCAGAGCTGAATAATGGCGGTGAACGAAGCGGTGGTGACCCCTGCTGCAGTGGAGGCTGTATTGTACTGATTTAAAGGCGTTATAGAAGATGTTTCTTTCAACAATTTTTGCAATATTCGTTCAAATTGGGTTCACTACCCCATACGTTATAATTTATTAAAAACTTAAATATATGAATATTATTATACATCAGCTAAGAAAGTAACGGGGCTGAAAAAACATCCGCCAATCATCTCTGCATTCCTTAACTTTTTTATTTGTCTACTGGCTTGTCAATCACTTTTACTACCGTAGTAAGAGTGATTGATGGTCAGTTCAACAGGTAATGGGCGAGGCTGATTAATGAGTGATTGATTGGCGAGAGTAATACTGCGACCTGGAAGCTGCACGCACCCGTCTGACATTTACAGCAGGTATCTAACATCATTCTGCTAGCAGTTAGCGACGTTCAGACAACATTCCGTTTACTTGCGTTTGTGGCATGATGGAGAATCTGCACCTGCTGTCTCCTAAAGACCGGAGTGGCCTGTGCATGTTTTTCTGTGGCCAGAGGAGGGAGCTGTGAATCTAGCAGGTTGGTCTTGCACATTACTCAAAAACTCGCTAACAGTCTCTGCTTTCTGAAATGCCAAAACATCTTCTGTAGCGCCTTTAAGTAATGTTCATGAAATTATTCAGACATAATTACTAATGTATATTGTGGCTACCAAGCTGTTCCCTCCCTGATGACAACTATGATCTGTTCAATTGCTTGAGGCCGCGCTTATACCAGCTCAGTAGAATTAGCACACGTTAGTGGTCAATGAAAGTCCATCGCTTCCGGTAAGGGCAGTGGACTATTCGGGTCAGCATTTAGCGACAATAGTGTGCACGACAGAAGAAGTACACAATGCGCACCAGCTACACATTGAATTCAAGCACACCCAGGCAAGTAAACGGTTTAAGACACGGCTTATGAGAACCTAGTTCAATGCTACCATGCTGGCTTAACTGATTTTATCCAGGTGTGTCTGGCCATTGTCGTCGTGGTTACAGAGGTCAGGCACACCTGGATTAGTGATTTGTCCAGTAATGAAAACTGGGAAACAAAGAAGTTTTGGAGTTTAACATTTAGCCCTTTGTCTGCTTGGTACTGGGGACTCGGTTCAGTTGGAGGCTGCAATTTAAAGGGGGGGGGGGGAGGAGGGGGGGGGGGGGAAAAAGGAAGGGAAACAGGTTCTTTTTTTTTTTTCAGGGACGGGGGGGGGCTTCTGGTCCAAGTTTGCTTTTGCTCTGGCCTCAAACAAACCAAACCGTTTGAATAACTTAATCCAGTATTACATCAAGAGTCCTCGAAGGAGAAGGCAAGAAAAACAACATACAAGAAAACCTGCTTATCATTTAGTGAATGCAGGGCAACTTCTGTTTCCACCACAGATGTACAGTGTAAGTCTGCGTCCTGTCTTTGGTTACCTTGAAATGAACTGGGACCTGTGTTTTTATGCTGACCAGAGGTCGCTTCTTAGACGTGCATTAAAAAAATGGTTACCCAATCACACTTCCCAAAAAAAGACCTCCATCTAAAGACATGTACGTTAGGTAAACAGGTCTTCCTTGAAAAAAGAGACTGCAGCCTCAATGGGACTTACCTGTATAAATAAAGGTTAAATTAAAAAAAGCAAATAAGCTAGAATTGGATACAGAAAAGTTGGTGTCAGTGAACCCTAAACCTGAAAAATCACAGTATTTACATAGAGTTGCAATCTGCATCACATGGCTTTTCTTTTGGATAACTGTAAATAAGTCATAGACCTAAAAAGCTAATGAAAGTCTGAGACCTTTGATGTTTCCTCACATTTCCCACATTTGGGCATCTTATTTCTGAAGTCATCTCTTAAATCATGTATCAATCTGCAACAATTTTAATTGCTGTAGAAATGGAAACTCTTAGGGCTTTAGCGAGCCTTTAGATCACTGTAGATCTGAACATTTCGATGACAAGCTTTTCCTTCAGCATTCATTTTCCGTTAGAAATAATGTATTAAGTTTATACAATTGTCTCAAACAGAATTTATGACAAGATCTTTTCAAGTTTGCATCCAGGCATACTTCAGGCCATTCGTGCATCACTGACATTAAACCAAGTCTCTGGATCCGAATGGTATTTTTTTTTCTCCCCATTTCGTCTCTGCTGTATAAAACTGCCAGTTCCATCTCCTTCCTTTATTCCATATCACATTAATTTCAGCAAAACCTGCAAATCCACTCTCCCACTGCATAATTCATAGAGAACCTCTGACAAAACGTCCTTTCATGTGGGCAATGCGCCCCGAACGAAAATCCTTGGAAACCTGGATAAGCCCAAATGGCTTATACCTGATGGCGAGTCACTGCTGTGCTCAGGTAAACTGCTATTCTGTCTCGCAGAATGAGGTCAGGAGTGAACTGTATGCTATTTCATGTCATCAGCTGCTAGAGAGCAGGTGACGTTCAAGAGGTTTTCGACCAAAAGAGAAAGCAATGTTAAGCCCTCGCCAGGCCATCTGTCAAGGGATTCCATGCAGTTATGAAATGATTTTTTCTCATGAGCATTGTTCTTTCTGGCTGAATCCATTTTGTTTCAGCAGGGCTATATTGCCTTTTAACTCATTACTGACAGAATAAAACTCATATGTAAGGAGGTTTTTTTTTCTTTGTTGGGTTAAATGGACACCTGCCCAGGCGAGGCGCCAGAATCAAGATGCTGGATGGGCTGTGGTAATTCAGGGGGGGCCTCTGCAAATACAATACAAATGGTGTCATATGATACACCAATGATTGCAACTTAAAGGAATAGTACACCCACAGAATGATGTCTTCATTTCCTACTCACCCTCATGCTGAGCAAGACTGTGGAGCACTTTTTTAAAGGGACTAGAGGCAGGAATTGTGAAAGAATAAACAAGCATGTCCAGTTTTTAATGCTAATGGGTGATGAAACACCAAAAAGAACGAGCCCACCCACGTGTCTCTCCGTTGCCTTAAACACGCTGTGTGCTGCATAATGTGCTGCGATTCGGAGGTGAATTTCTGCGCTGCTCTGCGGAGGGTTGGGGTAGGGTTTGAAGGGTTGATTGGTTGGTTGGTTTATTTCAAGCAAACAAAACAAATTCTATCCGATTAAACGTACATCTTACTTTAAAAAAAAGATAATAGAAGGAAAAAAGTTGTTAAATTAAAACAAGATGAGTTTACAGTTTATCTAGCTCGAAAAGGAGCAGGATGAAGTAACCTATTATATAATCCTGCACCTTTTACTGGCAGGATTAGGTATTTAACTGGGTTCTTATGTTTTTCTTCCATGTATTTATTTATTTTTTGTATTAATTGATCTGAAGTCATTGCACTTTTACTGCCGTGCCTGAAAGTATGGCAGCTGCGATGGTGTAATGCTGGTTCCTGAGCTCTATATAAACTAATAGCCCAATAATATGAGCAGGTACGGAAACAATACTTGACCATTTCATTTGGAAAAGGTTTTTCTTTACAGAAAAAAATTGAACAGTCAGAAACCTTAAGATATATTTCCTACCTTGTTAACATTTTTTGCTGTTTTTTAGTTTTTGTAGAGTTTATTTTCAGCTCTCAGTACAAAGTGCTTATATTCCGGCAGTCAGGATAGAACCAGACCACAGGCCCAGTCGTCCCACCCATAACACCACGGCTGCTCCTGCCATTTAAACTACTGTCATTTATTCCAATCGTGTTATCATTTTCACTTAAAAGTAGGATTGAAATGTTGAAAATGAGAGACCCTCATTGTTTATACGACAGCTCTCACTTATGAAAATGAATCTAGAGCAAAAATTTATATTTAAGATTAATCTGTGTGTAAATGAAGTTTCAGCGCATCAGTCATGCAGCCTACACCACCATGAAATTCCCTGATAACAAGCTGCATTATTCATTAAATATATACTTTCTCTGTGATCTTTGAGCTGGAATAAGATGAACTGTGCTTGGTGTCAATGTGTCTTGTGCTTCTAACAAAAAATATATTCTTCATTTGCAAGAACTGACTTATTAACATGAGCAGAGTGTAATCTGATAGAGTAGAAAACAGCTTAAGTATTAAATATGGCAGGTGCTTATAGAGATTGGATGGTATCACACAACATGAAATCCACCCAGCTAATTAGTTTAAACATGTTTAGCTCTACAAATTAACAAATTTACGTATCACTGTATTTCTACTGTTATGTGAAAATTTTCATTAATTATAGTGAAAATTGTCAAAAGACTTTTGAAAAATGTATTACAGAACTCCAACTTCAAAAAGCATTACTATTGTTAACTAAGGAAAAAATAAACACGATAAACTTTATTATTTTGCTTTTATTAAGTTGTTTATAGCAAGAATGCTTGTCATTGTTTTTATATCTGTAAAATTCAAAACTGTCACAATCCGTGGTTAGATACTGCAGTTGGGCTCCATATTGTAGATTTATTGTAGATTGCATTTTCTAAGGTTTAAGATTAACTGTTTTGCGTGGGAGGGGGAAGTACAGAGAAGTTTGGAAAACACCATTCAGGATTGGTCTCAAAATTTTAAATATTTGTGGCCAAACTGAGAGACAATTGGACGAAAGTGGATCAGGGCCACTGAAGAAAAAAAAAATTCAGAGAAAAAAAATCAGAGTTCGGACTTTTTCGGAAATCTAAAAAAAAAATCCTTGTTTTTTTTTTTTTAACATGTTCTGGAAAAACGTAAGAATTCCAAGATTAAAGTAGAATTCTATGGAAGCCCATTTCCGCCACTCTAATAAAAAAAAATAACATGCTGTATCTCATAATTATGACTTAGCTATCTCATAATTATGAGATAGTATCTCATAATTATGACTTAGCTATCTCATTATTATGAGATAGTATCTCATACTTATGACTTAGCTATCTCATAATTATGAGATAGTATCTCATAATAATGAGATACTATCTCATAATTATGACTTGCTATCTCATTATTATGAGATACTATCTCATAATTATGACTTAGCTATCTCATAATTATGAGATAGTTATCTCATTATTATGGGATACTATCTCATAATTATGACTTAGCTATCTCATTATTATGAGATGGTATCTCATAATTATGAGATGGTATCTCATTATTATGAGATAGTATCTCATAATTATGGCTTAGCTATCTCATAATTATGAGATGCTATCTCATTATTATGAGATACTATCTCATAATTATGACTTAGCTATCTCATAATTATGAGATAGTATCTCATTATTATGAGATAGTATCTCATAATTATGACTTAACTATCTCATTATTATGAGATACTATCTCATAATTATGACTTAGCTATCTCATAATTATGAGATAGTATCTCATTATTATGAGATAGCCTGGCCTTAGGATTTTTGGGAGACTGAGGAGTTTATGTGGGCTATGATTACAGTACTTTAGCCTACCTGTAGTTTACAAGCACCACAGGTCCCAGTACAAAGGGTTAATCTTAACAAAAGCATAGTGTACGATTATTGTCGGTGAAGTTGAGATGTATTAGAGTGAAATGACCGTGGAAATGTGCGGTGCTTCGCCGTCAACTTAATGGCTGGCAACACTTTTACAGGTTATGATGGGAAACTAAAGCGAGGAGTCATATGCTCCCTCCAGGTGCTGACCACGCTGGGATTCCTGGCAAAAGGGACATTCCAAAGAAGCTGGCAGATCGATCGAGATTTTGCCAGTTGCTCCCGAGCCGAGCCATGCCAGCGGTGTGAGACAGGATGCAGCATTTAGGATTAATAACTATGTAACTCCGTGCGTAAAGTCTGAAAGGTCGTTACAGCCTCGCTGGCACACTTCTGCATTGATTTGCAACAATAGAGTGAGAACCATGTAATATTAATGAATGGAAACTGTAATATGGAACATTTGGCCCTCAAACATCTGATTAAAAACATGAAATAGAGGCAAAGACAAAATGCACTTAATCGCCTATTTATTGACTGGTCCTCTTGATTTGTGAGGACTCCTATAAGCCAGGGGCTCTGACTCCAGTACGATGCAAACTGCTGCTGACCGCCCGACCAGCTCAGTCCGAGTCCTCACCTGTGCTGTGCTAGATTCAGTCATCGCATAGATCAACTTATAGGCGTGAGATAGCTAAGTCATAATTATGAGATAGTATCGAGATAGCTAAGTCATAATTATGAGATAGTATCTCATAATAATGAGATAGCTAAGTCATAATTATGAGATAGTATCTCATAATAATGAGATAGCTAAGTCATAATTATGAGATACTATCTCATAATAATGAGATAGCTAAGTCATAATAATGAGATACTATCTCATAATTATAAGATACTATCTCATAATAATGAGATAGCTAAGTCATAATTATGAGATAGTATCTCATAATAATGAGATAGCTAAGTCATAATTATGAGATACTATCTCATAATAATGAGATAGCTAAGTCATAATTATGAGATACTATCTCATAATTATGAAATAGTATCTCATAATAATGAGATACTATCTCATAATTATGAGATAGCTAAGTCATAATTATGAGATACAGCATGTTTTTTTTTCATCAGAGTGGCGGAAATGGGCTTCCATAGAATTCTGACTTTTTTGAAAACGGAAAAAAAAAATCCAGAAAATTTTTTTTAATGTTCTGGAAAAAAAATGAAAAAAAAATTCCTGGAAAAAAAAAGAAAAAAATGTTCAGAAAAAAAATCAGAATTCTGACTTTTTCTGAAATTAAAAAAAGAATAATCCTGATTTTTTTTTTTTTTTTTTTTTTTTTTTACAAGTTCTGGAAAAAAAATCTGAATTCAGAGATTAAAAGTAAGAATTCTGACTTTTTTGAAAACTGGAAAAAAAAAAAAAAAATCCAGAAAAAAAATTTAATGTTCTGGAAAAAAAATGAAAAAAAAATTCCAGAAAAAAATGTTCAGAAAAAAATTCAGAATTCTGACTTTTTCTGAAATTAAAAAAAAAAATAATCCTGATTTTTTTTTTTTTTTTACAAGTTCTGGAAAAAAAAATCAGAATTCAGAGATTAAAGTAAGAATTCAGACTTTTTTGGGAATTGAACAATATGCTTGTGTTCCCATAGACGACTGGTTCGGTTATGTTCCGGATTGTTTGCATGTGTTGGTGATGTGTTGCACTCAAAAGATGCAGCTCTGAGTAAATGTTTTGTCATGAACCAGAAGGGCTTCCATTTTACTTTCCTTAGCTGCTTAACTGTCACAGTGCTCAAACCCAGTTAGGCTCACGGTGTATCTTTGTTTTGATTGAACTGCATGACGGCCATGCAGCCGTCACATGTGAATCACACCATGATGTGAAAACAGTCAGTCAGCCGCTTCACTGCTCGTGTGAGAATGTGTGTTGTCGTCATGTACTATAGCATGGTCTGATATCTGAAAGCAAAACGGCATCTGGTTGCAGTTTAAAGACAGAACAGATGCGCAAAATGAGGCAATTATGAGGTTTCTCATAAAAACACTGAACACAAAAGGTTTTCAACACAAAACATTCAGTTTTGGGAAGAAACAGTAAAATATTGGGTCCTAAACTTGGAGTTGTTGGGGAGCAGAAATAACCAGCTCTTTTCTGGGAGCTGAGCCAAAACAGCAAAATTCCCATCACAAACATACGTGCTCGTACACTTTGTTTGTGGAAGGATTCCACGAAGGGCCACGTTACAGAACTCAGACTGGATAGAAGGGTTGGCCATACCAAAATCTTTCCTTTTGATACAATACCAATACTACTACCAGTACTTTTTGCCTAATGACAGATCCCGTGATTGCATAAAGTCTATGTTACTATGTTATAGGGATGGGCGATATGTTATCGTGTGCGATATATTGTCAAAGAAATTCCCAATAATTTGTCATCTCATGATAAAAACGATAAATTCAGTTTATCAGGTTGTATTTACAGTTATTTTTTATCTATTTATTTTTGTTGATTGCAACAAATACATGTAAAATTGGTTCTCATATTTCCGACTTACAGTTTTGCAATACATGTGTACTACTTGAACTTAACTGATGTACTTTAGTGGATTCTAGTTTATTTTAGAGCTGAAGACGGAATGTAGATTTATAATAGAAAAGGCTAGACTGATATTTCTTCATTGGAGCTTAAAGTTATCGTGATTAAAACCAGAAATTACCGTGATATATAATCCATGTTGCCGATCCCTATTATATTATGTATTTTGACATATTTCTTATTTTCTTATTGTTTATTTATTTGTAAGTGTCAAATTAAATATGAATTAATCACATGAACTTAAATTCTTGTAAGAAATGCTTAAAATTATTATGAAATGTGTTGACTAAATTAAATAAAAACTAAAAACTTTTTTAAATGATAAAAATTGGACTACAATTTGATATAACATTATTTAAATTTCTGACACTGAATATAAATGAATAAAAAATCATAATAAATAATGATACATCCAACAAGTAATAAGGGAAATTGTTAAATATGCATAGATGTTGTTCAAAGCAAGAATACTTAATCAAATATCAGCGTAATCAAATAATCATGTGTTAAATAACTTCTTTTTGTGGCATGTTGCAGGTCTGAAGCACAAAATTGAAGGTATATCAACAAATGTAATGAAGCTGAACATGAAATATTTTGGGTTTAGTAACAAAAAATGTTTCATATCTTCCAAACCATTCCTGTCGGGGTTACATCATGGCACATTTTCCCTCTTCCTACATCAAATTCTCCTATTATATCTTACAGCATAAGCCAAGAGAAAGAGAAACATTTCTTTTTATACATATAATTCACCCCCAGGGAAGATATAAAAAGCAGTCATCGTGCTGCAATAATTTTAAGCACAAAAAGACTTGTCCATTTAGTTCCCTGAGGAAATGGAAATAAAGCCCATATTTGGCCAAACAACCAGTGTGAATAGCCAATGTTAAAAGAAATTATCATGGAAAATATGACTGACATAGTTAAATTATTTTCATGTGAACCTTAAAATCATAAGTAATGGAGTAAAATAACAGTATTGCATAGAAAAAAACAGATTTATCCTGCTCGTTTTGCATATAATTGTTGAGTAAAGCGGAAGCATTCATTTCTTTTCTTGTGTTTTTCAGCAAGTTTCTACAAGTTTGTTTGCAAACCAGCCATTAACTTCAGAGCAGAGTTATTTTAATCCCTTTTGTGTGTGCTTACGCCTATTACAAGCGTGCAGTTTGACCAAAGCGTGACCACCGACAGCGAAGAGTCTCATTAGCTGAAAATACCAGCAGTCAGCCTTTTACCACCGACTCTCTGATCGGATTCCTGGGACAATTACATTCCTCCCAGACTTCCCCCATATTTTGCACTCTTGCTTTATGTTCCTCCGTCTTTACATCCTTCTCCCCAAGCGTCAGCTATTTCAACCCAACCTCTGATTTGGGCCAAAACGTTTCCTGCCAAATGGCCAGTCTCAAAGTGCTGTCTGCTGGATTAAAACCTGAGCTTGTTGATTTATAATTGCCCCATTGTGGCTGCTGGATGCTGACAGGTTGGATCCTCCCTGCATTTAATCTCACTCTGTGTATGATAGTAATGCCCAACTTCCTCCATCTTCACATACCATTATCTACAGCGTCAGATCTTTTTTTTTTTAATTTTATGACAAAACACTTGATAAATAAAAATTTAGCCCCCTTGAGAAAAAGATGGGAAAGCAACAGTTTCATCAAACTCTAACAGCACACGTCTTTGGTTTACTTATTGGTAGGGACGGTCGATATTGGCTTTTTGAAAGAATAGGGATCCTCACACCAGGGAATGCTCCTCAGAAAAATGTAATCCATGACGTTTCGGGCTTCTGCCCTTCTTCAGACTGAAGCATTCCCGATTCTTTCAGTTTGCACTCTACTTGCATCCAGCACCCAGTTCATGTTTCTTCTGGGATGTGCGTGAGACTATTGTCTTTGATGATATTGGCTTTTTTACCAATTTTTTTTCACCAATTTTTCCAACTCTTAAGCCGTTTTCAGACTTGCATTGCGGAACATGAGCGGTAAAGTTCATCCGCTCTTTAAACTGAGTCACCTTTTCAAACATGCCGCTTCCTTGTGGACTTATCGCGTCCCGGGTGCTTTCAGACATCAGGAAATGTTGCGGAAAAGTCAGCACAGCCCCACTCTCCCTTCAACTCTGTCCGGAACATTTTCTTGTGCATTCAGCCAAAACGACGTGCCGCAACGTTTCCGCTCATATGACATGGGGTCCAGCCGGAACATGTCCGCCACATCTCCGGGGTAAAAGAGCGGATCGCATGTCTCAATGCAGCGTTATAAAGGACAGAGTTCGCAATATTACCGCTTACCAGTGCAAGTCTGAAAGCTTTAATTTCAGATATCCGATATCAACTGATACCTTTCTATGCAGACAACTGTCCGGCCCTCTACAAAGTACGCAATAGTGGGTTAAAAAAAACACAACTAAGTACACACCTATGTTTTCCTGTTAATATAGTATTTTTCTTAACAGCATGAAGGAAAAATCAAACAGCAGAAAGGTCATAAAAAAGTTGCATTCATTTTGCACAAATGTTGAATTCCAATTGAAAAATCTTTTATATAATAATCCTTTTGCCCCCCCCCTCCCCTTTAACCCATTTGTTCTTGTTGCACTGAATGTGCTTAAATGAAATTCAGACTAACTCATTTCCCAATTCTTCTATGACAAAGCAGGGATATGATGTGGCTCAGCGGTGAGTTGATTGAGAAAAAAGTCCATCTATTATCCACTATTATGGCACCATATTCATTTCAAAGGGAATTTTACATTTTGAGTCAATGTTAATGATGGACAACAGCCGGCTGATAGTGTGAAGCGTTTTTTTTAAGCCAGTTAAACTGTGGTCAGAATTGGACATGGACGTGTAACTTGCATATGGGGTGCCCTGATAGATGTTAAACCCATTTTCTGTGCATTGTTTGAGTGTTTTTGTACTGAGAGGCTATTTATTTGCTTCAAAGACTCCCATATACCGAACAACGCTTAAGGTTGTTTATACTGTGCAATGCAAAGGCTGTGTAAATGTTGCAGAGGATGTGAAATGTGACAGTAAACACTTCACGAGAACTGTGGTTTAAAACGCACGGAGGTGTCATATAATGACATGCAGTAACTAAACAGTGGTCCAAGGAAGCAATGTTATTTCAAACAGTGTAATTCATACATGGGCTGAGTGAACGATACGCATTAGTTTACAAGTATTTATGACATAGGGCTCTCCTAAGGTGGTCACAGTCTGTTATCCAGGAGACATATGTAGCATTGTAATGGGGCAACAGCAGTGGTGATTATGCTTGGAAAAAGCTTTACCCAGTCATAAATTAAGGATGCAAATGTAAATATTGCCAGCTGGCCTGATCACAGCACACCAGTCAACAAGACCCTGAGCAGCCGCCCCCTCCTACAGCTAATGCTGGAGGGAGGCGGCGCTGTGTCAGCACAACAAAGGGGGCAGGACGGCCGCATGGGGCGACGTCACAAAGTCACGTGGCGGCCGAGCCCGTTTGCAGTGCGCCTGTGTAATTTTAGAGGATAAAAGCAGCTTAGTGATATTAAAACCTTGAGTGTATAAAGGAAAACAGCAGCTGAGGTTTTGATGTTAAAAATACACCACAAATGGAGTGACTGAATCAAACTGAGCAGAATGGAAAGCTTTCTTCTAATAAGCCGCCGAAGCATTCAAAATCTGCCAGGAATGAGTCAAATTGCCACCGTTTGTTTTTATTCTACCTCCTCCACCTATTCCTGCCACCTACAGACAAGATTTAGGTCCAAGTTCTGTGTAATTTGGTACATACTGTACATCACAAACAAAAGATGTGAGACACATCTGGAGTGTTCACTTCTGAAAGCTTATTTCAGCTAATCTGCACCTTGATGTTTAAGAATAACAGTTACAGTTTTAGAAATTTGCTGCATTAGATCTGTTCTCATGCAGCTGCTAGAAAAAACTGTAAAGTAAATGAAACACTGAGTGAAGGAGACATGCGTAAGCCAAATTTTAATAAATGTGTTAATATGGCTTCAACTACTGAATTGGTGTGTAATTTATACCCAGTCTTTAATATTTTTGCCAAGATTTCATCATTCATTTCCATCTGAAATTCAAAACAATGATCAAAATGTGTTTTTTGTTTGGTGTTTGGGAAAAAAAAAGAAAAGAAAAGCAGGAAGGGTAACCATTCACAGTCTACTACGATTTAAGCTCTTGATACTTTTATCGAAGTCCTAAACCTTAGTTAGAAGATTAAGATTCATATTGATGTTAGGGAGAAAAGATAATTAAAAGATTTATGGAAAAAAGTGCCCTTTCATATTAGCAAGCACATGCTTGTCTGAGCAGCTACCTCCTGTTTTGAAAATGAAAATTGATGCCTATGAAGCAGAACAAGACCACAGCAAGAAAGCAACAGTTGTTTAAGTAATTGTGTCCTCTGTTAATAAGAAATTATGGTAAATAAGAATGTAAAGCAAGATAATTTTTAGAAAATTATGAAATACACTATATTGCCAAAAGTATTTGCTCACCCATCCAAATGGGAATCAGGTGTTCCATGTCCACAGGTGTATAAATGAAGCAGCTACGCATGCAGACTGTTTTTACAAACATTTGTGAAAGAATGTGTCGCTCTCAGGAGCTCAGTGAATTCCAGCGAGGAACTGTGATAGGATGCCACCTGTGCAACAAATCCAGTTGTGAAATTTCCTCGCTCCTAAATATTTTACAGTCGACTGTCAGCTGTATTATAAGAAAATGGAAGTGTTTGGGAACAACAGCGACTCAGCCACAAAGTGGTCGGCCACGTAAACTGATGGAGCAGGTCAGTGATGCTGAAGCGCAGAGTGAAGAGGTGACCAACTTTCTGCAGTCAATCACTACAGACTTTCAAACTTCATGTGGCCTTCAGATCAGCTTAAGAACAGTGTGCAGAGAGGTTCATGGAGCGGGTTTCCATGGCGATCAGCTGCATCCATCCATACATCACCAAGTGCAATGCAAAGCGTGGATGCAGTGGTGGAAAGCAGCCGCCACTGGTCTCTGCAGTGGAGGCGTTCTCTGGAGTAACGTGGTTCTCCATCTGGCAATCTGATGGACAAGTCTGAGTTTGGCAGTTTCAAGGACAACAGTACTTGTCTGACTGCATTGTACCAAGTGTAAAGTTTGGTGGAGGGGAATTATGGTGTGGGGTTGGTTTTCAGGAGCTGGGCTTGGCCTCCTAGTTCCAGTGAAAGGAACTCTGAATGCTTCAGCATACCGAGACATTCTGGACAATTCCATTCTGCTTCTAGCTGCAAAGGGTGGACTGATATCATATTGAACCCTACACTCTAAAAAGAATATTTGAGCTTAGTTGATATGAAAATAAGTTTTCATTGATCTATGGTAATGTAATCATATTGGTTTGGTGACGGAATCTTATTTTTTTAGTCAAATATTTTTTTTTTTTACTTTCACTCAAAGTAAATTTATTAAGTTGTTTCAGCTTTAGCATGCATAAAGAGCAAAGGGGTAGGGCTATTTTCAAAATTCAACGCATCTGAACCACAAAGGCTCATGGGAACTGCAGATTCACCAGGAATTTAATCTTTTATGATTGTTATCCTATAAATTTGAGTCGTGTGTATACTGCCTTTATGTTCACATTCAGAGAAAGTTGTTAAGAAATTCTGTTCAGTTTGGACATTAAAGTTGCACCATGAGTGTGAAGAACAGTACAAGGAGATAAACTTGGTTACAGATAATAACCAAAGATGATCTTCTTCGGATGATTTCCTGCAGGCTAGGTGTCACATGGCACATTGCTGCCCTTGGTTGGCCACACATGGAAAGGCAGTAATGTGCCATGTGGCACCTAGCCTGCCGGATAACATCCGGACATCTGAAGAAGAAGAACCAATGATCTACTCTATTGGATGCTTTAAATGAATAAAGTGAACTGAATGTAATTTGCTACAACATTAAAGTTTCTTAAATTAAGTGAAAAATTTCAGATGAAATTAAATTAGAATATTGGGCTTAAGTGGGAAAAGCAACTTCATTGATTTTATTTCAAACAACTTGAAATAAATGGTTTGCTTCAATGTAAAAAATACAGTTTGCATGAATTCATAAAAGTTAGGTTGAACCTAACTAGAAATATAGTCAGTCATTTTCTGTACTGCTTATCCAGTTCAGGGTCGCGGGGGTTGCTGGAGCCTATCCCAGCTATTATCAGGCGAGAGGCGGGATACACCCTGGACAGGTCGCCAGTCTGTCGCAGGGCCAAGACAGAGAGACAGACAACCATTCACGCTCACATTCATTCCTAGGGGCAATTTAGAGTGATCAATTAACCCAACACGCATGTCAGCGTGCCAGCGACCTTCTTACTGTGAGGCTGCGGTGCTAACCACCACGCCACCATGCAGCCCACTAGAAATATAACCTATTAGAAATAAACCTATAACCTGGAAATATTTGGTGTGACCGATTACCTTAATATTTTAAGGTTAAACCAAAGCTAATTTTTTTTTTAGTGTATGGATTAGGAATGGGATGTCACTTAAGCTCATATGTGGGTCAAGGCAGATGAGCGAATACTTTTGGCAGTTTAGTGTATCTTGGAGAGAACTTTCCAGAGAAATTACAAAGTTTAAAAAGAAAGAAGAATGCAGTTAGACGATAAAAGACTTTATCAGAGTCTTGGGTAGTGGTGCCCTTTTCTACTCTGCAATCATATCAGCACCATAATAACTATAGTTAAAGAACTGCAAGAAGAAAATTGCTGTTACATTAAAATTGTTCTGGGGATAATTGAAACTGGCCTTTTTTTTTTTTTTTTTTTTTTTCCTTTAAGGGATGAGCGACAAATATCAAACATACTTACACCGCACAGACACCTCCAAGCAGCTACCTAGTATTTTGATAAACAAATAATTTATAAATAACAGCAAGAAAGTAACACACTTCTCAGGAAGCTGTTTTTCTCAGTAAATGCTACAATTAAGTAATGACGACAATGAGAAAATGTTAAGCTCTGGAAAAGCATGAAACATCTTGGAGTAAATGATTGGTAGAATTTTTTAAGCATTTATAAGTACAGTGTGTAAAAAATCAAAGGTCAGTAGCAGAAAAATGTGATAAATCATTCAAAACTGTGTGTAATTGCTTCATTACAACAGCTGTTATGTGTTTATTTTCTTAGAATAAGTGATTTATATCTATTTGTTGGGCGGTGCACATATGGAGGCCGCCATATTTGCTCCACCATTTCTACTATGGTGTCCCTGAATGGACAAAACAATGTGTGTAAAGTAAGAACCTTCTGAATTTTAAAACTGCTGTACCAGCTTTGTTTAATGGGAGTTAGAGACTGTCTGGAATAAGTAATGCCTTAAAAGACATTAAAAGTAGTTACTCAAAGTACAGTCATAGCTACACCTGAGACCACTTCACTCACAGATGAAGTGGATCTGTGAGTCTGGGAGAATTTTGGCCACTAAGGGTCACCATACATTCACAACAGTGCTTGAAGTCATTTGAGAGAAAACATCTTTTCTTTCAAATACCCATCTTTACCACTAGATGTCAGTAATTTTTACATACTGTACCTTTAACTGCAGAATGCTTTAGGAAACTTAGACTATTGAGATGTGCAGTTAGAAACAAGAAAACGTTTACCTCTACAAAATTTGGGGGGGACTGAAAAGGTTGAAATTAGGCTTTTTGGCACCAACGACCGCAGTTAAGTCTAAATAGAAAAGGTTGTAGAGTTTCTTTGTTAAAGATAGTTGGTGAGTAACCTTCCTTAGACGGCAGTGAGTGTCTCATTTTGTAACCAGGCGGTGAAACTGTCTGGGGACATAAAATGAGAGCTATTCACAAGGGGGACACAAAAGAAACATTAAAAAAAATATTCTTGTAGAGATGTTAACAAAGCTTTTAACCCAACAAAATAGCCTTACAGTACATGGACCGCGGAACGCATCTGAACGAGGGGGGGCCATACTTCCAAAAAAAAAAAAAAAAAGAAAAAAAAAAACCTGACGTGACTTTTTTTTTAAAAAAGAACCTTTTTTTCTTTTCTCTTTCTTACAAAAGATTGTTTGTTGTGTCTCTGAGGAAGGAGAAGTATTTTTTTCATTTCATTTCATTTCATTTCATTTCATTTATTTGCAAATCATCATAAAATACAGCATAAGGTTCTCAGTCTCCATCAAAGAGCCAGATCTGCAAAATGGGACTCACCAGAAGCTATACAGCTTATAATTGGTGACCCAAGTATAAAATACATCAAAATGTACAAATAACAGCTTCAAACAACAACAATATACAAACTAATGAACAACAAAAATCAACCCCCCCCCCATACCTCCCCTAGAAATCTCCCTCCAAGACAAACACGTGCTCAATATTATACCTTTCACACTGTGTGAAATAGTTTCTGTGCATATCAGATTATTCAGTGCATAAATTTAATTTTCAGGGCTGAAACATAATTACTCAACAACAAGCTTTAGCCTATAGAAAAGAGGATCGGAAGGAGCTCCATAATCTGCCCATGTAATAATACGTATAACTTTCTTCTGTAAAATCTGAAGTTTGTCTAAGTAACTGGGATACGTATTACACCATATGGGATTACAGTAAGTTAGGTGTGGTTCAAGCAGAGTCCGGTATAGGGTTAAGAGGGCTTCAAGGGGAAGAAAATGTCTTAATTTAAGAAATAAACCCACATATTTGGAAAGTTTTCCACTCAAATACTCTATATGTGTTTTAAAGAGCAAAAATTCATCCAAATATGTGCCCAAAAATTTTATATTTTCTACTCTCTCAATAGGATCATCATTTATAAATATTTGTATATTTGCTATATTTATCCGGCTTCTGTTTGAACGAAATATGATAAATTTACTTTTATTTGTATTCAACGATAGTTTATTACATTTAAACCAGTTATCAACATTGGCTAATTCATGATTTAGAAGATTTTGTAAACTGTTTGGATTTTTGTGTGACAGAAATAAATTAGTATCATCAGCAAAAACAACCTTGTGGAGAATATGTGTTGCGTTTTCAAAATCATTCATGTATAAAATGAAAAGAAGCGGCCCTAAAATGGAGCCCTGAGGAACTCCACATCTAACCTTTCTACATTCTGAATTTCTATTAGTTATTTGTACAAATTGCTCTCTTTCTAACAGGTAGCTCCTGAACCAATCAAGTGCATTTCCTCTGACGCCATAATGGTGCAATTTACCAATCAAGATCTTCAGATCAATAGTATCGAACGCTTTTGATAAATCTAGGAAAACACCAATTCCACATTCACCTTTATCAATGGCATCATAAATTTTTTCAGTTAGATCAAGGATTGCCATACAGGTGGTCCTGTTTTTCCGGAAACCATATTGTGACGGGATAAATATGTTTGATTTATCTAGATAGTTACTCAGTCTATTGTATACAACTTTTTCAAATACCTTAGAGAAGGTAGGCAAGATAGATATAGGGCGGTAATTTTGCAACCTATTTTTATCCCCAGATTTAAAAATAGGTACAATTTTAGCGATCTTAATCATTTTTGGTACAATACCCTGCGATAAAGAGAGGTTTATACAATAGACAAGTGGGTCCACAATTTCATGCACAATAGACTTGAGTATTTTACTGCAGATATCATCTGCCCCAGCAGTATGAGTACTTTTTATATTTGTTATGATTTTAATAACTTCTTGTTTATCTGTAGGTGTTAAAAAAAATGAGTTTAAATAGTTCCCTTTTAGATATTGTTTGTAAGTAGCACCCCCTTTTGATTTTATATTTCTAGAGAGCGTTTCCCCAACTGAGTTGAAATAATCATTAAAACTGTTGGCAAGATTGTAATCATCAGAAGAATATTGATCATTTTGCATCACTATGTTGTCAGGAAGGACAATGTTTTTTTGGCCCCGACTGAGCACATCATTTAGCACTTTCCAGCACTGCTTTTGATCACCACTAGAGGCCTTTATAAGCTCGGTATAGTAGTTTTGCTTACTGACTCGTATAACTTTTATTAGCTTATTTTTATATTTAATATATTTCTCTTTATTTACATCAGTTGGACTTTTAATATAACGTTTATATAACTGATTTTTCTTTTTAATTGATTTTAATATACCCTTTGTGAGCCATATGTTTTGTTTGCTCGATACACTTTTGATGGTCCTTTCTGGTATTATTGTGTTTATACTGTCAGTTATTTCCTTTATGAAAGCATCGTAGGCTTTCTCGGAAGTTTTCCATTGATAGACAGAATTCCATGTTTTATTTCTCAAAGTTTCTGATAATTTCCTTAGGTATTTATCAGTCAGTACTTTTACTTTCCTTTTGGGGAATAATTTTTGATTTAACTGTACTTCAAATTTAGTTCCAAAATCCACAAATAGCGCAACAGGAAAGTGATCTGTGATGTCTGACAGTATTACACCAGAAACAAAACAAGCATTGTGAGTGTTTATAATGATATTGTCAATGATGGACTTTGTGATTTCTGTTTCTCTGGTATATGAGTTTATTGTAGGAAAAAAGGATGATGAATAAAGACAGTTTAAAAAATCATTTTTTTTGCTGTTTTCTTTAGCTAAATCAATATTAAAGTCGCCAAGAATGAAGCAATTTTTCCTTGTGTTATTTATACAGTTTAGTAATTCCTCCAATTTACTCATAAAGCAGTGCGGGTCTGAATCAGGAGGTCGATAAACTATACCTATTATTGTATTTTTCTTATCTTTAGCATGTATTTCTATAGAAATACATCCTGCTTTTGTAGTTTTGGCTTGGTTGTCAAAATGAATGAAAAAAGATGTCTGTCTCTTCATTTTCACGATGTCAACAATAGCTGGGTTTCTGGTAGCTGGGACACCTGGAATTGCACAAAACCTAAATATCGCAATTAAAAACCGCTAATGGAAACACCTACATTTCGAATAAAAAAACTCTCAAATATCGCCAAAAAGTTTTTACGCTTTCATGAGGCGTAAATCCAGACATTTCGATGAAGCAGTCTTGCGCATAAGTGTAATGGAAACATTTTTTTTCGCAATTACTCGTCATCAGGAGTGACGTAGGGGGGTAGAATCCAGTTATTCCTCCTTAATTATGATGAATATGATCATTTACAAGCTGTGAAATGGGAGTGATGGGGGAAGTTTAATCAGTCACATATATGAAAAATCCTCAAATCGCCGTAACTCGGCAAGCTGAGTTCAAGATGCTTTAAGTTCTTCATGTATTAACGACTGGACACCAGCTGTTTATGTCGTTTCCAAACATTTGTAACACCACGACTCGGTTATCTGTTTCCCACATGTTAATTATACGTCAGGAGGATTTATTAAAACGTGACCACGGATAACGTTGTATGACTGCGCCTTCGTATTAACAGCTGCATCACCACATCAGTCAGGAACTGGTGCCGATAAAAGTGGAATAAAGATCGAGAAATGACATCCACACTCCAGAAGTTGATTCTGAGGGGCTTTTCATTCGTGTTGCGTTTTGGGCATCTGTCCTGGAAGTGTCCACGAGTGTTTTTCTTGCTGATATGATCAGAGGCTCCGTACATACGGACTTTACCTCTGAATCATCATCTGCTGCTTTCTCCTGATGAGGAGCAGCTCTGAAACACGTTTATATCTCCATCCTCCTCAAAGTGGAGTCGCGCGTGGCGAGATTTTACGAGAATTACGGCTGATACCATTCAATGGAAACACATACATATCGCAATTGTACTTTTTCGAAATTTAAGAAATATCGCTTTTATTTTTCGAAAAACTGTAATGGAAACTCAGCTAATGACAAGCTTTGAAATCAACGTTTTGACGTTGGCTCGCAACGCTTGCATGATGACGTATTGATAAACAATGCACTTGATAGGCACATATTTGATATTTCTATGCAGCCTACGTAACCTATATATAGCAGGCTGCAGGGAACGGTTTCAACGAGGCGGGGGAGGGCGCAGGGTGAGAGAGAGAAGGTGCGCTGTGACGGGTCATAAGGACAACAATGCAACTTGCTTTCAGTTATTTATTTAGGCTATTTATTTTCTTTACCAGAGTACAAAAGTTACCAGGGCCGTGGCCCGGCTGGCCCCCCCGGTTCCGCGGTCTATGTTACAGTATGAAATATGAAAGCATCAACATATCTGTATATGAATGACTCTGGCCTTGGTGATTGATGGGGGAATTAGAAATTCAACTATCAAGAAGGTATGTACTTTTTATTTGACATAGACAAGGCAAGTCAATTTGTATAGCACATCTCACGGACAAAACAATTGCTAAAAAAAAAAAAGCATTACAGTAGGGTGCAGGAGAAGCACTGAAGAGTGCATTAAACACAATATTTAAAGAGAATAAAAGAAGAAAGACCTCAAATAGAAGAAGTTAAACGGCCTGAATTCTCAACTGTCTTAATGTGATGCTGAAGTTCAGGTTTGAGTCCAGGACTACATGCAGATTTCTGGTTTATTTGCTTATTTTTAACATCATAGGCTTTTAATCTTTTTTCCTTGGATCCAGAAACTGTTATTACAATGTTGTCCTCATGTAACTACAATCTTTAATTTGATCAATGCACTTGATCGGTGTTTGAATTGGGCTAAATGTATACACAGTATAAATATACAGGATGTATGTATGTATGTATATATATATATATATATATATAGTTCTCAATTATTCATCCCCTCCAATTAAAGAAAAGGCTTAATTCATAACAGTAATTCAAATAACAAGAAACTAAAGAAACTAATAATAAATGAAAATTTACAAAATCAGAATTAACTTAGTGAAAGAAAATATTGCTTTTGAATTGTGGTTGTTTCTTTTTTATTATTTTCAAACAAAACTGTCCCAGACACATTAGAGCACCTTTCCCATGAACAGTGGACCAACATACCTGTCAACAGGTGAAGTCTTTTTTAACGTTACAGAAATGATCTGATTACATGAAAAACAAAATTTTAGCTTCGGAGCCCCATTATGTTTGTTTACTTGTTTTAGTTTTTATGCGTTTGTTTTTAACATTTCTGTTAAACCACCGTTTGGAACTTCTTTGGATTTTTGTGAGTATGATCCCTATGGGAAGCTGTTGTTGACAAAAAGGACATTGGGTTAAAAGAGGCATGAAAATGTTTTCTTCTTGTTTTTGGTTCATAGAACTGTGACACTAAAGTAACTCACCGAACCATGAATTTTTTGCATCGTTGCACCCCTAATATTAGAGATGTCCCGATCAGAAATCGGGCCGGATCGCGTGGTTTCAGACTTGATCAGAATCGGCTGTTACATCCTGATCAGGTATCAGATAAATGTTTCCTTTACACTGACACGGCAGCAGCGGGCTGCCACGGCCGACATTGCCCCTCTCTTTGCCGGTGATGCGCCCCGACGGCAGCATCTCTTTTTCCTCTACGTGATTCTCCTGTCAGTTACAGTTTTATAACCAGCGGTTGGTTTGATTCTGCCTCATATGAACGGCTAGAGTGCCGCACGCAGCTCAGAGCTGTATGATGCTGCGTCACCGGGCGGTACAGGAGTTTAAATGCATCGCACGCAGCAGCTGTCCATCCAGACGGTAAAGTGAAGGCGGCTGTAGCGCTGAACTGAGCCGAGCAGAATGTTTGATCCGTTTGTCAAAGCATACGACAATAAATTCATAATATGTAACACACTGTTCATATTTGGCGACGCTGTGTGCTGGTTTAACGTGACTGTTACAGCACGTGTACCTGTTTGACAAGGCTGCTGCTGTGTGTGACGTGACCCAAAAAGAATGCCGGTAAAACTTTGTTTGCCGTTACATAACTGGGTAAAATCAAAGCACACATTAAATTATCTGTTGTTTCACAGTTTATTTAAAATCTACTGTGTTGGTTTTATTTGCTGTCCAACAGATAAAGAACCAAACGTTCCCATGCTTTAGAGAAATGGAGAAATGACCAAATAGTTTCCTTTGTGATTTCCACAGACATTCTTAAATGATCAATTCCTCATTAATTTGATGTTAGTTGGTAGAAATGCTGAATATCTTGTTTTAAAAAAGTGCTTGAAAGAATGTAATTGATTAGAGGAGGTGTCATGATAAAGTAAAATAAGAATACATCAAAGGAAAACATATAACAAATGTGACACCTTCTGACTTTCCAATATTCCACCTTCAACCTATGATTTGAACCCCCCCCCCCCCCCCCCCCCCCCCCCAGCATGCTGTAGGGAAACACTATCTGTCTTTTTCTGTTCAATTTTTATTTTATTATAGAAGTATTGGATCGGGACTATATATATATATACACACAAAATTTGAATATCCTGAAAAAGTTCATGTATTTCTGTAATTCAACTTAAAAAGTGCAATTTACATATTGTTTAGACAAATAATATGTGAATCAATATATTTCAAGCTTTTATTTGTTTGGATGTTGCTAATTTGGACTTGCAGCTTTAGAAAACCTCAAATTCAAAAACTTAAAAAAAAATTAGAATACTGTGAAAAGCTCCAGTATTGTAGGTTCAGTGTCACATTCTAGTCAGGCAAGTAATCCAAAACACACCCATAAGTGCCCCGAGCCTTTAAAAAAGTCCCTGTTTTGGTTTAGAAGAATTCACAATCGTGGGGAAGATGCTGATTTGACAGTTGTGCAGAAAACCATCATTGACTCCCTGCACGAGGTGGGAAAGACACAAAAAGTGATTGCAAAAGAAACTGGATGTTCTCAGAGTGCTGTCTCAAAGCACATTAATGGACAGTTAAGAGGAAGGAAGAAGTGTGGAAGAAAACAGTGTAGAAGTTGGAGGGCTGACAGCAGTCTGGAGAAGATGGTCTGGAAAGGGCCATTCAAAAGTGTGGAGGACTTCATAAGGAATGGACCTATGAGCTTCATCAAGTCCAGCTTAAATGCAGCCGTCTACCAGGACATTTTGGAGCACTTCATGCTTGCTTCAGTGGACCAGCTGTATGAGGATGCAGACTTCATCTTCCAGCAGGAAGCATGTTTTATAACACCTGAGATAAGCCACAAGCTGGTAGCATCCATGCCACGCCGGGTTAAGGAGTCATTCAAGCAAAAGGGGCCCGAACCAAGTACTAAGTACAGATGCAAGATTTTATTTTAGGAGGCCTGACTTTTTTGTATTTAAAGTCCAAGAATTTGAGGTTTTCTTAAGCTGCAAGTCCTAATCAGCAACATTCAAACAAATAAAACCTTGAAATATATTGAATTGCATATTATTTGCCTAAACAATATGTAAATTGCACCTTTTAAGTTGAATTATAAAAATACATGAACTTGTGGGTGTGTGTATGTGTGTGTATACACACACACATATATATAATTTTTTTTTTTAACTTACTGCAATTAGATCATAAAAACAAATATTTTGAAAGGTCAAATTAACATTATCTGTCATATTAAAATCTATAAGTCCTGATGTATTCCTTGTTCATTAGACTTGCAAATAAAGAAAAAAATCAGTTCCACAAAAACACAGCAGATAGGCCTACACCAGATACAGATGTCTGTCAAAAACAGATACAGATCTTAAAATAATCTGAAAAGCATACTAGATTAGAAAGACTTACTTCCTTCTAATCCACACGGACCAAACAGGATTTATTAAAAAGATGATTTACATCAACTATTTAATCTGATTAACTGTCTCGAAGCTACACAACTGTTGTATCACTATAAGGCATTTGTTAAAGACAAATATTTTTCCGCGTTATACTGTATATTTAGGCTATCCATGTTATCAACACAAACCTCAACATGGTGCAAAAGTTAACATGTTGTGAGTTAACGTTGCTGTGTGACCAAGACTAAATAATGACTTAGATGATAATGTATCATTATCTTCTACCTTCTATTTCCTAACTGGAGCAAAGCAACCTGAGCCCATTACACCAAATTTGGGGCCTTAGTATGCCATCCCTTCCCCCATATCAGCATGCCGCCTGGGTCTGCCCCATCATGCTTCCCCTTATTAATGCTTTATAAGTAGACAAATAGAAAAATGATAATTCAAGTCTACAACAAGCATGGCATGCCAGTGGTTTCAGCCCTGGGTTGCTGCCACCCAGGGCTGTGTCTAAGCCACATGTCATGTCTTTTTTATTGCACCACATTAGCCTGGTACTGACAAGAGAAATTATATTTAGCTTTACAAGGGGGGAAAAAGACTAAGGCAAGTTGTGGTGGTCTTCATGAGCTGGCATCGTTCAGTGGGGGCAGGGATGCCTTTTGTCCTTTGGACCCAAACATCCCCGCCTTGGGCATCCCCCTTGTCTGTTTGCATGTAGCCCACCCCTGCCTGAGCTGACTTTCTCGGGTCCATGATGGCAGCAGGGTATGGACATATGAGCAGCCACATTCTGACTTTGACTCTATTTTAGCTTTGATTTGCTCTTAAAGTGGAAGTTCTTTTATTTTTTTCAATCTGGACCTATTTTCTAGCATGAAATATGTTCATTTCCTCACCCAGACAGTTTTGGTGCAACTTGAATTCCTTCGGGAGATTTTTAGATCCACTCCAGATCAGCGTATGTCTCATATAATGGAAGTGATGCGGGCAAACACGCGTAGACTCTAAATAAGGCATTATCTGCCACAAACTCCTTCATTTCATCAATGTTTTCTTACGAAACATTAGTCGGACCCCCCTGTGAGCTCGAAGCGGCTTTTCTTTGTGGTGATTCGTCCTTATTTACAGACATTTACTTGTTATGGAGTCGCATAATCGTGATGTCATCAAAGCCGCCGCAGTGAAAATGCCTTTGCTGTTTTCCAGCAAAGCCATTGGACTGTTTAAGGGTTTCTGTATAGAAGCGTCAGTGAACCATGTTAAGAGTACCCTTTTATTTTTTTTTCTCTCCTCTCTCTCTCTCTCGCTCTCTTTTTTTCTCACTCCTTTCTCTCTGTTTTACTTTCATTGCTTCTGTTAACTTTTTTTTTCCATTTTTTCTTGTCAAGCCCAGCCATATAATGTAACATGCTGCTGTACATAAATGGTTGATTAAAGAAATAAAATGAATAAACAGGATATCAAGGAGAGCATTGTGCTCATAAAGCTCCCCTTGGCAAAGCAAAACTGTTCAACACAATCAAGCAACCAGATTATCATTCTGCTTGCTACAATGCTGGACAGGACAAGTAAAAAAAAAAAAAAAAAAAGAGGAAAAAAATACGGCGGGGCTGGAAGAAGCGGAGACCACGCAAGGGGTGGGGCTTCCCAGTTTTATCAATCACCAAACATCTGCGTATTTCAGTTCCTATGGAACCCTGAAAAGACCCTGCTTGGAGTAGGAGCTAAGAAGGTTCTAGGAACTGAGGTCCGAGGTCCCTAGTTCCTATATGTCCCAATACGCAAAAAAACAGCCTGGTTCCCGAAACGTTATAGGAACTCCAAAAGGTTCCTACAGTCCGAAAGCGCCTACAACTACCAATCAGATTAGTCAAACTAACCAATCTGTTTTTAGGGTGTAGGTTCACTTACACCTAAATCCGTAAGGCTCATTGATAACCTAAAATATGCAATTGTATTGTACTAATTCTGGTATTATCTAGACTGGTCCCCCACCTTTGGAGCCATGACCACCAAGACACCTTTTGGTGATTAGGTTTAAATAATTTTATGGCGGATCAAAGAACAATAATGGATGCTTAATTTATTCCAGTCAATAGATCATTTGCATTTAACTTGTGTTGTTTGAAAAGTGAGCACCTTCGTTGCCAACCCGGTGACTCAAACCCAGGTCCTTCAGATGTGCATCCACTTCTCTTACCATTAGGCTGCCATAGAACCTCCCTGATTCTTTTAATAGCTTCAGCTTTGCAAGTTTTTTGTAAAAATATGTTTGCATCCTTTGTTCAGCTTTGTTGGATCTGCTGATGAGAAGAAGGACTCTGATTGTGCCTTTTGTGTTGCTCATTTAATCCCCTCTCCATTCATCCATTCATCCATTCATTTAGGCTTGTTGGATATTCCAGGTGCTGCACCACGTGAGACTTTGCACGTCTGTCTGGATGAAATAAGGTTGTGCTGCATTCATGAAACCACTTGAGGCATAAGTAGAACGTGGAGGTGGTTTGCGTCAGACTTTTTTTTTTAAGTCTCTTTCATAAAAACCATCAATGTGCTACAAATGGTTAAAGACAACAGCTGAAGTTTTAGGTACTTCCCTTATCTGAGTACTTTATTACTTTTATACAGAGGAACTGACTTGTTTATTGTAACTTACAACAATAGAGTTACATTGGTACTTAATCATTCTGTATCCAGATTTTATTTTGCCATAAATGATTAAAACCTCTCTTAGAATAATTATGGTTCAAGTGGCTATTGTTATTTCAAGGATTTAAAAGTGGGCCAAGAGGAAAAAAACATTCTCCCTTTGTCCTTGTACTTTCCCTCTCACTACACTGCTGTTTCAGAGCTACTCTGGCAAACTGCGTATAATGTATTCTTTGGAAGTTTTGTAGCACTTGGACCTTTTACAAGGAAGTCGGCAAACTGCAGTCTTTTGGCTCTTTATAGTTCAACACTGAGAGCGGTATGCTGCAAGAATCCTAAAGAAGTTTTGTTTTATCATGCCAGTGAGTTTGTGTCAGAGGGCTGAGGAGACCTGAGCCACTAATGTGATTCTACAATACATCTTTTCAGAATGTCTGACTGAGCTTGCCTCATGCAGCATATGAATGAGACCTTGATGCTTCTGGTTAACAAAGATGCATGTTTCAAATCATGTCTGGAAGCATTTGTATTTCTTAGAGCAAATGATAATTGCCACCAACTGCTAGCTATGCAGTCACTCCTAAAAGGCTCTGTCTCCTCTTAACCTTTTTGATAGATCTTGTTTTTAATCTGGATGTCGAGCCTCAACAAATTAAATCTGATCTCCCCAGGAAGGGGGATGGTGGGGGTGCTGGTTTGGTCAACAACAACCCGGCCCTTATTCAGCTGGTACTGTGTTACAGGTTACCAGTGGCAGATCTAGTGACCTGATCTTCCAGATACAGACACATACAAGCCAGTCAACCGGACATTATGATCATAGATTAGCCACTGCGATTGGTGCAGCCAACCTCCCCAACGAAGGCAATATCAAGAAAAAGGAACATGAGAAACTGGAGGAATACCAATGGGGATGGGTAATGAAACCCAGTATCAAAACGGTCCCAAGGCCGAGTCCGACAGTCAACTTGGACCGACAAGCTTTGGCCTTGCCGGTCCTCTTAAAGGCAGGGTGGATGATGTTTTCCAGGAGAATTTTTTACTATATTGCTTAAAGTCTTCTTCACACCCTGATTGATTCATTGGCTGGGTTGCAAATGGCCTGTGCTGATTGATTCAATGATTATGTCCATCAAACTCGACTGCCATTAGTCCCGTCCACCTTCTTCGCACGCGCGTGTGTGCAACTCGCCGTGAGCGTCTCACAGTGCAGACAAACCGATACAAAAGTGGCTGCTCGCTGCTATAAACTATGCCGCTGTTTTCTTTTAAAACAAAAAAACAGATGAGGATCAAGTCATGGAGGTGTTGGTGTTTGCAGTGAGGATGTTTTACGCAGCAGAAGAAGTTGGAGGTGAGATGTTCGCCGACAACAATCACGCACACGTTCCTCTGCTCTGGAGGCATGGTTTCTGGGGGTTTATATTTTTTCAAATTTAGCTTGCCCTAACTGTTTTTCCAGGATTCCCTACCCTGCCTTTAATGCAGGGGTGTCCAGCTCCGGTCCGACACACACCCCACTCAAATTGTGCAGAACTTCATATGTTGTTAGATTCATTTAATTTGAGTCATGTGCTGATGCAAGGGGTTATGGAAAACCGGCAGGACAGTGGCCCTCGAGGACCGACTTTAGACACCCCTGCCTTAATGGTACCTTAAGCTACGGACGTACTCACTTTTAGTGGGAGACTTATTAACCTCAAGCCAAACATTATACTGCCAAATCCCTCCTCCTTTACAAGCACACACGGTGTGGGGACTGATAGGAGGGGCAACTGTTGCGCTCTCAGCCTAGCTGTCGCTCGAGAAGCTCCGCTCCAGTAGTAACTACAACTAAACAAAAAGGTCTAAAGTTTGGCTGCCATTAATGCAATAAAACCAGTGTTTTCCTTCATTAACTCAGCCGTGGAGACGTGCCACAGATACATTGTTAGCAGCATTATTATTAACTCCATCAGACATCTGCCTGGCATGTGGGCAAAACATGAGGAGAGATTGGGCCTCTGACATGGGCACTGCGTAAGTTGATGTGCTGCAGAGGTCAGAACAAAACCTCGGACCTGATGTGAATTGGAATAAATTGGAAAGATATTACTCTTCACAAATAAGGTGGAGAAAGTGTTTGATTGTTTGATTGTGATTCGGTTTACCATTGAATCAAACTGTCTACAATTCTAAAATCATCTTCGCTCAATGAGAAAATGCCAAATACAGATTTTTAATATGACATGAGCAATAACTTAAATGTTTAGAAAATTAATGGGTCAACTTCAGATTAATATCTCAGCACATCCCTATTATAATTTATCTGTTTTGCAATGATCAGGCACCCCCTGAAATTATCTCTAGACCCTAGTTTGGGAAAGGCTGTGGGCGATCATTTATGCACAATGTGCTGATATGACCCCCCTTCCGGTTTTGAACCAAAGCATCCTTTTTATTAAAGTAAAATTTTAAAGTTTATATTCTTGTAAAAAAACAAAACAAAAAAAAAAACATATTGATAAGGAGTATCCTTAAGAAGAGTAGTATTGATAAATCCTTTACAATACCCAGCCCTAAATACTGAAGATCGAAAGAAGAGCTGGAGAACATCTGGAAGCAGAAGAAAATAGTAGTGTCCCTCACACTAGAGAAGTCACTCCAACAGAAACCTGGAGAAACATCAGACATCTCCGTCCAGAAGAGATCAATTCTAGGAACAGCTGATAACCCTTTCCCCCTAGCCCAGCCCAGCCCAGCCCAGCCCAGCCCAGCACCACAGTGCCTGGTTTGTTTGTGTTTACCATTGCAATTTTACCAGGGCAAGTACACCTTCCATCGAGGTACTGAAGGAGGCGAGTTGGGCAGGAAATGGAGGCGTGTCCAGATTGCAGGCCGCTATTTGCCAGACTCTGACATCACAGGAAGAGTCATGAGTGCAACTCCCAACCCTGCCACGGGTGTTGCGTCTTGCAGGTAGCAAGCAAGGGGTAAACTCCGCTGGAAAAGAAGGAAGCCCAGAAGTGAAGTTTAATAATTGTAGTACTTTCTTCATCCACTAGGGGCTCCAAAAAAGAGCAATTCCCAGCAGAAATAAACATGTTCACAGCAGAAATAAACATGTTTACAGCCTAATCATACATCATTTTAGGTAGCTATAATAGGTCAAGTTTACCTTCATGTCAACTGTGAGGGGGGTGAATTTTTTTTATAACTCATCCATTTAGATGTTATTTAATCTTGAAATTACACATAACTAGGGGCGTATCCTTTTGATTGACATGTGGCAGAGCAGATACCAGCCTGCTGGCCGGTGGCTAACAATTAGCTCCTTGCTCTCGGTAAGGTCTCAGTCTGCAGCAGAGTAGCAAAATGGTGTTTTTATCAGCTAACAGCAATTCCAAACATGCCTTACCTTTAGCCCGCTGCTGAGGAGGCTAATCTTCGTTAGCTCTTGTTAGTTTTGAGTTAGCTCGGTTAGTATTTAGCCCAGAGTACGTTCGCTGTCAATCATTTATCCCGAGGCCGCGCTTTGCCCATTTTAGTATTTTCCAGGAGTGACGACACACATGACACGGCAAGATGGCGACAGTAAGACACACCCAACTGGCTTCACTCTCCTCTATTCAGATATGGCTGTATACTACGTCCATATTTTTTTACAGTCTTTGGTAACAACCTTTTTTGACTCTCTTTGACGAACGTTTTTCTAACTATGAGCAATAAAACATACAGCAAGTAAATCATGAGCTTGACTTCTTCCAGTGATTGTTGTCCAGCGTGTGTCGCAAACAAATGACCTCATGTAGCGTCGCTATGACAACCCCACCCGCACTGGAGACAGATGCAGTTGTAATGGGAACAAACGAAACTGAGATAGTGTGGTGTCAGCTGAATGAAGGCAGGGCTTGTTACTAGTGGGAAATACTGAACAGGATCGTTGAGCTGCCAGGCCTTTGGTAGAGGACCCGACCTGGAGATAAACAGCCAACCCACCTTACCCAGGGGAGATAGGGGTGTGGATGTGAGAGTGTGTTTAGTCCCCAATAATCTTCCCTTACATATCCACCAACATTTGCTGTCAGAACTGCATCTTAAATCCATGTCTCTGCTCCACCTCAAACTGCCCTTCCACATCTTTTTGGATTATCTCTTGGATTACATGTTTTGAACCCCTGAACCTGAACCTCTTACCTTAAAGTGTCCTTGTTTCACTCTGTGGTTAAGTCTTTGAACCTTTTGTTTATCACCCACCTGCTTTTCCCTGCAAGTCTGGATTTGGATCATCCATGAAGCCCTTTGCAGAAAATCCTCAAAGTAAGAATTTAATAATCAAGAACTGAAAAGTATTTACAAGCTTTTATTTGAAACAGTAAAAGAGGATAACAGAGGGTGTCTATGCATCCCACCTCATCACATCTTTAATGTCCTTTGCTATTAAAGATAAATCTACAGCAATTATTTTACACTCACGGTTTCTCAGATTTGAAGCATGTTTTTAAGACTTATTCAGTATTACTGTAATCCCATAACAGCAGTCCACACATTCACATCTAATCCATGGCTAACTTAAATGACTAATTACTCGTTGGAGTTTTTTCTCTTCAATATTGACAATTTGCCAAATAGACAAACAAATAACAAGATCTGGAATGTGAAATCCCTGACATGAGTAGGGATTAATCAGACAAGATCCTGCAAAGCTGTTAATTGTTTTTTTAGGGACACAAATCCTGTAATTAATGCCTATATTGACAACAGTAAAGTGCATTTTGGTGGCTTCCCATCAACAAACATCAGTAATCACATTAAAAGTGCAGAAAAAGCAGCAAAGTACTAAGATCTTAGAGTATATACAACTATATTTGAAGTGAAGTTGAACAGCGCTTTCACAATTTAATCTTTTAGAATAAAAAGATTCAATATTTTTCTACCACCTCTTGAAATGTGTAAAGTGGTGGACAATCATGCTGAGTCACACCACACACCTGAAGGTAAAAACATTTGCTCCTTCTCCCACTCTACTCCATTGTCTCTCTCATACTTACCTTATGCAAACAGTATTGCTGCCAGTGCAGAAAGCTGTTGCTTTTGTTCAAATTACAAAAAGGCAAAGATAAAAAAAAACTCCCTCCTTCCCACACACAATTCAGCTCAAAAAATAAACTGAGAGGCTTATTTCAGCATCCATACTTACTTTTAGCTTCATTTTCTTTTTGCTTTCCATAAATAGAGAGGCATGTTTTCTATCAACATCTCGGTGAACATTTTGAAATTATGAAGCATCTTTTGTGGAAGTAATTTACTCACAATTAAAGATAAAGAAAGATAAAGAAAATTGGAGGACAGATAAAAGATGCATTACCCACCATCAAATAGACTTATTTTACTTTGAATTTTGCACAAGCATAAACTTAAAATGCAGGTTACAGTTACATTTGGACACAAATATATTCTAATGGGATATAAGTGCACTAGGATGAAAGCAAAAAGCCAAAATACACACATGAAAAGCTTTTCTATCAGCGTCTCAACATACACTGCTATGATTACATCAGTTAACAAAGTCACTCAGCTCCAAGAAAAAAAAAAATCATGTTGCTCTACCATATCTCTGACCCACTTAAGTTATCTATAATATATGGTTACTTGACCTAATTGGACATTTGACAGGTGCTAGCTAACACTGCAATTCTATGAGACATGGAGAAAATTGCTGCCATTCAAAGAGAAAAGTCCTTCTGGGTGAAACAGAATTTAGAAAAACCCTCATAATTTAAGCTTTATTGCAAAATAGAGCATAGGTTCTTATTCAAGACCCAACTTATCCACGGAGTCAAAGCTCCACTGAATTAAAACCCAAAGTGGCTCAAAATATTTGAAAAAAAAATAATAAAAAGCTCTGATTGTGGGTGGCCTTGTGTAACAGCATAAAATAAACCCATGCATTACCAAACAAAGTGCTCATGTATCGTAACAACAACCATAATTATGGTGGGCATCACCAGGGGAAAACAAATGCCCCAGAGACTGTAATTAACAAGTGACATTTGGAGGGAATACATGGACAGGAAAGCAACCTGGTTTGAAAATCCAAAATGTACTTCTTGCAGGGGGACCAATATAATGATGCAGTGTAGAGATCATCCGGAATGTTCTGCCTCAGACCAGTGCCTACAGTTCAATGCACTCTCCCGTCACACAGAAAATTAATCTATCCTACTGTATAGCCCACCTGGACAATGACTGCTGCATCACTATTACTACCATAGTAAGTGATTGATGTTCAATTAAATGGGTGATAGGCATGATTGATCAAAGAGAGTGATTGATTGGCGAGTGTAATACTGCGTGCTGGAAGCAGCGCACTCTTGTCTGATGTTGACAGTAGGTACAGTGGGTACGGAAAGTATTCAGACCCCTTTAAACTTTTTATTCTTTGTTTCATTGCAGCCATTTGCTAAAATCAAAAAAGTTCATTTTTTTCTCATTAATGTACACTCAGCACCCCATCTTGACCGAAAAAAACAGAAATGTAGAAATTTTTGCAAATTTAATAGAAAAGAAAAACTGGTTAAACGTATTCAGACCCTTCACAGTGACACTTATATTTAACCCACAGGCTGTTTATTCCTTCTGATCCTCCTTGAGATGGTTCTACTCCTTCATTGGAGTCCAGCTGTTTAATTTAATTGATTGGACTTGATTAGGAAAGACACACACCTGTCTATATAAGAGCTTCCAGCTCACAGTGCATGTCAGAGCAAATGAGGATCATGAGGTGGAAGGAACTGTCCAAGGAGCTCAGAGACAGAATTGTGGCGAGACACAGATCTGGACAAGGTTACAAAAGAATTTCTGCAGCACTAAAGGTTCCTAAGAGCACGGTGGCCTCCATAGTCCTTACATGGAAGAAGTTTGGGACGACCAGAACTCTTCCTAGACCCGGCCGTCCACCCAAACTGAGCAATCATAGGAGAAGAGCCTTGGTGAGAGAGGTAAAGAAGAAGCCAAAGATCACTGTGGCTGAGCTCCAGAGATGCAGTAGGGAGATGGAGAAAGTTCCACAAAGTCAGCTATCACTGCAGCCTCCCCCAGTCGGGGCTTTATGGCAGAGCGGCCCGATGGAAGCCTCTCCTCAGTGCAAGATATATGAAAGCCCGCATAGTTTACCAACAAACACATGAAGGACTCCCAGACTGAGAGAAATAAGATTCTCTGGTCTGATGAGACCAAGATTGAACTTTTTGGAGTTAATTCTAAGCGGTATGTGTGGAGAAAACCAGGCACTGCTCATCACCTGCCCAATACCATCCCAACAGTGAAACATGGTGGTGGCAGCATCATGCTGTGTGGGGGGGGGGGGTCAGTTGCAGGGACAGGACGACTGGTTGCAGTTGAAGGAAAGATGAATGCGGCCAAGTACAGAGATCCTGGAAGAAAACCTCTTCCAGAGCTCAGGAGCTCAGACTGGGCCGAAGGTTCACCTTCCAACAAGACAATGACCCTCACACACAGCTGAAATAACAAAGGAGTGGATCAGAACCACTGGACCATTCTGGACCGACCCAGCCAGAACCCTGACTTAAACCCAACTGAGCATCTCTGGAGAGACCTGAAAATGGCTGAACACCACCGTTCACCATCCAACCTGACAGAACTGGAGAGGATCTGCAAGAAGAACCAGAAGATCCCAAATCCAGGTGTGGAACACTTGTTGCGTCATTCCCAAGAAGACTCATGGCTGTACCAGCTCAGAAGTACTTCTACTCAGTACTGAGCAAAGTACATAATACTTATGACCATGTCATATTTCAGTTTTTCGTTTTTAATAAATTTGCAAAAATGTTTACATTTCTGTTTTTTGTTTTTGTCAAGATGAGTGTACGAGAATGAGAAATAAAATGAACTTTTTGGATTTTTGACAAATGGCTGCAATGAAAGAAAGTGTGAAAAGTTTAAAGGGGTCTGAATACTTTCCATATCTTCTGTAATTACATCATTCTGTGAGTATTTAGCAATTTTGCGTTTGTGATATGATGAGAGAATCTGTACCTGCTGTCTGCTAAACATCGGAGTGGCTCGTGCACGTTGTTCTGTGGCCGGGGGAGGGAGTTGTGAATCTAGCAGGTTGGTCTTGCGCATGTGCATTATTCAAAAACTCGCTAACAGTCTCTGCTTTCTGAAATGCCGAAAACATCTTCTGTAGATGTTGGCTGGTTTCATAGGTCGTTATTCGTTGATATCAGAAATTAAAAGTTGGACAACATTGGTGATATGGGTAAGAAAAAAGCAAATAATGAATAACCTTTAATATAATGTCATCAAATGCGGCAGCATCTGCGTTGAGATATGAGCCATAAACTGGGAAATATGATCAGACTGCAGCCTCATACCTTCAATATCATAGTAACACAAAACAGATTTTTTCAAAGCAGAAGTCCAGCCACTCTCCATAAATTGCTTGTCTTTCAGACTTATCCTCGTCATGATGACTGCTTCATGTTGAAATGTACATTTTTACTTCAGAAACTTAAAAAAATATATAAAAAGCACAGCTTACTGTAGGCTTCTTGAATGCTGAGGATTGGCTGGTGCCAGAATGCTTTACACAACACTCTTCTTCAGACATCTCATTTTTAGAACTGCAGTGGCTGTTTGATGCTTCAGCTCTCAACTAGCTGATTTATAGCTGCTAATTACATAACGATATTGTAAAACAAGGCCAGAAATGGCTGATGGCAATCAGCTGAGAGAATGACTATTTTTGCTGTCCAGTCCTGACCTATAAGAGAATAACAGATATGAGTGCAGTCATATGACACTAGTGGATCGCAAAAGCCAAAGAGCACTTCTTATTTACCTAATAAAGTTTATGTCCTTGGTTCTAACAGGAAACTGTCTGAGTCATAGTTCCTGGTTGCTTGCACTGAGGTAATTTTACTTAGCTTAGTGGGTGCATTGCAATTATACTGCAAAGGTAATTTGTTCAACATATAAACACCCATGGGAATCCCTCTGCTGGACCTGGAGAGCTTTGAGGCTTCGAGTGCTCTTCGCTGACGTCCACTTGAAGTCAAGCAGTTGTCACACAGACATACCAGAGATTATTCTCCCCTTAGACATCCTCATAGAAAAGAGTTTTTTAGGGGATTTACATTTATTCCAGTAACTCTAAGCACTCTTAAAATATTAATGCATCCCAGGCAAAAATAACCTCAAAAAACGATCCAAGTCTAAGCAAAAATCTAACCTGGTTTGAGCAGTAGGTGGTATTTCCAGCCATCATTAGCCCAAAAATTAGCAAAAATGTCCATTTCAACAACAGCATGGATGATTTTATGACAATAAAGTCGTATAATGTTGTTTACAACTCAAAAATAAGGATAAAACTGTTGCAAAAATGATAATAAAAAAGCTTGACATCTTAAAGTTGCATTACCTGAAAGCAATGCAGTGAAAAATGGAAGAAACTGTGCAACTGTAATCCGTCAGACACAAACATAAGGAGACATAATATATGCACACCCTAATATACGCACGCATGCAGGAGCACTAAATGGGAAGCAAGCCTGCAGGGAGCTTGTTGAAGTAAATTAGCTTCATATGAAAATCTATCAACAGTCAACGCTAAAATGCAACAGGACAATCAGATCATTTGTGCAATTACCAGTGCAGTAACTGTCAGCTGCATGATCCGTTTAGAGCAGCCCAGTATCTGGCCGAGGCTATGTTAAGACATCCAAAACATCTGAGGCAATAAAACCACCAGTTGCATTCTTCATGGAACACGTAAACATAAATAAAATGTCAGTTTTTCTCTTTAATATGATCGTTAATGATCATCTAATTCGGTTGCAGCACAGATAAACAATAGAACACAGCAAAAATGAAAGATTAAAATCCTGTACAGCTGAAAATAGATTGTTATATGAGTTTAATTGTGCCCCTTCATGCTCAGTCATGTAAGCTGCGAATATCTTTGATGGATTGTGATGGGTGTAGCCCTCTGAGCATCTTGCCCACGGCTGACTCGTTACACCATGTGCATAGCTCAGACCAGTCCTTTGAAAAATATTAGTTCAACTGATGGATGAAAAATTAATGCCAAAGTATAACAGGCACATAGAATTTTACAGCATATGACATCTATTCAGCATCATTTTTTTGGAGCAGTTATTTTAATTGTTTTTATTTCAGTACATCTCTACAACAATAAATAAACTGTAGAATAATACAATATTATTTTCATGTTGACAGGCAGCCCTGACGCTATTGTCATTGCTCAAGATTGCCAATACACGATTAAATTGGCAAGGGGGCGGAGTCTTATGCTGATCGCTACCATGGCTGTGTGAATAATCCAAATTTGATTGCATGTGTGAGCTGAAACTCCTGTGATGTGGCTGTGTAATAAGTACTATTATACTTATTACATGTATATGTATATATTACTAATAATATGTATAATACTATGCAATTGTATAATACTTTAATATTTTAACTTCCATCCAGGCTAGACTGCACTAACAAGCTTAAAATCAGCTTTGCTGGATGATGTGTTCATGAAATCTCTTTATGAAAGTCCTTGCATGAACATTTGAGTAGTTACACATTAAATCAATACAGTATTTATTTGCAATTACCCGACTCTGTTGAATGACCCCGAAGTATAAGCAAACGGGCTGCGTCAGTTCAAATCGAAGCGATGCGCCCTGTCACTGTCACTGTCACAGGGCTGCTGACAGCGTACCTGCAGAGGAGAGAGAGCGCGGATCGTAGGTCTGTTTGTTCTCTAGCAGTCATGTATTTCCTCCAGAAACATCTCTAAATGTACTGTAGAGCGGCGTCTTTTGTTTTGTTTTGTTTTGTTTTCAAAATTGCCTTGATGAACAGCAAATTGCCAAATATACGATTTAATTGGGGATTGTCCCAGTCCTACTGCACACCGTTAGTGGTGATGTCACAAGTTTGCGTTGTCCCAATCCATCAAGTAGGCGGAGTCCGTGCTTGTGAACTCCACAAGTGCAGACTTCCAGTACGTACCCACAAGTCTGTACTCACAAGTACACGAGTATGCAGTACGCAAACTAGGAATTGAGAAAAGGCCCATGTTGAGTGTGGACAGTAACCGGCATGGCTGCCGTTCTGTAGTGATACAAATCTCATCCATCCATGTTTATGCCACAGAGACCATTCCTTATGAGTATTTTGTAACACAAAGATGAGTAGGATACCTTTTACTTTATCATTTTGAAGCATTTTCTTCAAGTTAATAGAAATGATGATACTTTATCATTTTTGATAGTTTAGTAAATTGCTAAATAGACTGAGTTGCTAATGTAGAACTGGTGTTTCTGTTATAGTTTTTACCTGTCAACAATGTGAAGGATACACCAATAAAGAAGACATGCATCTGACATTTTGTTGTGGACATTTTGTTTGTCTGTCTAGCGAGGGCAGAAAATGTACAGCTGAAGCATTATCTAATATATTAGCTTATGTCACCTAATATGCTAATGTGAGGAAACATTAGCTCACAAAATTGAGAAACAGCAAAAAATGCATCCCAAAACTGTGCTAATTGAGCTAAAATGCACAAAGAGCGATACGTTTTTGCAATGTATTTGTTTTACCTTAACATGTTAGCATGATTCAGTATTTGGTAATTACTGTACAGCTAAAATATGATACAATATATTAGCTTGTGTTTCCTAATATGTTTGTAAGGTAATTTACTAGCTCACATTAGCTAATATGCTCACAGTTAGCATAGTTTTGAGTTACTTTTTTGCAATGTCCTGCTTGTTTTAGCTTAACATGTTAGCTTGATTGCATATTTGGGAAGTGTCTACTGTAGCTATGATCCAATGTGGCAGATGAATAAGAACATATTGACAGAATTGGTTTATCTTCGAGCATAATAACCAGCTGGATGCAGTGAAGGAGTAAAACCTGGAACTGCTGAGAGCTGTGTTTTCTTTTCTTCTCTTTAGAAATTACAGCATCCCCGCTGAACCTCAAATCCAAGCTCTTACATGTGTATCCTCCCCTTTCTGATCATAATGGTAGTAATTAGTAATGGATGCTCCTCTGTGTTTTAAATTTGGCTCATTCCAGACTTCATTTGATCCTGTTCCACTGCTGAGATGAGCATCTGTTAACCTGCTGTGCCTCTGCGGGGTTTCCACTGATGAGAAGGTACTCACCAATCGATTTCCCAGCATTCACTCTGAGCCTCTGATTAGCAGCAGCACCCACATTAACCTTTCTTTTTTTTTTTTTACTGTAACTCCTTCTTCATTTTACCTTTAACAAGCTGTTGAATCTTAAACAAACCTGAAGCTTAATTTTCTTTGTTTGCTTTTTATTCCTGAAATAATAGTTTATCTTTTGTTTGCTTGCATAGTTGTATTAACTGCTATCAATCACAAATAATTTATGAAAAGTCTAAATACACAAAACCACAAAGAAGTGTTAGGCATGATGAAACAAACAAAAATCCATTCAAGTAGACAAATCATTGCCTAAATAAAGTAAAACACCAGAGAAGAAAACATACAGGGGGCATAGCTAAATATTCAAGGCATTACAGAAGATGTTTCTTTCAACAATTTTTGCAATATTCAATAAAATTGGGTTCACTACCCCATACCCTATGATCAATTGAAAGCTTTAAGTATATAAATCTAATTATACGTCAGCTGTAAAAGTAATGGGGATGAAAAAACCAATCAGGTCTGTATTCCTTACATTTTGACAATTTTACAATTACTGATTTTTGAGAAGAACAGCCCCCATGGAGCACCGATGTGTCAAATGCTGTATATTCACCCCAGAAACCATCTAGTATTACTTACATTAGACAAATGTTTGGGTCAAAAGTTAGACAGTATCCCTTTAACAGGTGGAAAGATGACATGTTCTCACTCTTGGGTTAAGTACATAAACTGTGAGTAAAGATGGTGCTGGTGGGTTTTTCATAAGGTAAGAAAAATGGCCTCTACCTTTTCAGCGTCAAAGCAGGGCATCAAAGGGTTTAAAAAAGGTGGAGAAAATTGTAAAAGGTTTAGAAAACTGATAAGTAAAGATGACATAAAACCCAACCATAAGCCTCATACAGCCTAATGTTAAATACAGCACACATACAGATAGTCTTCTGTGTCCTTGCGTGCCCATAATTCAATCCACAGTACATCCAGAAACCACAGAGGCAGTGTTGCACACCACAGCTGACATGTAACCAGTGAAAAAAACCACAAAGTTGTCAGTGTATTTAACGGCTGCACAGATCAAGGCCGTTTCTCAATTCCCAGTCTGCGTACTCCAAAAAGATTAACTCGAGGGTACAGACTAGGAATCTGCACGTGAACTCCACAAGTGCAGCTTCCTAATCTGTATTCTTGTACACATTCCGCATTCCTGTTGGTTTGGGACAACACAAATTTTGTGACATCACAACCCACAGTGCGTAACACTGCAGATTCATGAGCTGCCCATTAACATCTATGAAAATAATAACATATTATTCCACAGCTGCTGAGTGTTTATTGTTGTGGAAATGTATTAATTGTACTCAAACGAATAGAAACAATGAAAAGAACTGCTGCAAAACAATTATATTGCGTGGATGTTTTTTTGTTTTTAACCTGTAAATCACCTTCATTGTTGTCTTGTTTGCTGTAGCGTGTGAATTGTGAACTCTGCACTGCCCTCTAGGGGATGCACTGTCCAACAACCAGGTCAATATTGTATCATCAAGCATCCACCCATCCATTTCCTGTGCTGCTTAGTCTAATTCAGGGTCACTGGAACCCATCCCAGCTATTATCAGGCGAGAGGCAGGGTACATCCTGGACCAGTCTCCAGTCTGTCGCAGGGCCAGCATCATCAAACACTGAAAACATTCTGCAGATCCATTGAAATGCAATGACAGTTGCAGTGAAAATTGTCAAATGCTTGAGATGAAAATTGAAAATCGTCCCGTCTCTTACACTATTAATCATGTAATGACGTAAATAATATTAGAAGTTGTTTTTTTATTGTTGCAACTGAAGCCAGAGCATTGAATGGCAGCCTACAATTTTAGATTTTTATTGATTTGCTGATTATTTTCTCAATTTGGTGAGTCAGTCTGTTTATAAACCAAGAGCTCAGGGAGATTTGTGTTGTCATACTAAATACCAATGAAATACAAAGAATGGATTTGCAACACTGAACTCTCTGTGTGTATAAAAATGATCAGAAAAAGTGGTTTTCGGTGATATTAAACCAAGCATTTGGGGTGCATTGCTGTTGAAGATTATCAAATTGCAGGTAATGACACAAGTAGGCAACAGGTTCAGGAGGAAGACCCATGTATCCCTTATATAAAATCCCTTGGGCAGGTCTTGGGTCTACCCCCAGAAACCCTCCAACGATAGGTGACCAGGAGGCAACACCAGACACACAAACCACTTCAGCTGATTCCTTTCAATAAGGAGAAGCAACTTCTCCACACAAAGCTCCCTCTCGATGTGAGAGCCTCACCTGATCTGGCTTAGTCTGGCCACTTTCTGAAGGAAACTCCTCACAGCTGCTTATGCCTGCCGCACACAAGAGCATTCTGCTGAGCTAAAAGTCATTCGAGGCCGTTTGCTCAGCAGATCGTCACCGTGTCGCCTGATTTCTGGGGAGTTTTCTGCGTCACGAGGCCTTGAGGTGAAAATCAAACATGTTTGATATTTTTTGCTTCGCAAGGTGAAAAACTCACCATGTGCGCTCAACTTGAGCTCTGCTGAGGGCTGAAGATCTAATGACCAATCAAAATGCGTCTGCAGATCACATGATTTCAAGATGGCAGCCCTTCGTCATCACCTTGGAAGACTTGATTGATATTTTGCAAAAAGATCTAAAGACTGAAGGCAGAAAAGTTTTGAGGATCTTTTTGTTAGAAACTGAATTGAATTATTACATTTCATTTTTATTTATTTAGTTTTTTTATTAAGTAAATCGTATGCGACATACTGTACTATAGTATAATCATACCAGTTGGTGGTAATGCAGCTTTGAGTTCGCCAACCGCCATTAAACTCAAAAGAAGAAGAAGTCATGTAAGAAAATTGAATGAAACTTGGACAGAGACGATATTTGGATGGATGTTTTTGAAGTCCGACGAAACATCATACGAGCAGGTATAGTCGGGGAGTATTTCCAACAATTTATCCTCTAAAATGTAACAGACTAGGATGCCGTGAGCTGCCATCTTGAAATCATGTGATCTGGGGACGCGTTTTGATTGGTCGCTAGATCTTCTGCCCTCAGCAGGCAGCTCAAGTTGAGCGGACACTGTGAGTTTTTCGCCTCGTGAGGCAAAAAATATTAAACGTGTTTGATTTTCACCTCAAGGCCTCGTGAGGCAGAAAACTCACCAAAATCAGGCGCGCACGGCGACTATCTGCAGAGCAAATGGTCTTGAATGACTTTCAGTTCAGCCGAAAGCTCTCGTGCGTGGCAGGTAACAGAGCTATGATTTCATTTCTCACACCACCCATCGGTGAGGGAACCTTGATAAACCAGTCAATCAAAAGTGTCTAAATGACTGGTGCAGCACCAACAAAGCCCCAATACAACCGTCCGTCATGCTCCATCCTGTCATAACTTCCAATCAAGATTCAAAAATAGGCAAACTCAAGTGACTGGTAGTTCTTTTATTGCAAGCTGACAATTTTACTTTTTGTAGAACTAATTTGTTTGGTCATACTGAACTGACAAAAACCTCAGCTGAAGGTTGTAGTTACTCATCTCTTTAGTTGTCTAAAACAGCCTTCAGTCTCCATTGAATTCCTGCTTTTTGTCATCATGATGCGTTTTGTTCAGAGCTCAGTTGTATACAGTATACAGTCATTCCCATGTGACTTCTGTTAACTGTAAAATCTTCCTGATAGAAAACGAACAGTGAAATGGACCCATAGCATGAAATGAAAGGTTAGAGGATTAAAGAGGCATCTCAGTAGAGTACACATCAAGGCTGTTCTTCACTCACTGTACTCTCCTGTTTCTCTCTGCATGCTGCAGTGTTTGCCAGAACGGCTAAAATGCTGCAGAAAATAAGCAGAATGTCCTTGATTCCCAGGTTCTTGTGTACCGCTCTCCTTTCTGTATGCCTGCATACACTCCCACTCCTTATCTTGACACTCACCCACAGACTGGAGAGTGGGGCAGTGCATGCAGTTCCACATTAGCACATTGTCCTCCTTTGATGTCTTCCCTCCAGTGAGTCCCCTAGTGAAGAAATTTGCTACGTTTTTCAGCAATGAATCAAGTTTGTAAGGTCTGTCCCTCCCCTGCACCCCCACCCCTCCCAATTTTTTTTTTTTTTTTTTTTTTTAAACAAGGATAAACTTTATCTCACATTAATAATCAAGAGTTTGGTCCTATGTCTTTGGCTATCAGGAGGAGTAGAAAGATAACTTCAAATTTTCAACATAAAGCTTTCCTGTGTGGGGTGTTTCTTGTTTTGTTTTGTTTTTTGTTTGTTTGTTTTTGTGGTTTTTTTAGGGCGGGGGGGGGGGGGGGGGGGACAAATGAACTTGTATTTCAGTTAGATTTCCCCTCTTATTTGTTTGCGTGTAGTTCTTTTTTTTTTTTTTTTTGCATTCTTTTAAAGGTGATAGCTAAAAGTTGAATTCCTCCCCACCAGTAGGTGTTGCATTCTCACTCCCTTCCTCAGTAAGCATTTGCAGCGTTACAGAAATGGCTAACCATTAACTCACTGGGTGCCATTCACGTGTAAATACGTTAATTCAAATTTGAACGTTAACTGCCAATCACATGTTTACACGTTAATTGCGGGTTTTAACCAGGGGAGCTGTTTTAATCTCTGGCAGAGCTCGTCAGAGAGAACCAAGTGTTGATCGTCTTTATTTCTGTAGTTTTCACCTCATCCAGCAGATGGCGGTGTCAGACAAACTTTAAAAAACTACCAGGAAGTGGTGTTGTGCTGCTATGAACATGGCGACCGCTCGTAATCTAAGCAGTTTAGATGGCGGACGTGAGAGGAAAGTTTGTGGAAAAAATGATCGTGACAGACAGTGACACGATCGATCGAAGACACGAACCATTGGATTAAAATACAGCGGGGGGGGGGGGGGTGCTTGCGCACCTAAGCAGGACTGGCTGAGTAGAAGTAGGGAATTGAGGGATAATAAGAGACGTTTCTGCCAAATGTTATGTTGTGAAACAAATTTCTTGTGGCTTATTTAGCTAGTAAATTATTTTGCCTCCAAAACTCTTTTCTCAGTGTTGTATTTGTTGTTTCATATAAGTAAACAGCTGTTCAGATGATGGTGTCACTAAAGTAAAAAAATATTGGCAACAAAGACACTTCTCCACTTGAAGCGCATTGCAGCAGCTCGTTTTCTCAGCTTTTTGTTCAAAAGAAGGCATTTTCACCTCAACAAAGCCATGTTCTACTGCAGATTACTAAAGAATGGAAAAAGCTAGAAACAAATGTTTTTTTTCTGATTAAAAAAAGAGAGTCTAAGCTTTCCTTTGGTACATTCAGTGTTTGTATTGGCATAGTACACAAGTATGTGGCTCTCAAAATCAGTGAAAATGCTTAAAAACCCTGGCAATATGGAGCGCTCTGCTCGGAAAAGGTCTGGCAGTCAATGAGTTAATTAGCATTAGAAAATGTTTAACTCACATGTTCAACCTCTGCAGGGCTTTTGAATGCCTTTGCTACGTCCCCCCTCAGCCTGCTTCGTTTTAAAAATTTGAGAAAGATGCTATTTCTGCACAGCAATCAAGCTAGCAACTCAGCTAATGCTAATGGTGCAGAATCCTTTACTGTAGACGTTGGCCTGCTAATCAGATGTAATATGTTTTGGATCTGTCAACATTGATAAAACAATTATTTATATGCTATATTTTTTTTAAGGTAAAATTAATAGTTTTATTATGCACCCCGCTAGATGTTCTCTGGATGTATTATTTTTTTAAACTGTTTTGATGAAAAAGTTGTACCTTATACCACAAGGTCATGGTTAGTGATGTAAAATCGCAGTAGAAATGTATATTTGCATTTTCAGACATCCTTAGAAAAGTGGTGTTAAGATACAAATGCGTCCAGCATTAACTGAATAGATTTAATTTATTTCAGTGATCTGGTGTTAAACAAAAAAAAAAAAAAAGTCTTAAACAAAACAGATGGAACAAGTTGAAACAGTTTCGTTTTGTTGAGAAAAGAGCTATAAATATGTTTCTTACCCTTTGTGTACATGTTTATTGTTAGGGCAGGGAAAAAATATCGATACGCTGAATTATCGCAATTTTTTTAGATGCAGATTTCATATTGATATTTAAAAAACGCAAAATTGATCTATTTTACCAGCGAAATCTCCCGAGATTTTGTCATTCTGCTACAAAATCTCACTAGATTTCATAAGAGAATGATGAAATCTCTTGATATATCAATATCAATATGAAATCTGCATATGGAAATATTGCGATGTTTCAGTGTATCAATATTTTTTCCCCAGCTGTATTAATTATCCTTTAATAATCATTTAATTTAATTAATTGAGGAATGTCCACCATACATTTCACAGAGACTTCAAGATCATGTGATTCAACTATTTTGCCCTTGGTTCCCTATCCAGTTATCCTGTGCCTACTGTATATACTGTTGCAGGAAAAGTAATGAAATTACAAATTTAGCAAGATGGGAAAAAATAAATCTAATTCTACTAGTAACAGGCTTGGCTGAAGTTCAGGGGCAATGAATTATTAAGCTGAAGAAAGAAGCACCTGCACACTCAGTTCTATGGAAAACCTTTTTTAATTTGCAGGCTTTTAGTCAGAAACCTTCATCAAAGCATGAACACTTCGCAAGTGAATGCAGCAAACAAAGGTAAAATAGACGCTGATTGGTCTTAAATGCAAAACGCTCCGCTCAGTCACTTGGTGTTTACTGGTTTTCTTTCTTCCCATTCACCAGCTCCAGTTCTGGGTTGACTTGCTTGCAGTTAAAAGCAGTGTTGAAAGAAATAAAAACCACTGAACACAAATATATAAAGCTTGCAGCTGACTCGGCCTCAGCTGTAAAAAACAAATGCTTTGCTTCATAACAAAACTGTGAATTCCTGATTTTGGATCAGTGACTGCAACATTCATAAACTATGAAAAGAAGAAAGTCCTTGATGGTAAAACATTCAATCTTCTTTGTATCAAGAAGATGGGATGTAAGTGGTCAATATAATGACACAGTATTCTTGTTTCACTTGCATCTAATGGAGCTTTTATTTCTCTCATTCTTTTAGTTCAAGTTCAAATTTATTTATAGAGAACACTTAACAACAATCAGGTCACGAAACGTAATTGGAGAAAATCTTGACTTTATTAGTTCACTTTCACCAAGTGGTGCTAGTTGGATATGCCAGATTACAGCAGCTACAGCAACGCTAAGCTGAGCTAAAGTCAGATTCAGAGAATGACTGGTGCAGTATTGATCAGAAGGCGACTCAAACCTAATTCTCTTGAATGATATTCCGGTATAACACTACTATCCAGCTCTTTCTACTTCTTTAAAAGAATTTCAGAACAATAGTTGGACTATACGGCACACAGTCGTCCTCAAAATTATTCAAACCTTCCAATTAAAGAAAAGGCTAAACTGACAATAACGCAAAACTAAAGAAACTAATAATTTATTTTTTAAAAAATTACAAAATTATAATTTGGTGAAATATACTACTCTTTCAGAATTGTGGTTAAAAATAATAATCATAAAAACCAAATAAACAAACCTGTCCCGGCCACATTAGAGCACCTTTCCCACGTACAGTGGGCCAAAATACTTGTCAGCAGGTGCAGAAGTGTCTTTTTAACATTACAGAAAACACCTGATGGCAGTGATTGCTCAACAAAATTTAGCTTCAGAGCCACATCATGCTTGTTTACTTGTTTTAATTTTTATCTGTTTTAAATATTTCTCTTGAACCATAATTCAAAATCAATATGATTTTTGTAGAATTTTTAGTTATAATTACTTTTGTCAAGTTCAAGTTATTTCCCTGACATCTGATTTCTTTTCCGTCTTTGATTGGATGGTATGACTGTACATGACAGTTTAATTCATGCAGAGTGTAAGGATGCTTCAATTTGCAAAGGAAAACACTGACACAATGTTTGAGAAGGCCAGTTAGTGAAAATATGTCGCTCCTGTTGACTAATAGCTCTTTTGAATTCTGGTGTGAGTTATTTATCTTGATTTTAAGGGCTGGGTGAACATCTATTCCTTATACTACAGATTAGCAGCTGCATCCCTGCTGTCGACATACCATTTCAGGCTTATCTCTTTGGTGCAGAATATCTGCTGCTTGTGTTGTAATAATAAATCAGGTCAGAAAAACACTCAAGTATTTTTTTTCTTTTTATGGTAAAGAAACAGTCAAAATTACAAATACATATTTCCTGCTCTTTTTTGGGGGGGGTGGGGGCGCTTTTGAAATTGTATTAACTTGGCAGCCGAGTCCTAACAATACAGCAGCGTCAAAAAGATAGGAGAGGGAAAATGGAGAGATAAGAGGAAGAAGAGGAAAAGCGAAGGGAGGAAAGATGGCAGAAAATGGCAAGAAAACTGCATTTCCACTCCAGGGACTGTTTGGAGTCTGAAGTATCTCCGTCTCTTTGAACACAAGCCAACAGGAATCTGCTGCAAAAAGTGATTCCTTCTTAAAATGAAGGGGAGATTCCTTTTCACCTTTCTGCTCTCATCTTCTTGCTATAAAAGCTCCTTTAAAGCCTTTTTTAGGAGAAGCATGAACTATTAAAGCAGCATTTAACTTGGATTAATTGTAACAATGTCTCAGCCGTGTCATTAGGGACTATTGAGTCCTTTTGAAGCTTTAAAACCAGTGCAATGATAAATAAGTGAGCGCTGTTGAGGTATTTTTTCATTGTGTCTGGAAACTGTAGGCTTTGTGATATAACTTTTCTCCAAACGAGGATTACAACCAGACAATAAAAACAATCTTCCTCAGGACATATATTTATATAAATTAGATGTATTTTTACTGCTGTCAAAGGCAACCAACAGGGTGCATTCACAAACACATTTCTGCCCTTTATGCCAAAGAAATCTCAGCAGGAAACTGCAGAATTTAGTAAACAGGGCAGTGAATGTATCTTGTTTCAGAGAGACATTTACTGTTTGAAAATCACTAACTCTACATAGCCGGATATGAGACAGAGTAGCTGCATCAAAGCTGTTTGATGCTTGTCTGAATCCTCTCAAATTAGGACGGATATTTGCAGGAATGGATGTGTCATTATGCCACAATGGGCCCATTTGATTTGATCAGATTTAATTAGATGTGATCTGTTTGCCGTGTGCTTTCGCATCATGCAAACACACATCACAATTAACTGCTAATGAATAACAAAACCCAGCTTTTTCTGTCATTAAGTGGGGAAAATCTTGGATAAATGATGCCTCCTCCAAAACTAAGGCAAGATTAATTGATTAATTGATGGATCCTTCAAAAAATACGAAGCAAAGTAGACCACAAGGATGGTGACAATCCCTTTTTCATTTTATGTGGATGGACGGGTTTGTGGAAATTGGGTTGATAAGTGTATATTAAAACATCTGGTAACAGCAGATGTGACAAACTTGGATTTTTATATAATTTGGCACCTACCATTTAAATGTAAACATTGAGTTTGAGCCTTAAAGATGATTTTTAGGACTATTCACAGACTGGTTTGTGCAAGTGTATATTAGTTTCCACATTAAAACATGCACCAATCTCCGACCTTCACTTATCCAGTATGAGCAAAACAGCAGCTCTACTGTACTAAAATAAGACTTTTGCAACTAGATGAGGGTAACTCAAGTCTGTCCTGCCCCAACACACATGACTAAAATTGAGTTATGCAGAACATCATAAGCCATTGGATCCATTTAATTTGAATCAGGTGTGTTGGACCAGGGATACAATTGGTGCTGAATTATTTGATTTCATTTAATATTTCAGAGTCCCAACATACTTTTCTCTTGTGCAGCGACATGCACTTTTCCTCCTCACTTTGTGGATCTCTGCTTTCTTTGATTTGGTGCTGCAAGTAAATGATGAAAGACAACTATTGATAAAGAGTGATCCACAATGTCAGAAATGACCTGATCTTTTCTTAATGTTTGCAGAGAGGTGCACGCCTGGTACCTGCTGGCTGCCATCTTTTTCATTCCTACATACTGTACATGCTAGGGATGTGAATCCCCACCAAGGAGGTCGATTTGATATGCATCTCGATATGGTGCCAGCGATACGATACATTCACGATACAGTGAAGCCCCTGCAGGTACGATGCGATTCACCAATGATTTGACAATGATTGACTTTATACAATTCAATTTGATTCAATTCATGCTGCAATTCAGAATGATTCAAAAATAATTTACAAGTCCTCATCTGGTTTTTAAGTATCACAATTATTTTACCCCCTCCCTTTCCCTGTGAAGGATGTTTTTAATACTTATGTTTTAATTGTTTTCTATCAATCAAAGCAATAAAGCCATCTTAAACGGATGTAATTCACGATGGTAAGGACAGAGATTGCTGTCAGGAAATGTAAGTGTTTTGTTTTTTTAAAGAAAAAAACAAGATATTTTTCTCACCAGTTTTGCTTCTGTTTACCTCATATTTAAGTTCATCGTTAGAATCACCTGAGGAAGATGCCGCCAACCTTGCCATATTCATCATGCTGCTGACGTCTTTTATAGCCGCATACCATTGTTTTCAAACCATGGATGTCTTGTCAAGTTTTTCATCTTCCAACTTAAAAAATCTAAAGTATCACCAAACTTTTGACTCTTTTGACTGTCCTCTTCACCTGATGTCTCTCTCCCTCCATGTTTGCTGTTTACTTACTGCAGCTGCGCCACCTGGCTCCGATGTTTCAAAAATGAAAGTTAAAAGATGGTGATGGTACGTTCAAGGCGCCTTGGAAATATGGGTGATAAGGAGAAAACTATGTAATCAGTGTAACCATGGGTTTTTACCAATTCAGACATACCAAGAAAGATATGTTGCGCAATTAGTTGCCAGTTGTGTCCAATGCACAATGAAGCTACCGGTGCAGTTGCATCTCACGCGTCGGACCACCGATTCAAATCGGTGAATCTCTACATCCCTAGTACATACATTGAAAACCTACAAGATTGCTGCTTTCCTAGGACAAACTTGCAGAGCTCAACAACAAGCTGCTAGATGCATTTCAGGTGTGTTGGAGCAGGGAATGGAGCAGGGTCTCCAGAACTGGAGTTTGAGATGTTTTCTAAAATGACATTGATTGTGTTGCCAGATGGTGTCAAAATTCAGGTTAGACATAATATTGCCATTAATTTAGGTCATAACTGAGACTGGAATATTCTACATTGCCTTTTTGATTGATGCTTATTCTGAATATGAACCTTTCATTGGCTGACTGATATAAACAGATGATGTCCAACTTACACTATGGGAAATTACATCAGATAGAGTGAGAAAGCCAAACGGCAATGCCAAATTGGTCAGTGAATGAGCACTGAAAACCTTTAGGGAAATGGTCCATAATCACTGTTTTACACACTGTCCTAAGGTCACACTACACAAGAGGCAGAAGTTCTGTCCACAGATTGATAAAAGAATCGTATTGCATTCTGATGTTAAACATCCATTCAAAACATCATGGGTGCCATGATACCAAACTTAAATTTTCTGGGTTTTGGGGGTATAATATGTTTTGCACTGAAGAGGTCATGTGAGTGTCTAGAGCAGGGATCCCCAATTCCGGTCCTCGAGGGCCGGTGTTCTGCAGGTATTATGAGCTGCCCGGCTGCAACACACCTTGTGACATGTGCAGAGCTTGATGTCAAGCTCTGCACATGTTTGCTAATTACCCACTGATTGGAGTCAGGTATGTTGCAGCAAGGGAGCTCCTAACACCTGCAGGACACCGGCCCTCGAGGACCGGAATTGGGGATCCCTGGTCTAGAGTGAGTAGGAAGTCCCTTTTTCGTGGGCGTTCAGCTTTGTCTTTGTTCAAAAATAGTTTAATCAGACAGCAGCTCATTATTTTACTTAGGTTATTGTTCTACGCAATTCATATTCTCCAATTGGAACACACTATCAAGCAAACAGCTCCGTCTCTCCTTCCACCCACCGCTCTCCCCCTCCCCTCCTTTCCCAGCTAATACAGCTGCATGAGTTGAGCTAGCCTGACTGCTGAGCATGGGTGAATTCCGGTCGAGGTTTTCGGAGCACTGGATTTTGGAAAAAAAAACTTTTGGATTAACACAGAAGGAGACGACGACAGCATTGTCATTACCTGTAAGTTCATTTATTTTCAAAATTCTTTCTCGTTTGATAAACATAGGTCACTTTCTGAAATGCCCACAATGCTAACAGATAGCCTTTAGCAAACAAACTCTGATCGCTAGCTACTGGCAGGTTGACCTAGATTTTCTAAATAAGGTTGTAGCCAATCAAAAATTAAGTGAACTTCATCTCTGGGTAAATCATATCATTACTGTACCCAACCCTTTTACCAAGGAGGGAAATCCAGTGTGTGATAGTCATGTGGTGAAGTTAACATACTGTAGAGACAATCAATAGAAAACTGCAGATGTGGGCCATATTGGAGCCAAGGATGGCAAGGATGCCATAAAACAAACAGCTGAAAGACAAAACCTGATGTGGGAGCACCACCTCAGACAAAATAACACTTGAAAAAGATTCAGAAAAGACTCTGTTTTCTTCTGTGTGATCTATCATATTAAATCCAACACTTTCAGCTAGCTGGCTTTCCTTAACTCCCTTTTGTTCAAATACTCCACTTTTTCCCCAATTTCTGATGAGCACAAGGCCTGAAATGCTCCGATGTTGTGGATCAGCAGAACACAAATGTCTGCAACATGCACTGCAGACTCAGTGCAGATTTTCTGCTTGGACACCAAGTAAAAATCCCCAGAACCCCTCCTGAGTAATGTTGTCACTTTGCAATTGAACATGTGTTTGTATGCTGTTGAGAGTTTGTCCTTTCTGCCGACCTGCAGGCTGTTTTCCACTCATTTATTCTCCGTTTCTGCATGTTTTTGCATGTCATATTCATATTGTAATATAGCATTGCAAGAATTGCATTTGGTCTCACCTGCTATTCTTAAAGTCATGTAAAGGGAAACACTGATTTCCACAGCTCCCCTCCATGCATCTTTTCTCTCGCCAGGGAGATTATCTCCAACAGAAAGCCTCCTGCTGTGACTGGCTTGTGTGAGGAACAACTGCAGAAACAGACCAAACTGTCTGGAATTACTTAAAAGACCTTGAGAATTCTTGAAAATAGCTCAACTTTTAACTTGATTTGAAAAATGTTTTAGTCCTACTTTATTTCTTCATTATAATGAATACTTGGGACATGTTTTACATAAAGTAACTCAATGGCAAATAGGTTATTTTTTATATATTTATCCAAATCTATATATAGATGTACATAAGTACAATCTGTCTAAGGTTTGCTCAAATGTTTACATACCTTCCCATTAAAGAAGGAAAACAATCAGCTGTCTGTAAAATAAACTGAAATTGACTAAACTATTTCAGATTGTGAACTACTCTTTCATAATCTGAGCCCCACGTTGGAATGTGGCCGTGCCATCAGGGAGTATTCAGTATAGGTAGTCAGCCAACATCATTGTTGGGGCACATAATGTTGCTGCATCTAGACCTGATCCTAGACCTGACCAACTGCAGCTACCCCAGATCATAGACTGCCTCCCCATGCTTGCATAGTAGACATGATGGCTGCACCACTTCATCCTCTTTTCTTCTTACCCTGATGCTCCATCACTCTGGAACATGCTAGATCTGGACTCATCAGATCAAATGACCTCCAGAGTCCAATCTTTATCCTCTTCAGCAAACTGAAGCCTTTTTCTCTGGTTAACTTCACTGATTAGTGGTTTTCTAATGGCTACACAACTGAACAGTTGTGTAGCCTGTGTACCCAAGCTTGTTTTTATTTTGATATACTTTTTTTTATTATTATGTCAAGCACTTTCTACCTTTTATCGGTATGAAAAGTGCTTTATAGGTAAAGATTGATTTGAAATTTTCTTTAATTATTAAACATAGCCGTGAGTTCTACTGTTGTTTTTCTGCAAAGTGATTGCCAATCGCCTTATTTCAGGATGTTTTTCTGATCACATTTCTTCCTGAAAGACAATGGTCCCCCACTATCCTTCCAATTTTTTAATTGGACAGTTCTAAACCTAATTTTTGTAGTTTCTCCTAAAATGTTTTCTCTGCTTGATGCCAATGACTTGACCCTTCTTAAACACATTAAAATCTTCCCTCAACAATGAGATGTCATTCCACATACATGTTTAGGAAATGTTGCTTGTTGCATCAGATGGGGTGAAAAAACTTGTTACCCTCTGAAAAGTAATCACTAATTGTCCAATAGTAGCCTTGTACCTATTTGCTTGGTTAAAACCAGGTGTACACATACTTATTAATTTTGTATAAACGCCTACAAAGTCACAAGAAGCACAGGGAGTCAGAAGAGTGTCAGTGGTAAATTTATGTAATTGCTCATCCCATTTCCAGTTAATTAAGTAGGTTTTTCTTCAGATGTATGTAGCTGGCTTAAAAAGCTGCAATTTCATCACGATTCCCATCAGAACTCATCAGACTAAAACTTAACCCCAGTCAAAGAGGAACTATTGTTTCTCTAATCCTGTTAGTTTCTCTATTTTTGCTCTTTTCTTCTTTTATTACCTTGTTGCTGTAGCTTTGATTCCGTATCACAAGTCAACATGACAACAAGCAAGCCGCTCTGCCCGAGGATTACAAGTGTAAGCTGTAAAGCCCAACTGTACCGCAGAGATGCCTTTGCTTACCTAAATCTCCTTGAAGTGTATTTTATTGATGGAATTTTAGATTATTATTGGGCAGTAAAAGGATCATGAGTGTACTTTGGTATGGTTGTGGAGCAGAAAAATTAGCTGCACTTATTACACTGCTTGTGTGATTTATTGTGAGGAAGAAATGGGGCTTATATAGGCTGAATGCCTCCTATATGCTTAGATTTGCAATAACAAAGCCAAAGAAGTGTTGCAGCACAACACCAACTTTCTTTTCCTTACAGACCCAATTAGTGAACCAAAAAACTAGACATAATGACTGTAATACATTTGGTGTGACAGGAGCAAACTTAAATCCTGATCTAGAAACATAGAATTCCCCTTTTAGTTGCTCACTTGCTGAAATATTGCACCATCCCCAAAAGAAGACTAAGACATACAATTTTTACTACTTGTATCTTTCACGTTTTGAGGAATTGTGAATCTGAAAATATTGGGTTTGGATTTGAGTTGTTTTTTTTTTCTTTTTAAATTTTTTTATTTCATCTCATTTTTGTTGGTTCTGGTGGCCTTTAATGACAGTAGCGCAATAACAGGAAAGCAGATGGAGGTAGGCATAAGCCTTCAAAGTACTTCTTCTCACAGCTCTCAAAACTATACTTCCCAGTTTTACTAAATGTTTCTGTCATTCAGTTTAGTTGTTTTTGGCCCCTTCCATTTTCAAATCAATTGTCTATAATTTGAGTCAGGTGTGCTGGATCACGGAAATGTTGAAAACCTTCTGGACATTGGCCCAAGAGGTCCAGAACTGGTGATCCTTGCTGAAATGAAATGAAATGAAATGAAATGAAAAATACTTTATTCATCCCCGAAGGGAAAATCAGTATTGTAAAAGCTCACTTTTTTTTTTTTTTTTTTTTTTTATAAATAAACAAAAAGTCAGTTAGTCTTGTTCTTTAGGGTGATGGTTGCTGGCAGGAATGAATTCCTGTATCTCTCCGTCCTACAGCGAACTTGACGCAGCCTCCCACTGAACACACTCTGTTGATTCTTCACCGTGTTGTGGAGAGGATGGGAAGTGTCCTCCATCATCTTCATAAGCTTGTGAAGCATTCTTTTTGAACGATCAGCTCCAGCGGCTCCAGAGTTATCCCCAGCACAGAACCAGCTTTCTTGATCAGCTTGTTTAGTTTCTTCAAGTCTCTGGTTCTGATGCTGCTGCCCCAGCAGATGGCTGCAAAGCTAATTGCACTTTCTACCACAGACTTATAGAAGATCTGTAACATCTTTTTGCAGACATTAAATGATTTTAGCTTCCTTAAGAAGAAGAGTCTGCTCAGACCTTTCTTGTAGATGTAGTCACAGTTGCATTTCCAATCAAGTCTGTTGTCCAGCTGAACTCCAAGGTATTTGTAGTTCTCTACCACCTCCACCTCCTCTTCCAGGATGTAGACAGGACTATGCTGCTTATTCTTGCTCCTCCTGAAGTCAACAATCATCTCTTTAGTCTTGCTGGTATTTAAGATGAGCTGATTGTTACTGCACCATTTCACAAACTGATTGACAAGTTCCCTGTATTCGGCTTCTTGTCCATCACTAATACACCCCACAACAGCAGAGTCATCAGAATATTTCTGCAGATGACAGGACTCAGAGTTATACTGGAAGTCTGAGGTGTACAGTGTAAAGAGGAATGGTGAGAGTACAGTCCCTTGTGGTGCTCCAGTGCTGCTGACCACCATCTCAGACACACAACCTTTCAGTCTCACAAACTGTGGTCTGTTTGTGAGGTAGTCGTAAATCCAGGTGGTTGTGGAGGGATCCACCTGGAAGTTATGGAGCTTCTGACATAGCAAAGCAGGCTGAATAGTATTAAATGCACTTGAAAAATCAAAGAACATGACCCTCAAAGTGCTGCCTGACTGGTCCAGATGAGAGTAGGCTCTCTGAAGCAAGAAGATGATGGCGTCTTCAACCCCAAGCCCATTACGATATGCGAACTGTAATGGGTCCTGAAAGGTGTTCACTTGCTTGTTGAGGTGAGCCAGTAAGAGTCTCTCCAGGACTTTCATGATGTGAGATGTCAGAGCAACTGGTCTGTAGTCATTTGGTTCAGCTGGTTGTGGTTTTTTAGGGACTGGAACAAGACAGGATGTCTTCCACAGCACAGGAACTCTGTTCTGTCTCAGGCTGGTGTTAAAAGGTGCTGGAGAACCGGACATAGTTGTTCTGAGCAGGTCTTGAGAACTCTGGGACTGACACCATCTGGACCTGCAGCCTTGTTCCGGTTCAGTTTTTCTAGTTGTTTCTTGACCTGGTCACAGGAGACGGTCAGGCTGGAGGTGGAGGCAAAAGAGGTCTCAGGATGTCCTGATGTGGAGGGAGATGAGGCTGTGTTCAGGTCCATGACTGAGGTGCAGGGTGACAGAGTGGAGGTGGGACAGGAAAGCTGTGGGTTCATGGAGGGTGTGTGGAGTGTTGGGTTGTCGGCAGGGGGGGAACTGAACCTATTGAAGAACATGTTCAGTTCGTTAGCTCTGTCCAGACCTCCATCAGTCTGGTCCCCCTTTAGCTTGAAGCCAGTGATTTTCTTCATTCCCGACCATACATCCCTCACGTTGTTCTGCTGGAGCTGGCTCTCCAACTTCTTCCTGTCGTCCTCCTTCACTTCTTAGTCTGTGTTTTCAGTTGTTTTTCTGTGGTCTTCAGTAACTCCCTGTCTCCATCCCTGAAAGCTTTCTTTTTGATGTTCAGCAGCTTTTTCAGGTCACTGGTGATCCAGGGTTTGTTATTGGGGAAGCACCTCACTGTTCTTGTTGGAACGATGCTGTCCACACAGAAGTTTATGTAATCTGTCACACACTCAGTCATGGTGTTGATGTCATCTCCATGAGGTTCACAGAGGACATTCCAGTCTGTGGCCTCAAAGCACCCTCTCAGAGCATCTTCAGCCTCAGTAGACCAGGTTTTAATCATCCTCCTAATGACTGGTTGCTGCTGAACGATGGGCTTGTAGGTGGAGGTGAGAAGAACCAGATTATGATCAGATCTTCCTAGAGGAGGCAGGGCAGAGGAGCTGTATGCATTCTTTGTATTTGCATAAAATAAGTCCAACATCTTATTTTCTCTGGTGGAGCAGCTGACAAACTGCTGGAAAGTTGGCAACGTAGCAGAGAGGGAGACGTTGTTGAAGTCTCCAGAGATCGCCATGAATGAGTTTGGATGCTGTGTTTGTAGTTTAGCCACGACGGAGCTGATGACATCACAGGCTGTCTCTGGTGCGGTACCTGGTATTATATAAACCGCTACCAGAATAACACAGGCAAACTCTCTGGGTAAATAATATGGACGGAAACTCACAGCTAACAGTTCAATGTCTCTTGTGCAGATCTTCTCCTTGACAGTGATGTGTCCTGGATGACACCAGCGCTGACTGACCAGCACTGCAATTCCGCCTCCCTTCCGCTTCCCGCTGAGCTGTATATTTCGGTCTGCACGGACCGTCTTGAAGCCGTGTACAGACGCATTACAGTCCGGGATGTGTTCATGCAGCCAAGTCTCGGTGAAACACATGATACTGCATTCTCTGTACTCTTTCTGAGACCTTGTTAGCACTTCGAGCTCGTCCATCTTGTTAGCTAGCGATCTCACGTTACCCATCACAACAGTTGGAAGAAACGGTTTAAATCTCCACCGTTTTTCTTTCTGCCTTACCCCTGCCCTGCATCCTCTTGTCTTTCTCCTTAAATCCACTGGGATTTGACGTGTTTTTTCGCTGAAAATCTTGATTTGGGAGAGTTTTAACAGTTGATCACGGTGGTAAACAATTTTTCCGTTGCTATGGATACACATCATAACAAGCAGTGAAAAAAGCCAATATACGAGGAAAAATCTCCCGAATTGCACACCGTTGAAACCAGCATAAAAATCCTCCAAGAAAAACCTAATCTGACGAATAATGTCGATAAAAAAGACAACTATATTAGAAAAAAACACAAAAGTTAAGGGAGAGCTTTCACAAATTGCAGCTACCTAGCAGCGCATTCCAGAATTTTTTTTCAAATTTTTTTTTTGCTGCAGACTGTTTCAAACTTTACAAACATTGTAACTTTTTGGTGGGTGTAGCTTAGTCTGCAGGGAAGAGGCTAGAAGCCATGTTGGCAAGTGGCAGCTTACAATTTTTGGTGGCATTTTTGTAAGTGGAAAGTTTTCAAACAAGTGCTTCAGTCTCGAATAATATGTCCAGACACTCAGGGTGCGTTCACACTCTGGCTGTTTGGTCCGCTTCAAACGGACCGTGGTCCAATTCCACTGATGGTTCGCTTCCTTTGGTGCAGTTTGAACACCAACCGTCCTCTGGTGCGCGCCAAAGAAGCGGACTCTGGGCCGCCTGAAGGCCGGGGGTCTCGGGTTCACTTGCAAATGGACTTTGTCAACCACAATAAAGCAGAAGAAGTAGGAGAAAGTGGGGTATATTATCATTTGGATCGGAGAGAAAACGAAACAAACAGCGCATTTTTAAAGAAGCCGAGGTCAAAACAACAACGATAAACAACTGGAAAATGTGTAGACGGATGGAGTGGGCAAATAATATAAGCAGAAAGATTTCCACTTTAATCCCGTAGTCCATTTTCCTTCTTCCTGCTTTTTCACCATCATCAGTGGTTGTATTTGGGAGCGTCGCCCCTTAGTGAGCAGTTGTTTAACTACGGTGGTTTAAACAGGCGGTTTGCTCCGCTTCAGTTTCTGCAGTTTGAACGCAAACCAAAGCAATGAAAGGTCCGAAATTTTTCAGAAATCAACGCCCAATCGGACCGAGGTCCTGGACTATCCTAGTGTGAATGCAATCTTACTCTATGGGACCATGACAGCTGTTTTGTAAATTAACACCAACAGATGGAAGCAGGCTGGCTGACCCAGACACCTTACAAGAGAGGCATGAAGATCTTCCAGGCTGCTGACAGTGGAGTGGCCAGACATCTGATCCAGACACCATGTGTGCGCACCAAAAGGAAACTTAAAGCAAATAAATTCCTGAACGCGAACAATTATCATAAATGGTCAAATTCAAATATAGGATGCATTAATCTTTGTTCAAATGTGTGTGCTGCGGTCTGAAGTTTTGCCGAGACAGAGTTAAAGAAAGAAGAATGGCATGTACGGCACCTGGGTCATCGTAAACCCGGACAACATTACCATTTTAACAGCAAACTGCACCTGTATGGCTGGGTAAGGTTAAGCTAACGGAAATACTTGCAGCTGTTCTACTCATTCTGTTATGTGTTTATATGATGATTCATTGTTTGGCTTTTAGATGAAGTACACAGTGCGCACTATGCACTGAATCCCAGTGCACTCGGGCAAGTGTGCGGTTTGAGACACGGCTTCAGTCTGCAGCAGAGTAGCAAAATGGTGGTTTTTAGTCAGCTGACAGCAATTCCAAACATGCCTTACCTTTATCCCGCCACTTAGGAGGCTAATTTGCATTAGCTCTTGTTACTTTCAAGTTAGCTTGGTTAGCATTTAGCCCAGAGTACGTTTGTTGTCAAACATTTGCCCCGAGTCCCTTTCCATGAGTGATGAGACACGTGACACGGCAAGGTGGTGACAGTGGGAAACGCCCAACTGGCTTCACTTTCCCATATTCAGACGTGACTGGACACTATGTCTATTTTTTCTACAGTCTTTGTTTCAACCATAACTGTCTTTGTTTTTTTCTAAGCACTCCTTTTCCGTGTTGTCCTAAAAAGGGGAAAAATACTGCCACAAACATTGTTCCTCCTGTTCTGGCACCCAAACACACAAACCGACATTTTAAAGTAGTAAAAACACTTGTATAACTCATTTCTACAATCCTCCCTACGCGCTTTCCTCTGTTTTTGCCTCCAGCTACAGGAGTGACATCACTGTGACGTATGAAGTAAAAGGGTCTATGTGGTGAGATGTTTTAAGCATTTCTTCGGAGAGAGTTTTTCTGACTGTTAAAGGCAGTGAAACCACCATGGCTCTATGTCAAAAAACTCCTGGGCCATTTGAGGAAAACATGCTGGGTCGAGGTGGTATCCCTGCTGTAGCTTGTCCCTACTTGGCTTTGCAGCTGAACTTTACTGCAGGATGAGATCGACCTCCCTCTGCTCTTTCTCTCAGCTCCAGGTTGATGCTTCTGCACAAGGTCAAAGAGGCATGTCAACCTATGTGCACTTAGTGAGAAATTACTGGAGGTGCTGATTGCCAGAAAATAACAGTTTATAGAAAAACTAGGGCAAGAGACAAGAAAGAAACAACGAAGAAGAACCAAGTTATCAGACGGTAAAGAATATTTGACCCAAAAGGTGCACTTATGGCCCACAACCAAGCAGTCATTGATTTACTTTTGGGTGCAAAAACTCATCCATATACTTTGGGTTATAATGCATTTTAGGATATTTCAACAAACAATACCAGACTGAACAAGACTTGCATAAACCACATGCATTCTGCAGCCTTATAAAGATGCATTTGCATATGTATGGGTACGATTTGTCTCAAATAAAAGAATAGTAACTACATGGAAATCCTGTATGCATAAAGACTTGTAGCAAGTAACTCAACAAACATAAATAAACAAGAAAATGTTTCTTTCTCGATCCAAGGATCAGACCAGATGTTTGATCAGGATGGAAGATTGAAGAAAAGATTCAATGCAATGCAAAGGTTTCCTTAAAGGTGCATTGTGTAAGTTTGAATGTTAAATACTATTCTTTTCTTTCCTCCACATGCTCTTACAATTGCCTGATGTGTAGAATGAAGTGATCTTTCTTCACTGCGGTGGTCTCTATAGTACTGTTTCTGAATGCTCAATGCGAGAGTCTCGGGTACGAAGCCCCAAGGGGGCGCTTGTGGGGGAGACGAGCTGCGTGTTCTTGTTCGTCTGGCTGTGCCGGCATCCGCCACTGCAGGTCCGCACATGTTGAGACAACACTGACTGCTGCTAAAACATGGAGAGCAGGTGCCTCTCAAACCCCAACTCAGACTCCAGTAGGATAAAGAAGAAAAGTTTGGTCTTGTGAGAAGAAGAGAACCAAACTGGAGTCTGACCCGTCCCCACGGCAGGGAGGCGTTTTTCAGCACAACACCAGCACCGGAGTAATACGGGAGTAAACAGCCAAGCAGCTTTTTTTCTTTCTTTTTTTAATTGGAGGGCACTCGGATCCACTCTGGGAATAAAACCGGACCCACAGCTGGCTTTCTTCTTGCTCACAAGGTAAATGTGATGACAGAAATAAGGATGCATAATGTTGCAATGCTAAGTTTTTAGCATGTAAATGTAGCAGTATGACAGCTACATGACTGTTCCTGGGGAAGAGATACACTCTAGCTACTTATTAAATTTAGTTGATGCGGTGATTTTATAAGATAATCATGGTCTCAGCCTCTGAATTTTGATATTTGATCTACAAGCCAGCGTTAGCCTGGTGTTACCGTTAGCCTACAGTTTGTCAGTTTATTCAACGATCAAACCGTAAACAACCTGTAGATTTATAACTATTCAGTAGACATTGTGACTCTAACTTGGGGCTCAGATTGAGTGTAATGTGTGTTAAATTGAAGACCAACGCAGTCAAAGCAGCTCATGGGTGTGCATGACATTAGCGTCACTTCCACTTGTCACCAGAGGGGGCGAACTTCTGGAAAAAAGCTGGAACTTGCGCTGCACTCCTTTAACCAGGCAATATTTAAAAATGACATATTAAAGGAGAACTCTGTAAGTTTTTCACCTTAATAAATATTTTTGGAATCCCTGTGGGGCTAAACAAAGTGTTTATGGAGCGATTCGGGGATCAAAATAGAGGAAAGACAGGTAGAGAAGCTGTCGGTGTGCTGTGGGGGTGTAGGGGGTACGAACTTTACGACAGTAAAAGGACGCCACTAGGGGGAGCCCCGAGCTGAAGTTACTGAGTTCCCTCCAAACCCTCTGTGGAGGTACCTTTTTTTTTAATATAGCTTTTAATATAACTGCTTCATATTCAACCTTTAATATAGTATGAATTGGATTAATAGATATTACTTAATAAATCTGATAATATAGTTGGATTAAAGAGATTATAACTGGACCAGGTAGTTTGGATTGAACAAAGCAATCTACATTAAAATTGATATGATGTTGATGCTACTTTATTACTTATGTCCTTGACTAACAGCATCATTGATAAAAATTGATCCCACATTTAGTTAAACCTTCACTGTTTTGCACCATTAGAAAAAATAAAGTTTGTTCACAAGTTGTCACATGCATGGTTTTTGAGAGGGCTAGAAAATGGTCGTTAAATCCAAAACTCCAGAGGAGACCAATTTGCTCGTCTGAACTTTCTTTTTATGTTTTCTTCTCTTTTGGCATTTCTGATGGCTTCTAAACAGAAACATCTCATGCACAAAAAAAATGTTTTTTGTAAAGTTTGTGATTTCTCTACATGGCATATTCTCGCATCCACAGTAAGCGGTGAACAAACCAACAAACTGCTGTTGCAAACCTCACAGCTCTGCGATGAGCATAGCAGCTCCTTCCTCCTCTGTTACTCCACTGAAGGGCAAAGGCAGAGACTTTTTGCAACAAATCATCAGGTTGATCATTCTCCAACTTCCCGTTGCATGAACACACACATCTTTGTCACTTCCAGTTTCATTGCTGCTTTCCAAAGCCAAAAGTTGCCAGCTGAAGTACCCAGCTTTAATTAGAGCCTTAGAACTTGTTTTATACATCAAAGCTGTATATTTAGCAAGTTTTCCTCCATAAAAATAATCCCTTCATGCCTTAAAATGGCTTAGATGTAGCTCTTCACCCTCACCTCGTTTAGTATGCGTAAATCTATGAATATGCAAATTGATCCCAGCATTAATCTCCACTGCTTGCCTGCAACTCCACACCTTCATCTCTGCTTAAACCCAGTAGCTCTGGCTCAAATGACACATTATCTCAGTGGTCTGGAACGAACATTTAGAGTATTGTGTGTTGTGGACTATTTGGACTCTTTACACAAATGATATAATGCTTTCAAAAGCTCTTTGGGTCTTTTCCTTTTCACTTTGTAAATTACGTGACTTGCCGAATTTAAGAAACCAGTATATTTGATGTGATATATTTCAGTTATAAATGAATATTAGAAGCCTAGAGCCATTTAAACTGGGGTTTTTCATCACTGGGATGCTGCTTTCTAGAGATCTTTCCTTTTTTTTTCTCAAATGTGTTATCTGCTTGTCTACCATGGGGCTAAAGTACCAATTATGGAGGGTTTAAGAAAGAATCCCGACTACTTATTCAGCCTACCAATTCAGCCTGTTTTAGCCTCGATATCCCCAGCCAAAGATAATTTTTCACCAACTCTGCAGCACAGAATACATAAACAATCAAAGCAAACTAAAACTGAGTAGCGGGAGAACTTCCACTTAGTTCCAGAGCAGCAGCATGCACTGCAGGTCAGCTTGATGAGCAAACATGTTATGTAGGTCATGATGTTTGACTATTTCCTGAGCTTCTCTTTCTTCCTTCATGTTTTTGTATATTTTGAGCATTAATAACAAGCTTAATAGACATACAGTAAATAACATGCAAATAGAATGCAAATATTATTAGTGAATGGGCTACAGGGACTGGCTTTGCAGAGATGAGCACATCTTTTTTTTCTTTGCATAAAATGCTGAAACTAGCTGACCGCTGCAACCTAAAACATATTCATGTCATCCAGCATATTCCTTAGAAACTACATATGATAGTAAAAAAAGTAAAGCCACACTTGAAAGTAAATTTCATGGCTAAAAAGAACAAATTGAAATGTGTCAGTCTTGTACTTTTCTAACATCTTTTACCGAGGGTATTTCTTTTAGACCCCAGAGCACAGCCTTCAGACAAGAAGGCACTTTGGAAGACTAGTTTTGAATTTTGGCCACCATTACTGCAAAACTTGTCAAAACTTGAGAATAAAAGTAAAGTTTGAGCCTTATCAAGAACCCAGAAATAACAGCTTCCCAGCATCTTCCAAAACCATGCCATCTCTTTTAGCCATCAATGCCTAAACATTGTAGAGAAACTCTGGGAAGTTTAAAGGTGCGATACCAACTGTTTGGAAATGGCATGTGGAAAGAAAGAATAAAAGATATTAACCGAAAACATCCAAACCAGGAAGAAATCATACAATGCTGGTTCATTTTCATTCATTATTGCTGTTGTATGCTCAGTAGTTTGTTGCTTATTAATGTAAATTATAAAATTACAAAAGCAATTTTCTACCTTTTGCAGTGATCAAGCACTTCTGTGGATGTTACCAATAACATGAGCGTTTGGTCTAAATGATTTTTGTTCATATAAAAGCTGTGGTTTAATCATAAGCTGGGCAAGACCAAAGGGTTTTGTAGGTGTGAAAAGTACGCATGGAGGGCCAGACAGGATTCAATCCCCAGACTCCTGGGTGAGAGTCATGTGCGCTTACAGTCAGCCAAAGGGATTTCCCTGTGGCCAAGCAGCCAGGATGCATGATCAATCAGAGGCATAGTAACAGAACCCCACACAGTCACAACTCTCACCCTCTTTCCACAAGCACATCCTCGTGCTCTACACAAGCTGCCACCATTTTCAAATCCATGGACTGATTACCCGTGTTGCACATGGATCCTGCCGACAACACTAGAATGCGGCAAGGTACGCACGGAGGGCCCGGTCGAGATTTGATCTCCAGACTCCCAGGTGAGTCACAAATGCTTCCAAAGGGAAATCCGTGTCGCGAAGTAGCCAGGACACATGGTCAATCGGAGGAATAGTGACAGGACCCCACACTGTCGCATAGGGACTTGCTAATTTTAACTAGAAAGGTCAAAAGTGGCCATAGAGAGCCCTTGAGTATGAGTGATATTTTTGTACTCAGTAAAGATATTTGTCATTTAGAAAGTGGTTCTTAACCATAGGCCGCTGATTATGATTAGCATTACAGATAAAGATCTGCCTTTAAGAAAGGCCGTTCAAGCCTCAGTCTTCAACTGGGGGAAGACGGTATGTTTGCAGTACAATTAATAACAATTTGACCTTGACAACTTAGCTATGTCATGCCAACATGATAATTTAATATTGTACTAATCAAAGTTGAATTTTGCCAGGGACCCTAAAGTGTTTCGTAATTCTTTAAATGCAGAAACATCTTTGTTCGAGATTAAACATCAACCCTCTAAAGGGTCATGATTGGGGCATTTTCATTAGCAACTGAATTGATTTAAGTACAAAATCAAAAGCTTAGCATACACGCAGCAGGGGGAATTCCTACTGTGTTAGAAAGAGATATACTGGGAGAGAAATTTAGATGTAAGAGACTAATTTGACAAAGCATTAACCTTAACCTCAATATGCATCTATAACACGTTAAATTTCGGCTCACAAGAAATTCATTGATTTTAAAGGCATCCTTGGGGAGAGACAAGTGCAGCCACAGCTTGGTACTTTGTTGCAGATGAGACCCCAGCTGAGCATCCACCTGGAGAATACTGATGGTAAAATGATGTTACTCTTTAGAGGTGTTGTGGTTTTCAGCAGGTGCATCGTGTTCTTAGCAGTCACAGTAACATGATCTAGTCTTGGATTCACTGTCACCAAACACATTCATGCCCTTTTTTTTCTTCACTGCTGCCAGCACTGATAAGAGAGAGCAGGAACTATTTCCTCCCAAGGCTTTGCAGCTGGAGTAAAAATTGATCAGATATCATTTAAATTCACCCTGTTTTTGACAGATGAAATTCTAGCAGTTTTCACCATTTTCTTCTACAAGGTTCTACCAGAATCTGTACAAGCGAGTGTAATGCAAGGATTGTTCTTTATGCTAAAATAGTCCAGGTACATCACACCAGGCTAATCAACCGACAGTGACTTTACGGCATGATTGAAGCCCCCGTCAACTAAAATGTGTTTTGTTAGCTGTTTTACACCCTAAATGTGCAGTGTATCCATCTATCCATATTCTTGCTGCCTATCTGGGGTCGGGATAGGGGCAGCTGCCTAAGCAAGGAAGCTCCAACTTCCCTTTGCCAGTTTGTCCAGGGGGATCCCAAGACATTCCCAGGCCAGTCAAGAGATGTCCTGGGTGTTCCCTGGGTTCTCCTCCCGGGATACGTGCCCAGAATATCTCACCAGGAGGTGTTCAGGCGTCCTCCTGAATGACTGAGCTTATCACGCTATCTCTATAGAAAAGTCCAGACACCTTCTCTGTCTAAGAGGCTGCTGCCCTTCCCTCTTAGTGATATGATCCTAGGCTTTCATTTAAGGTACCTGACCATGTGTTGTGCTCATCTAAATAAAGCTGAATCCCTTTTAGAGGTTCAACTCTCTGAAACAGGAACCGGTTCTTCTTATTCACCACAAAGAATAGTCTCTTAGAGTCCACTCGTTCATGAGCAATACATCACTACTTAGTACTGTAGTACTCATCCCCCCCTAAATCACAGTGATACCCCCTCTTGGACAGTCTCACTACAACATTTGAGCAATTCCTGTCCAACGTGCTGTCTTAACAGGACTTTTGAAGGGACCCTGCATACGTGTCAGAGCAGAGATGCTTGATACAAAGGCCATCTTGGCTTGTGAAAATCTGCTCTGTCTTCTTGATGGCATCTGTAGCATCCTTAGACTTGAGAAGACCAGATTATGAATGTCTCATGACAAATTAAATGATACCTCTAACAACCCTGCAGGTCCCTTTGATAGTAGTGTAATGTCAGAAAAACAGGGTGACCAATAAAACAGATTTATCACAGGTCAGTTTCACTTATAGACCCAATCTACTTGATATCGGCAAAATATTGAATCAATTAACTTGAATTTGTCCTCTGATCCTCTCTGAAAAGAAAATAGTTGAACCAGCTTAATTGAACTGTTTCACCTAAATAAATTAATTATTCTCAAATCAACATTTTGCATTAATCCAACTAAAAATTAGGACAAATCAACTCTAAGTTTTCAGTTTTCCAACTCAATAATTTGCCTAACCCCAAAGTGAAATCTTTTCACTCCACCGCGACAGTGGAGGATAAACCGTGACCTGCGTCTGGTCCTGGGTTTCCAAACAGCAGGTTGATGACATGCTGTCCTGATGGGATTTAATAGGTTTATAATGCTGTAACCGATGTGGGACTGCAGGTCATTAAACTGGGCTGGATCAGATGAAAACTGCGCCCATTGTCTGCACGCAACTCCCGGAGTAAACAGTAAAACTGACCAACCTGAGATCTTCTATCAACTATCTGATGAATCTACACACAGAGCAGAGACCCGACGATGTCGTTCTCAAGCCAAGCAGCTGCTCAGTTTCATCCGCCATCGTACAAAGACACAGACAAAGGAAAACAACTGGGTCCACCACAATCTAGACTCACTACCCTCCAGAGTTTTGTCTCTGGATGTCAGGATATAACTTAATGTGGACCAGCATCAAACTTTGGGCGTCAAGCGCATTTTTTCTGCCGGCAACGCGTTCGGTCTGAACAAACCATTATTCAGTTAGAGTATGTAATAGAGAAGATCCAGTCTGTGACAGAACAGCAACATCAAAAGTAGGGAAGTGAGTCATGTTGGATCCATCTTAGACATATAATTATTATTTGGTGGTGAGTTTATCTCCTTGTGTTGTCTTTTACACTCATGATGCCAACTTTGACATCCAAACTGAATGGAATTTCTCAACTTGCTCGAAATGTGAACATAACAGAGGCAGTAAACACAATACAAATTTATAGGAGAACAATCATAAAACGTTCATTTCCTTTTGAATTTGCTTTTCCCATGAGTCTTTGTGGTCCTGAAATGTCAGGTTTTGAAAATAGCCGCACCCCCTTTGTTGTTCATGCATGTTAAAGCTGCAACAACTTACTTTGAGTGAACTTAAAAAAAAATATTTCAAATTAGAGACTGTGGTTTTTAAGCTGATTTATTTTAAAAATAAGACTTGATCACCTAACCAAAAAAAAAGCTAGATCAATATAAAGTCTTTCATATCAACAGCCAAAATACTCTTCAGAGTGTAAAGTCAATTCAGAAAATGAATTGAAACAATTGCCTGTTTCTGGTGCTGGGACTGACTAGATTTTAATCAAGTTTGTAGCACAAAAACAAATTCATTTCCACAATGTCTGCTCAAAAGAGGAACAGGAAAGGAAAAGAAAAGGCCACGTGAGAGAAAATCTTAGTGAGATATTCCCTTTATCTGCGCCTATTGAAATACAGCAAGTGCAACTAACACTGGCTGCTGCTGATAGTATACCACTGGCTCCCAACCAGTTGCAGAAAATTTCACCCAGTCAGGATCATAGACATCTTAAAAGCTTCCTGCAAAACAGAAACTGCTAAATATGTTATCTTGATAGATAGCTGGACTGTTTTGCAGTTTCTCATCCTGCAATCCCTTAATTTGCAGGATGGAGTGTGTTTAGTTAATGTGGATAAAAGCATAAAAGAGAGAAAAAGGTGAAAATGGACAGAAAAATAGAGGGAATCCTTTTGTGACAACACCACAATTTCAACAATTCCATCACTCTGGAAGAAAAAAATATTTGACATTTCTTGGATACCACAAATTGAAACATCAACAGTGAGCGGCCTCCTGCAAAGCAAAAAACAGGCTTACAGCGCTGCTGGAGCAATGTCATTTGTTTATACAGAGACTCTCAGCAAGCTAAAGGTCATGTTTTGTTTTATATATTTTTAATGGGTTTCTGGGCTTTGGCTTGGTTGTACACAAAGCATTCTGAGAATCTGGGTTTTCACATCTCCCAGAATGCTCTGGAGTGAGGTCGAGTGGCACAGCAAAAGAACCAGAAAAGCAAACACTATAAACTATGCTTATATTTAAATCACGTTTACATGAAGCAGCATATTAGCATTCCTCTACCTTTGCTGATATGTGTTATTATCACAGGTTTGTGTTGCCTCAGTATACTGATATTCATAACAGGGAGGCTGTCTTTGGAGTTCAAGCTGTGCATTGATGCCGTTTCTGTGCAATACGGCACAATATGATTTGCAGAGTGTGCTACAAACTTGCTTACGATCTAAGGTATATACTGTAAATCTACGCAGTGCCAGTCCAAGTGACAGGTTAGCCAATTCATTTCTACTCTCCTATTGTTGGATTTTATAAAAAAAAAAAAATTCCCTTTTCTGCCCACGTAAAATATTGTCAACTGCACTGAAAAAAGAAATTAGTTGACCCAACTTAACCAAATCAGGTCATCTTGTTTTAACTGTTAATTTGAGTCAACTTATTAAGTCAAGGTTATTCTACACTGTAAAAACAGTCGATCTAACCAAGTTTTACGGTCTTATATTCAGCAAAAACTCGCTTATCGACCTTGATTTGAGAGTAATATTGACGAGCAGAATATCTAAGATTATTCATGTTTTGAGAGCAAATGTCTTTATTTATTACTTAAAAACTGAATTCTAACATCGGTTATTTTATATGCATATTAAGTTCAATTATGGGTGCATTCACAACAGGATAGTTCGGGACCTCAGTCCGAATGGGCAGGGATATCTGAAAAATTTCGGACCTGTCTTTGCTTTGGTTTGTGTTCAAACTTCAATAACTGAAGCAGACCAAACCACCCGGTTAAACCACTGTCGCTAAACAATTAGGGCTGTGTGATATACTGATATGATAATGCAATATGATATTTACATGAAAGAGATATATTTATATCGCAGTATTAGTTGCACCAATTTTTTTGCTTTATTTTTTTGTAATGACCCGGCTGCACCTCGACTGAAAACAAACAGGTCACCTGATTAATTAATAAGGGTTGGCAAAAATATTGATACACTCAAATATCAGAATATTTTCATATGCTGATACCATATCTACAGTTATAAATGCGGTATCGATCTATTTTACTTATGAAGTCTCGGGAGATTTCATCGTTTTGTCACGAAATCTCATGAAATTTCACGAAATACTGTGAGATTTTGTAACAGAACAATGGAATCTTGTGGTACTCTTGCAAGATTTTGTGACAAAATGATGATATCTCGCAAGATTTCATCAGTAAAATCGAGTTGAGTTACAAAGGCTTGTAAAAGTATTCACCCCAACAAACGGCTTTTCGCTTTAGAATTTTTTATTATTCGATGTATGCAAAATGACAGCAGCCTTGAAGATGGGTGTATGTGGGTGTACACACACACACACACATATATATATATATATATATATATATACACACACACAGACAAACACACACACAAACAGTGGGTATGGAAAGTATTGTTACCCATTTAAACTTTTCACACTTTGTTTCATTGCAGCCATTGGCCAAAATCAAAAAAGTTCGTTTTATTTCTCATTAATATACACTCAGCACCCCCATCTTGAAAAAAAAAAAAAAAAAAAATGTAGAAGATTTTGCAAATTTATTTTAAAAAAATGAAAAACTGAAATATCACATGGTCATAAGTATTCAGTACTTTGCTCAGTACTGAGTAGAAGTACTTCTGAGCTGGTGCAGCCATGAGTCTTCTTGGGAATGATGCAACAAGTGTTCCACACCTGGATTTGGGATCTTCTGGTTCTTCTTGCAGATCCTCTCCAGTTCTGTCAGGTTGGATGGTGAACGGTGGTGTTCAGCCATTTTCAGGTCTCTCAGAGATGCTCAGTTGGGTTTAAGTCAGGGTTCTGGCTGGGCCGGTCCAGAATGGTCCAGAGTTGTTCTGATCCACTCCTTTGTTATTTCAGCTGTGTGCTGAGGGTCATTGTCTTGTTGGAAGGTGAACCTTCGGCCCAGTCTGAGCTCCTGAACTCTGGAAGAACTTTTCTTCCAGGATCTCTGTACTTGGCCGCATTCATCTTTCCTTCAACTGCAACCAGTCGTCCTGTCCCTGCAGCTGAAACCCCTCCCCATAGCATGATGCTGCCACCACCATGTTTCACTGTTGGGATGGTATTGGGCAGGTGATGAGCAGTGCCTGGTTTTCTCCACACATACTGCTTAGAATTAACTCCAAAAAGTTCAGTCTTCATCTCATCACACCAGAGAACTTTATTTCTCACAGTCTGGGAGTCCTTCATGTGTTTTTGGCAAACTCTATGCGGCTTTCATATGTCTGCACTGAGGAGAGGCTTCCATCGGGCCACTCTGCCATAAAGCCCCGACTGGTGGAGGCTGCAGTGATAGTTGACTTTGTGGAACTTTCTCCATCTCCCTGCTGCATCTCTGCAGCTCAGCCACAGTGATCTTTGGCTTCTTCTTTACTCTCTCACCAAGGCTCTTCTCCCACCATTGCTCAGTTTGGCTGGACGGCCGGGTCTAGGAAGAGTTCTGGTCATCCCAAACTTCTTCCATGTAAGGACTATGGAGGCCACCGTGCTCTTAGGAACCTTTAGTGCTGCAGAAACTCTTTTGTAACCTTGTCCAGATCTGTGCCTCGCCACAATTCTGTCTCTGAGCTCCTTGGACATTTCCTTCCACCCCATGATTCTCATTTGCTCTGACATGCACTGTGAGCTGGAAGCTCTTATATAGACAGGTGTGAGCCTTTCCTAATCAAGTCCAATCAATTTATTTAAACACAGCTTGACTCCAATGAAGGAGTAGAACCATCTCAAGGAGGATCAGAAGGATAAACAGCCTGTGGGTTAAATATAAGTGTCACTGTGAAGGGTCTGAATACTTATGACCATGTGATATTTCAGTTTTTCTTTTTTAATAAATTTCCAAAAAATTCTACTTTTCTGTTTTTTTTCTGTCAAGATGGGGTGCTGAGAGCACATTCATCAGAAATAAAATGAACTTTTTTGATTTTAGCAAATGGCTGCAATGAAACAGTAAAAAGTGTAAAGGGGTCTGAATACTTTTTCTGTACCCACTGTATACTGTATACAGTATAATATTAATGATCTTGGCCCACTGGGGCCTGTGCCCCGTGGGTGTATGATGCTCTGACTGGGACATTCTCCTGCTGCCCTCTCGGTGGAGGAAGGGTCTACTCTGCAGTGTGGTGGCTGGGATTTGTGGTTTTTAAAAAAACACAAAAAATAGAAACAAATTAGGTCAGTTTAAATTTGGATGTGCACATTCAGTCACCAGAAATCCAGCCTGTTAAAAAAATGAAGTCTCTTTACTTTCTGCAGTTCTGTGAGTTATGTCCCTAAAGGTTGGATAAGCAGGCTTGTGCTCAAAAGGTTAGCAGTTCAAATCTCTGGAGCAACTGGAGGGGGAAAAAATAATGATAAAAGACAAATCAGCAGAGAAACTGGGAGTACGAGTAAGTCCCTCTCCCCCCGGGGTCTGGCTAAGTGCTTTCTGTCAGGGCTTAAGCCCTGAATGTTTTCAGATTAGCCCAGAGAAGCTTTTGACCAGGGAGTTTGAATAAGTTTTACATTTTTTTTACGATCACACCTATCTCCCTTTTCTTTTTGTGAATTTTGCCATTACATCACACTAAATCCAAGCTACATTAAGTTTTAAGTGGGGATAACAATACAAAGAAAAAATGTGATAATATTTCTTTAAGGGACTAGAGGCAGGAATTGCGAAAGAATAAACAAGCATGTCCAGTTCTTTTTTTTTACTAATGGGTGATGAAGTGTTAAAAAACAGAACGAGTCCACCCACGTCTCTCTCCGTTGCCTTGAACAGGCTGTGTGCTGCATAAAGCGCTGCAATTCGGTGGCTGAACTTCCCGCGCAGGTCCTGTGACGGCTTTGCTGGTGGCTGCAGTTGCCCCCAGCGGCAGTTGCGAGTCTCATTTCTGAATCTTGCCTCAAGTCCCTTCAATGATTTAGGCTTGTTTTGTGGCTGCAGGACCTGGATACATCGCAGTCATTGAGTGGATACTGAACTGTTTTATAGAGGGCTGTCCAATTTGGGGCCTGGGGGCCAAAGTTGGCCCGCAAGCTACTATTTTTGGCCCGCTGCCAGTGGTCATTCTTTTCAAAATTTAGATTTTCCGAGTAATGTGAAAAGTTCTTTTAATATTTATTCAATGTTGCACTTCCCTTGCTGACCACAAATGACCATTGCATTACATTGTTGTTCTTCTATCAGCCCAGATCTAGAAGCCCATGATCGTAGAATAAATTAGAAGAATGTCAAATGTCAGAGATAGATCAAAGGCTGTGGTACACTGACAAGAGAAAGTTTAAAAGTAGTCTGGAACATGAGTACTTCTTTTTTTAAAGCATTATGCCTCATATTCAAGCAGAAAGTTGCTGTTTTCAAAAGAGTGTAATCTCTGTCTATATATTTTTGGTCTCATGGAGGTTTGAATTTATGTTTTATCAAATCTGTTTGAAGGCCAATCTCAATATTTAGGCTGTAAAAAAAAAATTGTTTTATTCATTTCACACATTACTTTTAATGAGGTTTTATTTTGGACAATAGGGGATTATCACGCTTCCGTGTTCCGAACTTCCGGTTTGAAACACTTTTAGAGGGCCCACTTCTGGCCCAGTTCAATGTACCTGCTTTACTTCGTAGATAACGTGAATAAACGCCAACCCTACTGAAATTTTCACGGATTCTAGACTGAAGTGATACTAAGGAAGAAGTGGATCAAAGCGATCGATTCGCCGCGGTGAAGGGCCGAACTTTATAATAAAACGACACACGTTTGTTTGTCGCCGGTGGGACACTTCACAGCATGCTAGCATTAGCCAGCTAGCGTTTACTGACGTGCTTAACATTGTGCGTCCTAAAACACACAAACATCTGAAAATCGGGTCTGTACCCCCCCGTTTCCAGTGGAACAACTGGGGACTGCCAAGAAAGGAGACGCTTTCAGATGCTTGTGTGTTTTCAGCCGCACAAAGTTAGGCACGTCATCAAGCTGGCTAATGCTTACAGGCTAACACGACTGTATAGTCTGCCGGCCACAAACAAACATGTGTTTTATTATAAAGTTCGGCCCTTCACCGCGGCGAATCGATCGCTTTGATCCACTTCTTCCTTAGTATCATTTCAGTCTAGAATGAAAACTTGAGTATGTTTGGAGTTTATCCGATTTAAACAGTATAACAGAGCAGGAACGGCTGTCGTTAACATGGCCCGGAAGAGGAAGTGTCCAAAATCCGGGAACTTCCGGTAAGCGTGATAATCCCCTATTATGCTATAGGCTGAGTATATTGAATTTCATACACTGCAACACAGAATTTTCAGTTCACATCCACCCCGAGTCATTGAATCGCTCCATAAACACTTTGTTTAGCTCCACGGGGATTCTGAAAAGCATTTATTAAGGTAAAAAAAGTTACTTAGTTTTCCTTTGAGAAATATCACCTTTATTTATTTATTTTTTTAAGTGTCATGGAAACACGACTGACTTCATTTCCTGTTTAATGCTCATAGCTTATGGTGTTGTGTCAGATGGTTTGAATTAAGCCACGTCCCATGAGCTTTAAATTCTACAGCCTCACATAGTGAACCATGTAGCTCCATAAGTTATAAAAATATTTTCCCCGTAATGAAACCGCATATGATAAGATCAGAGCCCATACAGTTAAATGTAAACCTGCTATTTATTCAAGCCTTCAATCCATCCCGTGGACATCCTTGGACATTATCTTGAATCTCTACATTAAGCATATGTCAGGGCTGGGTAGGGTATAATTTAAGATGTGATATATTGATTCTTATCTTTTTAGACATTTCTTGATTTATTACATGTCATCTTTGTCAGCAGAAGGCAGAGATTCATCAATATTTTGCACACATTTTTCTCAGCAGAGGCCAGGACTTGGATTATTCAGTCATGAAACATTCATGTGACATGAATTAATATGTGAACCACCTGATATTTTCTCTTGAGCTTTTTTTTTTCTCTTTACTGTGGCATCGAGTCTTTTCGAGAAATAAATCATATGAACAGAAACGTATATAATTTACCTGCTTCAAAGCTCAACATTTGTGTGAGCTGGTGTTGGTGTCGGTGCATGCAGCCTCGTAGCTGAGCGTTTAAATGAAAATGACGTGGCTCCACTGACAAACTGGTCTTGTTTAACCTAAAACAGGTCTGAAAATGAGCTTTTGACGACTATTGGCACAATATTTTCATATTCATTGTTGATTGCAGTGGATTCTGTCAAACTTTATTGCTGTTTAATTTAGTAAAATACCAACAACTTACCTAACCAACAACTTAAAACCAGACATATTATAAGTAGCTTAAAAACAAGTCAGTCTGTAGCAGCAGCAGCTGCACTGTAGTCACATGACACTAAAAGGAATGCTGGGAAATGAAGTTCTTCCACAATAACAGGGACTTTTATACATGCTGGTGCTAATGGAACAAGAATCCATGGGATTTTGTAAAGGAGCAACAAGATTTTGCAAGATTTTTTTTAGCAAAATTATCAACACCCCCCAAACAACAACAACAAAAAAACAAACAATGCCAATATTTTCTGATATCACATTTTAATATTGACTGATTATTAAAATTAAAATATTGACTAATTTTACCATGTTTTTCATGTCACATGTTACAATCTTTTATCTATTAACCACAAGTGGATTTGGTTTAGTTATGTCTAATTAAAGTAATACATAAAGTGCAATCAATCAAACCAATAGAGGGGTTTCCGAGCAACGTCACAGATGAGCTGCGCGCACAACCAGAGGGCGAGAAAACCCAGGAAAAACATTGTTGAACTATGAGAAGATGTGTGTTTACATGCAAGACTCGACTTTTAGCTCAGATGAGGTCATGATATGAAGTGAAAGTGTCGGGAAATATAATGTTTGTTCAGTTGCAAAAATCAAAACGTTAATTCATGTAAACAGTGAAAATGTGATTACAGGACAGTAGGAATGACTGTTTCAGAAAACCCTCTCTGATAACTTCTGCAGGCTCAGATACATGGTTTATTCAGTCTTTCACCATAGTCACCATGTCAGATATCCACCGCGGTGGCAGAAATTATTCCCATGTTGTAGTTGAGACACTGGTACTGTAACAATAACTGTCAACTGTAAACACTGTAGCTGTGTGTGACAGCCGTCGTCTGCTCACACACGGACAATAAAAAGAAGAAAAAACTGATTGTGGAGCCGTTAACAAACATTCATACTGCATAACAACACATCCCGGATATTTAATACATAGTACGGGGATCATAAATCAGGTGGCGTTTGAGTTTATACCGTTGCCCTTGTTTTTAGTTAGCTAGTCTATCAGGATTTCATCCACAGTAAAGCAGAACGTTCCACAAGCAGCGAGACTCACCCACAGCAATGCAGGTGAGTCCCTAACAGCTGGAATCACCTCCTTTCCAGTGCTGATGTCATCTTTGCCTGGTTTAATCCAGACTAGTGAAAGCTGCTCCTGTATGGAGGAGGTGAAGACGACACCGGAGCAGAACCTGCTGCAGACAGCAGACTGTTGGGACCATTTTGGTTTGAACAAAAGAGTCTAAACGAAAGTTTAAGCCGCTTTCTAACTCAAGTTTTTCAAATCTCAAATAAGGTCCTACACTAAATATTTATGTTTTAACAAGAAAAATGCCGTTTCCGGGTGATGACTCCCTTGCCAAGTTAGTATAATGGTAATAGAAACACAGGACAGGAACGCTGCATCAGTATTTTTTTATTCGTCATCAAAATATAGATTTATACAATATAAGTTAAAACACATCTATCTCTGTTTCGTCAGGTTACTTTACATTTTTATGAATGATATGAGTGTGTGTTTGACTGTAGACTGCAGAACAAACGCAGGCTTTCTGCCCACTGGTTGCACGTGCAACTGCCAATATTTGTAAACGGGAAACCATCTTTACAGAATGTGATTGGGGCCTGGACCCGTTTGTTGGGCCCCAGCATAAAAAGGTTGAAAACCCCTGATTTAGACCACAATATAAGAAGAAAAGTGTCCTTGTGGTGAAAGAACATTAACTGAATCTTACACTGAATAATAAATTATATGAAACACATTTCTCAGACTGCTTTGTCTTTTAACAGCAGTTCAAATGGAAGAGCTGCTTTCAAGATAATCTAGCCATAGCAACAAAAAAAAAGAAAAAAAAAAATAACACTGCAAGGTCAAAGCTTTTGTTTGATTAAATGCTGAGAGGGAACACACAACCCTCGATATGTACACCTGAATATACAGACTATGGTTGACTTGAAGTCAGGACCAAGTCAGAATCTTTTCATTTAGAGGTTGGGAGCCGTTTAAAATCTCATTATTGTGAATTTAAAGATTAAGATTAACCTTTTCCTTGCATTTATTTAACTTACTGATTTTATGACACCGAGCACTGAAGGCCCCAGCGGGACATCCTATTGATCATATTATATAACAAATAACTGTCATCGACATTATGGCAGGCTGCTGCTGCCTCAGAGAAAGCCTTTAAAACCTTTTAAATGAAGTCAGACACATACTGGTTTAGAGCTCCACAAATAGAGAATATTTTACATAGGCTGTAGAAGAAGGCTCTGGGTATATAGCTGAAGTTAATGACTCTAAATTATTCATGTAAAGGTCTAACTGAAACATGGAAATCTGAGTAATCTGGCTCCTTTATCCCCCTCTTTTTAAAAGACCTTACAGATTGAAACACAGAAAATGTAATTTTTAATGAGTGTCATGTGACAGCATTTGGATGCACACAATCAAAACTAAGTATTGTAGAAGCAATAAACTTAATCCTTATTTAGCAGTGAAACATTAGAATAACATGATGCAATTGTATGTAGATTTATAAGGAGAAACTGACCAGGATGCAGGCCAACCTCAGGAACAGTAGTCACGCCCTGTATGACAATTTAGTCACCAAGAAAAGCAGCCACAGTGACCGACTACTCTCCTGCAGGACGAAGAAGCGAAGGAGGTCGTTTATCCCAGCCGTTATAAGAAGGTACTATAAATCTTGCTAATGTGCACTTTATTACTATTGATAGTAACTTTAACTTATTTAATTTATTGTCCTCACCTTGGACTATATTGTAGTGAGGGAGCTTGATTATGTACTGTATGGTTCACACTGCTGGACACATGAATTTCCTGTCTGGATTGGATAAAGTATCTCCAATCTTATTCTAAATACATGAGTTAACTAATGTACACGTGTGTATACAAGTATCTACATATAAATTAAGATGTTAATACAAATGAATATATCCTTATGTATATATGTATGCACTTGTGTGTTTGTAGGAATTTAGATTTTTATCAAGCAGCCAAATGCCCTAAATTGCAGTTCCCCTCTCACCCACTAGGGGCTGGCTCCAAAAGTGAGTGAATCCCCACAGACTCCCATGTTAAAATGGCCAACTTCACAGCAGAAATATACATGTTTACAGCCTGGTTAACAAAAAGTAGCAGAGTAGCAAAACCATGGTTTTTAGCTCGTTAACAGTGTGCCTTAGCTTTGGACCGCCTACCTCTGCAGGTAGCTCAGAGTTTGTTGTCAATCATTTGCCCCAATGCTGACAGCCCATTTTTGTGTTTTCCTGGAATGTCGACATGGGAATGACACAGTCATAGCATCAGAACCCTACGGGTCACGTCTAGGAGGATTTGTACAATAATATCATACAGTCAATGATGTTTATACAAATGCATGTATGTCCCTCTGTATGTATGAAGTATGTATGAAATTGGCATAATACAAAAAAATTGTTAAATGTATATGTGTGCATGTAAGTATGAATGAATTTAGATTTTTACATGGATGTGCATATCCCTGTGTGTGTATGCATATGTAAGTATGTAGGTACATAAGTACACACACCGGCCACTTTATTAGGTACACCTGTCCAACTGCTCGTTTATGCAAATTTCTAATTAGGCAATCACATGGCAGCAACTCAATGCATTTAGGCATGTAGACATGGTCATGACGATCTGCTGCACTTCAAACCAGCATCAGAATGGGGAAGAAAGGTTATTTAAGTTACTTTCAACGTGGCATGGTTGTTGGTCCCCGACGAGCTGGTCTGAGTATTTCAAAAACTGCTGATCTACTGGGATTTTCCTGCACAACCATCTCTAGGGTTTACAGAGAATGGTCTGAAAAAGAGAAAATATCCAGTGAGCAGCAGTTCTGTGGGTGTAAATGCTTTGTTGATGCCAGAGGTCAGAGGAGAATGGCCAGACTGGTTCGAGTTGATAGAAAGGCAACAGTAATTCAAATAACCATTTGTTACAACCGAAGTATGCAGAAGAGCATCTCTGAATGCGCAACACGTCCAACCTGGAAGCAGATGGACGACAGCAGCAGAAGACCACACCGGGTGCCGCTCCTGTCAGCTAAGAACAGGAAACTGAGGCTACAGTTCACACAGACTCACCAACATTGGACAATAGAAGATGGAGAAATGTTGCCTTGTCTGATGAGTCTCCATTTCTGCTACGAAATTTGGATGGTAGGCTCAGAATTTGGTGCCAGCAACACCATCCTTTCTGGATCCATCCTGCCTTGTATCAACAGTTCAGGTTGGTGGTGGTGGTGTAATGGTGTGGGAGAGATTTTCTTGGTACACTTTGAGCCTTTTAGTACCAACGTGGCGGTTTAACCACCACAGCCTACCTGAGTATTGTTGCTGACCATGTCCATCCCTTTATGGCCACAGTGTAGCATCCTCCGATGCTGCTTCCAGCAGGATAACGTGCCATGTCAAAGCGGTAATCATCTCAGACTGGTTTCTTGAACATGACAATGAGTTCATTGTACTCAAATGGCCTCCACAGTCACCAGATCTCAATCCAATATAGCACTTGTGGGATGTGGTGGAACCGGAGGTTCTCATCATAGATGTGCAGCCGACAAATCTACACCAACTGCATGATGCTGTCATGTCAATATGGAGCAAAATCTGAGGAATATTTCCAGAACCTTGTTGAATCTATGCCACAAAGGATTAAGGCAGTTCTGAAGGCAAAAGGGGTCCAACCCGGTACTCGCAAGATGTACCTAATAAAGTGGCCGGTGAGTGTATGTCTGCATGTATGAAAGTATTTGTATGTAAAAATTTCAATATTTTTATTTGTATGTATGTATGCACCTTTGTAAGTTTTATGTATGTATACAAGTATGTATGTGTGTATAAATATATGAGACTGATGAATATGTATGTACATTCCTTTTCACATAGTTACGTATGTTTGTATGAATGCATGCATGAGGACCCCCTTGACAACGAGATGCTGCATCTCAAGCTCTATATCCTTTCAATAAATTTCAATGTAAGAATTATGATGTATATAGTAATAAATATGTACATGTCTCTGAGTATGTACTTTGAAGGTGGTGGATGAGACGGCAGAGCAAGTTGTCCTGCAGCTGAATCACAGATGTATGACTAAATGGAGGTCAGAAAGGCTGCAACATCAAGGGCAGCTGTGACTACACATGTAGCTTACCACCACCAAGTGTGAATGGGGAGAATAAGTTAATAATGGATTCACTGTAAAGCGCTTCTGGTGCCTTGAAAAGTTCTATATAAAAATTTAATCCATTCCCATTATGTATGCATGTAAGTACATTTGTGCTTGAATGTTTACATCCCCTCTTATTAAAGACAGAAAAAAAGTCAGCTGCCAGTGAAATAAGTTGAAATTGAAAAAATTAATAAAAATAAATTTTATTAAAATCATGATGAACTAAAGATGAAATAAGAAAACAAGCATGATGGGGTCCCTAAACTAAAATGTTGAGCAACGTTTTGAAGCAATCACTCCATTCAGGTGTTTTCTGTAAAGGTCAAAAAGACATCTGCAAGGTACTCAAAAGCCCCGTTTCCACCAGCGGGTCTGGGTCAGGTCAGGCTGGATCAGTTCACTTTTTTTTCCGTCCCCACAGGTAAAATCTGGGACGGGTACCTTTATATCTGACCCGACCCGGCCTACTTTTTTTGCACCCTTTAGCCCCGTTTCCACCCGCGGGTCAGGTCGGGCCAGGCCGGATCGGGTGGGTTTTGGTACGGATGTGTTGATTTTACGCTGCGTCCCCACAGCAACCTGTACCTTTACTCTGGAGGCGCTGGACAGCGCTGCTACGTGATCGCGTGACATCATCCCTGTGCAACACTGTTTAACCAAAACACCGCGCCACACATGACAGAAACAAAAAAGGAGTCACCCCAGCTTTGTTTTTACTCTTGGTCACGCGGGAAGTGAGATTTTTCAACAAATCAATGTATTGCTTTGTGTTAGCTCCACCTCTTTGGTCTGGATCGGTTAGATCAGTACCCCTACCGAAGGGTGCCAAAAAAGTAGGCCGGATCGGGTCGGATATAAGGGTACCCGTCCCAGTTTTTATCTGTGGAGACGCAAAAAAACGTGGACCGATCCGGCCCGACCCAGACCCGCTGGTGGAAACGGGGCTTTTGAAAGGGGTACTGATCTAACCAATCCGGACCAAAGAGGTGGAGCTAATACACAGCAATCTGTTGATTAATTGAAAAATCTGTCACTTCCTGCATGACCCGGCGTAAAAACAAAGCAGGGGTGACTCCTTTGTTCCTGTCATGTGTGGTGCTTTTGTTAAAAGGCGTTGCACTATGATAATGTCACGTCTTCACGTAGCAGCGCTATTTGGTTAATACTCCATCTCCAAGGCATGGGTACAGTTTGCTGTGGGGACGCAACGTGAAATCAACATATCCGTACCAAAACCCACCTGACCCGGCCTGGCCCAACCCGACCGAGACTCGTGGGTGGAAACAGGGCTTTTTTTAAGGGTAGACTTGTAGTTTTTAGTGGTCTTGGTCTTGTCATGGCCACGGCAGTCTTTGGTCTCAGTCTTGTCTCGGTCCTCTTGGTCTCGCAAAAGCAGTCTCAGTAGGATTTGTAACCTATAATATCCAGGCAGGTAAAGTTTGCTTTGTTTTTTTGTTTGTTTGGTTTGTTGGTTTTTTATATCATTATATGCCCCCCTCAAGTTCCAAAGAATACAATTTCATACTTATACTAAGTAGCTGAACCCAGTATGGTGCTTAGGTTCTACAACTTATGCAAAATGGCAAAAATATTTGTTTGTTTGTTTTTTGGTCTCGGCCTCAAGCTGAAGTTGTCTTGGGGTCAATTCCAAATATCTTAACCCTCAATCTAAGGAGCCTTCAAAACCAAGTGTTAAGGGCTATTTTATGACATAGAAATGGGACACCCCTTAAATGCAGATACATCTTCAAACTGTGGGGGGCAGCATTACGCCAAAGTGGTGTTCAGTCTGTCAATTCAAAAGAAGAAGAAGAAGCAGCACTTACTTTATTTACACTGTTAACCCTGTCTGTTTAATCATAAGCCACAAACGCAGCCATCATTGACAGGTCCATCAGGTCCATGTTTTAGAAATTGTTGTGGACTTTCTGTCAATTATTCCTTCCGTTGGAGTTATCAAACAAATAGTCTGTGTAAATAACACCACCACGGACATATTCAGCTGTCACCGCATGCCACTGCTTATTGAAAGGTAAACACCAGCTATAATGAAAGTTACATAAGTAACTGTGGTTCTGTGAATTCCTGGATGACTGCCGGTCAGCTGGCCTACACATCACCTAATTGACTTTGTTGTCATTTGAACTCGATCTGTGAGGAGACAAATCCACTTTGTTTACTGCCACTGGCAGTCATGAAGGAATGAAATAGAACTATCCTTAGATAACTCTGCGGCTACGGGGATGACATTAGCCCAGTAATCTTATACCATTATCGGCACAAGCACGTTATACAGGCCGATATCTTGATAAAACAACTACATTAGCACCGAGAAAAATGACCATTTTGTAACATTAACTAACTTAAATGATAGCAACATGGCTGGACCACACTGTCTGCTATTGACAAAACATTGTGAAATAAAAATAAATATTATGCAACAATGAGGTAACTAATCCATAACATGGGCCTAAACTAAGATAATTACAATGGTTTTCGTAATATTTATATCTCCATTAACAAAGAAAATACTTAAGATTTTTAGCTCACCTTTTTCGCCGCTTGCATTCTGGGTAGCCCTTACTCACAAGGGTGGTGTCGGAGAACCTCAGTATTGAGGGCGATTCAGCCCTCACACTTGCCCCTCAACTTAATGTTCTGAGAATTGGGATAGCACTTGGACTTCGCAGGTATGTGCCTTTTTGAGATTGAGGGTTAAGACAGGAATTGAAATTCACCCTTGATCTTGACTTGGTCTTGGTCTTGTCTTAGTCTTGATATTCTCTGGTCTCGGTAGTGTCTAGGCGGTCTTCACTACAAGTCAGTTTAATGGGAGGATATAATACATTTTGAGCGTGACTGTTTACATGTATAACTGTATAACTACATATATAGGCCTCAGGTCTTTCTCCCAAACGACAAAATATGTAATATGCATGTACATTTCCAAACTTAACCCAGTGTCGACTTTCTGGACGTTCAGGGTGTCATCGGAGATGGCTTCCTAATGAACTCCACCAATGTCTCCTTTGTCTTGCTGGCGTTGATCTGATGGAAGTTCTCACACCAATTTCAAGGTTCTGATGACTTCCCTGCACTCCTGGTCATTCCCATCAGACATCCGTCTAACTTCAGCAGTGTCATCAGAGAGCTTCTGGAGGTGACAACTGTCTGTGTTATATGAATGAATGCATGTACTGTACATGCACGTGTTACCGCCACCAGATTCAGAATGAATCAGTCCAGCCAGGAATCATGCTTCAGACAAGCATCCTGCCATCTCTGCCCTGGCTCATCCACACTGACTTGACATTAATATTATGGTGAAACAGAGGAGTGACAGTGTCACCCGGGTCCCCTGGGACTCTCCAGGCAAGGAGTTAAAAAGTGATCAGGTCAGAAACTTTACAGCAGGTAATCCATTTTCTTTCTTTTTTTTTTTTCAGGTGAGGGTACTTAAAGTTAATGTACAGTCTTGGAAAAGCAATCTACAGTAGTAAGTATGGATGCATTACCTCACCAGGCAGGGGTTCTTGCTACAAAATATAACCAATCTTTAAGTCCAACCGAGGTCTGGGTCAGGAAGCAGCTGAAGCCGTGCAGCTGGAGGCTGATAGCAAACCATGATTTGGGCACAGGTGGAGCAAGTTGTGAAAGCATCCCTTAAATAATCCACCTCAATCTCCTTTTCAGAAAAGAAACAGTGTGAGGAGCCCCAGGATGGCAGGCAAAGTGGGATAAATTCTTCTTGGAAGGGACATAATGGAGCACAAATGGACAATTTTCCAGGCCAGTGCACAGTATCTTTCCCTAAGTCACAAATATTTGCCCCTCACATTTAATCACATTTTCTGGCATCCCTTAACCTTGAAATATTATATAACATTTTAGAACTAAAGGATGTGGTTGAAAAAAACTCCACTGTTTACTTCTTAACCCTTAAAACAGCGCTACATTGCTGGTGCCTCTGAGTGCTTATAATACCAGCAACTTCTCCAGAATGATCTTGGGTACGGTGATCTACAGCAGCTTTCAGGCCTTTATAACCCATCCAGGAGGTCTGCAATCCAGCTGTAAAATTTAGTGTTTAATTGGAGACTCTATAGGGTTTTTTTTATTATTAGTTTTTAAAACAAAGGAAAATAATTCTTGTTCATCTGTGTGTTTCCTACATTCAGCTCTACCAGCTTGTCAGCTGACACTCTGGTTTTGAGTTGCTGGTTCGAAATATGTTGAATGTTTTACCCAATTAGTTCACTCGGACAACTCTTGACCTCCTGTCATTCCACTTCTCAAAGCACCATCGTGTGTGTGTGTGGGAGGGGGGGGGGGGGGGTTGTTTCTTTGTTTGTTTTAGATTTTTACCACAAGGTAATGTTGGTAGAAATGTGCCAAGGCTACAAAAAATCCCAGGTAAATTAGAAAAGTTTCTGCAATGGAAAATGGGCCTCACATAGTAAATCTACAATGGGTGATCCGTGATTAAACTTATCACATTGTTAAAAAAAAACAAAAAACAAAAACTTTTTTACTGCTATGTTGCGAGGGGACCTTTTTGACCCACAAATTAAGATAAAGCCACTTCCAGTAAAACATTTGACTAATCAGATACAGTTGTACTCATGGGTTTACACACCCTGGCAGAAGAGTTTTTTGTTTTTGTTTGTTTGTTTTGGCCATTTCTCAGAGAATAAGATGGCACAAAAACCTTCCTTCACTCATGGTTATCGTGTGGTTGAAGTCATTTACTATAAGTGAAAAAAAAAAAAGTACCAAAATAAATAAATAATTTTTAAAAAATCACAAATTCTGTCAGGGTATAAAAACTAAAGCTTCACTCTGAGATTAGATTGGTAGAATTTGATCAATCTGGTTGGTAGTTATGTGTCCGACCAAAAAGATTGGTTAGATTAACCAATCTTTTGGCCAAAATAAGCAATACAAAGTGGCCACTATGATAAAAATGACTAATACAAATTGGTCACTTTGACCAAAATATTGGTTAATTTTACCAATCTTTTGGCTAAAACAACCAAAAGATTGGTTGGACATATAACTACCAACTAGATTGGTCATATTCAACAAATCTGTTTTTTTTTAGGGTGTATGCAAAAAGTGTGAACTTCTTGTTGGTTTTTAATGACAGGCTAGAAGATCCCCATGACTTACTCTGCATTAACATCGGTGACTTCCTGCAACTACAATAATGGGATGAAGTGTGATTTAAGTCTCCAGTGATAAGTCGTACCCTTGCTAACTTGAAAATGAGGCCCAGGGTTAAGAACTACAGTCGCCCTTAAATCATTGTAAACTTTTATCTTATTTTATTTTTATTTTTTTTATTTTATTTATTTATTTATTTATTTATTTATTTTTTTCTTTTGGGGGGGGGGGGGGTAAGGGGGTGGTTGGCATATTCATTTTACAATATTTTAGTTCTGCTAATCTGAAAACTGAGGCTGTCCTGAATAAATTACATCTGAATGTCACTGTTTGTGAAAAGGGTTGGGGCTACATAATCATTTCTACATAAAAAAAAAAAAACAGGAGAAAAAAATATACCAAAAAAATAGCTTGTAGATTTTAGGGTTAAATGGTGTTATAAGTGGATTTGAGCTACTGTATGGATATTTGCTTATTTACATCCCAAACATGGGATACTTTCACTAGCTGATAGCTTGATAAATGATGCTTTTTAAATTAATTTAATGCACAAAACTATGTCTATTCAACACCATTAAGAACACAAGATCAAGGCTCTCTTCATCAAGAATAATTTTCCATGGAGCTTTTATGCTAATCTAATGCCACAACTGCATTGAGAGCCAGACTGGTGTTTAATATATGTTCACTTATAGGAAGGACAATCTTCAAAGAAGCTACATGTTGCAATCCCCTCTACACTTGCATCTACCATTGGGTGTTCTGAATACTGTTTCAGAGTGACTCACACAGCTGGAGACTAAAAATAGCTTATAAGTCTGCCTCCTTGGCTCACAATCTCTTCCTCTTATCTCTTTACCCTCCCTCTGCTTCTGTTTCTCTGTCTGTCCTCCTCATCATTTGTCTCCCCTCTGCACTTTTTCACACAAATACCCAAAAACTGGTGAATTACAATGTGACTCATCCCCTTAAAAAAGATAACACAGCAGGGGATGAAAAGATTTTTTTTTCCTTAAAAAAGGATGATGTAGCACAGCTGGGAAGCAATGAACTCGGAATATAGGTCATGATGAGATGATGATATCAAAGCCTATATCAGACCAAGGGAAATGATATGGCTTGATTCCATGTTCATCATTACGCAAACATAACCTACTTTCCAATCCGCTGGTGCCGTGATGTGGTACAGTTATTTTTATTATCCATTAGAAAAGTCAAATTAATCCAAATGAAAATTATGCAGCAGAATTAAATTCTTTTACCGTAAAACTCTCCTAAAGGCAACACAAATGCCCTCGTTGGCACAGATTTTCACTAGGGAGCTCATGAAAATACAGTACAACCACTGAGCTGCAAGGGTTAAGTGCTCAAGTCAAAAACACCTCAATACCAGTTGTCAATCGAGTGCATGCTGTTCTCAGCTCAAGCTCTTGTGTCAACACGCCAGCCTGTCATTGAATAGCATCTATTATCCAGGTAGTCTTTAGATTGCCAAACACCAGCTGGAGCTCGTGCGCTATATCAGATTTTTAGGGTGTGTTTAAGGTGGCTCTGCAAACTAAGGTCTGCAGAACAAATTAAAGAGATCCCACATGTGTGAACATCGCAAACGAACCACTTTATTTACCCATTTTATAGCCATTAGCTTATCTTAAACAAGGCTCTACAAAGCTTTCTCATTTAATACAGAAGCTGAGCTGTCATCCCTTATTGACCATCAGCTAAAGGAACTTTAACCCTTTGAGGCTTGTTCCTATTCTATTAGGCCTCTGCTTGAAAATTGCCAGTCTATAATAAAATGAGTACATCTCTGCAAACACAAGGTGTACATGAACATGGAGTCACAATAAAAGAATATTTCATTCATGATAACTTCCTTGAATTCAATTAACTTGAATTCAAGTTCATTGTAAACCCAAGTTATTTTTCATTCAAGTGGTGGGCACGTTAATAAAATTATCTATAATGTTGATACCTATTATATTGATCTGCTCCTGCAACTTAGTCAAGTGCAACATATTCATGAGAACATATATAAATTTAACATATTTTTAAGTGTCAATTCATGCTGACTGACTGACTTAGCAGTAACAAACTGGACATTAAAAATCCAAAAATCGCCCTATTTTAAATAAATAAATACAATATATAATCCAGTGCAACTTGTTTTTTTCCTCTTCATGGTGCATTTTTTGACTGATGCAACTTATACTCATGCATGAACTTTTTCACAATATTCAAACTTTTTGGGTAGTACCTGTATGTATGTATGTATGCATATATACGTGTGTGTATATATATATATATATATATATATATTTATGTGTGTGTGTAAAAATGTGTATTCTAATCGTCACTTTAAATATTTAAACACAAATTACGCACTTTTTTCATGCGTATCTTTTATGTATTCTTCCCAGATGGCACAATTAATTTTAAAAGAATCATAATGTACTGTCAATAATTATTCAGCATCAAAATAGAACAGAATGGAATTATGTACAAGCGTAAAAATGTATGTAAAATCACAAAACTTATTTGAGTTTTTTCCTCAGCCGTCTTTGTACCGCAATGCATTCTGGGATATATGGATATATGGAAACAAAAACAGGACACCAGTAACAGTGAAATAGTCATGCTACCATACATCAGAGGAATTACAGAACCCAACAACACACAACAGATCATGAAAAAGCACCAGATAAACACGGCCATAAACCCCATAAGTTAAGACAACTCGTTCATCCAAAAGACACAATAACGCCAGACAAAAAATGCAATGCAAAATACGAAATCCCGTGCAAATTGTGCAATAAAACGAATGTAGAAGGGACTGGACGGACATTTATCACGCGGAACTCAGAACACCAGAAGGAATGTGAGATAGAAACGGAAACAAGATTCACAAGGACAAAAAAACAGACAGCAGAGCAAGAAAACAAGAAGTCGGCCATAACAGATCATTGCAGAAGGAATAACCATATCATGGACTGGGACAGTAATCACCACGGAAACCATTAAATTCAAAAGATGGATCAAGGAGGTGATCGAGATACGACGGCGAGGGACGAACACCGTGAACAAGGACGAGGGGATTCCATCCTCAGTCACCAGCGGGGGGCCAGAGGAGGACAGACGAGACCGGGCACGAGCCTCATTGTAAGTTGCTGTGCCTGGTCAGCTGTTGTCATGTCACGTCATGTCGGAATTCCTGGTCAGACCAGGAAATCCAACGACTTCTGATGAAGGCTGAACTGACAGCCGAAACTGTCAAGGTAAGAACAGCTAAAACAATTTGTCTTACAAAAAGAAAAATAGTCAAGAAGACGGGATATATGGATGCCTGAAATCCACATGTCACCTCTGATGCATCCTTGGAAAAATGGGCAGAGCAAGTACACATCCAGGAATGTGGAGCGTACTTGTCTGGATGCATTTAAAGTGGAACAGTACTTGGACCCCAAATGTAGACATTTTAAAAGTAAGCAAGAACACAAGTACAGAAAGGTTAACTTATTTGGAAACGGCTAAAATCTTTTAAAGGCCTCCTTCCACTGAAAACCCGTTTAGCTTGCTCCTTCTGAAATACGGAGGGTTTCCCCTTGTTTACTTACACATGCTGACTTGCTAGCGTTGCGTTCCCCCCAGTCGGCTGTGCTTCCTCATCACAGAAACAATACGAAGAAAAGAGCGAATCGGGAACAGCCTCGCACTTCTACGTCACATTGCAAATAGCGTATCCCACGTGGGGTTTCTATCTGTCCATTGGAAGGCAGGTAACCCTCCACTACACACTAGAAGTAAAGACGGCACGACTGTAGCTTCGGAGTTGAGAAGCTAATTAGCTAACTGTTTGTTAGCATGGCGGAACAAACTTGTTTGTCGGCTCTATTTCCTGTCTGTAGCGAAATAATAGCGGAGGGCGGAGCTTCCTTCATACACTGATGGGAGGCAGCCAATCAGACGGAAATTCATGAGAAGGACCCGGAAAAGCCTGCCGTTGGACCACAAGCCTCTCTTCTAGTATACAAATACAGCTGGATACAAAGCAACCAGAAGGTTTTTTTAAACAGAAACGATGCAGAATGCATTCAATAATAATGGAGAACACAGAAATATTAATGAAATCACCATGGAAGTACAACTTTAAAGATTTTTTTCTTGATGACCTGTCACGTTGGGAAGATTTGTTCATCCTTAAGGCTACGTTCACACTGCGACGATCGGAAGAGAAGAAGTAAAAGTGGCGTCTCATCTTCATCTTTTTATCCGCGTTTACACGAGCGTCGTCATGAAGAAATCTGCGTGCATACGAGGACGCAAGAGTGTGTGGAATCCGATTGGATATGCACGCCAGGCCGTTAGATGGTGCTGTGATAGCACTCCATGTCCACACCAAGGGGCAAACTCCGCCTCAGAACAGTGAAGCTCGCTTCCTTGTTGCAAATAGTGTAATCCTCCCTTCATCCGCTAGGGGCTGGCTCCAAGAGCGAGCAAATCCCCATAGACTCCCATGTTAAAAACGCCAACTTCACAGCAGAAATAAACAGGTTTACAGCCTGGTTCAAAAAATCATTTTAGGTTTATTAGGTCAAGTTTACCTTCATGTCAACTGTGAGGGGGGTGAATTTTTTTATAACTCATTCGTTTAGATGTTATTTATTCTTCAAATTACACATAATTAAGGGCGTGTCCTTATGATTGACATGCGGCAGACCGGAAGCTCCGCCTGCCGACCGGAGGCTCCTAGTTAGCTCCTTCTTTGCTCTTAATAAGGTCTCAGTTTGTTACAGAGTCGCACAACGGCGGTGTTTAGTCAGCGAATTGCAAGTCTAAGCATGTCTTACCTTAACCATGCCGCTTAGGGGGCTTATCTTTGTTAGCTCCTCTTAGTTTCGTGTTAGCTCAGTTAGCGTTTAGCCCACAGTACGTCAGCTGTCAATCATTTGCCCCGCGGCCGCGCTCTGCCCATTTTAGTATTTTCCTGGAGTGACGACGTACGTGACACGGCAAGATGGCGACGGTAAGACACGCCCAACTGGCTTCACATTTCTCTATTCAGAAGAGACCGGAAGCTACGTCCAGTAATTATATACAGTCTATTTCAGGGTCTGCACCAAAGACTGTAAACAAACACTACCTGCACACTACCAAGTGCGCGGAGGATGTAGGCTACGGAGTGGTCTACGTAGTCCACGCATTCGAAGCCATTCAATTGTTTCTGAAATGAGACAACCTAGTAGTCTGACGTTGTTTTTCCTGTTTGTGTGTGACATCAACGCACATGCGACGTGAGAATGGCGCGAGCAGGTCCACCATCATTTTTGCGTTTTGGGTCGTGCAGACCACGTCTTCGGGAATTCCACTTTGGAAGGAGTCTTCCGATTTTTGCGTCTTCAACCCAGAATAACGCCGTTACTGTGTGAACCAAAGGCATTACCTGTCATTACCTTGTCATTTTACCCACAATCATCCTCGTGTGAACAACATCCAATTTTGAGGATTTGTTTAAAAGGATCTAATAATAGTCTTACTTTCTACTGAAAAAGATCCCAACAACAACAAAAAAGAATAATTGATACAAACTCACATTTTGCTAAACTGAAATCCATATTCATAAGCAGCACCCTCCATCAGCCTTCCAGCAGAGCCGTGCTTACACAGCACAGACCCGAACATCTTGTACCTTATGTCTCAGAAATGCCTGCAGGTGGTTTGAAATTGGTCATGTATCATTTAACAGCATTTCAGCTGAATATTTTCCAGAATCTAATCAGTAGTCCTCTAACATATCACCCACCATCCAACTTTCCCCAACTGTTGGTGAGGAACATTTGTTCATTAGCTAAACTAACAGCTTCATCCTAATGGACTTCCATCCGTGTATCCAAGTAGTTGGCATACTTAAAAACAAGTGGTGCTTGGCCAGAACGAGAAGTAGGAGCTTTATCCAACGAACCTTGTTTCCTTTAGAGGTTTTGACAGTTGCTGTGTTATTTATTTTGTTCTATGCTGATCGGCACAGTTCCATATGACTCTACGCACCATGATATTAACTCCCCCTCTCTGCTGTACAGAGGAGCAGTTTGCTGTCAACTGAAACAGATTGCAATTAGTAATCACTTACAGAGTGACTTAACAACCAAACACAGACACTAAGACACACAAGTTCACCAAATGTTTCCATGGCAGTGTTCTGTCACTCTGTTTTGGAGGCTTTCTGTGCATAAATATCAAAGCATAGACTGTTATGAGTTTACAGAGCAGCTAAAAAATTGTTTCAGTTGAAGTGGGTAAAATTTGGAGTTAGTTTTCTGCACTGTAAGCGCTGGATTAAATGTAGAATCATCTCATTTTGCTCAAAGTAAATTTAGTGTTCTCACTCTTCAATTTTTTTACATGAGAATAAAATAAAATAAAATAAGTAGCAGATCCAGAAAGTATGTTTGACTCTGAAATAGATTCATTACTATTCATGCGATTTTCCCAGGCTTGAAACCCCCAAAAAAGAGGCTGGCTGATGAAGCTGCTTTCGATTAGTTAAAAGACCAAAAATAGCAGCTTTTTGGGGAAAATAAAACTGCATCAGCCAGCTTAAATTAAAACGGCAGTGTGACATTTAGAATATTTGTTTTTCAGTACCATGTAATGATGTGAGAAGTGCTTTGCATGACTCATCTATCACCTGCAGTGGTCTACATCCATTTGCTTTTCTCTAGGATCAAGCTATTCTTTTATGTCCCTTGTGACATTTTGATATAGTTTTTCATTTCATCTGTTTTTTTCCTAATTTTCCTTAAGAATAGTTAAATAAAAGCAATGTAAATCATTTAACAGCTCCCCCCTGCAGAAATTTCCTCCACATCAAGGGCCTCTTTTCAGGTTTGTAGCAGAGCCAGCTTTATCTATCAAGGTGGTATTTTCATTCATGTAGGATCTACTATTTTAGTATCTTTTTAATTTCAAATTTTGTTGCTTTATTCTAAAGGCCAAATCCTGAGATTTGCTCTGAAACATGATTATACGTTCCACCTGCTGCCCTCGGGGAGAAGGTACAGGGCCTTACAGCCAGAACCACCAGAATGGCCCACAGCCTGTACCCTCAGGCAGTGAGGCTGTTGAACAGTACCCTCCCTCCCCCCTTTCCTCCCCTCACATGGAGAGTAACCCCATCCCATTTTATCATAACTGTTAACTGGTCCTTGCATTGCTGCAATACATCACACTCCCTCCAACCATGTTCTCTGTTTCTGATGCCCCTTGTTACGCCCGACATTGTAACAATGCCCACAAACGTATGATAATATGTAATTACCAGGGATGCACAATATTGGAATTTTGGCCGATATCCGATATGCCGGTATTTTAAAACTCATGTGGCCGATAACCGGTATTGATACCAATATTAAATCTGGAAAAAATAAGCAGTCATTGCAAATAGCAGTTTTGTTATCCGTTTCTAACCCTTTTAAAAATAGGGGAGAGAAAAAATATCTATACACTCAAATATTGCAATATTTTCATATGCCAATATCAAATCGATATTTAGAACACGGTGTCTATTTTACCTACAAAATCTTGTGAGATTTCATCATTCTGATACAAACTCTTGCAATATTTTGTGAATTCTCGAGATTTTATTTGTAAAATAGATTACTTAATATGATATCAGCATATGAAAATATGGCAAAATGTTTGTGAATTATTGTGAGATTTTATAACAGAAGGATGAAATACTGTGAGATTTTATTAGTAAAATTGAACAATACCGCGTTTTTAAATGGCAATATGATATCAGCATATGAAAATATCACGATATTTCAGTGCATCGACATTTTTTCCCATCCCTTGTCTTTTGAAGTTTTAAAGTCTGTAAAAAAGAGGTTTTTGAAGAAGAAGGGGTTTTTTTTTTGGGGGGGGGGGGGGTTAGACTTTAGAAACAGCGAGCTGATCAGTTAAATATCGGTGGGCTGGTCGATGTCAAATATTCAGTTTTAAGGCCGATATAGGCCAGTATTGATAGGGGGACAATTCTATCATGCATCCCTAGTAACTACCTATTTTAAATAGGGAAAAAAAATAGAGAAAAAAAAACTTTGTGGGGGGGTCAGTAGAAAACAACAGGCAACAACAATCAAACAACAAAAACAACAACCATTATTTAATGCGTCATTACATTGTACACTTCCCCACAAACGTAATAAATCTCTGCAAATGTAATAGTTTTACATTTATAGGAAATTTTTATTACTTGTAGTTGGCAGCAACTATTACATTTGTGGGAAATGTACCACGTTTGCTGGATTATTACATTAAAAGCTGCATATTTTGATTACGTTTGCGGGCATTGTTACATTGGCGGGCGTCACACCCCTGTCTCTTACTGTAGTTTTTGTTTTTGTTTCTGGAACTGTGCTGTTTCTTCGTGCCGTGCTTATTGAACTCTGCACCACTGCAACTTTTGCTCTACGCATTTTATTACTGCTTATTTAAAAGTTGTATGCGCCAACGTAATTTCATTATCTATGACATTATTTGAGACAATGACAAATAAACGATGACTGACAATAGTTGGCCACAATATTTTGAAAGACTGTCCAATAAAACAGCTCAGCACTGCGAAATCTATCAAAATCACCTATTGCTGTTAAAATCAGCATTTTAAACTTACTGGGGAAAGTAGTCTGTGGCAATAAACCCCAACTGTAACCCTCCAACCCTCCAAAGTGAAATAGCTTTCTATCTGTAGAAAGCCAAAGTGTGTATGGAACATCCCGGAGCAACATTGAGTAAAGGGGTATCTGAATATTACATTTTAAAGAGAAACTAGTCAGTGAATGTTTGTTGGGTTGATTATATGAAGACCTACAGCACTAGACAGTTTACGATCACAGCCAACACCCAGATCATTTTTAACCTATAGTTAACAAGCTTCTCTTGGACTCCCTTGAACAACCCATTTTCCATGGGTTGGGGCTCTGCCTCCACCACTGGTGTGCTCTCTGCTGAGTCCTTGGCATAAGAATATCCCCACAATGAGAATTAAAGTTGAACAATTCCAAATGTTAGCAACTTGACGATGGCCGAAGTTTTCTATATTGAAGCCATTTGGTTTGATTAAACCTTCATACTCTCCTCAAATGTAGTGCCCCCTGGTGGCCAAGAGGAATTTGTGTGCGAGTGTGTGAAATAACTTGTCATCGAAATGGTTATAATATGTTGATTTAGAAATAATTTCATATTAACAATAAAACATAATTAAAGCCGCAAGTGGCGATTAAGGCTCTCGCACCTTCGGCGCCGCTCCGGCCTATGCACCGCGTAGTCCATGTCATATTTGACCAGTGTTTAGTTGGGGTTTAGTTGATGTGGTAGCACAGACTGATCATTTGAGATTTTGTAGGGGGCGCTACAGAGCAACATTTGAACATCTCGAACATGTGTATATATGAATGAGTTCAGAATCTGACCATCATCTGTATTGAGTTTGGTGGAGATCGACCTTTTCTATGTGTTATTTTGGGGTACTTCCTGTTTGCATGGCGTTGGAGCGTATTCGCCACGTTTACGTTTGGCAAATCCAGTTGAGGTTTTTACTCCGGTTTAATTGAAGGCTATGCCACTTTGTGATGTACTTTAAAATCTCTGACCTTAATCAGTGATGATCAGGAGAGAAGAGTTTCAAACACAGCACTTGATGATGGATGATGTTTTCCAGGAGCATTTTTTACTATATTGCTTAAAGTCTTCTTCACACTCCGATTGCAGCCAATTAATTAAATCTTCTGACACAAAAAATTAAGAAATTAAACACCTGTGGAACAGACAGGACTGAAAAAACCCCATCCAATGAAACTGTTACAGCCCGTGCTTATTGATTGAATGATTACACTGTCCATCAAACTCTACTGCTGTTTGTTGCCCTCTGACCCTCCCTGCATGCACATGCATGCGCTCGCAAATCGCCGCGAGCGTCTCACAGTGAGTACGAACATAGCTGCTCACTGCTCTCATCTATGCTGCTGTTAAAATCTACCAAAAAGAAAATTTTAAAAATGGAAGTGGATCAAGTCATGGAGGTGTTGGTGTTTGCAGTGAGGATATTTTACACCGCAGAAGAAGTTGGAGGTGAGAGAATTATCACGTCTAGAAACGTGGTTCCTCTGCTCTTTACTGAGAAGCTAACAAGCTAGCCACTTATCTGTTCTCTGTTATCTTCGACGACAACCATTGGTGCACACATTCCTGTGCTCTGGAGGCGTGGTTCCAGGTGGGTGTATTTTTTTAAAGGAGCTGTATCATGCTTTTCAAACGTTCCAAAAGTCAAATACAGGCGTTTATAAGCTAAATGTGTTCCGATCGCCACTATAGGAACTAATCTGGTGTTAAATATTATGTGTTAAACATGTTTTACGCCCATTTCATGACGTCACCCCGGAAGAGACACGGATTCTGAAGGGTCACAGAATTGCTTTTAGCACCTGCTTCGTCACTCACATGGACGCTATTTGTAAACATTCATGGATGATTGGACTCCGATCGAGGGAATAAAATGGACCAGCCTGTTATGCAGCTGTATGTTCGACCCAGAGTCTGATATGGAGTTTGAAGTACACGCAGTACCACAGAGACCCCTGACAAGTAAGGAAATTAGCAAACAAATCATAGGCTAACAATTAGCATTGAGCTGGGACACGTTTTCACTCACCGGTGCTGTTGTCGGTCCATGATGCGTTTTTATAGTGGGAACTGCGTCAGGTTTCAGAAGTAATCCTCGGGAAAAAAACACTAAACTGCCCAAAATTCATGGGAGTTGTCAGGAGTGAAGTTCACACACAAAGTTGAGGGTTTTCTCTGCTCCTGAAGTTATAATCCAACCACTTCTGGCAAGTCGATTCCTCCAGTACAACAAATAAACTCCCACGCCGAACACAACCACATTTTTCCCAACTTGCCGTCCTCTAGAGCTAAAAAAAAAAAAAAAAAAAGAAAAAAGCTTTTCTTCTGAACTCTGGAGCAAACGTCTGTTAGCTGACGGCTGTTTGTCTCTGAGGAAATCTTCCTGCAGGCTGTTAGTTTCTTCCTCAGAGAGTGTGGATAAGTTAAGATTCTTTGAGTTCGATGCTGCACATGCCTATTTGTCGCTTCATGATTGGTGCCACCTCATTGCATATACCTGTGGTCAGTCAGTTATGTTAAGGAAGCTAGAGCTTGGCCTGAATATTCATATATATTACTCAAATATGCACAAATGTAGAAAAAAATACTCAAATGATGTTTTTTATTAGGAAATAACACGGTAACATGCTTAAAAGCTCTTAAAAGTCCATTTTTCATGACACCGCTCCTTTAAATGTAGCTTGCTCGAACCGTTTTTCCAGGATCCCCTACCCTGCCTTTAAAAATAGATGAAAAGTATTTGCAAAATTAATGCCACTGGCTGTAACACATCCAAAATAATCACCAAATTAAAAAAAGTAAAGCTGAAAAAAACATACAGAAATGCTGCAGGATGGCATGAGGTTTAACAACCTCTCTTTGATCTGTTAGTGTTTATTTGAACTGATCTGAGATCTGACCATCTTCAGCAGGTGCACATCTAAACATCTATGAACAGTTAACCTTCCTATGATTATCAAAAACTTACTCTGTTATTGTTTTTATCATTCATGTTTGACCCTAATACATTTTTTTGGTGTCAAACTCAGGATGTAGAATTATTTCTACCTTACTTGAGATTTAAAGGGGTTCTGCAACCTTTCACGAAGGTTTTCGAAGTTCTGTGAGCAAAAGGGTGATGCACTCTGTCATGGAGAGCAATTTAAGGTTTTGCTTTGTACAACTCTTACAGCACCTAAGTAATGTTTCCTTCATAGAGCAAACAAGAATGCTCACTAACTAGCTCCCTTGTTGCTGCAACAGTTGGTGTAGCAATCAATAAAACAGGCAGCTCTGCTGTGGGAATTATCAGCCAGGCCTGAACACATTTTTGACCAATAAGATGGTTTGGATGACAGTACCTGTTGCGTAAATTCTCAAAGGGCCAGAGACGGCTGAGTCCAGCACCATATGTTGGATAGATGTGTGGATTCTCGCTGCCTGCACCCTCACATCTAAACCAAGACTATCTGGAAGGATCTTCTGCCTGCTTCATTGAGGTTGAGAGTTACTTCCCGTCCATTTTTGATTGCCTCCATTCCTGTCAGTCTTCTGATTTGGAAGCAGAAAGTCACTGCTGTATTTTCCGTCGTGGAGACAGTTTGACTTGACAGATTCTCTGAAAGCCTGCAGAAGGAGCTCAGCTCAGTGAAGCAGGGGAATCATCAGGGTGTGAGCAGTACAGACAACCTGATGGGTCATCAGCCTGCGGTTAAATTAAGTTACAAGGCTCTAGTTTTTATTATTCCACTTTAAAATGAAATATGCCCATTGGTTCACAGCTCTGTGAAGTTGCTTATGATGAATGCCAGGACCTTTCTTTATTTCCTCATGCTAGTTATTTTGTAGCATTGCATACGGTTATGGAGCAGAAATTACACCCTCCTGCAAATGTACAGTTGTGTGAAAAAGTGTTTGCCCCCTTTCTGATTTCTTGTTTTTTTGCATGTTTGTCACACTTATATGTTTCAGATCATCAAACAAATTCAAATATTAGACACAGATAACACAAGTAAACACAAAATGCAGTTTTTAAATGGAGATTTTTTTTATGGGGAAAAAAATCCAAACCTCCATGGTCCTGTGTGAAAAAGTGATTGTCCCCTAAACCTAATAACTGGTTGTTCCACCCTTTGCAGCAACAACTGCAATCAAGCGTTTGTGATAACTGGCAGTGAGTCTTCTACAGCGCTGTGGAGGAATTTTGTTTCACTCATCTTTGCAGAATTGTTGTAATTCAGCCACATTGGAGGCATCCAGCATGAACCGCCTTTTAAAGGTCATGCCACAGCATCTCAATGGGATTCAGGTGGGGACTTTGACTAGGCCACTCCAAAGTCTTCATTTAGTTGTTCCAAAGTCTTCATTTAGTTGTTCTTAAGTCATTTAGAGGTGGACTTGCTGGTGTGTTCTGGATCATTGTTCTGCTGCAGAACCCAAGTGCGCTTCAGCTTGAGGTCACCAACAGATGGCCGGACATTCTCCTTCAGGATTTTTTGGTAGACAGCAGAATTCATGGTTCCATTTACCACAGCAAGTCTTCCAGGTCCTGAAGCAGCAAAACAGCCCCAGACCATCACACTACCACCACCATATTTTACTGTTGGTATGATGTTCCTTTTTTGAAATGCCGTGTTACTTTTACGCCAGATGTAATGGGACCTACACCTTCCAAAACAGTTCAACCTTGTGGGAGGTTCACCACTGTTCCATGGTTTCACCATTTGTGGATAATGGTTCTCACTGTGGTTCTCTGGAGTCCCAAAGCTTTAGAAATGGCTCTGGAACCTTTTCCAGACTGATAGATCTCAATTACTTTTTTTTTCTAATTTGTTCCTGAATTGTTCTGGATCGCAGCATGATGTCTAGCTTTTGGGAATCTTTTGGTCAACTTCACTTCGTCAGGCAGGTCCTATTTAAGTGATTTCTTGATTTCTTGGTGTGGCAGTAATCAGGCCTGGGTGTGGTTAGAGAAATTGAACTCAGCTTTTCAAAGATGAGATAAATCACAGTTAATTTATATTTTAAACGGGGGACAGCAATCACTTTTTCACACAGGGCCATGGAGGTTTGGATCCCCAGTTCAGTTCAGTTTATGCACGCTCCCGTGATGACTTGGCTCGTGGCTGCAGTTACGCACAGCGCCAGTCGCAAGTCTCATTTCTTAATCTTACCTCAAGTGCCTTTATATTTGTTTGATGATCTAAAACATATAAGTGTGGAAAACATGCAAATAAATAAGAAATCAGGAAGGGTGCAAACACTTTTGAATTTCAGGATGTAATAATGGGGAGGGGGTGCTTTACCCATTTTATTACTGTATTATGACTATTACTATTCTGTACCATTTTTGTATTTTTTACCAATTCTTGTAATAAAGTAAATGTAATCTCAAATGAAGCACATGATGTATTACCCTGCCTTATTATATATTACAAAAACCAGGAAAAAAGTAAAAGCAATGTTTGCAAAACAAACTCCACCCCTGCTGTTTTCATAGGAATTAAAGTATCTAATAGCCAGGTGCTAAATACATTTGATTAGATCATCGGTGAGCATCTCTAAAGGGTTCGTTTTATAGTTTTATGAACGTTTAGGCACTGGTCTGAGCTTTCAGGTGTGTTAAAGCAACACTACTAAAGTTTCCAACCGTCTGACCCCTTTGATGGCACACTTTTATCATGCAACATCAAGCTGTAGTTTACCTGCAGCTTACCGAGGCTGAGAAATCTCAGGTCACAACTTTTTATTTTCCCCCCCATCAGGTGAGCACTTCATTTTGCTTTACAACACCAGCCATCAACTGGATATCAACACACTGGTCATTTTGAGTACACACCAGGGCTGATTGAAGACGTGCATTACTATGGCACGGCCATAAGATGTCCTCCTTTGGCCACGCATTATTAAATCATGACAACAAATAAGTAATACGTAGGAATATGATATGAGTTGTGGCCATGTGTAAAAAATGTGTGGAAATATAAATAACTGATGGCCTGTTGTTACTAGTATATGAAGAACTTAAACCATATTTACATGTTGTCCATAAATGAGCTCTGTTTGATGAATTAAAGGCCTATACTTTATGTGACTGAAACTCCCCCATCACTCCGATTCCAAAGTTAGTGCTTTTTCAATGATCTTAATCATAGTTAAAAGGGAATTACTGGTTTTTGCCCCCCTACGTTACCCCTGATGGCGTGTAAATGCGAAAAGTGTTTCCATTACACTTTTGCAATATTCTTGTTTATCGAAATATCTGAAAATCCACCTCTGTGTAAATATTTTTTGGCGATATTTAGCCTACATTTGCCTATATTTAAGTATTTCCAGTGCCGGGGTTTTAATTATAATATTTAAGTTTTGCAAAATTCAAGGTGTAATGGAAATGTAGTTATATGATCTTGGAGAAACAGTTGATGGGCATTATTGCTTATCAATCAGGGAAGGGTGGTATGGTTCTCAACTACATGAAGTCTATTATTCTACTGTATGTCAGTCAAGACGGCTTCAAAACTACCCAGGAGTAGACTTCCCAGGTTCACCCAGGTTTCTGGGGGAAAAAAGACAAAACATTTTAGCACAACTTATGTAAAAAGTTCCATCAGAACAACTGGGAACCATCTGGAAAATTGTCCTTTGGACAAATGAGACCAGAAAGTTATTCATACCCTCCAATTAAAGAAGAGGATAACTGACAACACTAATTCAAATAATTATAAACTAAAGAAGCTAAAAATAAATAAAATAAAAAAAAGAATAAAAATTATCTACAAAATTATCATTTAGGGAATAAATTATTGTTTTTGAACTGTAGTTGAAAATTATATTAAAGAAAACAAACAAAACTATCCCAGACATAAGGGCATCTTTCTCATGAACAGTGGACCAAAATACCTGTCAACAGGTGCAGAAGTTTGATTGGACATTACAGAAAACACCTGATTGCAGTGATTGCCTCAAAGATTTTCTGAAGAAAATCTTGGCTTCGGAGCCCCATCATGCTTGTTTGCTTGGAATTGTTTTGTGTGTGTGTGTTTGTTTTTAATATTTTTGTTAAACCAAAATTCAAAATCAATGTCATGATTTTCATAAAATCTTCAATATTACTTTTGTCAATTTCAAAACTTATTGACATTGACAGTTAAATTTTTTTCCTTCTTTAATTGGAGGGTATATATAATTTTGAGGGCGACTTTAGATGTTTGGTCATGATGCACAGCAGCAAGTTTGAGCACGGTGGTGGAGGGCTGATGATTGGGGCTTGTTTTGCAGCTACGGGATTTTGAGTTCACTGAATTACGTACCAGGAGTCAAAGTTAATGACAGCTAAAACTTGGCTGAAACTGTCTCATTCAAAATATGACAATTGTACAACAGTATGACTGGAAAAGAAAAGAATTATGGTGTTGCACTGAGCCAAAGTCAAAATCTATCGCCATTTGTGCTTCAACGAATATCTGTAAGACTCTGTGATTTTACCCTAAATTTCTCCTTGTTAGACTGATAGCATCACAAATAAGGTGATTATTTCCTGTTATTTAATTCTAATCATAAATTTATTTAGTTTCACATACAACTTTTGCATTTTGCCTTATTTATCAATAATTATTCTTTAAAACTTTATAGTTGAAAGAGAGATTATTACTCTTTTGCATTACTGTATAAAGCTGCTTAGCTTAAAAATCTGGTTGACGATTTTTACAGACTCTACAGTCACAAGTCCCCCCCCCCCCCCCCCCTCCCCACACACACACACCAATATTTTACCCCCAATTGCATTAAGATTTTTGGCATCTAACACCCAAAGGTGTGCACTGCATCAAGACTGAATGTTTTATATTCATTGCTTTGCCAGCATGATCTAGTTGATGTGTGCTTTGGCTAAAAAGCACATTCATTTTAAATGTTGTGAATGTGTGTATAAGGTAACAGATGAGGGGAGAGCTGAGGATGCAGCACCCACAATCAAGAACAAACCAAACAGCATGTACAGTATATTTAAAATCCCTCCAACACCACCCACTTACACAATACACATATAGTGTTGCTGCTACCAATTTTCATTCTCTAAATATCTCTCCGTTCTCTCTTTTCAGCCTCCAAGAGCAGGGTGCGGGGAGTCATTTGCTAATTGGTTTTGCAGTGGAAACGTGTTCGCTCGCCTCTTTCTCCTCAATACCCCAGGGCTCCCTTCCTCTTAGATGATTCCCCTGTCTCTTGCTCCTGCCAGCTCAGCCGAGCATTCACAGACGCTTGTTATTCTTCTGCGCAGTGTAAATCTGCAGAGCTGCAGCGGCTTTAGAAACACTTTCCCTTCGACCTGAAATTCATAAAGTGTTCAAGGGAGGGAATATGTTGCCTAACACTTGTCTTACACATGTCATTTTAAATCTGTGCAGTTCATCTTTATTTCCATCACGTCAATTCATGACAAAGTCATCTCAAGGCATTTTTAATTGCGCAATCCAGCTGAATCCAATTAAGATAAATCCCATTATGAGATCCACTTTATTCCAATTAAGAATATCTGTTGTCAGATATGTCGATATTTCACCCAGTAAGTCCTGGTCAGTTCGGGAGGGTTTTGTATGCATGTTTTTCTGAAACTGCAGGGTGCCTAATATATCTGACCTGACCTGACCTTGTGCAGAGTGGTACCAATAGTGTTGTGTTGCATTACCAGTTATCCCTGGATAACTGCATATATCCAACACAAACAGTAATAGGCAACAGACTGTGCCTGGCAGTGTTGGACAAAAAATACTACATTTAAATCCCAAGTTATCTGCAGTATAGCCTTCCACTTAAATGATGATGTTTTATGCTCATGAATTACTAAATAAATGAATTAGACAAATATTTTCTAGCTCTAAAACATAGCAGATTGTAGTTACTCTATTTAGCTTTTAGTTGCTCAGACTAGGACATCATTTTCACCTCTAAAAATAAATATACTCAACCATGTTTGAGAAGATTTACCCTAAAAGCTGGTCTTTAAGGACGCTTTCAAAATGCTGTTTTGATTTGAATCAGAGTCCGTTTGCTCGGAAAGTCCGCTTCATTTGGGGGAGTTGTGAATGCGCAAACAGACTCATCCGGAACAAACAAGCTATCGTTCATTTCGGATATCATAAATTCAGAGTTGGATAATATCGTATATTGGATATCGGAAATACAGCCAATATTGAACATTCCTAATCAAAACACTCCCAGTTTAATGTAAAAAATACTTTGAAATAAGTACAAATATTCTCATTTGAAATATCTTAAACACTCAGGAGGACGGGGGAGAGGATTTCAACTGTCAAGTGTTTTAATTGTATTGTTATGGGGGAAAAGAATGAAACTTCTACTCCCTCTACCTTGAAAATACAGTAACTTTAAACTCCATAAGAAGGACCCTTCACTAATACACATGCTTACAAAGTTACTCTGTTGTCCTGCAGGCTGGTGGAGTTTTCCTCATTTTGCCTTTCTATAGGTGCTCCTGAATTTTGTTTGCTTTGTTTCCTTGCAGAAGCTGAAGGATGGTTTATATATCTTGCAGCTGTTTTTTTTTTTTTTTTTCTTTTGGGATTGTATAGTTGTAGCTGATGTTTTTATCTTTCATATCTTTGTCTCCTTCCGATCACCCTCCTCCTTTTATTCCTCCTTACAGGTCATTAATGAGCATTTATTTGTAATTTAACAATAACCAACGTGAAAAATAGGATACTTAAATATCAAGGGAGCCTTGTTCCCACAAAGCTTCATTCCCTTTATAACTAAATCCCTTTCCTGCATCCCTCATTTCCAGTAAAACAACAGAGATTTCCTGTCAGTTCTAGCTTGTTAAGAGAACTTAGCTCTAATAGTTCTGATAAAAATCTTTGATATGTGGAGTTTTTTAAAAGATTTCTTAATTATCTTTAATAATACATAACTGATGTTTAATAAATTGACTGGTTTAACACAGGGGGAGGTGTTCCTGGGTGTATTAGCATCTGAGGTTTCAGGTTTTCAGACAAAGACCTGGTTTACTTTGCAGTTGCAAACTTTCCTTTCACTGCAGCCAGGCGAAATCTATTGCTTAAACTGAGGATGACTCTACTGTATATAGATTTTGTTTTTAAAAAGAAGACAGTGGAGCTGTCAGAGAGAACAACTGAAATCTTTATTAGAGATAAGACAGAGGGAGCCACACCAACGTGCAGGAGAAAATAACTGTGTTAATATCAGAATAACAGCACACATTTCTCAGTCTCTCCACATTTTGGACTTTTGCAATCATAAGAAAATATAAAAAGTGACAGAATCTGTTGTGCAAGAGATCAAAGACTTGAGAGAAGCTTTCTGCAGTACCAACAGCCAATCAGTGTGCAAAATCTGGCCGCAGAAAGGTGTAGGAAGAAGTTTCAAATGGTGTTTGACCATGATAAGCATTTCATGAAAGCCGATAGCAACCTAAGCCGTCAAACTAAGCACATCTTTGATGGACTGGATGAAAGTAGCCAACTAAAAGGGGTGGATCACAATAGAGTGCATTCCTTAAATCTTTTTGCACTTACAGGGCACTCTAGTTTTTCTGCTTTTTCACTTCTTTGAGCTCGAGGACACAAGCTTCCAGATGGACATTTATAGCTATGAAATAAGTCTCAGTCCCATTATGTTGAAGCTGGATCAGAGAGAGCATGGTGCCTCCGACATCAGAGGGACTTATTACAGTTTAAAGCTTATCCAGGTACCTTTAATCTTCCAAATGGGTTCATTTATCAAACTAACTTGATAGAAAGTCTGTTTACATCTGAGCTTCTCGCACCTCTTTGTCTTTGAGCAGGGTCGGATTCCTGTGACTTATTCAGAACAGAGCAGGTAGCCATCCACAAACCATAACAGTCTTAAAGGGGGTGTTCGGTTTTTTTTAACCTGTTTTCGTATGTCCTTTCATATATGCTCAGATAGTCTCAACAAGTGTCTGACAACATACTAGAAAGGAGAAATCAACCAACGTATCTACATCACCTGGCAATCGCTATTTGTTTTGGTGTTTGAGTCCAAAATCTGGATGCTGGAAATCCAATCCTGCTCCGGAAATGCCGATAACTCACATCAAAACACCGGTGGGGGGAGCGAGTTATTGCTCAATTTCAGATATTTGATTTCCAGCGTCCCGAGATTTGGACACAAACACCAAAGCAAATAGCAATCGCCAGGTAATGTAGATACTTAAGTTCACTTCTCCTTTTTAGTATGTTGTCAGACACTTGTTGAGACTATCCGAGCCCTTCAGGGTTGAAAAAGAGCAGGTTTTTGGGGCGAACTTAGACGCGGCGACCAGTTTCCCCATACTTATCATTAGCTGGGCTGCTAGGCTGCCTGCCTGGCTAAATACTGGAGCTATCTTGAAAATTCCTTTCTGCATCACTCATGTATGAAGGGACATGAAAACAGACCCTCGGTTAAAAAAAAAAGCGAACTTCCCCTTTAAAGGGAAAGTTCAGTTCTTTCAACCTGGACCTATTTTCTAGCATGAAATATGTTTATTGACAGTACTCACCCAGACAGTTTTGGTGTAACTTGAATTCCCTCAGGAGATATTTAGATCCACTCAAGATCAGCGTATGTCCAATACAGTATTTTGACCACATCATCCTCTTTATGCATGTTGTCTTACTCCAAACTGTATAGGCCCAAAGCCTACTACCAATTAAGCATATCAGGTGATGTGCATCTCTGTAATGAGAAGAGGTGTGGTCTAATGACATCAACACCCTACATCAGGTGTATTAGGCAAACATAATTATTAGGCAACTTAACGATAAACACATATATACCCATTTCAATTGCTTATTTTCACCAGCGAAACCAATATAACAGCTCAACATTCACAAATATACATTTCTGACAACAATCAACATTGCGTGCAGCAGCAACCACAGCCTCCCAGACACTGTTCAGAGAGGTGGACTGTTTTCCCTCCTTGTAAATCTCACATTTGATGAGGGACCACAGGTTCTCTATGGGGTTCAGATCAGGTGAACAAGGAGGCCATGTCATTAGTTTTTCTTCTTTTAGACCCTTTCTTGCAGCCACGCTGTGGAGTACTTGGATGCGTGTGATGGAGCATTGTCCTGCATGAAAATCATGTTTTTCTTGAAGGATGCGGAGTTCTTCCTGTACCACTGCTTGAAGAAGGTGTCTTCCAGAAACTGGCAGTAGGACTGGAAGTTGAGCTTGACTCCATCCTCAACCCCAAAAGGCCCCACAAGCTCATCTTTGAAGATACAAGCCCATACCAGTACCCCACCTCCACCTTGCTGGCATCTGAGTCGGACTGGAGCTCTCTGGCCTTTACCGATCCAGCCACGGGCCCATCCATCTGGCCCATCAAGACTCACTCTCATTTCATCAGTCCATAAAACCTTAGAAAAATCAGTCTGAGATATTTCTTGGCCCAGTCTTGACGTTTCAGCTTGAGTGTCTTGTTCAGTGGTGGTGGTTTTTCAGCCTTTCTTACCTTGGCCATGTCTCTGAGTATTGCACACCTTGTGCTTTTGGGCACTCCAGTGATGTTGCAGCTCTGAAATATGGCAAAACTGCTGGCAAGTGGCATCTTGGCAGCTGCACGCTTGACTTTTCTCAGTTAATGGGCAGTTATTTTGCGCCTTGGTTTTTCCACATGTTTCTTGCGACCCTGTTGACTATTTTGAATGAAACACTTGATTGTTCAATGATCATGCTTCAGAAGCTTGGCAATTTTAAGAGTGCTGCAACCCTCTACAAGATATCTCACTATTTTTGACTTTTCAGAGCCTGTCAAGTCCCTCTTCTGACCCATTTTGCCAAAGGAAAGGAAGTTGCCTAATAATTATGTTTGCCTAATACACCTGATATAGGGTGTTGATGTCAACAGACCACACCCCTTCTAATTACAGGGATGCACATCACCTGATATGCTTAATTCAGAGTAGGCTTTCGGCCTATACAGCCTGGAGTAAGACAGCATGCATGAAGAGGATGATGTGGTCAAAATACTCTTGCCTAATAATTCTGCACTCCCTGTATAATGGAAGTGATGCAGGCAACCTCACGCAGCCTCTAAATAAGGCATTATCTGCCACAAACTCCTTCATTTCACCAACGTTTTGTTATGAAAGATTTGCTGCCTCCTAAGCTTTGAGCTTACAGGGGGGTCTGACTAATGTTTTGTAACAAAACACTGGTGAAATGAAGGCGTTTGTGGCAGATAATGCCTTATTTAAAGGCTGCGCGCGGTTGCCTGCATCACTTACATTATATTGGACATAGGTACGCTGATCTGGAGTAGATCTAAATATCTCCTGAAGGAATTCAAGTTACACCAAAACTGTCTGGGTGAGTAAATGAACATAGTTCATGCTTGACGGTAGGTCCAGGTTGAAAAATAACAAACTTCTCCTTTAACCCACCAGGGTTAAGAAAACTCCCTAAGCACACTACACACAGGTGTTGCTGTCCTCTCAAGCGCACAAACCCCTTGAAGCAGCCAGCATGGTGATGCAGAATGTGGCAGTCCTGACAGTCATAAGTTGGTTCACGGTGACATGGAGGCTTTCTTTCAGCTGCAATAACAGTATAACCACTGTCAGGTAAAGACAGGCTCCTGTTGCCCCATCCATCTCCTCATTCTTTCTCTCTTCTCTGTAGGGGGGTGGTAAGCAAGTGAAGACTGATAGGAACAGATGGTTCGGCCTTAACAGAACTGTGGACACTCTCCATCTAAGCTGTCCCCCCCAACGGACCGCACACAGAGACTCAGCTGGGGCAAAGTAATTCCAACGCTGCTTATACACACTGATCTCTAAGCCATGTCGCAGTATCATTGACCCCCAAGCAGAGGAAGATCGCCATCTGAGGCTCACAGCATAAGGAACCCTGCTAGGCAGTGTCTTACGAGGGAAAGTTATCTTAGGCCACTTCCTCTTGTCCTGCTGCGCCTTGAGCTGATGTTTGCTTTTTCACAAATATTCACTGAACTCATGTGGAAGGATACTCTTTAAATATCCCAAACACACTAGATGAAGTGGATAGTCAGCGCCCATATTTCTTCAGAGCTATTACCCTTGATTCATCCAGGGTTGGCCAGCCCGGGGTGTGTTTTGTCAATTTTTAATATGCACCTCGAAGCGTGTTAACTTGAAACCTTAAAGACCTTTAGATGATGAATCAGAGACGAAATTCCAAATAGACTTCGCTTTTGCTGAATGTTAAGCAGCAGTTGACTTATGAGAAAATATTCAATATGTGCCTTTGATATTGAAATCTGGTTTATATATGCAGAACTGAAACTGTATTGTCATTGGAAGCTAAAAGTGTCTTGATCATAGAGTTATTATGCTGTGCTGGGAATTGGCCACGGAGACTGTCTACATTTAAGTGCTGAAAGCTGTATATTTAAAATGTTTTTTCCCCCCATTTTTCTGTTTCTTAATATCTAATGACTCTACTTATATGATACACGTTACCTCCTAGAACAGAGTGAGATTAAGTATATTATAAGTTTGAAGCTGGCAGTTTGGTCTAGTTCTCACACTTGGATTAGCATGTTCATCCTAAAATATGTGTTCAATAATCAATTTATTCATCATTATAATAAAAAATATATAATTACAATAAAACTGAAGAATTGAATGATACAATTTGGGCCTAGATATGGTACTTTCATACCTGGGGATGTTGATGCATTGTCATAACACATTAATTAATGGAGATAATTATTTCATCATGTGCCAAATGCAATTTTCTTCTCTTTTAATAGTGTGGTGCTAATTGGCTCTCAACATACAGAAAAGCAAAGGAAGGCGGAATTGATTAAGATGACTGTCCACTTGTGTCCATGTAATCCCATGACTCTCCCCCAGTCAATATGACATTCCATGTCTAAGCATTGGTAATGCAGGCCTTGCTCTATGTAATAGGTAAACATATCCACACAAACTGTTTAAAGAAATCAGCAAGGTGGTGTCTGATGACAATTCTTTGTTGTTTAGACAAGTTTTTGCAATCATTTCTTTATCTGGTTGCATCATATCAACCTCTATACCCAGTAAACTTGTTTAAATTGAGCCAACTGAAAATAAAACACTTCTGGTAAGGCAGTGCAAGTCATTTAACTCCACTGAACTATATTGTTTTGTGTTGAAATAGCAATTCATTTAGGTTTATTAAATGTAATTATTTCCATTTAAATCAATTAAATAAAAATGTGTTGGACTAATTCAGTTATATTACGCTGCATTAATGGATAAAATTTGAGTTCACCGTATATTTATTGGATGGAAAAACTGCCCACAATTTATTTGAGTTGACCCAATAAATAATTTCTTTGAGTGTAGAAGAGTTGCACGACTGTGTTTTTTTAGCTGGCTAACCTTAGCTTTAGCCCGCCTACCTCCATTAGCTACCATTAGCTCCAGGTTGGTTAGCTCTTAACTACAGGTAGCTCAGAGTTTGTTGTGTGTCAATCATTAGCCCCCATGCTCACAGACCTCCTCTCAGCTCCACCTCTTTACCCATTTTTCCATTTTCCATGAATGACGTCACAAGACACTCAACACTGCAAGATGGCGACAGTGGGAACCGCCCACCAAGCTTCAATTTCAATTCTTTAGAAACCTACAAGTGACATTAGCAGGGTTTGTCCTGTAACTGAACTGTCTATGGCAGGGCTCATATATCACTAGATGCCGCCTCCAACGCTGCTGTCCATTGGAACGATACGTCAGCTTGGCCACCATCTTAGGCAGGGGGAAGCTGTGTCTCTTCATTGCATTAATCAGTGTAGGCAGAGATCTATCCCCGATTAAACACACCATAACTGACTAAATTTTCAACAGATTTTCAAGCCGTTTGGTTTATTATAAATATCTGACATTTATGACAAAGCATATATTATTTGATTTACATATACACAAACTTAGACACACATCCACATGCATACATTGTGATTTTATAGCCTGGTACACCAGCGTGACCAGCGCCATGTGCGAGACACACGGCAAGTTAGACTTGACATGTGTCTCATACATAGCACTGGTCAAGCAGGTCTTTTAAATATGATTTGATCTCTCTCTCTCCCTCGCTCTCTCTCTCTCTCCATATTTATATAGTGGTGGAGCACAAAAATAATGAATAAAGAAATAAGCTATATCAAATCATAAACCAGAAAAAAGTCACAAATTGCCATAATAAAAAAAATGTAATAACACCAAAAACAAACACATAAAACCTTTATTCATTCATTTTCTTTTGTAGTAAAAACTACAAATTTGAACACAAAGCAGTTTGAATGTACCATAACAACAGAATTTATTCATTCTCTTCATGCTCATCATCCAGTATTGCTTCAGGTAAATGTGAGCTGATTTTTAACTACCAGGTGTAATAATTTAGTTTTTTGCAGGGTCTTTATCAGGTTTGTATTTCTGGGAAGTCTAGATAAATAAATAATATTCTACATTATTCAGGTACTTAAGAATAACTCATCCATGTGATGTTTAAAAAATGTCTTCTCAGAATATTACATTTTAACATTAAGGATGTGACAATAATTAACTAAGTTTTAAATGTTTATATGAGGATGAATTCAAAAAGGAAAACTTTCTAACCATTTATTTTATAATCATTTAGTGAGCACTGAAATATTTTGATCAAGTGAGAAATTATGATACAAACTTTGCAAAAATAGGAAAAAAAACTAGATGGTCACTCCTTTCAAACGAGTCGACTGTCCAGTTCTGTCCAAGTCTTCTGGTCTGAAATGAGCTGCAGAAGGCTGAATCTTTCAGCATGAAGTCAAAGAAACGACACCTAACCGTAGATATGGACAAGGGCTGTAAGTGGAGAATTTTTTAATATATAAAAAAAAAAAAATATAGTGGAAAAATAGAAAAAAAGGGGGAGGAGAAGTGGGAGAGTAAATATCTTATATAAAAATTAGTCTTAAAAAATTCAGGATGGATATAAAAGGAAAAGAAAAAGCAACAAAAAAAATTTATTAATAACTAGAGAAAAAAAATAAAAAAAAGAGAAAAAAAAAAAAGGGACAATATTTGTGGGGGGGGCGTGGGGGGGACAGGTTAGTACCTGATGATCCAATAAACAACAATAACAACAAAAACAAAAAAAAAAATAAAAAAAAAAAAAAGAAGGTGAAGATGAAAGGAGAAGTGGAGGGGGAGGGGGGACCAACATCTATGGAAGATGTCTGTTGTAGGCGGGGGGAAGGGGGAGGGAGGAGGGGGGTGGAAAGAGGGAGGGGGATACGGAGGAAGGGAAGAAAGAAAAGAAAGAGAAGGGAGAAAGGGGAAGAGGATTAGGACTGTGGGAAGAGAAGAAGGTAAGAAGGTTGGGGAGTGGTTTTTGGTATTTAATAGTTGGGTTGTGAGGGGGTGGGGAGTTGAGGGATGAAACAATTTTAATGAGTATTTAGGGGGTGAAGGGGGGGGTGGAGCGAAATGTGAAATTGTGAAATAAATGAAGGAAAAAGGGAAGTAATAAAAAGCAATTGATTCCAATTGATTCAATTCAAATTGTTGTATTTTTTAAATATTTTTAAGGCATGGAATAAAGAGGAGCGGAAGTTAGGGAAATAGGAAGAATGGAAATTTAGGAAGTTAAAAATTATATTATTTTATTTTTAAATAACTTATATTTAAATCTGACTGTTATAATTCGGTTGGGTTGAATAAAAAATAAAAGGGGGGGGTGGGAGAGGAGAGGGAGAAGGGAGGAATGGGGGGGCAGGGGGGGGAGGGGAGGAAGAAGGGACTGAATCATGAACAAAGGGGTGCAAATAATATATAAGATGAAACTGGGTGAGTCAGTGGAGGTGTGGAGCTGAGGTGGAACAAGATGTGAAGAAGGGGAGAAGAAGGAAGAAGGAAGAAAGGAAGGAGATGGTTGAAATGAAGGGGTTAGAAGGAAAACAAAAAAAGTATTGAGATAAAGAACGCGATGAAAATAAAAAATTCAAGAGCTGATATCTTTTTTCTATGTCCTCTTCTAAATAACAACATTTCAATTGTTCATATAAATTTCTTCATTATAATCAAAAAAAGAATGATAAGGTCAGAGTAAGACATCTAAACCAAAGAAATAAACAAAATAAGAAAATCATAAATTGCTATAAAAATTTAATTATAAAAAATAAAAAATAATAAATTATCAAAATATGTATATAAATTTAAGAAGAATACCAAAAAAAAGATATTTTTAAAATGTAATAGTTAAATTTTAATTAAGTGTAAAGTCATTATGTTATAAAATTAAATTATGAGAGAAGGGAGATATAATGTTTTATTATAAAGAAAAGGAGAAGAAAAGGATTGTTAAAAAAAATTTAAGAAGATAAATAGGGAGAAAGAAGGAAAAAGTATGGAGTAAAGGATAGGGAAGAGGAATAAGGGGAGGTTGTAATTTCAGGAAAAAGAATGAGAGTACAAGTGTCAAAATGAAATATAAAACAACCAAAACAAAGAACGGGAACAGAGGATGTAAAAAGATAAAAAAAAAGAAATTTTTTATGATGTTTTTTTTATAAATATCTAACTGCTTGTAAGAAACCCCTGCCCAAGATGGCGGCCGAGCCGGCGTATGCTACGGGTCCGAAGGCGGCATCTAGTGTTTATAACTATGGGCAGGGCTACTCAATTCAGTCCTATGAGCGCTGCAATCCAGCAGGTTTTCCATGTCTCCCTACTTCCCTGACTCATTGTGCAACAGTTGATTGGTTATTGATCTGTTTAATTTGAGTCAGGTGTGTTGGAGCAGAGAGACATGCAAAACCTGCTGGATTTCACCCCTCATAGAACTGAATTGAGTAGCCCTGGTCTAAGGTCTCTGACAATGAGAGCATCTGTGGTTGAACTGCTGCAGCTCTTAGCTGAACCGATGTCTGCTGATGCACTCAATGAAAACTCGTTTCCAGCACACTATGCAGAGGTGAAACAATCTCATGAACCAAGAAAAAGAAGTCCAGTTGCCTTTATTCAAGCTCTGAGGATTATCATAACCTATGTGGCTGAAAACCAAGAAGTCAGTACAATAAAAGAAAACTCTTGAGTGCATGAGAAGTAGTAGCCTGAACAGATTGATTATTTTGTACAGGAGGAAAGAATAAGTTTGCAGTGTCAAAGGCGGCCCGAGTGTTAGCGGTACGGTGTTAGCGCTGTGGATAAGCAGATTGATTTGAGTAACCCAAGCTGTCTCTCCCTCCTTGAGTTTGTCCCCAGGCCCCTACCAACTGCTGCCTGACTCATTATTTAACAAAAAGTGACTGTGTTTCACCACACTTGCATTGCAGTCTGTGTATCTAACACAAAGGAGAAAGAGAGCATGACAGGCAGCATGCCAAAACAGTCATCTTGTTTGTGGACTGAACTGAGGATCAGTCGCTTTAAAGCAAATGTCTGTTTGCTGTCAGCTTTTCAATCAATGTTGCATCTGGTACTGAGGCAAGACAACATGTAGCCAGAAGGCCATGATAGCTTTGCTACAGAAAGAAAACAGCTAAAGGACTGAAGAAAATGGCAGGAAACCAGACATGGTTAAATCACAGGGGTTGGCAACATTTACACATAAGAGAGCCATATACCTGTCCCACCCAAAAAAAAAAAGAAATGTTTTGACTTGACTCATAGCTTACATTTTATGTGTCATGACAACAGAACATGCCCAACCTTTGCACTGTCTGAGTTCACATACCTACGCAACAATGCCGTCTGCTCAGTATCGTCGACATCGCTCCACTCAAGCCTGGAGGAGCTGAATCCAGATGTTTGTTGAATAGATGCTCTGATATTATATTGAATAATTATTTCATGTATTCTCTGTTTGTGAACGGCATTACTAAGTCGAGTTGCAACAAAACCTGCAGCAGTATTGAGTTTGGAGACTTGATCCACTTATCTAATAATAATAATCACAATTTTTACTTTATTAATCCCGATTGGGAAATTCGGCTATGCTTTTACCAATCTGGAGCAGCTGGCTGCCAATTACAGCACCCCAGGGGCAGGACCTCGCTCAAGGGCCCAAGTGCTGTGGGGGGTTTTCTGGACCAAAGCCTCCAGCATTAACCACTAGGCTATCCAGTTCCCATTTAAAATCAGTTTATATTGTTCCGCTTCCCACAAAATTACTGAAATGACCTATTTTTCTATCATCTTCATCTTGGTACTTTTCAATGTTATATTTTTTGTTCTTTGCTAATTTCATGGCACAAACAAATGTAAGCAGGCATCAGTGATAGGACGCAAATAAATTTGCCCACACAGAACTGCACTTCCCACTGAACATTCTTTGGTCTAAAATTGTGAAATGGTCCTTGGATGTCTGGTTTGAAAATGAAAGTTTTTTTTTTAACTGTCTAGCTTTGACTAAATCTAAACTACAGTGTCCATTGATCAATGACTGTTAAATGTGCTTTAATCCAACATTTGGCCATCATTTACACAGCTTACTGTGATTTTTATTTGTTATTCAATAATTAACAGATTAAATTCAATCATTTAGATTTGGACTAGAATATAGACCGATTGTAGATGGGCGAATAGACATCTTTAGCTCAGTGGGTTTATTGTCCTCTGGAGACAGAGAGGAAGGGGTGAAGAGCCACAGATTGTGGACCCTTACTTTGGCCGTGTCTCAATCCACGCACTTTCCTGAGTGCACTGGAATTCAGAGCATAGTGTGCACTGTGTACTTCGTCTGTAGTGCACACTAATGTCGCTAAATGCTGACCCAAACAGAGCACTGCACTTACAGGAAGTGACGGACTAGCATTACCCGCTAACCTGAGCTAACTCTACTAAGCTGGTATAACCGCAGCCTCAAACACACTACCAGATCATAACCGTCATCAGGGAGTGAACAGCTTGGTAGCATGCCACAATATACATTAGTAATTATGTCTAAATCATTTCATAAACGTTACTTAAATCAAGTACAATACCGCCTCCGATGCAGCAGGGGTCGCCACCGGGGCATTCAGCGCCATTATTCAACTCTGAAAGTAGTTTGAAAGTCCCGCCTCTTCCTCTGCGTTCACAAGATGGCGTCCATTTAGTAAGAGTAGTGTGCTTCATTCTGCACTGCATTTTTGGGCATGATTAGGGCAACATCCTGGTACTTTCAGTGCACTGAAATTGTCGCTTAAATGACACCACGTGTGCACTACACACTCCAAAACAGTGTTTGAAGTGCTCAAGTGCGCGGTTTGGGACACAGCCTTTATCATGTGTTCTGGTTAAGCTAGCTTATACTGCTACTTCCATGACTACAGAAAGCTAGCATATCAAGTCGTGAGAAATTTAGTGTGTTAGGTCATTTCTCACTGAGATACTTTTGCCTGTAAGAAAGAGCTTGGCTTTAAAACAGTACAGCATTGGGTTTAGCAGGCGTTCCCAAATATTTGAGCTACAACCCCCAAGATAACACACACTGGTGTTCAAGTTTTGGTTTTTGATGATCAGCTAGCAAGTAGTTGTAAAATCCATTTTGTAACACGACATAAAAAAACTTTATTCATCCCAAATGGAATATTTTAGTATTGAAATTGTTTTTTGTTTGTTTTTCTTTTAAGCAACACATTCTCTCATTTCACATATTGATGCTTGGTCAGGAATCCTTTGCATCAGTTTTCAAGATACTTGTTGCTCATTTGACACCATTCTTCGACCATTTGGCAAGATAACTGTTCCAAGAGTTAGCAGGTGTGAGAAAAGGACTGGAAACAGAGACCATTAAGCAAAACAAGAGTAAACAATTGGATTGCTTTCAACAGAGAACTCTTGGCAAATACATTAATGGTTTGATGCTGATCACACATTTTTTTCTAAAATAGCAAATACTGTAAGTCACTGGTGGGAAAAACATGTTTTTCAGCCTACCCTTCTACGGTATAATTAACTCAGCCTTGTGATGGTTGATCAACTCCAACAATAAGGTAATGTAATCCCTGCCATTCGTCTGTATGTATGTCTTAGTTAGAAAAAAAAAATCTAAAAATTTGTGCAGGGATTTGGATTAAATATTCAGGGAATGTTGATAATGGAACAAGGAAGGACTACTTAAATTTTTGTATTAATCTTGATCACCTTCTAGATCAGGAAGATTTTTGAAGGATTCTTTATCATTATGAGATGGAGCCATCTGGGGGAACTTAGCTGCTTGGGGGCTGTCTGCTCTCTCCCAGTGTTTTTAATTTTCATTTATTTATTTATTTATCTTCCTACAGCCAGTGTACATATCAAGTTTTGGTTATAAGTGAGTGTTGCAAGCCACACTTTTCTTTTTTTTTTTACCCTTCCTTTAACTTTCTACTATTAAGGGAAAGAAATTTTCTGGGGGATATGCTGCTCCCTTGTGGTTCATCTTTAGGAAACATCTGAATTGAGATTTCCCCAATTGTTCCTTTAAGTTTTGGAAAAGATAATAGCTCTAATGTACAAGGTTTTGGACTTTAGAATGATAGAAAAAAAAATATTAATTCTGCAAGATTTAATGTATTTAGGAAAGATTAGACCCAATATTTTTGTATTTGTGACTTGCTAATATTTTCTCAGATTAAGTTTAAACCATATTTTCTTTTGTAAATTAGTATAATATAATTACAAGGACATGTTGATTAAAACTTTTAATATTGAATCAGCTTATAATTTTAAATCGCATTAAAAAGAGAGCCTTCAGACCTGTGTTGTTTTTGTTCCTACTCATGCATGTTCATAGAATCATGCATCAGGTCAGTCCAGGAGAACTAGAAGTTTGTTCATCTTAACAGAAGAAAAAAAAAAATGAAATATCATATTCAATTAAAATCATATTGTTTTTTTGCATCCATTACTTTTACAAATTAGAGATTGTAGATGGCTTTTTGTGTTGATTAAACTGGATTTATACTCACACTGCATCTGCGTCTGTGTCAGGTTTGTGACACCGTCACCACTGTGCGCCCTGTATAGGTCCACAGAGGTGTTCAACAGAACAAAGCAACTCTTGTTTTTCCTCAAACATGAGTGTGTGGAGGCACGTGTCTGCAGCCCTGGAGACCGCAGGTTATTGAGTATATGTGTGAATGTGTTTCCAGGTATCTCCGTATCACTCCACCTCCTCTCCACAAGAGCACCAGTGCAATATAGTCCTAACAAATGTGAAACTTCTGTTCCCCAGGATTGTTGACAACAGAAGCACATGGTGACAAGCATGCCTGCTGGTCCCACCCATCGAACCTCAGTCATTGTACGCCAGTGCTAACAGTAGTGCTACCTCGTAGCGCCTGCAATTCTTTGACAAGGCTGAATTACGGCAAACGATCCTTTCAAACAGTATTAAGGTACTTAGAGTCTGACTAAAACGGGACCGAAAGTTGCTGGGAATTTCATGCCAGTGGCACTTTAAGGTTTTTCTCACTATAAACATGAAATACTCAAAAAGCAACCGTTGTTGAAGTTCTGACATCACTTAAACAACCCTTTACTTGGCCTAAGAAGCATTCAATCATGTGCAATAATACTGATATCAAACCACCTTGTTCCTCGATGTTGATGCTGCAACATCATGTGCAACCTGAATGTGCAAAATAAAGACTTTTTAATCTTCATTTAGAATCTTAACGTGCTTTGTTAACTGTGCAAACATTTGAAGCATATGTTTTATGCCTTCCAAACAATGATGGTGGGTGTATCCAGCTCTTCAGCTGCTATACTGTAATTGATGTGTGCATCCTCTAATCAATATGTACCTCGGGTGTTCTGATAATGCATGCGGACCCGGTCTAACTTGATTAATTGGAGAATCAAATCTCAAATCAACTCTGCAAGATGTTTGTAGCCTGACAAAACCAGCTAATTGTTTAAAAAGACCTGTGCTATTACATCATTCATGTAAAAAAAAAAAAAATCAACCAACCTATCAGTTGCTCTTTAAATCTCTGATTGAGCAATGGAAGTTTACAGTAGCAAAAGAAAGGAAAATTAATATTGTAGTGTTGAGCTTATAAGTTTACAGCTACAACCTTATCATCCCTCAGAGAGAAATTTAGATTAAATGTTCCAAACCAGCCAGACTTCTGTTTTGGTCCCAGTGAGCTACAGTAGATGATACATATACAGCATTTTAAAGTACCCTCTGTAGTCTATGGAAAATCCTTAATCTGACTCACCTTCAGTAAAGGTGTCTGTATCTTGATGAATAGTTCGCTGATGGCTCTAATATTCTGGAGCCCTCCATCACATGGATTCCTCCTCCACTAGAAATAAAAAAGAGCAGAATGAGAAATTTGAGATGGAGAAGATTTAAAAAATTGCCTCCATTGGCGCTCAAGTGTCTATACTTGGTGAAAAAAAACGAGTGCAGACAGACTTCTTATCAATCTGTGTCATGCACTCAGACATAATGTCAAGTTTTCTCTCAGTTAAATGACTCTCCAGTCAATCAGTGAGAGAGAGATCATGTATCTGAAGGCAGTGAGTGCATCCGTACACCTCAAACTGCAGCGGCAACAGCTGCTGTCAACCGTATCTCTATCTTGTACTCCGATGTTTTTGCTGCCACCCTGACATTAATCACAGCCTCTTGCCAAATATGAAGAAAAGCAATGTAAGCAATTTGTAGATGGAGTTGAAAATGAATAGAGCTATGTACGTCTGCTTTGCATGTAAAAGCCTTGCAACGTATTGTGCTTAGTCAGATGTTTTTATGTAATGAGCATGCATAAAGATGGGAACCTCCAGGGATCTTTGAGGTTTCAAGGCCGTGCTAATTCTGGGAGGGACGTTCATTTCAGTGAACACTTGTTTTCATTTAAGCAATTTGTTCCTTTTTGTGTATGAATAACGTAAAACCTGCATGCAAAACACTTAAGTCGAGGAATACACCTGTTTTAATGTCAGCATGGCCCAATCCTAAGCCACTGACTCATGCAGTCGGTTGGACCATATAGCTTTCAGGAGTGAACCACAGGTTTGGAGACGCCAAAAATGTCAGTTATTTGGGCAGCTGGAACTAATCAGCCAGTTTGATCCTATTCTAAAGGCCAGTTTGATTTGTTGCTGCTATTATTATATATCATATATTATTATTTATTCATCAGATTTTATATTATTATTATCATTCTTTCTGCTCACGTTATTGTTATGCTAATATCATGTCAAACTAAATACGACACACTCAGGACAGGTTTAGATATTATTTTCTATAATGGGACTCAAAAAATGAAGAAAAAAATTAAGTTAATTTGGAGGATGAGACAGGGCCTACAAAACTTCTCAGCCCAGGGGCCTACCAGTAGGTTAAAGGGACTAGAGGCAAGATCAAGAAACAAAACTTGTGACTGCCGCGACTGGCGCTTCAGATTAGGGCTGGACGATAATCCAATATTGATATCGATCGATAGAGGTTTTTTCAATAGAAAAAAAAGAGGGTCAATAAAAGTTCAATATAAAATCACAGTTTTCTGCTGTAGCCTATCGGGTAGCATGATACTACAGTCACTACTCCTGCCAATCCAATCACAAACGCAGACCCAGGCAAAGGCTGAATTGGACGCGATAAGTCTGCAAGGAAGCGGCATGTTTGACAAGACAAGTCCATTTAAAGAGCGGATGGACTTTACTGCTCATGTTCTGCAATAAAAGTCTGAAAACAGCTTTCGTGTGGACTTTGTTATAAATAGGTCAATTAGCAAAAGCTTAAATGGCCAGGGCTGCACCTAAAATAGCTTTTAATTTGATAATAGCTTTTATTTTTGATAAATATCGATATCGATCGATACAGATTTTTTTTTATTGATAATCTTTTTTTCTATATCGTCCAGCCCTACTTCAGATAACGAGGCAAGCCGTCACGGGAGCACAAACTGAAGCTATAATGTTGTTTACTAAGCTTTTTATTCATAGTTCCACTTTTTAGTGTCTTTCAGTTGATCTGGATCGTTTGCTGACGGCAGAAGAATCCATAACTATCGCTTACAGTGTTTGAATTTACCGCGACCGTTTTCTTCCTGTATCAAAACTGCGGATATAGCGTCATTTGACGTCGCGTCCGCAGGGCAGCGTGGGAAATTCGGCCACCGAATTGCAGCACATTGTAATTTAATCCTAGAGGCATTTGAATCTTATGTCATGCCACTGACAGCTGTTTTGTAATAAACTTTTCATATTTAAATTTGTCTTAATTATAACCATGTCATACCAGACCACCAGCAACAGAGTTAAACACTACAATTGAAAAAGAAGAACGTAAGAAATAGACGAAAATATTTGTTTGTTTTTCTTAAATCAGGGACCCATTGAATTTCCCAGGACCCACTCAAATCACCACCTGTGGGTCCCAGGGACTCACTACATTGAAAACCTATCACTGAAACAGCATTGTTAAAATGAAGAAATAATCCAAACACTAATTTTCTTACTTTTTGTGTTAAGATTATTTCATAATACATCAACAGAAGTTTCTTGACCCATATTCAGGTAGTAAGTGTTGATGGTTGACCAAGAGCTACATAAAAATATTCACATATTTTTAATCTATATGCTCAAAGCTGAATTATTTTAACTATAGATAAAAAAAAAGACACAGATCAAGAGGGCCATTTTTATCTCAGCTTCTCTATTTGCAACCAGAATTTTACATAATTTTTCTTTAAAAAATTAAATGACATCCATCCAAGCCAAAACACAAGAGGATTCAGAAACTCATTTCAGCAACATTTTGCGATTTTCCAAGATCAGACTGTCTGCATTCGTTTCACCATCTCTGCAGGGATAGAGTGCCCGCGTTGCCGTTCCATCAACGACGGCTGCTTGTAGAAAGTAATTAGAGTAAATACAGATCTCATTTGCGGAGGCAAGACTTGACAACTTAGCACGGCTGATCAGATTTCCCAGCCTGTTGGCAATTCTCTGCACACACAACAAATCTTATCACACACAAACAAATCTCATCATGGGGTGTTTGTTTTTAGTCCAGGGCGTTTGTGGTGACAGCATTGTCACATTAGAACAAGCCATGGAGTTTAAAAAGGTAACACAAGTTGAAACCACCTCCTTCTTGGAGCTTTTGTGTATGAATTTAAGATACGTTGATAGCCTCAAGTATAAGAATATGCAATATATATTTAAATCAACGGCAACAAAAGTGGCTTTTTGTGTTTGTCATAAATACCTGCTGGATACCACTACTATTTCTTCCTGTATTTAACAAGCAGATTTCAGAGAAAAATATTCATGACGGCTGACAAGTCCCTGTGTGTGGGCTCTGCTTCTCAGTTTTCACCATGGAAACTGCAGATGGTTGGAATTAGAATGACAATAGCTGGTATTATAACCCAAATGGTGCCTGTTGTAGCAGATCGAGAATTATGATGATGATGTACACTTTGCATCATAATGCTTCCTCCTTCTGTGAAACCCAAACAGCCCACTTGACTCTCTGCCCTGATTGAATTCCTGTATATTTTCCCCTTCTTGTTTTTTTCCTGCCTAGTCTGTTTACAATTTCAGTTATAGCTGCAGTTGAGATTTAAAAAAGAAAGTTTGTTTTTAAGATGTCACCCATTCAGACGTTGTTTGGGAAATCTAGCTGAGGTTTAGTGAAGGAGACACACTCTGACCTCATCAGATCAGTTACTGGCAAGCAGTACGAGACAGATGCAGCACTATGGTAGTACAATCCCAAATATGAGTATGTTGTTTAGCTCCCTTCCCACGCAACAGCTCCCACCAGGTTACTTCTGCCAGGCGAAATACTGAAGAGTCCCCAGAGACTCATAGATGTGTGTGATTTAGTTAGAATCATAAGTCTTTGGAGTTCTTTGTGAATCTCTTGCAGTAAAAGGAGAGACATGGAAGTTACATAATCATCATCATCATGAGAAAATATACATTTTTCACAAGGGCTGTCAAATAATTAAACATTTTAATTTGATTAATCACAAAATGGCAGTGGATTAATTACGATTAATCACATTTCAACTGGTAAACAGCTAGCTTGTGGTCTGACGAAAGCTAGGTGTTTAACATGAGATTGCGCCCTCAACAAAGCCTTCCAAAACTAAAGTGTTTTGTTTCACTTGAATTTATTCAAAAACCATGATGTTGCGTTCAGACAGAACGTGTTTTGGTGCCAAAAATGCGCTTGATACCCAAAGTTAGATGGTGGTCAACACTGAATAGAAGCTTGACATCCAGAGACAAAATTAGCGTGGTGGTGGACCCGGTTGTTTTTCTTGCCTGTGTCTTTGTACAATGGCGGTTGTAGTTGAACAAGTGGCTTGGCTGTATTTGTTCCACAAGGCCAAAGAACGATAAAAAAAAAAAAAAAAAAAAAAAAAAAAAAAAAAGGGGGGGGGGCGGGGGAGGGGGGAGCGACCCGCGGAAAAAAAAAAAAAAAAGAGGAAAGTCATCAGGCGTCTCTGCGCCGTTTCTGGATCCACCAGATTATTCAGAGGCGTTCTAAGTTTGGTGAGTGTCACCATTTGTTCCAGGAGCTGCGCACTGATGTTGGACATTTTAGTGCTACTTTTGTCTGATCCAGAACCAGTTTGACATCATCAAACTGACGTTTGGAAACCCGGGACAAGGCACAGATCAGTTTATCCTCCATTGTGTTTGTAAAGTGAAGGGATCCCCTGGCTTCTGCTTGGTATTTCCCATCCCCTCAGAAAATGTGTCTGTGTGTCACAACACCAAGTTATTAATCATACCATAGACATTCAGAATTGGCGTTATTTTAGAAAGAGCTGATTTCAGGCATTTAGGTGTCACAACAGCAAAGTGAATCCACTAAAAAAAAATCACTTATCCTCCTTCTTCTGATAGTTTTCAAACCTTTAAAGTTGTACTTCCATGGTCATTTCATTAATATTTCTGTGTTCTCCATTATTATTGAATGCATTCTGCATCGTTTCTGTTTAAAAAAAACTTCTGGTATCTTTGTATCCAGCTGTATTTGTATACTAGAAGAGAGGCCTGTGGTCCAACGGCAGCTTTTCCGGGTCCTTCTCATGAATTTCCGTCTGATTGGCTGGCTCCCATCAGTGTATGAAGGAAGCTCCGCCCTCCGCTCTTATTTCGCTACAGACAGGAAATAGAGCCGACAGACAAGTTTGTTCCCCCATGCTAACAAACAGTTAGCTAATTAGCTTCTCAACTCCGAAGCTACAGTCGTGCTGTCTTTACTTCTAGTGTGTAGTGGAGGGTTACCTGCCTTCCAATGGACAGATAGAAACCCCACGTGGGATACGCTATTTGCAATGTGACGTAGAAGTGCGAGGCTGTTCCCGATTCGCTCTTTTCATCGTATTGTTTCTCTGATGAGGAAGCACAGCCGACTGGGGGGAAAGCAACGCTAGCAAGTCAGCATGTGTAAGTAAACAAGGGGAAACCCTCCGTATTTCAGAAGGAGCAAGTTAAACGGGTTTTCAGTGGAAGGAGGCCTTTAAAGTATTGATATGATCACACAAGTATCAATTGATACAAATGCCAACATAATTGGATCGATGTGACCACTACAAGTAGTCATGGCCCTTAAGCTGATCTTAGGGGATGGGCCTTCCCCTTTAATTGGCAGGTACATCTGTAAATTCAAGAAATGCATAACGGCGGTGGGCCCCAGAGTTGGAAAATCTAAACTTGTGTGGCATTGTACACAGGGCCCGGGCGGGATTAGATCCCTATACTCCCGGGTTAGTGCCATTGGTGCTAACCATTTAGCCAAAAGGATATCTCCTTGGTCAAGTAGCCAGGGTGCATGATCGCTAGAAGGCATAGTGACAGGACCGTCAACTGTCTCATTTTCAGCTTGACACGGGGCGTCAACCAATCAGAGCAACATTGTTCTTTATGCATTAATGTTTTTAAAGAGACTAATACTTTAATTTCACAGTTTATCTTGCATTAACACGGAAATTTTGACAGGCCAAATAAAAAAAAAAAAATCTGCTATTGACCCTTTTTCATCAAGTGATCCTTGACTCACTGTCTTTTCACTGGAATCACAGTTTTCTCTGTAGAGCACATCAAGGTCTTTGCACACTTCACACATATTAATGCAGGAAATCTAGGCTTCTCCTTCTTCACCTCTCTGTCGTCAAGGCTTTCGAGTTCTGTTTTCCACTGAAGCATTGCCCATATCACCACCATTGTTGTGCTGTTAACACAGAATGACTACCAACCCGCCACCCACTCATGCTATGCGGGAATAGTGACAAACCCTCCCTTTGTGCTGAAGATGGTAAACAGGGTCTGCAGAAGCTGTGTTAATGGGTACAGAGTGAATCAGAGTTTAGTTCAAACAGAGGCCATCTGAACAAAACATGTCAAGTTTGTTAGTTATGAAATCATTGGCGGGCCTAAAGTTACTCTGTCATAATGCCAGTTCAATTAACCACCAATTGCCATTTTATGGTTTGAGCCATGACATATTCTCGCCCAAAAAATGAGCCAATTGTCAATTCACAGCTTCTGTAATAAAGACTGTGCACCATTAGAGTGGGAAAAGCAGACCCTCGTTATGTCAGATTAGTTTCCAAATTTTCATGGCACCCAAGGAGATGTACATTGTAATCCGTTGGATTGTGAAATTTTTCTTCATGATATATTTTGTTTGTTTTGTGGATGGCAGGACTCACCGCCCAATAAAGCAAAAAAAAAGATATTAATAAATGCAACAAGGAAGTCTGCTGTCCTAAATCTAACCGCATATCCTTCAATGCCTAAACATAACTAAATAACTAAAATAATTTATTTAAAATAAGTAACTAACTGCAAGCAGTTCTCACAGGGTCCAAGCCCCACACACACTGCCTTCCCTAGGATAACCTAGGGATAACTTTATTAAAAACAATCTTTTCCACTCCAAAGAACGGCAGAAGCAAATAAGTTATAATGCGAGATGTTCTGTGTAAATGCAACCCAGAGCTCTACTTGCAACCTGGTGATGATCCTCCAATGCAAAATATGAATCTTTGTACTTTTGACCGGTCTCAAGATTTTGTTCAGGAGTGTATCATGAAAAACGTCAGAGGGGTCTGAGAACTCGTTGAATATAAGTTGCTGAGTTCTGTTGTGTGCGTTAGCATAACTGGGTGTACCAGAAAATCCATACTGACAAACATTCCACTTTGATTGTGATTTTTTTATGCATTATTTTTTCAAGTAATTGTAAATAACATGTTAGTCCCACCCCTGAAAGTAACTAATACCCCTCTTTTTGCATCTAATAATCATTTCCTCTGTGCTGGGGCTCCTACAGTAATACACAGATGAACATTGAAGTAATCCTTAAACCAAACTTACCACCAGTTGTCTTACTTCACTTGCAAGTGAACAATGACCCCCGGTTTTCACGAAAACCAGTTTTCTTCTCTGGCCCGAACCTGGTTACAAATGGGTGTCCACATTACTCAAAAAACAAACTGTAGTATCTATGGAAGCAGACCAATTATAAAGGTAATTGGTGCTTCGCATTAGCCTGGAAAGGATTATAAGGTCATTTCCAAAGAATTAGGAGACTCACTCTGCGATGAGAAAGAGCTGCCAATCCTTCTAGAAGTGGCCGTCCCGGCAAGTTCCCCTCAAGGTCAGACTGCATAATGCTAAGAGAAATGGCAAGAACTACATCTCAGTCTCCAAAGGCCTCAGAATGTTAAATGTTAAAGTTCATGACAGTACAGTTAGAAAAAGACCAAACAAGTCTGGCTTGTTCAGTCAACCTGACTGAAATGCTGTGGTGAGACCTTCAGGGAGCTGTTCGTAAACGAATACTGCAAACCTCAGTGGACTGAAGCAATGTGTAAAGAAGAGTTGACCAAAGTTCCTTCACATTACTGTGAGAGCCTGATACCATCTTACATAAAATAAATATTTCATGTTATTGCTGCTGAAAGTAGTTCTACAAGGTTTTATAACGGGATGTACATAGTTTTATATACAATTAATTTTCTGCTAAGAGTTACTGAATTAATGGTAGTAGCTGTTCACTCATTTAAGGTTGTATTTGCCAATTTTAAGACCTGACAAAAAACCTATGCTGATGTGCAATTCGCTTTTCCTTTTGTGTTTTGGTGTGTCCGGGACGTTTTTCTGGAGATTTCCGTTTATGTCGCCAGTCAATGACGGAGCTAAGGGCATGACGATGTGTGGGGATAAGCTCATGATTGGAGCAGACGCCAGTCACTAGAACCCTCATGGGGGAAAAAAACTGCAGCCGCAGCAAAGAAAATGAAGTACTCTGCGGTGAAAAGAGCTTTAAATGGTGCACGTTGGAAAACCAGGGGTGAGCATTGGTTTGTCTTTCACCCACTTCTGAGCTCTGAAGGAGAGGCTTGAATCCGACTAGTCTGAAGAGCGATGCGGCCATTAGCCCGAGGGGAGGGGCTCTCAGTTTTAAGTGGTTTGCAAACAGAAACAGGGGGGAACTCCGGACTCTACAGGACCTCTGTTTTTTACTCGTACTCTTCCCTAAGAAGCATTGGCCACATAGATTAGGCAGAATAAAACGCAGAAATCAGAAGTTTTCTGTCCATCTTTCAAAGAGGCTCGTATTGCTACAAGTGTTGCTGCGTGGTGATTAAACTACAAATCCTGTGGTGACTACAGGCAAGAAAAAATAAATATTATAAAAAAAAAAAAAAAAAAAAAAGCGGGGACAAAAACGGGGAAAGGGGGAGGAGGGGGGGGGGGGGGGGCCCCGGGAGAATGAAAACCCCGCAGGGGAGGGGGGGGGTTTGGGGAAAAAGGGGAAGGGGAGGACGATCAACCCGAGGGGAGAAAAACCGCGGCCAAGGGGGGGGAAAGCGAAACAAAGAAAAAAAAAAAAAAAATAAAAACCAGCACCACCAAAAGAGAACAAGAAAAAAAAGAGAGAAGAAAAAAAAAAAAACAAAAAAAAAAAAAAAAAAAAAAAAAAAAAAAAAAAAAAAAAAAAAAAAAAAAAAAAAAAAAAAAAAAAAAAAAAAAAAAAAAAAAAAAAAAAAAAAGAAAAAAGAAAAAAAAAAAAAAAAAAAAAAAAAAAAAAAAAAAAAAAAGAAAAAAAAAAAAAAAAAAAAAAAAAAAAGAAGAAAAAAAAGAAAAAAAAAAAAAAAAAAGAAAAAAAAAAAAAAAAAAAAAAAAAAAAAAAAAAAAAAAAAAAAAAAAAAAAAAAAAAAAAAAAAAAAAAAAAAAAAAAAAAAAAAAAAAAAAAAAAAAAAAAAAAAAAAAAAAAAAAAAAAAAAAAAAAAAAAAAAAAAAATGGCCCAGTTTGCAGCAATGAGCGGGCACAAAGCTACTGTATGTCACGGTCATAGCGTGTCTGTAGAATTGGAACCTTTTTGACTTGTTTTTATGGTTTAAAGTTGTCTCTGTCATTTTTTCTTAGAAAAATATGTCCTCCAGTTATACTTGATATAGATGATATTAGTGTTGCAATAGGAAGCTTAGGCCTACTTGGGGTTAGAAGATAACTGTTTTGATATACTTTTTAGAACCAAATTGATCAGTCTGTTTTTAATGCAAGGAATTTTTTTGTTTAATGACTAAATTAATTTTTTTTAAAAAGGATTGAATTTCTGGGATCATTTAAATGTTTCTGGTCATGAATAATGTTGGTATTAAATTTAATTCATAAAAGTTTTAAAAGAAACCAGCAAAAACCCAGACAGAGTACCATCTTTTCACATGAACGTACATTGCAGCTGCATCCTGTTTACTTCAGATCCCAACTCAACTGTATGACCTCATTGGGAAAAGGAGCAAATGAAGAAAAGGTGAAGATGGTGGTCTATGTTTGATCTTTTCTACAAATAAAAAAAGTGATTAAATGAGTAGTAAATCTGCAGACAACAGGTCAAATTCATGATTCAGGCGCTGTATTTTGGCGATATCCTTTCTCACAAACAATAGAAACTGGTTGGATGTTGTCACACTCTAAGGCCCTGATGTATGAAAGGTATGCGCGTGCTAAAATGAGCGCCATCTTCATTACACACACAATAATCCGCCGGAGCTGATTTACAAAGCAGGGCAAAACTATGTTTGCGCCTGTTAATGGAAAAAAAAAAAACTATCCATTTTGCGCATCTGCTGCAGATGAATATTTAATCTGGGTGTTTCTGCCAGAACGCGCAAAATGTTGGGAGGAGACGATGCAAACAACTCAGCTTTACACACGCAATGTGATTTATAAACCGTGCAACTGAAAGCGAGTGCAAATAATTGTGTGTAACAGCACGTCTGAAAAGCAGGTGTTAACTGGCAGCTTTGTGCACTGATGGCTGGAAGAATGCTGCTGCAGGACTGCAGACATGCAGCATTGGGTTAAAACCATTTCTCATGAGGTGTGCAGGCGACATGTCAAGTTTTCATTCTCGCGCGGCTGCGTTCTCCTCCTCTCCAGACCTGCTTCCTTCTCTCCACACTGCGGCAGCTGCTGCTGCTGCTGCTGCTCTGAGGTTGCTGTCCTGCATGAAGTTGGCCCCACCCCACAGAAAACTCAGTGAAAATAACCAGTAACGTAGTACAAACTATTGATACTATTTTTTTTACTGAGTTTTGCGTGGGGTGGGGGGCAATTACACATGTCCAGCACCTGGCATTGTGGCAGAGCGCACACTTTGTGCATAATATCCATCCTCAACACCGTCTCCTTGTCCATGTCCTTATAAACTGGCCTCTCCGTACGACCCACAGGGAAACCTGCTGCATTGTTTTTGTTTCATAGTTGTTATATTTATCTTATATTCTGTTTTTTATTTGCCTCATATTATATCTCTGGAACTAACATCTCTATCAGGTCGAATTTCACTTTGCATTTACCACATGCTCTTCTGAACTTTCCATGGAAAAGCAATGGTGCACGCTAAATCCTCATTTAAATCCTGCATTTTGTGCCTGTTACACATTGTGTAATCTTTGTAGATCACCTGCAAACGCTGAAGAGTCAGCACATGCTATTTATCAACGTGGCAAAGAAATTAGCGGTCTTTAGTAAATCAGGGCCGAAGACTTTAGGCCCTGATTTAAATGTTGTATGGATGTATTGTTTTTGAAAAATTAACTGTTTTGATGAAAAACTTTTGGCTACGACCTATAAGACTTGTAATAGATAAGGAGTTCAAGCATTTAATCTCAGTTGTAGCTGTTTTGTTTTGTAGGACAATCATCTAACACCATATTTTTGTTTTGTTTTTTTCTTTATCATTATGTTGTAAAATCAAGCATCTGCAATGGAAAGCCCAAATTCTAGACCAACAACTGGAGCTATGACTGCAGTCCTTTCCAGATTTGTAGATATTCCGTGTTTGTATGGTGATGTCTCACCTTGATGGTGTAAATGGGAACAAAAGCTATTCATAGTTTATCAATAACAGCACACCGAAAAAAGTCAATATCTTTAAAATAAGACTGTTTTTATAAATCTCCCCTTTTCTTATGCTTTCAATATGAAAACAGCACTTTTAAAATGAAATTCTAAAACTTCACTTTGCAGAGGCAGGATGTGTTGATAAAAGACTGCAGGCCAGGGAGCAGTTTTATATTCATCCACCTCAGCTTTGCTGCTCCACTGTAACTGATTGATGTGATCCCTCCACACAGTATGTGTTGACCAAAAACCTCTACTCTGCCTTACTTAGACACCTTTTTTCTGTTCCACAACCTGCCAGGCTGCTGGGTGAACACTTTTACTGTCTCCAGAATTAAACCAAAAGAAAATGCAGGTTGTTCATGGATATACAAAAGGTGAAGCACATATCAGCTGTTGAGATCATTATATAAAATATAATATATAAATGGTCATATTTGATTTTTTGAATATTCAGATTTTTTTGTAGCTGCAACTATTTGGTAATGTTTTTTTAAGGATTTAGCTTCAAAAGTACTTTAAAAATCAACTAACAATGCAGGTTCTCCTGCTACATTATAAGCACACAGATGACTTATGATTGCTCTCTCTAGAGCACATTGACTATGATTTATTTCCAATGGCATTTTATTGTCAATCAGCTGTGCTTAAGGACATTTTTTGCACTCTGATACCTTTATAAGTAACAGACCTCCTGGTGGCGGCTCCACATATCTATTACAGTTGCATGCACAGTTGATTAGACCTATGGTTATAGCATGACCAGTCCACAACCACCATTGTCTCAAGTATGAGACATTTTCAGCTGCCTCTGGAGTTTCAGAGCTCTGGACTCAGAGCAGAACTTTGTTAACTTAATTGTGCAGAACTTGATGTCAAGCTCTGCACAATTACCAATTGAATTAAGCCAGGTGTGCAGCAGCAGAGAAACTTCTAAAACCCCCAGGACCCGGCCCTCAAGGACCAGGATTGAGGATTTCAGTCTGGTCTTAAGGCTGTGTAATTGCTTAAACATGTACAATACAGCCCATTTTCCTCATTTACCTGGCGTTTAAGGGTCCCTGCATATTTATGTAACCGAGCAAGAGTGGACAGGCAAATGTCAAGCTGATAGAGTGAAACAGATTGGATAACTTTGCCGTTCAATGAAAGGAAGTGACAACAAAACCCACCGCAGACTGATAGCAAAGCGTGACGTATGAAAGTAGCCTAAACAATTCGACTCCCAGTCGACATTTTGCCCGGCCATATAAGTTTTATCATCATTTATTAGCTACTCTTAGCAACAATGCTACCTCATGGTCAGTCCAAACGCCGATTTCTCTGCGAAGCTATTACTTCACTAGTCAGAGTAGCAAGTGAAATGAACTTCCTGTTTACATACTAAACACCTTTGATGTGGAGCAAGCTCAGTGTGTGCAAATGGATGGTCAATATTTTGCGTGCGTCGAGCCTTAAAGGAGAGCTTTTCAGCATGTTACTGTTATTTCCTCATAAAAACTTCATTTAAGTCGTTTTTTTCTTCATTTGTGCATAGTTGAGTAATATATATGAATATCAGGCCAAGCTGTAGCTTCCTTAACATGACTGACTGACATGGCACCAATCACGAAGCAACAAATATGCATGCGCAGCATCATAGTAAGACGCCCTCTTTGTTCAACAGAAACTCGAGGAGAATCCTAACCTATCCACACTCTCTGAGGAAGAAACAAACAGTCTGCGGGAAGATTTCCTTAGAGACAAACAGCCATCAGCGAACAGTTTGCTCTGGAGTTCAGAAGAAAATGAAATGAAATGGGCGTAAAACATGGTGAGATTGGTCGAGAGCTTTGGTGGTTCGGTGCAGTCAGCCATCTTACTTCTAACTTCCAACACAAAGTTAGTTTCTATAGCGGTGAGGGGAACATATTAAGCTTATATATGCCTGTATTTGACTTTTGGGACATTTGAAAAGCATGATACAGCTCCTTTAAACGGTTCATAAATGATGTTATACGTCCCATATAACATTAACCTCTAGATGTAACCTTAGGACTAACATTGCAAGGTTTCACCATAGCCTACCTCTTACCTGAGTATTCCTCCTGACCATGACCATCCCTTTATGACCACAGTGGAGCATCTTCTGATGCTACTTCCAGCAGGATAATGCAGCATGTCATGAAGCTCACATCATCTCCAAATGCTTTCTGGAACATGACGATGAGTTCACTGTACTCTAATGACCTCCACTGTCACCAGATCCCAGTCCAACAGAGCGGCTTATGTGGTGGAACGGGAGATTCTCATCATGAGCTGCACTGTAAAAGAAAAAAAAATAAACATGTAGAAAAATGGTATTATTATGGCAGCTGGGGCGCCAGAAAAATACCGTAAAATTACAGAGAAAAACTCATAGAAATACAGTAATTTTCCATGATAAAAATACAGTTTATAACTTTGCTTTTACATGAAATCTTTGTTTTATTTTGGCATTTTATGGTTTAGTGGATGTTAAAAGGATGTTAAAATGTATAATAACAAAAAAATCACCTAGACTTACGGTAAAAACTGTTAATATCACTGTTGCCAACTCTTCAGGGAGAGAAGTCATTATTGGCTGGTCCAAAAACCGCCCCTGCTGCATTAGTACTTATTTTTAATGCAAATTTTTACAGGTAAAGTTTGCACCATGAGTAAATCCAGGGTCTGAGATGGAACAGCAACACAATTATCAAAGACATTATGTTGGTTCCGTTCTAGACATCAAATATCACTGGATATGATGATGAGTTTATCTCCTTGAACTGTCCTTCACACTCATGATGCAACTTTAACATAAAACTTAACTGACTTTTTCAACAACTTCTTCTGAATGTGAACACAACAAAGGCAGTAAACAGTTAACCCAAATTTACAGGATAACAATCATAAGAGGGTCATTTCTGTTGAATTTGCTTTTCCCATGAGCCTTTGTGGTCCTGATATGTTGTGTTTTGAAAGTAGCCCCGCCCCTTTTGTTGTTCATGCATGCTAAGGTTGAAACAACTTAATAATTAAGTTTGAGTGAAGTAAAACATGTTTCAGATTAGAGAGAGGATTTTAAGTTTATTTGACTAAAATAATAATGTTATAATCCACAAACCAAAATGATTCAGTTAGATCAATGTAAAGAAGTCTTTAATAACAAATACAGCACAGATACTCTTTTGGTGTAAATTCTTTAAATTACCAAAAACATTTGTCTTTTGCTAAGACATTTTTAATCAGAAAATAAATTGAATATGAATTTTAATATTCTTTTTATGTGAAATTAAATGGCATCTTTATTTATTTAACCTTTATTTAACCAGGCAAAGACATTAAGAACAAGATTCTTATTTACAATGCCGGCCTGGCAGGTGCCATGGCACCTGTAGGGCAAGTGGGGGAGGGGAACACAAATAAAAAAATAAAATCAGTAAACATAAAACAATTTAAGACATCAACTTCTATTAAAAAAAAATGGAAACTTCATGTCTTTTTACAGATACAGGCTTTTCATGTTATTTCATGTGAGACTTGTAAATTCACAGCCTATTTCCATAATTTTATCATTATTCCGGATTTTTAAAAATGGGGGGAAAATGTAAAATATCACAGAAAAAATCTGTAATATTACAGTTTTTTTTAAACAGTGTGGGTCTGCTTTACACCTAGTATTTCGCAAAACCTAAAAATCGCTAATGGAGACACCTAAATTTTGAAAAAAAGACACTCAAATATTGCAAAAAAGTTTTTTGCGCTCATGAGGTGGTCCTTCAGATGTTTTAATTAAGCAGTTTTTCGCAAAAGTGTAATGGAAAGACTTTTTTCGCATTTGCATGCCATCAGGTTTGTCATAGTGGGTAAAATCCAGTTATTCCTTCTTGATTATGATGTTTATGATAATTTACAAGCATCAACTTTGAAATCGGAGTGATGGGGGAAGTTTTGCCAGTCATATATGCCAATATGGAAAATCCCCAAATCACCATAATTTAGCAAGCAGAGTTCATTTTGGACAACATGAAGATGCACTGTTGCCAACTCCTCAGGAAGAGAAGTCATATAGGGGATTATCCGCTTACCGGAGTTGCCGGCTTTTGACACTTCCTCTTCCGGGCCATGTTAACGACAGCCGTTCCTGCTCTGTTATACTGTTTAAATCGGATAAACTCCAAACATATTGAAGTTTTCATTCTAGACTGAAGTGATACTGGATCAAAGCGATGATTTGCGCGGTGAAGGGCCGAACTTTATAATAAAACACCGTTTGTTTGTCCCCGGTGGGGCACAACACCGGCACTTCACAGCATGCTAGCATTAGCCAGCTAACGTTTACTGACGTGCTTAACATTGTGCGTCTTAAAACACACAAACATCTGAAAATCGGGTCTGTACCTCCCCGTTTCCAGTGGAACAACTGGGGACTGCCAAGGAAAGGAGACGCTCTCAGATGCTTGTGTGTTTTCAGCCGCACAAAGTTAGGCACGTTATCAAGCTGGCTAATGCTTACAGGCTAACACGACTGTGCAGTCTGCCGGCCACAAACAAACGTGTCGTTTTATTATAAAGTTCGGTCCTTCACCGCGGTGAATCGGTCGTTTTGATCCACTTCTTCCTTAGCATCACTTCAGTCTGGAATGAAAACTTGGCATTGGCGTTTATCCGATTTACAAAGTTTAACAGAGTAGTAGCTGGCGGACTTTTGTTAGCAGGTTAGCATTAGCCAGCTTGATGACGTGCCTAACTTTGTGCGGCTGAAAACACACAAGCATCTGAAAGCGTCTCTCCTTTCTTGGCAGTCCCCAGTTGTTCCACTGGAAACGGGGGGGTACAGACCCGATTTTCAGATGTTTGTGTGTTTTAAGACGCACAATGTTAAGCACGTCAGTAAACGCTAGCTGGCTAATGCTAGCATGCTGTGAGGTGCCGGTGTTGTGCCCCACCGGGGACAAACAAACGTGTGTTTTATTATAAAGTTCGGCCCTTCACCGCGGCAAATCGATCGCTTTGATCCAGCTTTTGATCCAGTATCACTTCAGTCTAGAATGAAAACTTATATATGTTTGGAGTTTATCCGATTTAAACAGTATAACAGAGCAGGAACGGCTGTTGTTAACATGGCCCGGAAGAGGAAGTGCCAAATGTTTCAACTTCCGGAAACCGGAACGCGGAAATGTGATAATCCCCTATTGGCTGGCCAAAAAGTCGCCAGAAGTTGCTAAATGACGTCATCGCGACAGGCAGTCAATGATGCGCATGCGCGATCCCCCGTGGAAGCGGCATGTTTTTCTTTTTCTTACATCACCTTTATTTACAACAACATACTGGTTTTGAGCGGCATGCCTTTGACGTGAACTTTTGCCAATTTACAAGGCTACTGGTGCAAAGAAGACCCAGGTGTGCCACAATGCATTATGGGAAACAAGCAGCAACTTGATAATGACAACGTGAGTAAAGCAAAGCAACTGAGACTGGGTGAAAAAAGCCGTGATTGTCGTCCAGCTTTCACTCGGCAGAGTAGGTGCTGAACGTTGCGGCTTCCGTAGTGTTGTGAACTCGCAGGGGCGTGCTTTGCAGCAGCTAGATGTACTACTGTTTAATATAAAAATATACTAAGTGATGTTGTTTAGAGTAAATTATGGATACCACCCACTCAGGACACTTGGAGTACGTTGGACGAGCAGTGTGGAGGAATATTGCCAATTTTTTGTGGACTTTTATGGACCTTTTTGGTTCGAGCCCCAGTCACCTCCTTTACTGTAGCTATATGAAAGTTGTGGGAAAACAAAAACCTGTCCGATCTCCGGCTGCATTTGGAATATTAAAAAAGTGCTCCACAGTCTTGCTCAGCATGAGGGTGAGTAGAAAATGAACGCACATAATTCTGTGGGTGTACTATTCCTGTAAGACTGTCTTTTACTGGCTGGAGTGAGCTTACAGTACAGGTACGATCCAAGATGCATGCTAGTTTAGCCGTTGATAGGTGGCACGTCTCTGAGAAAACTGTTAAAAGTTCCGTTGTGGGTCTTTAAAGAAAGAAACCAATTACATCAGATGGTTGTTTCCTTTCTATTTCCCCCACCAGTGTCCCTCTCAGCTGTGAGGTGGTCCAGTGTTAAACATTTTAGTAGAGGAATGGGCCCAGTGTGCTGTCAAGAACCTATTCCTGCCTGAACAGACCTGGCACAAAGGATTTAAGCAGCCAGCTATCTTCAAACCTCCTCAAGGTTGTGCCACATATCCTGTCAGAGCCACATACTGGTTCTCTCCACAACATGACCCACTGCGCCGCTGCTGCATAATACATCACCTCCCTTGACACCAAACGGGAGAGGCACCATCGAGGCTTACATCCTCCGACTCATGAAAGACACGTCTTTGAAGCTCCAACGCGTGTTAACTCTACTGAGTGTCAGGAGCAGCGTGACCTGACTTTGCCTCTGAAACAGATTTTTTTTTTCTTAAACATTGGATTTTGAATGCACAGCAGCATTTGGAGAGTCAGTCTGCATCTTCAGATGAATTTGCTGTTGAGATTTAGGGATATGGAGGAAAATGGAAATAAAACGTTTATCGTAAATGTAGCTGTTGTACGCTATGACAGGTAAAAATAATGTGTTGTTATCAAGGCAGGGCCAAGAAAGACCTCATATCCTCAGCTGCTTTCAAACAGGATAACATAAAATGAACACAAGAGGAGACTTACAGTACGACACTGAAAAAAACAAACGCACACAAAAAAAAAAAACAGTTCTTTAGTGACATTTTGACCAGTTATTCAAACCACAGCTACATTTTTTAAACACCAATTAAAAAGGTACAACAAGGACTGCCAAGCTAACTGCACATGTCGTCCCCATCTTGATGAAACGCTTTAACTACATTTGACAGCAATTACATGCTCATGTGATAAGAAACTTCAAATGAAATGTACTATTGATTTGACTTCAACCTTAAAATAGGGGCAGAATTAAACAAACACATTTTACTTTCACCGCTACACTTCAAGTTGCAATCAAGCGGCTTTGTCAGCGCTCTCTCAGAACAGGAAAACAGTCGGAGCGTTTCAGCAGAAAGACGACCGTTATAATCAATATTAAAATTATTACTTGGGTATCTAGAAATCTAGCTTGAACTTCAAGGACCATGTAATTATGCTGCGGTGAAACTTGTTCTAGTGCTCATCATTAAAAGCTCTCGCTAAATGACAGAACAAAAGCATACCGAGGCTGTGCTGACCAAAGCTTGTCATTAAGGCTTCAAATTGTCTCTTCTCTTTTGTGATAAATGCGGACTGTTCTCTTAGGGGAAAAAATGGCAGTGAATTTAATTTTCAAAGTGAAAGAAGAGACTAAAATTGGGGACTTTTATATCGTCAGAGGAGCCATCTGACTCTGACATTATTTCTATAAATAATGTGCTGCCGACGAATAACACCTGTAGCTGGGTTAAAGTTTGACCTACATTTTTACACAGATATTGGGAGACAAGATCTTGATTTTCTGCTATAATTCAAGTATTTATATCCAGCAATAGTCCTGAGAACTTAAAGTTTTTCGAAAATACTCTACTTTGTGATATGCATTTTGTTTGCGGTTTTGTCTTTTTAAAAATGATTTTAAAAATTCAAACATGATTATTGGCAGTGTAATGACACTGAATTATTCCTTATGTTAGCTGTTGCTTTTATTGTGCTATTCTGGACAGAGATCTTTGCTGGTATTCCAGGGATCTGTTGGCGCTACTCTCCCAGCTTACTGTATGACGGATCCATATAAACATGAAGTCTATATTTGCACACATTTACGGATGAGAAGGAGAAATTGTGTTCAGGAAATGTAACAATGCTCTAAAAACAACTTTCTTTTGAAAATAAACACTGGAGGATGAAGTTCCTGTCCACCTCTGCTGTGGCTGAAAGAGACGACAGGGCAAAGCCTGGTACATATCCAGCTGCAAGAACAAGGAAAAAGGTGGTTTTGGTTGGTAATCAACCTCCCTGACAACATTTGTCTGCATTTTTAAGTTAAACGAACAATGACCTAGCTATTTCATATTTCAGGACAAACTTTCGCCATGGCAGGGTGGGGTTGTACATGCGAGGGTGTTTGTGTCTTTAGACCACATATGTATCACTGAAACTATCCGTGAAACCTCACATCAGCAGAAATGCCAACTTTCCACTTCACGCTTTCCTGCATTAGCTAGTGATGTGCCCGATGAACCTGAGAATCCGAACCCCGTATCGAGTAAAATCCTAATGAAGCTTCATATCGGAGCTTGTGTCATGAGCAAAGGAATCATGTGACCAACGCAAAACGAAGCCTCGGTTTGTGCAGATGACGTAACGTGTCGGTCTGCGTTTCACGTCAGCACAAGAAACAATCCGAGGTCGCAAGACTGAAGTTGACAGATATTTATCCGAGCTGAAAGAAGAGAAAAGAGAAAGATCCTCCGACAAACTGGCCACAGAAATCAGCAGTATTATCAGCTTTCCCACTGATTTATGTTCCCCTGCATCACCTGCCCATGGTGGGGATTATCCATCTGTACTAATAGAAGTTGCCAACCTGAACCCTGAAGAAGCTCCTCTTCCTCAAACAGATTTCAGCTCCATGTCACCTCTGTGGAGTTCCATAAGCACTGCACTCAACACGTAAGTAATTATCACGATCACAACAGTTCATGTATATAAAATCAAAATTATTTGACATGGCGGAATGCTGTCGTTTTCTGTCAGATAGATTATGCGCTCATTACCTCAATGTGATACTGTAGTACAGTGGTTAGGATATTTACCTTTTACTCAGGAGTCTGTGGTTCGAATCCCGCCCGTGCTTTCTTTCTTATTTTGCAACATTTTATTTTCAAACCATACCTATTATAAGTCAAATATTTAAAGGCACGATGTGTGTGTATGTGTTGAATGCTGATAATTTATTAGATAAATCCTTTATTTCCTGATCATGGGCACTACTGAGATGGTTTGAGTGCAGAGTTGTTCGGGCTGCTATGGACCCATTTGGAGACTAGATGTCACTAGAGGGGAATATGAATGAAACCCCGAGTACTGAACCTTTACCCGAACAAATAGGGGATTATCACGCTTCGTGTTCCCGTTTCCGGAACTTGTAACATTTAGCCGCTTCCTCCGGGCCAGTTCAACAATAGCTGAATCCAATGTCACTGCTCTGTTCCATTTTGTATATCAAATAACGCCAACCCTACTTAAATTTTTCATGGATTCCCGACTGAAGCGATGCTAAGGAATTAGTGGATCAAAGCGATTCGCCAGGCCGAAGGGCCGAACTTTTATAATAAAACAAGGTTGCACGTTTGTTTGTAGCCGGCACTTCAATGATGCAGTCTACACAGCTAGAGTTAGCTGACGTGCCTAACTTTGTGCGTGTGAAAACACACAAGCATCTGAAAATCGGGTCTGCACCCTCCCGTTTCTAGTGGATCAACTGGGGACTGCCAGGAAAGGAGACTGCTCATAAAAGTCTCAGAACTTTATAATTGAACAAGGTAGCACGTTTGTTTTTTAGCCAGTGAGACACTACAGCTGGTGTTAGCAGGCTAGTGTTAGCTGATGTGCTCAACTGTGTGTTTGAAAACACAAGTATCTGGAAATCAGTTCTTAGGCCTTTATCATTAATAAAGCATTAGAAGAAAAAAAAAACCACTTTTTTTTTAAATAAATGTCCTTATCTGATACACAAAATCTGTGAAAATGCTCTTTTATAAGCGGTCTCCTTTCTTGGCAGTCCCCAGTTGTTCCACTGTAAACGGGAGGGTACAGAGCCGACTTTCAGATGCTTGTGTGTTTTCAGACGTTCAAAGTTAGGCATCTCAACAAACGCAAGCTGGCTAATGCTAGTCTGCTAACACCAGCTGTCTGCATCATTGAAGTTCCGGCTACAGACAAACGTGTTTTATCATAATGTTCGGGCCTTCACCCCTGCGAATCGCTTTGATCCACTAATTCCTTAGCATCACTTCAGTCGGGAATCCATGAAAATTTAAGTAGGGCTGGCGTTTATTCAATTCATGAAGTGGAACAGAGCAGTGACATTGGATTCAGCTACTGTTGAACTGGCCCGGAAGAGGAAGTGCTTAAATGTGACAAGTTCCGGAAACAGGAACACGAAGCGTGATAATCCCCTATTGTCTGGAAAGCCTCATTGCTTCAGGAAGCTTCATTTGGCCATCACTAGCATTAGCCACGCCCACCACAAATGTCTGACCATTTTCTTGAAAAGAATGTTCTGCTCGGGTGATGCGTTTGAAAAGGCTTCAAACAACTTTATTTATCCTATTAGGAAGTTCCTTCAGGGAAATTGAGGTTCCAGACATTAGTCAATCCTGACAGTAGTCAACACATCATGTATTCCTAAAGGAAGGAAAAATGTCAGACCTCTTTGAGAGCTGCAGTTCTGCAACAACTCTGACCAACCCCTGCCATTCACACCGAAAGGCAGAAACTGGTCATTTGCAACTTAAAGACAGAACGAATCAATGCCTTTATGTCTCTACTCTGTCCCTCCCCTCTCTCCGTCCTCCATGTGACCCCTCTGCGCACCGCTCACTGTAAACAAATATAGCTAACGGACTGCTAACTGCAGCTGCACCAAAAAACCAAACTAAAACAACACAACAGATAAGGATTAAGTCTCAGAGGCATTGACATTTGCAGTGTGGACTTTTTACACTGCAGAAGGAGTTGGAGGTGAGCGGATTAAAGCTGTTCAAAAAATGTGGTTTGTCAGCTGTTTACGATCAAGCTAACGAGCTATCCACTCGGATGTTATCATTGACCTGCTTGTAAAACATCGGCGCACATGTCCCTGCATTCCGAAGCCGTGGTTTCGGGTGGTGTATTTTTTTAAACTGTCGCTTGCTCAAACCGTTTTTCCAGCATTGCCAACCCTAGCTTTAAATAGTAGAAAAAGAAAGGAATATATACACATGTACATACTGTATGGCCTATATACTCAATATATAAACAATAAAGATATTATAAATTAGAGGTGTAATAATTACTAAATTAACTATATTTCTCTGTATGATACAATAGATGACTGATGACTGAATATGCTTCACACTTCTAAGTATAAATAAACCTGAATTATGAAAAAATATAGATATTGAAAAGGTTATATGATAAACAAGCCAACACAATATGCAGTTAGTATTTCTAAATATAAGTATAAGTAAGGAAGAGAAATGTGAAAATATCAAATATAAAGACGAACATGGCAATCTTTTTAATCAAATTAATGTCATTCAATGGGAACATTCACATCAGTGACTAAATCCCATTCTAGAGATTTTTTTTTTGTGTGTGTGTGTATTTTTTTTCAACTGAGGTCAGTTCTTTTTAAATTAGCAGATAGACAGATACACAATTGACTAAGGTGCACTAACAGTCAATGAGCTGGTCCCAAACTATGCACTGTTTTTTTTTAAGACTTACAAGTGTCACTTGTTCGCTCCTACTTTGTATCGTCGTGGCCGAGGGTATTATCGTCTTTGTGTCACAACACTTGTTTATTAAGCAAAAGAAGAATTACCGCTAAAGTAGCAGTGTTTCCCCTACAATACAACAATTTGTAGCCAGTCAAGGTTATTTAAGGTGTCATTTTAAAATTCAGAATTTGACATTTTCATTTTTCAGCTCATAGAAGTTTACCCACCTCTCCCCCGTTGTTGCACTCCTCATGTTGTGTTCACGTTCCTCTGGAACAATAAATGCAAGTTTTTTTTAGCACAGAGGTTCCAAAGTTCAGTCTTTGAGAGCGACTGGTAATTTCTAGGTTACACCTTCTCTGACACACCTGAATCAAATGACTAATTACATCATGCCATTCAGCAGGCCTGCTAACGAGCCGTTCATTTGATTCAGGTGTGGAAAAGGGTTGCAACCAAATGTGCAGGATAATACTGTAGCTCTCAAGGACTGGACTTGGTCACCCCCGTTTTAGCATCTTTATAATTTTGCATCGGACTACGTGTGTTTTTTTACTTTGATTTAATTGCAATTGTGTACCGTTTATTCGTGTTGCTCGCGGAGTGAAAAGGCCTTAACTCAGAAAGTACTCAACAGATTTGAATGACAATTTTAGGGAATTTTACTAGTGGTACAAAGAAGAACTGATCAAATTTAGGTGTTAAACCAGATCACTGTTTGGATCCAGGAATTTTTTAAAGGTGTCACAACCTTGTGTTTTACATACACAATCCTTCTTAAATTATCTTCAAATAATGTTTAATTATAGTTGGGTGGGAGAAAAATTTAATGAGCTCATTTTAACCTCTTTTTATCCCCAACTTTTGTTTTCCGCGAGAATACTTACGGGAATTAGACCTGTCTGTGAGCACGTTTACAAGGCAAGCACCAAAGCCGAAACAAAGTTTTATCAGGACAGAACAAGTGAAGGAAATGATGTCCCAACAGAGAAAAAAGTGATAAAAATATAACGGTACAGTTAATAGAGGGAATCCGCGGAGTAAACGGGCTGGACTCTGATTAATATGAGGAGTGGGCGTCTGACGTGAAGTTAAACAGTGTTAGATTTTGTTGCTACATTTTTTTAAGACAAATTGTTTTAGCTGTTCTTACCTTGACGGTTTCGGCTGTCACTTCAGCCTTCATCAGAAGTTGTCAGACTTCCTGGTGTGACGTGTCATGAGAAAAGCTGACCGGCCACGGCAACCTACAATGAAGTGCTCGTGCCCGGACTCGTCTGTCCTCCTCTGGCCCCCGCTGGTAAATGAGGATGAAATCCCAGGTGTGTGGGAGCGGGTATGCCCCCTCTTCCTTGCTCATGGTGTTCGTCCCTCGCCGTCGTATCTCGATTGCTTCCTTGATCCATCTTTTAAATTTACTAGTTTCCGTGGTGATTACTTTGCTGCTGTCCCAGTCCATGATATGGTTATTCCTTCTGCAATGATCTGTTATGGCCAACTTCTTGTTTTCGTGCTCTGCTGTCTGTTTTTTTGTCCTTGTGAATCTTTTCATTTCTTTGTCACACTCCTTCTGGTGTTCTGATTTTCGCGTATTGAATGTCCATCCAGTCTCTCCTACATGTTTAATTGCACGATTTGCATGGGATTTCGTAGATTACATTGCATTTTTTGTCTGGCGTCATAGTGTCTTTTGGATGGACGAGTTGTTGTCTTAATTTGTTGTGGGGTTTTATGGCTGGTCATTAAACGCTGATTTCAGGTGGTGCTAAAGAGGCTAGCTTAGCAGCCTCTGTATAACACGTCATTCGGAAAAAAATACAAAATCACATACTGTGGAGAACGCGCTTTTGTGGCCTATTCTGGTAAAAAGAGAGAGCCGGCACTCACAGACGAAGCCACTTTCACTCTCCAGAGTTTCTGGCACGTTTTAACTGAGGTCCTATTTCAATACACTTTTTAACATGGAAAATTTGGGATTTCCAGGTGATGACTCCTTTAAGGAATTTTTGGCATTGCAAGATGTGGCCACATGGGGGAGCAGCTTGTTGGATATCTCCGCTCACCATTTTTTTCTTTTCTTTTTTTTTTTTTAACTATTTAAGGGGGAGGCACTACAGGTAAAAACCCTGTTTTTTTATCACCTGGTCAATTTTAAGATTTTTTTTTTCCCTCCTTCAACATGTTTTCTTTTAGACCTCGTGTTAAAAAACTAAATAAACATTTTAGGAGTTTAATTCATGATACTTTTTCTGATGCACCCAAATCCCTTCAAAATGCAGCTAAAGTTGGTGTTTTTAAATGGAGCGCAGCACCGTGGTGTTGTCTGAACCCCGTCATGTCTGGTATCGTTGGAACTGCTCTTTTTCCTAAACAATGTCACCTCAACCAAACTTGATATTTCCCGCTCATGAATCTTATTGGATCTGATGTCTGTAAATAGTGTTTCAGAACAAAAATGTGGAGAATTTTACAATCCAAAACTTTAAAGGCATTTTCCCAAAATGAGTTTTTTCTCTTATTCTGGGTAAAAAATCTCAACTTCAGGAGCACTTACAGAAACCAAACTTTCAAGTTTGGCTCCTGACTGTATTCTTAAAGTTTTTACAGGAGTTTTTTTATATCTCATTCACAGCCTGATTTATAGAACATTTCATCCCAAAAATATGCCAAAAAATTAGTTTTTTCTGGTTGTTGACAGTATATTGTAAATTGTGAAATGACCTATACAGTTTTGACTTTGATAGTCATCAGTCATCAGCTTATCCCAGCTATTATCTGTCGCAGGGTCAACACAGAGAGACAGACAACCATGCACACTCTCATTCATACCTAGGGGCAATTTAGAGCAACCAATTAACCTAACATGCATGTCTTTGGACAGTGGGAGGAAGCCGGAGTATCCGGAGAGAACCCACGCATACACGGGCAGAACATGCAAGGTCCACACAGGAAGGCCACAGCCAGGAATTGAACTAGCAACCTTCTTACTGTGAGGCTGCGGTGCTAACCACCACGCCACCGTGCACTTTTTTTACTTTAATATGTGAACAAAATTCAAAAGAAACTTTGAACCTGGCTTAATCCAGTATTTAGATTTTTTTTTCCTAGAATTGTATGCAAATTAGGCCATTTTTGGCTGCATAACACCTTATTTGCATATTTAAACATAAAATTTCAGAAAACTTGCAATACAAAAAATGATAGTCTTAGTGTGAGGAATAAACTAGGAAAGTTTCATAGTGATACCAGTTAGTTAAATTTTTTACCCTATTTGCCTGTAGTCTTGCCTTAAACCTCAAACTGTGCACTATAAGTGGGGGAAAAAGAGATTTAAGAAAAAACATTGTGGTGATATAGCTAATAAATGAGCTGTAATATATTCCTCCATTTGGGGATTCAGTTTGTAAAATGTCAAGCCAGCTATTTGCTGATTTGTCCTTTACCAGGTTGTTATTTGCTTTGTTTTACCATTATTTACTATATATATCTTTTTCCCTTCCCTTGTTTGGATTTTCTGTGTCCTAACTCATACAGCAGCACAATAATTTGTTGCTGTAATGCAGATAACTCAGGACAGGCTAGATTGTTTCGTCTGAATGTGACTTGAAGTGAATTTCCAAACTCGCTCGCCTTATTCGCTTCCCTACTGTCACAACACCGTAGATGACTCCATTTGCAGCTCTTTCTGCCCTGCTTTCCTGACTCCCCACAGCTATGAGTTAAACAAGAACACTAATCTGAACAGATTTCCTGTTTGTGTTTGGAACTAGCTGCTTGGCCTCTGTGCCTCAAATGCAATAGATTTAATTTGGAATCGAGAAACAAAGCAAGCAGTGGACATAGCGGCTAATGGTTCACGCAGACATACCCCTAGAAATCAATTACTCGCCGTTCCCTAAAATACAGCTTGAGTAAGCAAAAGTGTAAAAATGTAAAGGTAATTAGCTAAAGGCAATAGGTCGATTTAGAGCCTGGTGAGAGTGGTTTTTGTGTGCACTGGTGCATTTTTGTATGTGAGCAAACCACAGCCAAGGGTACCATTGTCTCTCACATTCTCTGCCCCCAGCAAACAATATTGCTTACCTCATGCTTTTAAACAGCAGGGAAGACATCCAGAACAGCCGATAAGGGAACAGGAATGCCTTAATGTTCCCTGTAGGACTAAAAATATGTGGAAACACTGGAAGGGAACGTTGTGAACACTGAAAAGAACACTATGGAGTGACATTTGCTTAAAATGCTAAACTGTGAATATGGCAGTACCCTCCAACACTCAAGGCTGTGTTAGCAGGTTTTCCTGCAATTCACCTGGAAAGAAGCAGAGCAGGAATCAAAACAAATAAAGGGGAAGACAAAAACTCAATTCTAAATTACAACTCAAATTCTGAATAGGGTTAGAGCACTGCTTAAAGGCATATGCCACCCCTGGGTGAAATTGAGCCTCCCCCCGCAGTCCCCTGAGTTAGACAACTGGGCAGAAGCGTTTTCTAGCCAAACCAGTCATTCTCTGAATATGGCAGCGCTGACTTTAGCTTAGCTTAGCATAGTTGTTGTAATCTAGCATTTCCAACTAGCACCACTTGGCAAAAGTTAACAAGTTTACTCAAGATTTTTCTCCAATTATGTTTTGTGACCCGCACATTCGGGCAGAGAGGTCCTAAGAACGCAGTCCCTATAACTTTGCATCCCAAGTTCAGTTATAATAGCTACCCTTTGCCTTCAGTGTGTGTTCGCACATGAGGGGGGACCTTGTTAGGAACCACGTGTGAAGCAATCATTGCGACAGTGACAAATTTTTGCCCCAGCAGATCTGATACAAAACTGAGGTTTCTCATCTCTTTAATTCAAAGCTATTATAAAGCTAGCTTACCGGCTTTCCATCATCACGGTCATACGTATCATGAAACGGAACAGCCCCCCGTTGGAAAGCTGCCCTACTACCGTCTTGTCTACCTTTCGTTGAAGTACGCCCGGACACTTAAGTGGACGGACCGGGGTTAGTCCACTAAAGTGGTGCAGATTGTACTGACAGAATTTGCAACTGTATCTCTGAAGGCCGAGATTCCTAGTTCCGAATGTGTAAAAAAACAGCCTGGTTCCTGAAAAGGTTATAGGAACTCCAAAAGGTTCCTACAGTCCGAAAGCGGCTATTCTGATCGAGAACAAGTGACAAACCGATTTCACATCACAGGACTGACTAGGCGACATTCAATAGGGAAATTATATGCCGCGGAAGTACAGGTGAATCACAGGCGAAGCACCACAGATAGTAGCCAAAGCAACACGCATGTGCAGCATCCTCAACTTCCATAAACAGGGCTGCTACTATCCGCGGTGCTTAACCTGTGATTGGCCTGTACTTCCGCGGCATATAGTTCCCCTATTGAATGCCACCTAATCGGTTCTTTTATGTGAAATCAGCTTCTCAGTTGTACTCAATCAGAATGTGCGGGTCACGAAATGTAATTGGAGAACTGGAGTCATTCTCTGGGTGGCATAGGCTTTTAAATATAAACCTTTAAAATAGCAAATCTCATCAATTCATATTTTATTCCCTATAGGAGATAAAAAAAAACAAAAAAAACAAATTGTTGAAACTGAGACATGTTGCCATTTAAAGCAACCCTTACCAATGTTGCATTCTTACACTATTTTTCTAACAGCGTAAAATGCTATGAATGAGGTAATGGAACTCTCAAATACAAGACAGACCCACCATTAATCAAAATAAAATATTATTCCAATCTCTAAATATTCAATGAAAACTCCAACCAATCCTTGAAGTGGGGTGCACCTCTAGGATTGTCCAACGGACCTGCCTGTCAGACCTTTGATTCTGCATTGGGAGGTGGAGGGAATGAAGGGGTGTGTCTTAGGAGTGAGGCGGGACTGTTTATATTCAAATTATCTTGCTGTGCTTTCTGAAATACAAGATCGGTAAGGGTTGCTTTAATGAAAAATATATCGGCGCATTTTTAATCTGGTGGCAGCAGCACATCTCAAAAAATAGCTGGAAAAGGGGCAACAAAAAGCTGGAAAAATTTTACAGCTAATTTGGTTCAATGGCAACAGGTCAATAACATGAGTGACGATTAAAGGAGCATTTTAGAAAGGCGGAGTTTCTAAGATATAACAATGGGAAGAGTTTGGATAAAAATGATCCAAAGCCCAGCTTTGTTTATGCTAGGGTTGAACAGATTACATGGGGCAGACTTGCCTTGTTTACAGGATGCAGGACTGTGCTCTGACGTTGGAAAACCAAAAGTGCTTTTTCATATAATGAATGGTGGAATGATCAAAAGAGCCAACTACGAACACATAACCTTTAAAATGCAAACGAGACACATTTTGGAAAAAACGGGACCCCTTTATGAATCTTTTATTAGAAAACTAAAGGGAGGATGAGATTTATTGTAAATAAATGATGATATACTGCCAAGTATTGTGTTGAATTAATAATCTTCCTTTTTCTAATGGGAAAATGTTTATATATTGGAAGATAAATGTGAGATTGTAAAATGTAACGTGGATGCAAATATACTCTCACCAGCCACTTTATTATGTACACCTTGCTAGTACCAGGTTGGACCCCTTTTGCCCTCAGAACTGCCTTAATCCTTTGTGGCATAGATTCAACAAGGTACTGGAAACATACCTCAGAGATTTTGCTCCATATTGACCCGACAGCATCACGCAGTTGCTGCAGATTTGTCGGCTGCACATCCATGATGAGAACCTCCCGTTCCACCACATCCCAAAGCTGCTCTGTTGGATTGAGATCTGGTGACTGTGGAGGCCATTTGAGTACAACTAACTCATCGTCATGTTCAAGGAACCAGTGTGACGTTAGGGACACACTGCATGCAGAGATGCACCAAGGTGCAGCGCACCGATTTTCTCACGACACCGCTCCTCTTTCTGTCCACATCAGACACGCACAGTCGGCAGCAGTCCTGCTTCTCTGCTGTACTTCTATAGCTGATAATTCCACATTGGCTCCACCCCCTTTTGTTCTGCTATCATCCTATTTCCAAGAAGAAAGCTGACATTTCTGTCAGCTTTCAAGACATGGTTGACATATGATTAGATCTATCAAAAAGAGATTGGGTTTTGAAGCTTATGGGTGTTTTTACTTTGAAAATGTGTCTATTTTGATAGATTTGCCTCATGTTCCTGCTTATTTTCCTGCCTGGCTTGACCAATTTGGCCACGGCTCGCGCAGAAAATAGAACTGAACCGAACACCTTCTGTTAACAAGGGCGCCAAAATAAAAACTGCGGCGCTTCGGCGCGCTTCCGCTTGCAGTGTGTCCCTAGGGTAAGATGGTTAATGACATGGCGCGTTATCATGCTGGAAGTAGCCATCAGAGGATGCTACACTGTGGTCATAAAGGGATGGACATGGTCAGCAACAATACTCAGGTAGGCTGTAGTGTTGACATAAAGCTGAATTGGTACTCAGTGGCCCAAAGTATGCCAAGAAAATATCCCCCACACCATTACACCACCACCAACAATCTGAACTGTTGATACAAGGCAGGATGGACCCATGCTTTCATGTTGTTGACACCAAATTCTGGGCCTCCCATCTGAATGTCGCTGCAGAAATGGAGACTCCTCAGACAAGGCAACATTTCTCCATCTTCTGTTGTCCAATGTTGGTGAGTCTGTGTGAATTGTAGCCTCAGTTTCTTGTTCTTAGCTGACAGGAGTGGCACCTGGTGTGGTCTTGTGCTGCTGTAGCACATCCACCTCAAGGTTTTGACGTGTTGTGCATTCACAGATGCTCTTCTGCATACCTTGATTGTTAACAAGTGGTTATTTGAGTAACAGTTGCCTTTCTCCTCTGACCTCTCGCATCAACAAGGCATTTGCACCCACAGAACTGCTGCTCACTGGATATTTTCTCTTTTTCGGACCATTCTCTGTAAACCCTAGAGATGGTTTTGCGTGAAAATCCCAGTAGATCAGCAGTTTCTGAAATACTCAGACCAGCCCGTCTGGCACCAACAACCACGCCACATTCAAAGTCACTTAAATCACCTTTCTTCCCCATTCTGATGCTCGGTTTGAACTCCAGCAGATCTTCTTGACCATGTCTACATGCCTAAATGCATTGAGTCGTTGCCATGTGATTGGCTGATTAGAAATTTCTTTAATAAGCAATAGGACAGATATATCTAATTAAGTGGCCGTGAGCTTAAGTAAGGCACTTTCCTCTGTGTATGTGTTTTTTCCGCCTAACAGTAAAAACATGTATAAGTTTTCCAGTAATATTTGCAGCAATCAGTGGTGATTTTTACAGATCATTAGCAACTCTTTTTGCCCTTAAAATATAGTAAAAACTATAGTCAACTTGTTTCAGCACATGAACAGGAGAAACATTGTAGTCTCCTCTGGACCAAAGATCATTTTAAATGCTCTGAGGCAAAGCAGAAAACTGTTCTGTGGTCAGATGGATGAAAACGTGAAATTGTTTACCAAGTTGTGCTTTATGTGTAGACTCAATTGTGCTTCTTTCCTTGAGTTGGTGCCCCTTACGCTCTAAAGATTCATAGGTCAATGTCATCTGACTTAACAGGGCAAATTCCCCTGAAACAATCAGCTACAAGGTCAAAAACTGGACTAAAACTAGGTGAAAAATCAACTAACTTCTAAGGAAAACTTCCAAAGACCTTCAGAAAGAGCTACTGCTTAACACCACTTTGAATGATGAAGAAGAACTGGCTTCTTTTAGCAAAATATAAAGAAATAAGGGGTCGCTGAAGCTTTTTCCTCAGTACAGTAACTGTTACCTGTTTGTCTGCCTGTCTGTCCCTCCCAGCCTTATCTTCTCGCTCCCAATGCTCAAGGTACATTCAGCCCTTCACAGCCCAGTGGGCTGGGAACATTTCTCACACATAAAAAGGCCTCGCTATGCACACACATTCACACAACACTATGCACACTCACTCACGGCAGACAAGGAAAAGGAGAGGGGTAAGGTGAGGCAAGTGCCAACCGAAATGTAGGCAGGCCAGCCAAGGTTTTCCGGTACACGGGTCTCATCCCGCCACACGTCACCCTCAATTCTGGTTAACGGCGCTGTGATCAAAAGCGCCCGACACTGTTCTGTTGCTTCAGCACCCAAAGGCAAAGGAGCGGTGGAAATGCGAAGAAATGAAAGAAAGGAGGGTGACAGATAACAGCAGGAAGGGAGAAGGAGAGACGAATGTTGGGTCACATGTGAGATGAGAGGAATGGTGTAGCATAAGAAGAGAAGAGCGATGGAGGTGACAAGGAGGCAGTGGGAGGATAAGGAAGGGGAACGTGTGTGATGATAGAGAAGAAAACGAGTCGGAAAAAGGTGGAAAGAGTGGCTGAGGAGTGTGTGTTTTTGTGGAGATGCATCAAAAACGCTGGTGTCCCGTCCGCTTCGCCCTCCTGCCATTAGCCAGCATCACTGCGGCAGCAATTATCCTCACAACAGCATATGTGTGTGAAATAATTAGAGGTGAGAACGTTAGGGATGGATGGATAGATGGAGGAAAGTAAAGGGAAGAGGGCTCATTCTCATCAAGTATTGACAAAATGCAGGCAACACACTTCCACACACACTCACCACCTCCACAGGGGGTGGTGTGTGTGTTCAAATCAAGTTCCTAATTGATGCGTGGATTTACTGTATGTTTCTCTTTGTGAGCTGGAGGTTGTGCGCCCCTGCAGCGTCATGCCTCAGTCACGCAATCATATGTGTGAGTAGGTGTGTTTCTCACTTCGTATGTGACTTTTTGTGACTCAGTGTGAGTGGGGAAGCTTGTGCTTTGTGTGTTTTGTGGTAGCAGCATTACCCTTCCTCAGTTTGAAGTCAGTCTGTATGGTGCTAGTCAGCTTTCTCCCCCCGTTTCCCCCACATCCTCTCCCACTCTTTGATTATGGTGTGTGTACTTGCACGCATGGGTGTATGTGTGTGTTTTCGTAATGGTGCACTAAGCTGAGCAGTTTTGTTGCCCCGGTGTGGCTCAGTGATTCACCTTTTCTCCTCCAGGTTTCCACCTGGTCACTGGAGCGGTGTGCTGATACAAGCTGACACCTGTCTGGTTGGATGGCCAGCAACAGGCCTCACCCATACCTCGCTACATTCGAACACTAAGCATCCATGCATAAACACACAGTCGCATTAAAGATGGAGGTGCGCTCATGCTTGCGCGCGAGCTTGAAAATAAAGATGCGCAACTGTTCATATGCAGCACCGGGACAAATGTACGTGCAAGTCAAGCGTACACATGTTTTTTTTTTATCTCTGCTTCCACCTACAACTTCACAAAGCTGGCGTTGCTACGCTTGCAGTGCTTGGAATGCTGACAAACCCATTCTGTAAAAGAACTTCCCTGTGATGTGTGTGTAAATATGTCACAATATGTCTTGCACCATTTTCATGAGGAAAGGAGATGCAGTGATTCACAGCAAGTCGACTGCGTTTAAGTAACACCGTCAGGTGTACGACGCATTTCAGTGTACATTTTCCTTCCAAGCAAGTGATTTGTTGGACTTTACATTCATCATGATAATAATCAGACATGAAGGAGCAAAAATGATCATAAAAAGTCCAGTTATTTTCAAAGATTCATCTCTTTTGGGTCCCAGATGGCTATTTATGTAGTAATACTTATGTTTGAGTCTAATTTAGCATGAATGGTTTATATCTTTATTTAGTTCTTTTTTTTTTAAAAAAAGCCTTATTTTTGAGCATTCTTCTGTTAAAACTAGTTAATATTTCATATTTCAATCAAAGCTTCAAATAAAAAATTGATCACAAAACTGCAGCAAACACATCATATAAATAAAGACCAATGTGTGAACATTTTGACACTTTAAAGACACACCACGTAACTTTTAGACCTTAAAAATCAGTGTTTCTGACTTGTTTTGATGTCACACCAACATTCATTAAGCGCATTTTCGAGCTGTCAGTGCTCAGAGCTGTCCCGGGGCTCAGAAACAGCAGTATGTAAGATTCCCATCCGGGACGCGACCGTGACGTTGCAGCCAACTATTGGTTGCAGCACCGCGTCACTCACTAGCAACCGGATGTAAACCAGGGATCAACGTCGCGGCTGTTTTGAATGCGCATCATGTCGAATTCGGTGAAGAAACGCAAGGAAACATCACCGGAGGAAGAGAGGAGAAGAAACAGAGGAAGGGACAGAACAAGAGTCAAGATAAGACTGTCTTTTACTGGCTGGAGTGAGCTTACAGTACAGGTACGAACAAGATGGATGCTAGTTTAGCCGCCGATAGGGGGCGCGTCACTGAGAAAACTGCTGAAAGTTCCGTTGTGTGTCTTTAAGAAAGTAGAGTTTATTTCTATAGCACCTTTCACAGACAGGTGAACATCTCAAGGTGCTTTACAAGGAGGATAAGTAAAAATATTTTAAAATAATACATCTAAAATCCAATAAACATTTAAAACAATGAATTTTAAAAAATTACATAAAATCAACATGGTCATGAAACAACCCTCCCTCTACTGATGTTAAGCCCTCTTTTTTAACTTGTTTAGGTCAATGTGGGAAAAGGCTCATATCAAGCCTCCACCGAAGAAAAACAACTATGAGAAAAAGAATAATCAGGTCTGAAAAAATATTACATATAAAACAAAACATGAAAAGTGTAAAAAAAAAAAAATAAAGCAACATTTAAGTAAAAATTCAAATGTATAAAATAATAATAATCAAAATTATGTACGTTTTTAAATTCAGTTGAAAAGGGGTCCAAAATCTGTCCTGCAGGGTTTTTCCCCATAACTTGTCTTGTCCATCATCGGAGCAGCAGAATAATGATTTGGTTGCCTTGTTGTGTTGAACTGATTTGCTTTGCCAAGAGGATCTTTATGAATATAAGGCTCTGCTTGATAATCTTAATTTAATTATTTCATTTGATTTGATTTGATCTGATTAAATGCTTTTTTTGTCTGTATTGCTTATTTATCTATATTTATCTGGCTCTGAGAGCTGACATGTTCATTAGAAAATATTACTACTTTTTTTTTCTCGCCAAGAAAGTGACAAGTAAATGTAATTTTCATCAAGAAAAAGAGGCAGAAGAACTGGAGCTGAAAAACGTGTGTCGGGCCTAGATGGGTAGCAACAGGTCTGATATTTGGGGTTCTGCTGGGTACCCCAATGGGGCCCAACTAATTTTGACATCAGTGTCCATGGTGACCCCATGTGTTTACCCCAAGCGGCAACCTTCGGTGGCCAACTATGAGGCTACCCGGAAGAAGTCATTATTTGCAGGTCTTCCTTGATCCACAAGGGGCTGCAAAACAGAACAAATCCCCAAAGACTCCGATGTTAAAACGCCAACTTCTCAGCAGAAATAAACATGTTTACAGCCTGGTTCAAAAAATTATTTTAGGTGTAATAGGTCAAGTTTACCTTCATGTCAACTGTGAGAGGTTGAATTTTTTTATAACTCATCCGTTTAGATGTTTTTAATCTTGAAATTACACATAATTAAGGGCGTGTCCTTTTGATTGACATGCGGCAGACCGGAAGCCCAGCCTGCCGACCGGTGGCTAACAGTTAGCTCCTTCTTAGCTCTCAGTAAGGTCTCAGTTTGTAGCAGAGTAGCACAACGGTGTTTTTTAGTCAGCAAATAGCAAGTCTAAGCATGTCTTACCTTTACACCGCCATTTAGTGGGCTTATCTTTGCTAGCTCCTGTTAGTTTTGAGTTTGCTCGGTTAGCGTTTAGCCCAGAGTACGTCAGCTGTCAACCACTTGCCCCGCGGCTTGGTGTGGCCTTGCCTCTGCCCATTTTAGTATTTTCCAGGAATGAAAACAAACATGACACGGCAAGATGGTGGGACACGCCCAAATGGCTTCACTTTTAGCTTTTCATAAACCAACGGGTGATGTGAGTGGAAGGTTTGTCCCTCTCTATTAACGGTCTATGATTTACCCAGATGGGTTTTTGATTGGCTTCCAAAGGGCCTTACATGAGACCCATATCATTAGAGCTACTCAATCCAGTTAGTGGCCAATTACTTTATTCTCCCCAGTTCAATAGTCAATTAATACTGTAGAAATAATGTGCAATATGCATGAATTTGAGAAGTTTCTCCTCTCAGGTTGGCACTTAACCAAAGACAACAGCATTTATTCTAGTATGTTTTTTGTCAGTTTTGTTGCAGTGATACTCTACAAAGTGGCTTTAAAATAGAATGTAGGCCATGACCTAAGCATATAGGTTTTTTTTTCATTTTCAGCGGCTCTATATGAGATAAATTATTTCTTTACAAACTATAGTTTTCTTTTATTCCCCACACAAACTTTAGGTTCTTAACAAAATACGTAGGAGCAGGCTGCAGGGCTCGGCACACTTGACAACTGTATGATTACAAACTCTGTGTCTGCTGGCAGGTTGTAAACAATCTATACGTAACATCAATATGAAGCTTTATTTATGATTCAGCTGCTCTGTGAAGGAGTAGCAGCAACCATGTCTTTAAAGATTCAAGAAACATGAGATTCCTGTGAATGCATCATTTAACAAGTGTAAGGGTTAATTAACAGCTTAAGTGCTTTTCCCACAGCAAAGTTCAGATGGCGTAGCTTTTTATTAATTACATTCACAGATTCGCATCTGTTGGTAAATGCTGTATAATTCGCAATTCACACCCATACATAAAAAAAACATACCGTATGACATGAACAATATACTGTAGGTAAGTGAGCTAGCAGCAGCAGGGAGGCAGATGTTTATCCAGGCAGTGTAATGCTTGCATGCTGCTGAGAAGCCAAGGCTGAGAGGGGTCAGGTCAGGGTGGACGGTTGGTTGGACTGCTGCACATATCCTTCAAAAACACATCTGTAAATAAGAGACTGCATAGGAATTGACATGTTAAGAAAGTCTGTCTGGGCTGGGATGCGAGCTGTATGGATCAAAGGGTCAACTAGGGAAAGGATAGTCCTGAGGACAGGTCACCAAGGTCACCTTGGAAAGCAACGCTGGATTACAGGGCTGAGAAATAGAGTTTGGCCCCAGGAATCAGTAAGGGGGTTATCAGGCACGAAGAAGATGACAGGCCAGATCAATCAGGCCTGCAGGAAAGACTGAGCATAGGAAGAGTTTGGCAGAAACAGGACAAGGCACCCAAGAATAAAAGAAAGAAAGAAATTAGTTCAGAGCCTACAATCTGGCAGAGTCCTGGTGGTTTGGCAGAGTATCCAAAGAGGTCTTGATTGTGAAATTGTTTTCAGTGTTCTGTTTCAACTAAAACACAACTGTCTCCACTTTCGCAGTTAAACATAACAATTGCACACGTGGCTCCAAATCACTATCATCACAGACTAATTGCCTGAAAGTGAGAGGGAAAGAAATGAAAAAGAAGAAAAAAAGGCATAGGAGGTAACTTCCAAAGTGACCTTTTCTATTTTAGATGTCACCTCTAGACTTACCAAGAGTTAAGGAAGTGGTCAAAGAGGAATTAATATATGCATGTTTGTCTAAAAATGTTAATTTTCCTGTGAACATCTACAACAGCAAGCAGCCCGATACATGCCACTTACCAACTGCGCATAGATATTAATACAAAAAAGAGGAAAGAAGAAGAAGGGGAAGGGGAAAAAAAAGATAATACATTGATGTGCAGTTCGGTCCTACGAGGGTCGCAGTCCTGAAGGTTTTCAGTGTATCCCTGCTCCAACACATACAAGCGTTTTTACCAGACTGTAAAAAGAATGGACATAATATCCGCTCACGTGACCCGTAGGTTTCTGAAGGGTTAAAATGAAGCTCGTTGGGCGGTTCCCACAGTCGCCATCTTAGCTGCATCACGTGTCATTACTCCCAGAAAATACAAAAATACAAATATAATACAATTATGCGCAAATACAAAAAAATCATACTCTGAGCTACGACCTAACCGAGCTAACCCTGAACTAACAGAAGCTAACGAATACAGGCGGGCTAAAGTTAAGGCACGCTCCGACTCTGTTAGTGAGATTTCGTAACAGAACCACAAAATTTTGCGATATTTTGCTGGTAAAATATCATTCCAAAAAAAATGAAACAGACATTTCCAATATCATATTTTAATGCCAATATCGGCCTTTAATATCTGTAGGCTGATAATATTGAACATCCCTTGTAATTATGTATTTATGTAATTTAATTTGTTTTTTCCAGTTTTAACTAATTAATGACTTTTTGGTTAATTATTTAATGTTGTATTAAAGCATTTCACAGCGGCACATTCCTCCTCCTATATTATAGAAGCTCTTAATGACACTGAATGAAGAGATTATTTGAAGAAGCAAGAGAGTGTCTTTCCAGGGAGTCAAATCTTTGAAAACAGCAGGACTTCCCATCCCTACAACTTGAGGCTAACAAAACAGGAATAACAAAGCTAACCAGAGATCAGTGAAACTTTGTAAAATGAGTCGATGCATGACATTTATAAGCACCCCTACATTTCAGAAAATTAAATCACCATGATCATTGTAAAAATGATTATCTGTGGCTGTCAGTAAAGCTCTCATATGAAGGTCAAATTCAAGCTAACAACTTGTTGTTAGCAAGCTGGCTACAGAGCATACTTCATCCCAATCAACACCAACGTGTGATAAGCTGAACATCGTTACGTAAATTTGGAGATTGCTGCTGTTTTCTCCCTTTTCAACCCATTAAGAAAGAACTGGACTTGAATTTGCTAATTCTGCTGTCAGAATCCGCTAACTGCTAAACTCTGTAGCATTATTCAGGAACACCTGTCTTCACAGGCATTGTTGGCTTTAACAAAAAGTTACAGGATAACTTTCTTTTTTTTCAACCCAGACCTTTTTTCTAGGAGTTTATATGTGCATTCACTCACCAGTAAAATTTGCTGTATCACTTTGACTCTTTTGGAAGACAATACGTTGAGTCGCCCTTCGGCGTACATTTATATAATGGCAGAGACGGGGCAGCCTCTATTTAAGGCATTATCTGCAGCAAAAACGCCTTCATCTAATCAATACTTTAAGTAGAATGAACGAACAAATGAGTACTATTGCCCTGCGAGTTCAGAGTTTCGCAAATTGTGTTTGGCAAGGTGCCGGAAATCATCATAATAATAATGGAATAGATTCATATTGCACTTTTTCTTGCAGGGCACTCAAAGTGCTCACAGTAGGTCAATCATTCTTTCACTCCTCATTCATACTTGGTGATGGTAAGCTAAGCTATGTATGTAGCCACAGCTGCCCTGGGGCAGACTGACGGAAGTGTGGCAGCCATTTCGCGCCTACAGCCCCTCCGACCACCACCGGAACATTCACACACATTCATACACCAGTGGTGCCCCCACTTAACCTGACTCCGCTTCGCCAGATGGATTTGCTCCCACATATCCATGTGGGAATCATCTGTTAGAGTAGTTTTGGGAAGGGGCGAAAATACTGGTTAGCTGATTAAATAAGGCATCTGTCTATCACCACCTATGTTGGTGATAGACGGGCCAAATCAACCAATCAGATCAACGAAGCATATGATGTACTAACAGAGCGAGGACGAAAACACAACTCTTGCTGAAACCAGTCAGGAGAAGAGCAAAAACATCTTTTCCTTTGAGAAAACCCTCAGAGCAGTGTTTTGCTCTTCTATTTGTCAATAAATATTCTGTAATTCCGATAAAACTTGAGCGATAGCCACGCTGACGCTAGTTTCATCCGCTGAAGCCGCCATGTTGTTTTGACTGAACTGTCGTGTCTCGTTGCGTCACCTCAACCCGCCTCAAAGCCGCTGATTGGACGTTCATTTGGTAAATTGCTCCAAATTCTCCTTAACAGAAAGTAGCCAGACTGATCTGCGAGTGCAGACCTGAAGTTCGCAAGATCAGGATGGTCTCACGAGGCTAGGAGGGTTAAGTGTCTAGCCCAAGGACACAACGACAGATGGCTGGGGGATCAGGATTCGAACCGCCTAGATACTCCTAGAAATAAGGTCCAGGTTGAAAAAAGAAAGTTATCCTTTTAAATGTCATTGGATGAGTTTTTCAAGCTGCTATATTTGGTCCTGAAACTTACCAGTATACTTCAGCACCAACCAGTCAGGAAGGAGTGCAAAAGTAGCACCAGTTGTCTGATTATTTTCAGCTTTTTATTTTTTTTATATTTCAAAAAGGCCAGGCAGCACGGATACATTTCCATGCAGATTTCAGACACTTTTCATGGGACGCCAAAGCTCTGCATTTGTTATGTAATGAAAGGAGAATAATCTAACGGCATGAAAGATGGAAAGGTTACACCTGTATTTCCAAAATGAGCCCAAAACTGAATTTAAGGGGCACAACCATTTTCCACAATGTTGGAAGGAAAGCGGGAAGTAACATTCAAGCTTGCATTAGTTAGCATAATTTCAGGTAGCCACAGAATAGGAAGTAGGGGAGAATCCCCAAGGGGTTCCATAGGCTGACCATAGCAGTAAAACCATGGTCTTTTCTCAAACTCAACCAGACAGCTGGAAGGGATTTTATTTGGGAAATGAATAGAACATGATGAATACTTTCCACTGATGAACAATGGTTTCCAAATGTATTCAATATACACTTTCTCAGATGCATTAAGTATAAAAATATTTTTTATTGCAAATTTGATTCATTCTTAGGAGCCAGAGTTGCAAGACAACAGTAGGAAAGAGTCAATAATGATGACAAAGCTGTAACTGTGTTTTCATATCAACAGAGAAGTTTCTATTAATCATGATTTGGTCTGTATTGCAAAGAACAGGCATTTTTGCAATTAGCAGCATAAAAAGAGATTGTTTGGTTTTATAACTATTAAATAAATCCTTTTTTCCAACCTTTTTGATGTTTTTCTGTCTTTCAGCAGTCCTGTTTTTTCAGTGGTTTTCTGGGTGCAGTCACCGATGCTGCATGTTGTATCGGTGGTTTTCTCCTGTGCTCAGCCTCCGTGTCTTAACAGTATTTTCCTCATTTGGGCCTGCAGAGACAGCGCGGTAGCAGCTGTCATCATGTATTCCTCTCTCATGTTCGCTCATTTCCCACATGATGACTCTAATTTTATGATTCAGAGATCTGGCAGTAGTTTCATGGGTTCGTGTCAGTTTGAGCACACAGAAACGCTGTGAAAAGACTTGCTCATTTGTGGTCTGGACGGTGTTTGCCTGCGTTTGGGAGCAGCCATCAGCAAAACGCCTTCGACAGGGCAATGGCTCAAAAACTGTTCTGCCACCAGTGCAGATCGCAGACAATCCAGAGAGGCTGCCCTGAGGCAAATTCAAATGATAATCCGATTAATGAGGAAACACAGATAGGCTACAAACGGAATATTTTCTGTTTGTTTGCTGTTTAGGGATGAATCTAAGCTAATGCAGCAGGACAACAGGAACTGAACAAGTCATGTCGCCTAAAATGTGTCATTTCCATCTTGAACTTAACCTCACCTTCCATTCTTGGAGCGTGTGCATGAGCATGGCTGTATTGCCACATCAGGGGAGAAAAAAGTTATACTTCATTATTTCACCAGCTCCTTTGGATGCAACTGTCGGTGTACTACTTTTAACAACACAGGCTCCATGGCAACCGTGTACTAATGATGCACAGTTGCTCCTTTCCCTGATTCACATTGTTTGGGTTGTCATAGAGGGCTCCTTTCAGGCTGGGATTGTGTAAGGAATGACAAGGCACTCATCAGTCACTGAGGAAACAACTGGGTTACAGACTTCCTATCAAGGTATTTTTAAAACATTTGTGGAAAAAACTAGTGGCGCACGTGCAATTTGGCAAATCTGTGGCTTCTGGGAAGGACTGCATGTGCTCAAAAAGTATTCTAAGTTTCATGAGTGAAGGCCACTTGTTGACTTGAATACTTTGGCGAGTTGTTCTATCATCACAAAAGGCCCTTAAGCAACTCTGGCCATTTGGGTGTCAAAGGTGGACCAGCCATCTGGAGATGTAGTCAGTGTGCCCACTAAAGTGGACGTCACCTCGAAAAGTTCAGCATGTCTGGAGGGGCCAGTGTCGACTGGAGGCTACGTCTGTGCAAGTGTGTATGAATGGGTGGGGTCACGGGTCCTCTTCATCCAGAGAGCCCTTTTTTTTTTAACCTGTACCTGCCATCTTCAATTTAAGTCATTTTCACTTCTGCTGACAGCCATTGACTGATTTTGGATGGCAAACTCTGGCTAAGAAAAGGGACCAAAAAGATAAACCTAAAGTACAGAAATGAAGCTACACATGCCATTTGTTGAAAGGAGTGGCCAAATATGTAAAAAAAACGTAGTTTTTTTTAACTTGAACTGATATACTGCACTTGTATCATGTCAGTAACATCAGCATAATCATACATTTGGGTGTAATTGCACAAAAACAGTATGTGCATTGTAAAGTGGGTCACATTTCTTCTGCATCTGCATATTAAGTTGCAAAACTGAATTGCAAAATCTTAGAGTGCAGAAAAAATTATCTGTAACAGGGTTTTCACATTTATTAACACTGTAATGCCTGTAAGATAACTGAAATTCTCTAACAAAGAATAAAATAAAATGGACCAGCTTGTTTTCTGTGAATGGTTGACGCTTCATGTCATCGCGTTCAAATCTAAAGGTGTAGTTGTCAATGAAAGACATTTTCTTGAACTAATAATTGCATCAGACTTGTATGCACAGATGATAGGTGGACACTTAAAGGTTTCTGCTGTGAAATTTTGTTCTCCACACTGACCAAGTCCCAGAGGGGCTGAAATATTAGCTTATATGATAAGCAAACTGATACGATTATTCTATATTTGAGATTTCGGTATGTTCTAACTAGGGGGGTGTATATGCCAGAATCTAGCGATACAATGGCCATGTCTCAAACTGCACACTTGAGCACTTCAAACACTATTTTTGAGTGTGTAGTGCATTCATACTGTCATTTAAACTAAAAATTCAGTGCTTTGAAAATTTCCAAATGCTGCCCCAATAACGTCCAAAAACGGAGTGCAAAATGAAGCACGCTTCTCACACGAAATGAACACCATCTTTCTGATGTAGCGGAAGAGGCAGGACTTTCTAAATGTTTCCAGAGCTGAATAATGGCGGTGAATGAAGCTGTGGTGACCCCTGCCACAGCAGAGGCAGTATTGTACTAATTTAAGTAATAGCCTGTTCATGTAGACATAATTACTAATACTACATGTAGCATGCTACCAGGCTGTTCACTCACTGATGACTGTTATGATCTGGTCATTTGTTTGAGGCTGCGGTTATACTGGCTCAGTAGAGTTAGTTCACGTTAGCGGGCAATGCTAGTCCATCACTTCTATTAAGTGCAGTGGGTCGGCATTTAGTGACAATAGTGTGCACTACAGACGGAAGTACTCAGTGTGCACTATGCACTGAATTCCAGTGCACTCGGGAAAGCGCGCAATTTGAGACACAGCCAACATGTATCACGATGCAGGGGCAGCGATACGATGTATTGCATCGTATTGCAATACTACAAACAGGACGATATATTGCAATAGCATTTTTACAGCGCAGTACTCAAAGCTATGTGTAAAGAAAGGTGTGTTTGGGCTCATTCACTTAAATGATGTGGAGCTACACTTCACTTCAACATAGCAATTAGGTTTCAAAGGCACATTGGTATACATCTTGGTTACTAGCAGGAATTAGCCAGCATGTGGATAATTATGACAAACTGGTGAAATAACAAACAACGTAAAACTAGACATAAGCAGCTTGTTTATTTGCATCGGTCCAGTTGTGAAAAGTCCTTACAATGACTTTTCTACATGCTGGACCAGTGCTAATAGAACGAGCTCTCGCAAGATTTTGATAGTAAAAATGTCGACACAGCACTTTAAAATATAGATAAATCGCAACACAAATTATTGCAATATTTCAGTGTATCAATATTTTCTACGCATACTTCCATCACATCTGGATTAGATGGATGGTTTTGGATGTGCCAGACAGATAAAAGACTGTTGATATCAAATATATTGTTTGTTGCGTTGTTGAATGTTTTTCAGAAAGCTACTGAAAAATAAAGTGCAGAGGGACATAATACATGCTGACAGAGGTTGATAAAAGCCAATGTGCAGATGAATCCAGGCTCCAAAATGCTACCATCCAAGGGTACACAAGGGTGCCCCTGCGACCTGACATCGGATAAAGCTGTAGAGGATGGATGGATAAAAGTTACAGTATGACAAGCATGCTTTCTTGAAGGACCTCCATCTCAACAATAAAAGCAAGTTAGCAGCTGGGCTGCATGCTGGTCTTCAGTGAAGTTACACTTCTACCGGAAGATAACAGTATGTTATATAATTAGGTATAGAACTTTCAATAGAAAAAAAAAAACGAGTATTAGATCAAAGCCAAATTTTTAAAATGCATGTAGTTAAACTGAAATTGTATAAAGGCATAGCTTTTCATAATTTAAATGTCTTTTCACAGTCCACAGCATTACTGTGTCAGACATACTCAGACATAGTCAGTCATACACTAGGACGAGGACGATGGTCCAATTAAATGGCGACGTTGACCTAAAACTGTAGCTTGACTCAACGGTTTGTTACCATTCTGTCCCGTCTAATCAGAAACAATGCTGCTGGTGTTATATATTTGCTAGATGGTAGGTGTTCTTGTCGACTAAATGCACTCCAGTCATAAATAACGACACACTGATTGGAGCGGACCAGATCTACTCTTCACTCCTGAGTGACGTTGGATGTGATTCATAAATCTTAAATTGCAACTAACCACTGCTTTTGAAAGGAATGGTGCGAAGGCTCATGGAGCTGTTAATGTTTCAGTTCTAGTCATTAATTAAGCAGTGTTTTGACTAGTAGGACAGCTTTTTAATTTCAGTATGTGTTATGAGGTTTTTAATATCAGTATAGCCGAAGACAGTGTTTTAATTGGGTTAATAATGCTCTGCCATGACAAAAGTTTCTGTTGCAATTAAGAAGTCCTGCAAAGTGCTCAGCAATGAGCAAGTGAAAGCAAAAGCTGGTTTTCCAATGGCTTGAAGCATGTTCAGTGTATTTTTTTTAAAGAAATACATTAACTTGAGAGTGATGACAGTCTAATCTGTCTAAAATAATAAGAATAATAATTATGTATGCTTTATTAATCCCAATTAGTACATCTCTTTACTGCATTTGATATATTGTAGTTACACTCGGAGCAGTGTGCCGACATATTAGGATGCCCAGGAAGCAAAAGGGTGTCAGTAGCCTTCTCAAACTTGAACCCAATCCAAGTTCTCAGCCCTAAGTTCACTTAGGCAGTCCTCTCAGCAACACTGTAATTTTTTGTTCTTGCTGTTGGTTTTGTCAGGTGTTGTCAGGTCTTGCAATTACCCACACTTTCCACCCATAGATGACTCAGTCTAAGATTTAAGATGATATTCATTATTATTTAAAGTGTACAACATTTCTAATTTCATTTTGACAATATCAGAGTTGGTTAGAATAGGTTTACATACTTTAATTATTCAAATAGTGATGTCATTGGTTGCTGCAGCAAACATACCAACTCTTTAAAGGCTTGGCAACACAAACTGTAGAGGATGCCGCAGAATACAGAGTTCACTCCTGAGTTCCCATGTCAGTTTTAGACGATAGCAAACATGGCGATGGTGGAGGAAAATCATGATGATTCACACTCAGAAAAAGGCATCAAAACAGGCAGAACAGTAAATGGAGGGCGCATGTACCCATTAGCTCATTGGCCGTCAGCCATAGTTGTAGCTGTGAGCCCCATACTGCCACCATTTTGAGCATTTTGGCTTATTTCTCAGGACCCATAGAATAATGAGTTACAGGACTATAGAAACATGGAAACTACCAAAAAGAAACTGAAGATTCCCTCTTTTATCTGAAAAAAAAAAAGTTTGTCTATAGTTTTTTCCGTTCTGTAGTGATCTGCAGGCGAACATGGGATAGTAACGAAGCTCCATTTCTTAAAACTCCAAACATCAATCCGAAACTGAACACTCAGTTCCCCCGAAAGTGAAACTTCCAGGTCAAAAGCAAACTCTCCACTCAGAAGCATTTACTCTTGCAGTGAAGCCACTTTGCCTCCTCATATCACACAATTGTCCAAAAAGAGCACGCTACATAGTTTTTGCCACTATGGAGATCAATTCCTGCCATAAAAATATGAAATGATGTTTCTTCTGCTTCTCCCTCACAAAACCTCTTTACACAATGATCACGATAGACAAAATGTTTGACACCGTCAAATACAAGATTAAAAAAAATCAGTCAACCTTTATTTATAAAGCCCTTTTCACACATAAAAATGCAACACAAAAATTCTTTATATTAAAACTCAATGAAGAAAAAACAGAAATGGTGCGACTTCCAATCTGTCCAGACTGATGAGCAAACTACTACAGTGCATCTATACGCTGTGTAGTACTGTAAGAGATCAGAGTACAGCAATCTAAAGTGGAGTACAGAGGAGAGCAGTATGTATATTACGTTTCTACATTAAATTTTCCTTCCTGAAGGGCTGTATGATGGAGGCAACAGTGAAGGTTTGGCCACACACACACACAAGGACACTGTCAACAAGACTGGCAAGAATTTCATCGCTCACTACTTGTCTCCTCTGTCTTGGCCTCCCTCTTCTTCTTTCTCCTCCTCCTTCCTCCACCTCTTTCTCGCCTTCCTGAATCCATGGATCTAAATCTACATGAACTAATCTAGGGCTCTATTTATTTGTGTGTTGGAGCTTCTGATTGGTGTGTGAAAAGTTCAATGCCACACACTTGTGTTTTCTGGATGAATATCAGGTGTAGGCATTGACAATTAGGGGGATTTCTGTGTACAGTTTTGCACTGAAAGTTCAACTAATTTGAATCGTGTGTAAACAGATCAATACAGTTTATAGTTTAGGAAAATGGGTGTATCTTTTGGGAGATGGCATTATGCGTTTGAATATTTACCTCATATGTCTGGTAATGGTATATATACACTATATTGCCAAAAGTATTTACTCACCTGCATAAACTCACATATGAGCTTAAGTGACATCCCATTCCTAATCCAGAGAGTTCAATATGACGTTGGTCCACCTTTTGCAGCTAGAACAGCTTCAACTCTTCTGGGAAGGCTGTCCACAAGGTTTAGGAGTGTGTTTATGGGAATTTTGAATATTTTTCCAGAAGTGCATTTGTGAGGTCACACTGATGTTGGGCAAGAAGGCCTGGCTCTCAGTCTCCGCTCGAATTCATCCCAAAGGTGTTCTATGAGGTTGAGGTCAGGACTCTGTGCAGGCCAGTCCAGTTCCTCCACACCAGACTCTGCATCCAGGTCTTTGTGGACCTGCTTTGTGGTGCACAGTCATGTTGGAAGAGGAAGGGGCCAGCTCCAAACTGTTCCCACTAATTTGGGAGCATGGAATTGTCCAGAATGTCTTGGTATGCTGAAGCATTCAGAGTTCCTTTCACTGGAACTAAGGGGTCAAGCCCAGCTCCTGAAAAACAACCCACACCATAATCCCCCCTCCACCAAACTTTACACTTGGCACAATGCAGTCAGACAAGTACCGTTGTCCTGGCAACTGCCAAACCCAGACTCCTTCATCAGATTGCCAGATGGAGAAGCATGATGTGTCACTCCAGAGAACGCCTCCACTGCTCTAGAGTCCAGTGGCGGCTGCTTTCCACCACTGCATCCACGCTTTGCATTGCACTTGGTGATGTATGGATGCATGCAGCTGATCGCCATGGAAACCCATTCCATGAAGCTCTCTGTGCACTATTCTTGAGCTGATCTGAAGGCCACATGAAGTTTGGAGGTCTGTAGCGACTGACTCTGTAGAAAGTCGGCCACCTCTTCGCACTATCCGCTTCAGCATCCGCTGACCCGCTCCGTCAGTTTACATGGCCGACCACTTCATGGCTGAGTTGCTGTCATTCCCAAACACCATTTTCTCATATTACAGCTGACAGTTGAATGGAATATTTAAGAGCGAGGAAATTTCACAACTGGATTTGTTGCACAGGTGGCATCCTATCACAGTTCCACACTGGAATTCACTGAGATCCTGAGAGCGACACATTCTTTCACAAATGTTTGTAAAAACAGTCTGCATGCCTATCTGCTTCATTTTATACACCTGTGGCCATGGAAGTGATTGGAACACCTGATTCCCATAATTTGAATGGATGAGCAAATACTTTTGGCAATATAGTATAACTTACTGAGAAAAACTGTAACAAAGCATCAAAGTATATGAACATACCACATTTCAGAATGGCAGTAACTGAACTTGGTCTGATGAAGCAGATCTTACGCACTGGTACAGAGGCTGAGCTGCAGTGTTTTCTCCTCAGACTTGATTTAGTGTTAGTGGCAGTGCTTTTAAACTTGGACGTGTCACAGTAAAAAAAAGTGAATAAATAAAAAAATACAGACGAGACACAAAACTGTTAGCAGTGAAATTTCAGCCACATTATCTTTAAAGAATCCATATCATGCCAGCTGGCTCTGTGCAGGGGGGGCTGATCCAGAGCAGATAATCCAGAAAAACATTCTTCGCATGCTCTACAAAACACTGAGGAAAGAGTCGAGTGTGTTCCGTCAGAGGTCACGCTGCTAAGGTGCAGGGAGTCATTGCCACCCTGAACAAAATAATTTACAATGAATTATTTCTTTAAAAAACAAAGAAAGAATCATTGACTACAACAACATAACTTCATCTCAGGGGATTAATAGAATACTTTTATTGATTTTATGCCCAGTGAGATCATTCTTTTTTTTTATTGTAGAACATTTCACCTCAGTAATTTATTTACTACTTTTTCAGGTCTGTGGCCCTAGTGCAAATGATGAAACCAAAGATCAGAGGGTAGCCATATACAAAGAGGCTCATCTAGAGGTTCTATTGTTTGATTAATATATTTTACATGGAAAAATGGTGGGGATTCTTAGAGCATGCAAATGTTTTTAAAATCTCCCATGAAAAAAGTTAATCTTCTTGACTAAAAATCCTTTTTGCATGTGGTTGAGAGGAGAAACGTTTGTTGTTTTTGTAGACGGGGCCTGAATGTCAGAGCATTAATGTTGATTTATAAAGCCAAGCAGCATCAATATGCATGGCACTCACATGCATTTTCCTCTGCAAACATCTCTTCTGTTTTCAGCATCAAAGCATACCAACAGCTACCATTGTTCCCAGTGAATAACTGGCTGCCAGTCCCTGTTCACTGATCCCACTCATTAACCATCCCTCTGAGACATACAGCAGCAGATTGTATTGGCTGCTGTCAGGGTTAATCAGACCCATGAGGGAGGAGGTTAGTGAGTTTTAAGGCCAACGAGCAAAATATTACAAAGGGGTTCTTGTTATTTATAGTTACAGCCAAGATAGCTGAATGATAATCCCAGTCTTGCAAATGCACCCTGTATGGGCATGTTTCTGTAAACTACTGGGATTATTTTTAGTGGTTTTTACTTGAAAATACAATAATTTGTGGTCTATGCTTGCTACAGCACATGCTCACCTCGTGTTCGCCCTGCATCGGCTCTGGAAGAGCAATCGGATGCTCATAATTGTTACATTTCCCAAATCTAAGCACATCCATCAACCCATCCAAATCCATTCCTTCAGCAATGTGACCCCAGTCTGGTGCCAGATCTGCAGAGGATTGCAGTTTCCCTCCTCCATTCCAGCGGCCTCTACGGTGCCAGGCAGGATCAATCAAGCCCTGCTGAGACATGTGAGAGGAAGTGAAGTTGTGCTTGACCCTGTAGGTTTGCTGCCAGGCAATGATAGTAAGTGGAGTGGACGGTTTCGGCCTGCCTCCGCTCTCCAACCTGGACAAGACCGGACAGCAAAGGGAATAGAGATGAGCACAGGGATGACGACTGTCCGCGAGTGTTTGTGTGTATATGTGTGTGTGTGCCGAGCTGTTTGTGAGTGGCCTCTCTGAAGAGTGTGCTCTCAAATTTGCATGTGTTTCATTGAAGTGGCTGCAGTGTGTGTGTGAGAGGGGTTATGAACTTGAGTAATGCAGTCAGGGCTGTGGCTCAGAGAGAGAGTGTGCGCCGCTCTTTCTCTTAAGTGTTGCGTTGCTGATGGAGTGTTTGTGGAGTCCTGTCAGTGTGTTATGTATTTTTAAGTTTGTGAATTCATGTCACCAGAGGTGGTAAAGTGGTAACTGGTTAATTAAACATTTAGGGCCTCACTGGGAATAGTGTTATTCTGAGACTGAAATCAAATGAGCAAAATACCTTAACTGACCTCTGCTGACTGCCAAAGTTGACTGCTGTCAAAGGGAAGATGGATGCATGTGCTGGCGAACAATCTGACGTTGCCAACCAAAGACCCCTGCTACTCTCTCCATATCACAACACTGTTACTGGAGATTTTAGGTATCTTCACCCCTACTGGGATTTTCCAAGTTATTTCATTGTCATAGGCCAAGAACTGCATTTGTGTGCAACCCTGATTCCCCAGAAGTTAGAATAATGTGTAAAAAGTCAATAGAATCTGAGTGCAATGATTGGGAAATCGCTTCAACCCATATTTTATTCCCATTTTACTTTATTTTATTTCCCATTTCCTGAAAAAATATTTTCTCATTTTGAATCTGATGGCAACAAAATATCTAAAAGCTGTTGGAACAGGGTGATGTTTATTATCATGTAGCATCCTCTCTTTAGAACTTTGGCAGATTTTCTCACACTGCTTTCAGATCAAACGCAACTTGAGCATGAGGTTTATATGCAAAGTCCATGCGAATGCGTGTCCATAGGGGCATTGATCCTTCTGGCGCTGCCAAGGCAGTGGGCACCAGAGTTGAAAAATCAGAACTTCTGCGGGTTGACAAAAGGCATCAACCAAAGGAAATATCAAGAAGAACATGTAAAGAAAGTCACAAGCACAATTAAGTATAACTTCTCAAACTTCCATCACATACGACCGTCCCTTACCCTAGAAGCAGCCAAGGTGTACATGCATGCTATGATTTTTTCTCATCTAACCTACTGTTATGCAATTTGGTCACATACAACTGTTTGTACATTAAAACCCATCAGGTCTCTCTTTAAAAATACACTAAAAATCATGGATAGAAAACCGTTTCATTTCCATCACTGTGATATTATTAAAATACACAAAATCCTCAGTTTTGACAGTTATCAAATTTTTCTGGATGCATGTCTTATATACAAAGTACTAAATGGACTTGCACCTCCACCGTTAAACACCTACATTTACAAAAAGAATAATACTCGAGTTACCGGGGCATCAATTAGGGGAGATTGTGATATCCCCAAACGAAAAACAAAATTCTCTGAAATGTTCCTGTCATTTAGAGGCGCACATTCTTGGAATACATTACCAGTAACTGTCAGGGAAACAGATAATTATACATCATTTAAAATCAGACTTAAGCAATGGTTAAAGACCCACCAGCAGTGTACCCACCATGTTTAACCCTGATAGCTGTTTTATATCTGACATTTTTAAGCAGATTTTTAAGTAGGTGCTTTTCAATCTGTAATTAGTTTTGTATCATGTTTTTTGTCTTTATATTGTGTGATATGTTGGGTATAGTATTGTCATCTTATGTTATTATTTATTAACTAATTGTTTTATTCCATGTTATCTTGTTTTTAAATTGCTTGAATTGTTGAGTATAGTACTGTTGTTTTATGTAGTTATTTTAGTTCCATCTACCTGCCAAGGGACTGAGGATGGAAATTAGCCACTGGCTATAAACTTGCATATTTGCACGGAAGTGTATTTTAATATGCCTGGTCCCTATTTTTAAATAAATAAATGAAATGAAGAACCCAGGGAATCTCTGTACTTTACGAAGACAATGGAGGATAAACTGTGATCTACATCCTGTCCTGGGTTTCTGAAAACACTGAAATATTACAATATTTTATGTTGCAATATCGTATCTATATATTTTTTAAAAAAAACACGGTATTGATATTTTTACCAATGAAATCGCAAGATTTGTTGTTCTATTTGCAACAGTCCAACATGTAAAATAGTCCTCTGATATTTATGAGCATCTGCAGGTTCAGGTTAAACTTTACACCCACTGGAAAGTACAAATTAATATGTGTCCAGGTTTTCATTGACCACCCAGTTGTCTGAGATTATAATGCACTGACGGAAATGTTTATTGTTCACACACACTAATGTACATTTTTACATACTCATACTACTTTGTGTTTTACTGTTTTACTAATTTCACATGAATTTGTGTGCATTTAATTGATTCCAGCTCAACTGTGGTAATATTGTTTTCAAAAGCATTTTATTTCAATTTTATTTGCACGTCTATTCAGTTGGGTTTTCCCAAAGTGAGAAATGTTCATATTCAGGGGGACGATCATAAATGGTTTTATTATGAGATCCAAGTGGCAAAAAACCCCAAAAACGTCCAAGTTTAATAAATGGGACAGAGATAAGTTGGATTTAGTTTATTTTGTCTCATTTGTTGTTTCAGTCATCCGATGTATGTACATAGGTACTGTACAACTTTTATTTCAAGCTGCATTTTAAATTTCTTTGAAGTGCCTAGAGTAGCGCAATATATTGCAGTGTTACAATATCGCAATATTTTATTGTATCGTCGTATCGTGAACAATCGTATCATGGGTCTTTGCCTATAACCACCCTTATTATCACACAGTGTCCCAAAGAAAAAGTTGTATTAAAGGAATAGTACACCCACAGAATGATGTGTGTTCATTTTCTACACACCCTCATGCTGAGCAAGACTGTGAAGCACTTTTTTAATATCTCAAATGCAGCTGGAGATTGAGCACCAACTAATATATCATGGAGTTCACCGACAACTGAACCAAAAAGGTCCATAAAAGTCCACAAAAACTTGGCAATTTTCCTCCATACTGCTCGTCCAATGTAATCCAAGTGTCCTGAGTGGGTAGCATCTAGAATTTACTCAAAATGACATCATTTAGTGTATTTTTACAGCCTAAACAGTAGTACATTGCATTTTCTATTTGCGCATTGGTGAGAGTTCATGACACTACAGCAGCTGCAGCATTAAGCTCCTACTCTGCTGATAATGCAAGCGTAGAAGAAAAAAGCAAACGAGCTGGGGACAAACTGGGTCAAACACAAAAGGGGTTAGCAATTGATTTAAGACAAAGAAAGAAAAAGAGAGCGCGCAATCTTTCGCGGTTTCCGTAGTGTCGTGAACTCGCAGGGGCGCTTCGCAGCAGCTAGATGTAGTACTGTTTAGGCTATAAAAATATACTAAATGATGTTGATTCGAGTTAATTATGGACACTACCCACTCAGGACATTTGGATTACTTTGGATGCAGTATGGAAGAATATTGCCATGTTTTTGTGGACTTTTATGGACCTTTTTGGTTCAGTCGCTGGTGATCTCCATTATATGAAAGTTGGGGGAAAACAAATACCTGCCCGATCTCCGGCTGCATTTGAGATATTAAAAAAGTGCTCCACAGTCTTTCTCAGCATGAGGGTGAGCAGAAAATGAACGCACATTCTACGGGTGTACTATTCCTTTAAGCAGTTTGTTGGCCATGGGTGCTGCTGGACAGCGAAAGCTTCAAAAATTTGCAAATTAAATGTCATTGGGCCATCAAGCAAGTTAGTAGCGTGTCGTTTTTAGATCATAATGTGTCTTTAACTGCCGTCTGTAAATGTCAGGGAAGTGAGGCTATTTGCTGGAGGTTTAGGAGAAGAATATTGTCCCATTCTGGTCAGATGCAGGATTCTAGCGGTTCAACAGTCCTGGACTTCTCATTTCATGATTTAGGTGGCAAATCATTGCTTTTCCAGTTGCCATGATCTTATTGATGGTGTCCTTGGCTTGCTAACGTTAAGCCAAGGTAGTCCACAGACGACCTGCAGAAGATTGCCTCCAGCAACTAAACCAGGTTTGTCATAAATACTTAACACAACTTCAACCTCCACCCAAATCCTAAGTCATTGATAACTTGTCAGTTCTTTAACATTCAATTGACAAGATGTTTTTTCCTCTTCATATCTTTATTGATTTGCTTTTCTGGTACAACTGAAGTACAAATGACATGACATGCTGGATGACTTCTAATAGGAAAAATAAGACACCACACATGGAGGTGGAAAATGCTACGAACAAGCCTAAGTATTGATTTCCAGTCACTATTCCTGTACAGTATATACTCTCAATTTGCTGTAGGAGGAGAAGCAGTAAGTAGGAGAGGGTCTCCAGTGGTTTACAGTATTGAAAAACAGTAATTGGCATGGTTTTCTAGAACTTCCCCCGTTCATCTCAAGCCTGCCATCTTCATGCTCCAAGCAGTTTGTGTTTTGATCAAATATCGGGTGAAATCTCGGATGTAGGTGTGGCATAACCGATTCAGGTTATTAAAGATGTGGGTTGGTGCTCTTACAGTGAGTGTCAAAACACCAATTAAGAATTTTAAACTCTGTAATTGTACTGATGTAAATATAATTTGCTCTTTTACTTTTCAGCTGGAACATTAGGTGATCGAGTTTATTGGAAAAGGGGCCCATAAAACCAGCTGCAACTGAACCCTTCCATGACTCCACCAGGGGCCCCTACGCAGCTGAGGATATAAAAGCTGCCATCCGGGATGAGATATCCACCTCTTAAAAGGTACTGACACCTACTCCTGTAAAAAATGATCCACATGAAATCCAAGCTTCAGCCGTTGCATGTGTATGTGAGAGATTACAAGCTCTGCAGTGGCCGACATCACAGTGCAAATTAGCATTAATAATACAATTTGATTCCAAATAAAAAGGTGTAAACAAATGAGTACAAGCACACCTGGCTTCACAAATTCAGTCAACAGATGGGTACACTGCAGGCCTGTTATCGCAGAGGAAAAAATGTAAATGAGTCTTCAGTGTTGGGTACAATCGCATAGAAACCAGGAGGATTGACTCAGTTTTTGGCCAGCCTGTTGTCTGAGGCGATGGTGATGCCCAGAAATGCATGGCAGGAGGCGGGACACAGCACTCTTTGAGCTTTGGTGTTCCAGCTGTTGGCGAGACCCTCTCTCTCCTCTGCCATTACTAAAACTCCTGGCTAACATGGATGAATCTGAACACTTACACATCCTTTCAAGGGCCATTCGCACAGCCAAATGCACCATGATTTTTGCAGCCAGATGAAAATTCTTACAGCCACTTATGTTTTTGATGGAATAAAGCAAGAACAGAGTATATGGTAGCCGAAAAGGGGGGTGAGACCTCAACAATTTCATGCAAATGAAGTAACGCCAATTTGCAAAATGTCATTCGGCATTTTGAGTTTCGGGGGTAGCTGTGGGGTTGTAAGTACACCAATCCAGCAGATGATGAGGCAAACGCTTATGAAGGTAAATTCAGGCCTTCTGAAACACAAGGGTCCCTGAGAGCCGAAGAAGAGTTGCTTTAAGAAAAAGCTTGACAGGAAGGAGGCAAACTCGGCTGCTCCCATTTGCCATTAACCCTTTTACCATTTTTATTCTTTCCAGCCATTTGGGTAGTGTTTATTTCCTGTAGTCATCTCTGTAATCAAGCCATTTTTAGGCTGTGTAAATGGAACAGAATTGTCACACACTTATTTTCTTTCACAAAGTGTTCTTTTATCGTTATTCTTTTTTTGTGTATGTCTGTCTGTGCATGTGTTCCCTATAAAAGCTTCCAGTGTCATCTACTGTAATTGGCCTTCTGGTAGAATTTCAGACATTTTTCCGAACTGAATTGGAGGGATGTCTTTAGAAAAAAAAATCAAGATGGAGTGAATTAAATTGCATTCATTCACTGACATCTTGTTTCTAAATTTAGTTATTTTACATTTTATTGCAGTTTATGCCTTCCAGATGGAATTAAGGTTAATTTCTGCTCCTTTCACGTACGTAAATGGGTACGCCCACTTGTTTGACAATAAATCCAGGAGAAGACAGTGCAGTAGATTTACTTTGTTGATCCCAGAGGGAAATTACTCCATTGCAGTGCTCCTTAAAACAATAACATATAGTGATAGAAAATAGAAGATAGAGAAACAACAGTGCAAGTGACAGTATAATAAGGTGCTGAATCTAATAAATAATACAAACAAAAATCTAAATAAACAAGTGAAACATAATCAAATCAAACTTTATTTACAAATCACATTTCATGCCAAAGTAGCGCAAAGTGCTTTACATAATAAAAACAACCATAAAAATAATGATGCTCACTGCTGCTCATAAGTTTCATTTCTACATCCTGCCATGTGCTCAGTAGCGCAGCTGCACACTTCTGCTACAGGGGGGCACTCACGCCTCATCAAAGGTCTTTCCAACATGGCCGATCTCACAGTGATAAAGAATCCTTCAAAACATTCCTGGATCCAGAAGGTGATCCGGATCACCACCAAAATTTAATGGGTTCATCCTTGGGCTGAGACACAGCTGATGAAAATGTCAGGTCAATCTGTCGAGTGCTTTTTCCATAAAGTTGCTGACAGACGGACAAACCAACGCTACCAAAAACATTACCTCCTTGGTGGAGGTAAAAACAGATGAATATTTGCGTTATGGAGGTTACGGCTCAGTAGTTAGTTGTTTAGTTAATTGTTATGGAGTCTGGCTGCAAGGAGGGATTTTCTGTGGCATTCTGTCTTGCAATGTGGTGAAATTGGTCCGAATTGTTTGTTTTACCATTTTTAAATCACTTTTTTGGTTCAAAAATCTTAAAAAAAAAAAAAAGTACCCCACTTCCTTCTACTTCTTCTGCTTTATTACAGTTGACAAACATCGCCTTCATTAGGTGTGCTGGATAGTCCGATAATCCGTTTGCAAGTAAACCAAGACTCCCGGCTTTCAGGCGTACCAGAGTCCGCTTCTTTGGTGCGCATGAGAGTACGGTTGGTGCACCAAACGAAGTGGACTATCCGAGAAAGAGGACCAAACTGTCAGAGTGTGAACACACCCTTAAACGCTTAAGTAGGTTGAAAAAGTCACAGATTTTCTCCAACAGAGGGCAAAATGTTTTTCTTCGACTATAATGTGACGTCATGAAATAGGTAACAGAGAACTGAGGACACCTTGGTCTACTTGGAACTAGGCAATATGTAAGTATCACAATTTCAACTGAATCGGCACCCAAAATATTGTGAAATAATCAAATCGGGAGAAAATATCATCCCAGCCCCAGCGCCTTGTCACATTTAGTCAGATATTTTCTGGGTAATCATTAATAACTCCAAGCAATGGCAAACAATGCCCACAGCAATGCTTGCATAGTGCATCCAAATGTCGAGCGGTTTCTTTGATGATTGTAATGCACTGTAGCTTTTTACAGATTAATTATATTACACACACACACACACATTCTGACTGCCCACTCTGATTTGTGAAATTAATAATTTGAAGTAATGGATCAAGCCTACATTTATCTAAATCTTGCCTTTTAAAGTTATGAAATAATTAAATATGCCCAATTAAAACACATTATAGTACTTATGATTACACTAAAATGTAAGGTTGAGATAATTATTCTACATCTGCACAGCGCAACCCCTGTGGATACCCTACATCTGGCAGAAATAAGCCTGATTATGCTGCTTCTTCAGGGCTGTTTTCAATGTAGGGGATGTTGTGCATTCAGAAGGAGTGCAAAGTAAGTCATGTGACTCAGGGAAAAGGCTCCAGCTCAGCAGTGCTGGTTTCAGGTTGGATTGTCAGTGTTACAGCAGGGCAATGAGGCTGTGGGTCGGAATCCCTCTGTTTAAGGACGCTGCTTTCTGTGTTAATTAGGCCTCTTGCTGTTTCTTCGTTAAAGGAGTGTTCAGCAGTGAGGTATATAAACTGCAAACAACCTCCTCTTATCCGCAGGTATCGCTCTCTTTTTCCTCCTTTACTTTCTACATTTCTTTGTATTGCTTTGTTGCACAACTTCCCGACCAGAACTCTAATCCCAGGGGGCATTTTTGCAGTTGTCAGCAAGGAAATGTTCAGAAAACAGAGGAGGAATAACCACCTGAGGACTCCATGTTGAGTATAAAGTCTGCTCAGGATTCCAGCATAGGGCTTCACTGATTTAGACTCGAAAAAATGATAAAGAAAAAGCACTGTGTGCTGTAATATCCCAACTGCTCCACAATGTTTGTCACAGCAGAATAACAGAAAAAGCAAAGTATGTGCATGGCCACTGAATGCAAAAGCAACAGCAAGGATTATCGGGATTCATATCAAATGATTTTGCTCAGACAGCAGCATGGAGTATTAACAGAACGTAGTAACTCTTATAAAGGTGCATAAAGGACATTAGATGAATCAGAAGGGCAGACTTGAACTTATCTGTATAACAAGGGAAGCAGTTGGGGAGTCACATTTCACTAAATTCACATATCAGCATGAACTTGAAAGGGAATACTTTTGTATTCAGTTATATTTCTGTAAAGCAGAAAAGGAACAAAAAACTTTGGTCGCCAAAGTTCACGTTTTTCCTTCAATGAGTACTATGGCCCTTCTGTAAACCGGGAACGGTTGGCAAAGCTAGATTCTTTCCAACCTTAGGATACGGCTAAAGACTACAGATACGGTTACAGATACGGTAAAAGATACGGATACGGTTACAGATTCCACGAGAACTTTCTTCTTTATCTTGACGCCACAAAAACAAAGAGTTTTGTTTGGCTAATTCATACTCCATGAGAAGCTTCTTCCATGATGGGGGGGGGGGGGGGGGTGATTGGGGATGTCTCTGTTTTTTTAAGTGCAATGAACAATTGGCCCCATTTTTAACACACTGCCTGGCCAAAAAACAAAGTCGCCACCAAAATAATAAAAAAAAAGGTCATACACTCTAATATTTGGTTGGACCACCTTTAGCTTTGATTACGGCAGAATTCGCTGTGTCATTGGTTTGATAAGCTTCTGCAATGTCAGCAGAATTTTTTCCATCCAGTGTTGGATTTATGTTTCACCAAGATCTTGCATTGATGATGGTAAAGTCTGACCGCTGTACACAGCCTTCTCCAGCACATCCAAAAGATTTTCAATGGGCTCAATGTGCCCATCGCTCTGGAACAGGGTGAATCTGGACTCATCAAACGACATGACCTTCTTCCATTGCTCCAGAGTTCAATCTTTATGCTCCGTAGCAGGTTGAAGCCTTTTTATCCGGTTTGCCAATTAGTGGTTTTCTTGAAGAAGTGATGGCATAGCAGTAAAAACTTGTTCATTTTGTTGGCATTGCTGCATATGTCAAATTTCCAAAGAAAAAAACAGCATTTTTTTACAGTGGGGGATTGTTTTGAAATGCCAGACCTCCCTTCTTCAGTAAAAGACTTGGGTGCAGTAATGATATGCAGCTCTACCCGGAGACCAAGTTGACTTAATTTTGATTGGCTACACCTTATTTGCCCATAACCTTATTTAGAGAAAGTAGGTCAAGCTGCCCTAGCGGTCAGACTTTGCTAAAGGCTATCTGCTAGCAACATGGGCACTACACACAGTGAGCTAAGTTTATCAGACAAGACAGCATTTAGAAAATAAATAAACGCGGAGGGTGCATAGACCATTAGGAGAGAGGACGGGGGAGGCTGTTTGCTTGATAGTGTGCTCTTATTGGAGCAAATGAATTACGTAGAATGCTGGAACTACATAGAATGATAAGCTGCTGTCTGATTCAACCGTTTCTGAACAGAGAGACAAAGCTGACAGACCATAAAGAAGTAACTTTGATACCCACTCTGGACATTCACATGGCCTCATCAGTGTACAACAGATCATATAATACCCCAAAAACCCCAGAAAAGTGAAATTTGATGTCATGGCACCTTTAAGGCTACACAGCTGTTCAGTCCCAATTAGGGACGTGCCGGTTTCTGCTTTCAAGGTATACCACGGTATAAAAACATAGCGGTATGAAAACCATAACATTTTCCGTCATACCCTGACTGCGGCATGAACTTCATTCTGTCTTATAAAACACAGGGAGAGAGTGCAAGTCAGGTGTACGTTGCCTGTCCTGACGCACACTCCCAGTTGGTGGCTGTAAATTTATGTCGCTTGCCAATGCCAACACCATTAAACATCAAAGAAAGAAGTACAGATGTTCCAATAAAGGGCATTGTTCAACCAAAGTAAGTTGGTTTTATTTACCCAGACACTTAAAACAATATTGAAGAGCGTAGTCATGATACCATGATATACCATGAAAACGTGATAGTTTCGCTCAAGGTTATCATACAGTCAGAATTTCCGGCACCTGCCTACAGTAGTCCCAATTCCTTGAGTTCTTCTCGCTTTGTGCATGTGGAACTGCTCTTGCTTTCACTTTTAAACATAGCCCAGAGATCTACTGTTGTTTTTCTTCAATTTGATCTCACCAAAGATTTAAGTGATAAACGAGCATGATCATTCAGGATTTTTTTTTCCAGCCATATTTCTTCCTGGAAGATGATGTGTCCTCCAAGCCGACACGCACATGTGGGGCCCATAAGGGTTAAATTTTGGCTGCATATGAGGGACCCAAGTGGGTTTGTCCATGGTTTCCATGGTGGCCCCACCTGTGTTTGCCCATATAGCCTGTAAGTGTTTGATTGGGCATGAGCTTGGACTGGGCAAATTTGCAGATCTCATAGTTTAAGTTGCATGGGCCCCATATGTGACAACCCACATGGGCAAACACAGGTGGGGCCACCATGGAAACCGTGGACAAACCCACTTGGGTTCCTCATGCGGCCAAAATTTAACCCTTATCCTTCCAGTTTTTAATAATGCGTTGGACAGTTCTGAACCAAATTTTAGTAGTTTCTGCTTCTCCTTAGATGTTTTCTCTGCTTGATGCCAATGATTTGACCCTTCTCAAACAGACAAACATATTTTCCACAACCACTGGATGTGTCTTTCCACATGGTTGTTTAGGAAATGAGAAGCAACTCATTGCACCAGTTGGGGTTAAATAACTTGTTGCCCATGCAGTAATTATCCAGTATAGAGGCTCGTACCTATTTGCCGAGTTAGATCAAGGTGGTGACTTTTTATCTGGCCAGGCACTGTATTTGACAACAAACTTTATCTGTGGCAGGATGGGGTTGTGCATGCAACGTTGTCCATCTTTATACGCTGCATGTTGCATATTCTTCCAAACTATTTAACTTAACATTAGTGGAAATGCAAAGGTGACAACTTTCTGCTTCATGCTTTTCCAGGCGTTAACCAGATGCACGCTAAATGTCTGACCAATCACACGGTACTTCTAATCATCCCACAACAAAAAATTCTGGCTAGCTGATTTGTCAATTTCAAGCTGCAAGAACTCCCAAACCAGGAGTATGAGAAAAAATTATGTCAAGAACAAGAAAGTTTTTGCTTCTTGCAGAGTAACAGGCTTAAAAAAGCCTCATATATGAAGGTTGCATTGGAAGAACAGTGAGGATGGTGGGGGATGAGAATTAGACTCACCTCTGAATCTTGCTGATTTGATTAAAGGTCAATTACACCACAAACTACTTCCAAATAAAGTGGGTTTCACTCAAGTTGTGGTAATTCTCCTGTAATCGCATTTGTGTATTATTTTTTAAGGGAATGGGAAATTGTTGGGGGAAAAAAATCTAATGAACAGGAATCTGCCTGTCCAGGGGAATTAATTTGAATTACATGGTCTTGACATTTATTTGACTGTGTTGGAGCAAGGTGACGTTTTTATTCTCAAGCAGAGTGACAAATAAACACAAATGGACATTATGAGGTTGAAGAATCCCATCGAGTGATGGGGTCAGACAATGAGGGAAAGGAGAAACGGTCTGCAGATAAATCATTTCTATGGGGGCCTCGCATGCAATTAAACAGTCTAATGTGAGTTTTTAGCCTCTTGCTACATTTACAGGACAGTTATATTCAGCTTCTAGTCTTCCAGAACTAACAACTGATGACAAGTTATTTAATCTCATCAATTTCACCAAAACATGTTACATAAAGAGTTAATCATGCAAATCAGTTCTAGTATTTGATTAACTTTAATCCTGTTTTCAAAACAGAGGAATTTTCTTTGCAACACATGGGTCTGCACTAGCCTAGCTAGCATCCAACATACTGTTTTTTGTAATATTAAGGCAACTTTTAAGCTAATTTGGAGTGTCATTCTGTGTGTAACAGCCTTTTTATATATGGGTAACTGTAACTGGTTCATTGTTACATGTAATTAAATATAATTTGACATAAATAAAAGGGTACTTGTGACATTTTTTTACAGCTACAACCTATGGCTGGCTGATATAGCCTCAAATCTATAGTGCAATAAAATCTGAAGTATGTGTGATAACAATATATATTGCGATGTATTGTTTTTTTCTGTTTCTGAACATACTCGCATACCAGATACACTGCAGCATAATACTCTTACACTTCAAAAAAGTATAGAAGGCCATTTTAAGAATACTTATTGTGAAAAACACATTAAAAAAACAAACATTAGAGTTCAATAAATTTCAAAAGTGTGCAGTGATTAAACTTCCTTGTACATCAGAGGTTGTTCGCCAGGAACAGCAAACGCAATTACTTTGCCGTCAATCCCACATGGGTGTTTGAGCCCTGAAATCGGCGCCTTTTTACCAGTTTCAACTTCATCAGCCTACGGTAGCGTTAACTAGACTTGCAGTCAAGGCCGCCTAAACCGAGACCAAGACACTACCAAGACCGGAGAGTATCCAAGACAAGACCAAGACAGACCGAGTCAAGTCCAAGGCTGGCTAAGCTCAAGACCAAGACCCTTGCTCTTTGGCATTGTTCATGAGTTGTAGAACCTACGCACCATACTGGGTTCAGCTGCTTAGTATAAATATATGATTGTATTATTTGGTACTTGATTATATGCCTTCTTTAAGTACCAATGATAGAAAAAAAAAAACTGTGCCTGCCTGGATATTATAGGTTACAAATCCCTTCCAGACCGCTTGACCAGTCCGAGACATTGCGAGACCGAGAGACCAAGACCGGTCTCAAGAACTACAAGTTTAGCATTAGCATCGCATTCGCAGTTCATTTATTCGTCTTGTAACATCTAAAGCAACTTATCAGCTGCTACCACAGAGCTGATACCTTTTTTTCCCCACAGGTGGTCTTGAAGTTTACCTCCCTGGATTTCTTGTCAAGTTTTCCATCTTCCAATTGTCACCAAACTTTTGACCTGTGTGTCCTCAGAGATGCGCTAAATATGTCGTCTTCACCTGTTGTCTTCTCCCTCCGTGTTAGCTGTTACTTACTGCAGCTGCGCCACCCGGCTCCGATGTTTTAAAAATGAAAGTTAAAAGATAGTGATGGCACGTTCAAGGCACCTGGGAAATAAGTGTGACGAGGAGACAAACTATGTAATAATCTGTGTAACCATGTGTTTTTATCAATTCAGACACACCAAGACAGATATGTTGCACAATTAGCCACCAGTTGTATTCGATACACACTGAAGCCACCGGTGCAGTCGCATTTCACTTGTCTGTGTCGGAATACTAATTCAAATCGGTGAATCTCTACATCCCTAACACAAACATCTGTGTGAGCTGGGGAATATATCTACGTGTGCAATCTTGCATCAGAGGGTATCAGGAAAATAAGTAATTTATTTATGTAAGTTCAGTGTATGGTGGTGTTGAATGAAGACACTAAACTCACCAGGAGCGCCCCTGGAATATGGTGACAATAAACACAGATTTACTCGCTCTCCTTTATTGACATTTTATTTATCATGTCAACATTTTTCCAGCAGGTGGTCCCAAATTTGCATTTCCATTTTGCAATTACAAGGGAAATCCATACTCACTCTTGAGTACAACTGTTGGCACCATCCACTGAAATGCTCCTATAAGGATGCTCAGGTGACTTTGCCCTCATCCTGCTTCTTACCTTGAAAAGGATTCTTCCTCTCGGCAGTATGCTTGAACAAATGGCTTAACTGACTTCTAACTGTGTCGCCTCGCACCTTTTCATTTTTCTGTCTCTGCCTCGCTCTGTTGCACTTCCTCCCCGTCAGCAAAAAGATATGCAGGCATCAAATTGCAGAGCAATAACATTTCTTGTAGCACTTAAGTCAGACCCGCACTTATTAGAAAAATCCGGGGAGCAGTATGCTCTCTCAGAGGTTGGACGCCAGCCACGAACGAGCATGGTGGGCATGCTTCAAGCACATGCAAGGCAGTGTTAAATCCATGCTCACAGAGGCTGTGCACATACCGCACCACTATGGACTGCACATGTGCTCGTAAATATGAACAGAACAGAGACGCACACGCAAAACAAATTAGCTGAAAATGAATCAATAACAATAAAAATTCAGCTCTCTTTGCAGGCAGACCACGTCAGGACCTCTGACCAGCTGCTTTTGAATTATAGATGTCTGAGTGACAGATGAATACAAGGAGGGGATGAATATCTGTCATTAATCTTGCTTGTATGAGACACGTGCACCCAGTTATGCAGGAATATGACTCAAAAACCTCCACTTTAAACAAACCGACTGCAAATGCACACATATCTCACACAGGGACCCTCATGCTTATGTCAGCAACAGGTTTCAGTGACTCCTTGAACCACATGAGGTATTCACTTTTGTGGTGAAGCATAATGATTGACTGGCTGGAGCCTGATCTGCGTCACACGGAGGGGTTGACTCTGACCGCGCTGCAGGCAATTACTTTGTTTTAGAGAAAGAAGGACAGAATGAAAGAGAGGAAGAAAGGGAAGCATATAGGGGGTGCAGTGCAGGCAGAAGAGGGAGGAATTTTCAAGGCTGGGGGGAAGCAAGTTAACAGTGACACCTGGTGGTGATCTGCAGAAATGTGCAGGGAAATCTCACAAGGGGAAGAAAATGGAGGAAAATGATGCTGTTATGTCTCGCTTTGGTTTCTAGTATGCGGCTGTTGCAGAGCTGAAGACTGGTTGTCTGCTAACACCAGCAGCACTGGTGTCAAACTCATTTTAGTTCAGGGGCAACATACAGCTCAATTTTATCCTAACCGGCCCAAATCAGTAAAATAGTTGCAAATTATCTATAAATAACAAAACTGCTTGATTTTCTCCCTTGTTTTAGTGCAAAAAAGCTCAAATACATTATAAAAATGTTTATATTTCATAAGCAAACCATTTGGAAAAAGTGTGGTTTCAAAAATACTTGCCTCAAATAAAAAAAATAATTTTTTATATATATATATATATTAATGCAATCATTCTAAAATTTGATCATACTTTATTCATACATTTTTATAAAATTATTTGTCTTTATAGATGTTGCTTTTGTTTAAACTTTCTATTATACAAAAATTATTTTATTGTATATTGTGTATTTGTTTATTTACTTACATATTTTACCAATTTCAAATTTGTACACATGAACTGAGTTAAATCAAATCAAATTTTAAATATTTTTCCACATTTTTTTTTATGAAGAAACATGGTGTGGACATAATCCTGCATACTAAACTAACAAAACACCACCAATCTGTCCGTCGTAGTCCAGTTGCTGCCTTTACAATTGCTTTTTATGCAGGTATACAAACAATGACAATACACAATTTCATGCTTTATTTGCTTAAAGGGGTCATCACCTGTTTTTTACATGTATCATATATCAATATCCCTTAAATGGTTTTAAATAAATTTTTAAGATTCATCAGCTGAAAAAAAAAAAAAAAAGAAAAGGGAACGTAGCGCATTCTTTTACTTTTTTTATGCAACAATGTTCTCTTGTGAGTGTTCATGCGAGATTTTGATCAGGCAGAATGTTTGAAACCTGTTTAATTTAATTCAACCCTCGTAGCTCCCTAAGCTTTCTGAAGGAGTAGTGAGTGACCTTTTATGTTGTTACTTTTTCCTACTAATGCAAACAGCATAAAATTTGGTCAAGGTGTGTATTTTGGCTTGACTCAGGATATTCTAGAAGATGGGTTGTCTAACTCTTTTTCTAAGGTCTCTAATAAAAATACGGCTCATTTACTTCTTAGTGCCAATCCGTGCCACATTGACTTGCATTGAAAAGGACCTTTCTATAATCAAATGCCATTTCAGAATAATTTTTTTGGATAAAATTTTTTCACCTCACACACTTGATCTACATTTCAATGATGTAGTTTTTTTAACTGTTTTCCATGACATACAATTTCAATTCATATTGCACTTTATTACGGACGGATTTAGTTGAAAACGCATATTCCCCCCGGACAGAAATTGCCCCTCTCCTAAGCTGTGTGCCTTTATGTCTACGGCCACAGTGGCCGTGATTGTGATGGTTTGATTCGGCCTCGTATGAACTGCTCTGGAGTCCCGCAGCAGTGGAGCCGCATCATCGGGACAAACCGTCTCCACACAGCAGCAGTTCATGCTGCACGAGTGTCGCTACTGAAGTTATTATATTAAATCACACCCCCCCCCCCCACCCCCCTTCTGTTTTTATTTATTTATCTATTTCCACAAATCGCAGTCTGATGAGGCATATCCTAGGCAAGACAAACGATCAGAGATATAGGCTTCAACATTTAGTCGGATGATTCCTGCAAAGCGCTTTAATAATTCCTGCTATGTGTTCATCTAACAATTTTTTTCCGTGTGCACTAATATGTTTCTTTTTTCCTCGGGCATGAGGACAGCAGAGACCGCATTAACTGCGTCTGTTATTCCTTCCAGGCTTTTGATTTGCCTGTCCCTGTCACACCACTGCTAATTGTTTTTTTGTTTGTTTTTTTTAACTCAACTTCACTCAAAATAATCTCTATCTCTGCTTCAGGGAAGTCCTTCTATCGCTCTCTCTCTCTCTCTCTCGCTTTGTGACTGACAGGTAAGCCGGAGGCGTCAATCTGCACCTCCTTTTATGGAGCTCATTGCTGATTCATGGGCGGAGATTTATGCAAACAACTGATTACGGGGGCGTGCTGTCAATTTGCGATCGTTTGGCATTCATGAGCTACACACACGTTTATGATCAAATCTGAGTTTCCCGAACGTGTTCCTGAATCCGGAGTAAGTTTTTCATGCGTGATGGGGCTCCGAAGCGAAAATTTTGTTAAAAACACTTTGAGGGAATCACTGCAATCAGGTTTTTTCTCTGATATTCAAAAAGACTTGTGCACCTGTTCACAGGTATGCTGCTCCACAGTTCATGAGCAAGGTGCTGCAATATATCTGGGACAGTTTCACTTGTTTTTTTTTTTTTTCAATTATTATTTTCAACCACAAATCAAAAGCAATATTTTATTTAATTAAAGTATATTTTTATGGCTTTTTTAAATGTATTTGTTTCTTAAGTTTCTTATTTGAATTACTGTTGTAAATTTAGCATTTTCTTTACAGTTTTTTTCAATTGCTTACACACAAAACCTTACAAATCACACTATTTCTAAACTTATTCACTCAAACCTCACAACTTCACCTCAAATCAGTAAAACCATAAACACATTCTCGGCCTTGACACAGTTTTCAATGGAGCTATTCACTATTTGCAAATAACTAGACACAATGTTCTAGCTAACACACTAAAATCTACAAGGAAGCAACTTGATTTTCCATTTTAAACAACCATATAAATGCCACATTTATTCATCAGAGCCTTAGACTCTGTCCTCACATGAGTAAGCAATGATTGCTTTACTAAACACCAACCAATCACTTCACTGCAAAAACTCAAATCTTACCAAGTATATTTTTCTAATTTCTAGTCAAAATATCTCATCACGCTCAAAATAAGGCAAAATTATCTAAAGAGAAACATTTCAGTGAGATATAGGACCTTGTTTTAAGGCCATGCATCTTATTTCAATAAATCTTATCAAGAAAATTTTGCTCACGCCATTAGCAGGAGTCTTCTTATTACAAGCAAAAAAATCTTGGCCACTCTTAAAATAAGTTTAAAAAAAATTGCTTGCTTGTAATACTTATGCAAAAAAATTCTGCCAATGGCATATAGTAAGCAAAATTTTCTTTGATTTCTTGAAATACTGTAAGATGCAGTAAAACTTACAGTAAAACAAGTTCAGATATCTCACTGATATTTTGACTAGAAATTAGAAAAATATACTTGCTAAGCTTTGCGTTTTTTGCAGTGTTGACATACATGTAGGCCTATAAATAAGTCAAAGGTCAAACTATCTGTCTTAAACAATGGATAACAACAATGCTGAGAGAGCTTTGCTTCAGCCTCTTCCATGTGTGATGAGTGTACTTTGCTCTGATTTCTATTGCAGTCTTATACAATGATGCCTCCACAGCAGCAACAGATTTATTTAGGATATACAGTTAAATATTTTTAGTTCCTTTATTGCTTGTGTCGACTTCTATTTGATGCTATTTTTACTCTTATATGGCAATCATGTATATGGAGCAAAACAATAAAAACAAAAGAAATTTAGATTTAGAGCAATAGTATGTAAATGATGTACACAAGTGTGTGATAAAATGGAAAATGTGTTTTTGAGGTAAGACAAATGCTTGCTTTTCAGATGTGTTCACAATATTTTGAATTCTGTGCTTCTTTTTCCAGTAGATGGGGGCTTTTTGCATTTTGTGTGCGCAGTAACTGGATTTGTGTGGAAAGTTTTGAGAAATAGACAAAGAGCTTTGAAAATGTGTGTAAGCAATTAAGAAAACTGTAATAAAATATGGGTTGACAATGGAGTGGGGAGCAAGCGGCAACTTCCGGTGGCCAACTATCTAGCTACCTGAAAGAAGTCATGATTTGTAGTTCTCCTTTGATCCGCTAGGGCAGCAAAGCAGAGCAAATCCCCACAGACTCGCATGTTAAAAACGCCAACTTCACAGCAGAAATAAACATGTTTACATCCTAGTTAAAAAATTTATTTTAGGTTTAATAGGTCAAGTTTACCTTTTATGTCAACTGTGAGGGGGTACATTTTTTTTATAACTCATCTGTTTAGATGTTATTTAGTCTTAAAATTACACATAATTACGGGCGTGTCCTTTTGATTGACATGCAACCGGTGGCTCCTCGTTAGCTCCTTGTTTGCTCTCAGTAAGGTCTCAGTTTGTAGCAAAGAAGCACAACAGCGGGTTTTTAGCCAGATAATAACAAGTCTAAGCGTGTCTTACCTTTACCCAGCCTCTTAGGGGGCTAATCTTCGTTAGCTCCTCGTAGTTTTGAGTTAGCTTGGTTAGCGTTTAGCCCAGAGTACGTCAGCTGTCAATCATTTGCCTTGCCTTTGCCCATTTTAGTATTTTCCAGGAGTGACGACACACGTGAACCGGCAAGATGGCGACGGCAAGACACACCCAGCTGGCTTCACACTTAGCTCTACAGAAACCAACAGGTGACGCAGCGGAAGGTTCGTCCCTCTCTCTTAAAGGTCTATGGTGGGGTGGTAGTAGTCAGAAAAATAAACAGGAAGAAAGAAAAAGGAAATGAGTGGGTCAGGTCCCGTGTTATGACTGAAATTACAGAAACTTTCCCCATTTATCATGACTTCTCTACCTCATTCATCACACTGTATGAAATTTTCTCAAACACTGCTACCTTGCCCAGTTCTAAGCATACTTTTGCTTTTTTCAAAAGAATAAAAAGCCACACTAGTCCTTTTTGAATCTAAAATTTTACCCACCATCTCATAAACTGACAAAACAAAAACTAAATAGCTCCACTTCAGAACCCTGCATCACTGGTTTGCTTCCCATGCCTGTTTTGCATTCCATCACTGACAGCAAAGTTAATTAGCCGCACGTTCTGCACACGCCTGCATGTTTTTCAAGACATACCCTTGAGGACTTTGCATTGATTTTGGATTGATTTTTACCCTCTAACCTGATAAGCTCAAAGGTGCTTCATGTAGCACTCAATGCATCAATATCTTGTGCTTAAATTAATCACATCTGACATCACGCTTTCATCTCTGTTGTGTAATGATGCCGACTATCTGGAGAAACATCCACACTTCTTATCTATGATGCTGACATGTCAGAGGTTGGTTTGTGGTCTTTAGCTTTGACATAGATATGAAGTTTGTCTTGTTGCCACTGTAACAATAGAACCGCTGAAGTCCTGAAAGCTGCTGTCATAGTCGCTGACGGCAGCATGTGAAGTAACACGTCTAGATTTTCTTTATCAGTGCTTTTAACCAAGTCCTACGCTTTAGTAACGGTTTGTTATTTAGACATCATCTATAAATGTCAGTTATGTTTTATTGAGAAATGACGAGGGCTTTTGTATGGGAGTACAAAGAGTGGTGAGTTGGAACAGGGGTAAGTGATTGGCTTTATTTTACCAATGAAGGCTTAATTACTTCTCACTGTGGTGCATTTTCCTGTGTGAATCATTTTAGTGAGTATTCTGCTGCATGACCCTGAAGAAGCGTAAAATAACACAACTTTGGTACTTCAGTATCTTTATGCTCAAGTGTTTTATATGATGCTGTTGAAGGAACGGCATTAGATTCATCTTCTGAAGTCAGCTAAGGGCAAGGCAAGGCAAGTTTATTTGTATAGCACATTTCATGTACAGAACAATTCAAAGTGCTTTACATAAAACATTATAAGCAAAAGGGAGATAAAAAAAACAAAACAAAAAAAAAACAATAAGAAGCATGATTCAGAATTAAAAGCATTTAGGATTAAAAGGAGAGAATACAGAGACGTGCGGATTTTAACTTTTGAATAAAATCTACGTAAATGCAGCTGAGAACAGGTGGGTCTTCAGCCTGGATTTAAATAAACTAAGTGTTTCAGCTGATCTGAGACGTTCTGGGAGTTTGTTCCAGACATGTGGAGCATAGAAGCTGAACGCAGCTTCTCCATGTCTGGTTCTGACTCTGGGAACTGATAAAAGGCCGGATCCAGATGACCTGAGGGGTCTAGCAGGTTCATACTGGGTCAAGAGGTCACTGATGTATTTTGGGCCTAAACCATTCAGAGCTTTATAGACCAGCAGCAGAACTTTAAAGTCTATTCTCTGATGGACCGGCAGCCAGTGTAAAGACCTGAGAACTGGACTGATGTGATCCACTTTTCTGGTCTTTGTGAGAACTCGGGCAGCAGAGTTCTGAATGAGCTGCAGCTGTTTAACTGATTTTTTAGGTAGACCAGTAAAGACGCTGTTACAGTAGTCAAGCCAACTGAAGATGAATGCATAGTTTTTCCAGATTTTCCTGAGACATCAGATCTTTTATCCTTGAGATGTTCTTCAGGTGATAGTAGGCTGATTTAGTGATCGCTTTGATGTGTTTTTCAAAGTTTAGGTCTGAGTCCATCACTACACCCATATTTCTGGCCTGATTGGTGGTTTTTAGTTGTATGGACTGAAGTTCTGTGACAACCTGCTGTCGTTTCTCTTTGGCTCCAAAAACAATCACCTCAGTTTTGTTTTTGTTCAGCTGAAGAAAGTTGAGGCACATCCAGTCATTAATCTCATCAATACATTTACCAAGAGCCTGTACAGGGCCCCGGTCTCCTGGTGATTCTGTAATATATAGCTGTGTGTCATCTGCGTAGCTATGGTAACTGATATTGTTGTTCTTTATAACCTGAGCCAGTGGGAGCATGTAGATGTTAAACAGAAGAGGCCCCAGGATAGAGCCCTGGGGAACTCCACAGGTCATTTTTGTCTGCTCAGATGTAAAATTGCCTACTGACACAAAGTACTTCCTGTTCTCCAAGTATGTTTTGAACCAGTTTAGTACAGAACTAGAGAGACCCACCCACTTTTCCAGTCGTTGGAGTAATATAATGTGGTCAACCGTATCAAATGCAGCACTGAGATCCAGTAGAACCAACACTGACATTTTACCAGTGTCAGTATTCAGACATATGTCATTCATGACTTTGGTCAGAGCAGTCTCGGTGCTGTGGTGCTGTCTAAAACCTGACTGGAAGACATCATAACGGTTGTTTTCTCTTAAAAAGTCATTTAGCTGGTGAAAAGCTGCTTTTTCAAATATCTTACTTAAAAATGGAAGATTGGAGATCGGCCTGTAGCTGCTCATCTGTGTCTTGTCTAGATTATCCTTTTTTAGCAGAGGTTTGATCACAGCTGTTTTCAGTGACTCTGGGAAAACACCTGACGTTAGAGAGGAGTTCACAATCTGAAGCAGATCTGACTCCAAGGTCTTTGAGACCTTCTTTAAAAAACCAGTGGGCAGGATGTCCAAACAGCAAGAGGAGGAGTTCAGTTGATGCAAGATGTCCTCCAGTTCTTTGCTAGTAATGGGATAAAACTGTGTCATGGTGTTTAGACTTGGTGGACACAGTACAAGACCTGAACCTGCTGTTGATGAACCAACTGCTTGTCTAATAATTTGGATTTTGTCTGTGAAAAATTTGGCAAAGTCATTGCAGGCTTTGGTGGAATAAAATTCAGGTGCTGCTGACACAGGAGGGTTTGTTAGCCTGTCGACTGTAGCAAATAAGGCCCGAGCATTATGACCGTTTTTAGTGATGATGTCAGAAAAATACGAATTCCTTGCATTCCTCAGCTGTAAATTATAAAAGTGAAGTTTCTCTTTATAGATGTCATAATGAACCTGTAGTTTTGTTTTTCTCCATCTGCGCTCAGCTTTCCGACACTCTCTCTTTCCAGTTTTCACCAGTGTGGAATTTCTCCATGGAGACTTTTTCCTTCCAGAGATAACCTTCACCTTAATAGGAGCAATAGAATCCATGACACTCAGCATGTTAGCATTAAAGCTAGTGACCAGCTCATTGACTGAAGCCCCTGACAGGGCAGGTGTTACAGAGAAGACCTGGTTAAAAATTTCACTGGTATTTTCAGTTATACACCGTTTTGTTATCACCTCCTTTGAGACATTTGTGTGCACTGAGATGGTACTCTCAAAGAAAACACAGCAGTGATCCGACAGCCCCACATCACACACTGTGACCTTAGAAATGTCCAGACCCTTCGAGATCAGCAGATCTAAGGTGTGTCCTCTATTGTGTGTGGGCTCTGTGACATGCTGGGTCAACCCGAAGTTGTCCAGAGTGTTAATCAGGTCTTTAGTCCCTTTGTCCTGATGACAATCATAATGGATGTTAAAATCACCAGTGATAACAAGATGGTCAAAGTCCGCACAGATCACAGACAACAGTTCAGTAAAATCATCATTAAAATCTGCACAGTATTTGGGCGGCCGATAAATATTTAAAAACATGACTCTGGATGAGGCCGTCAGCTAAGGGGTGCCATCCACATTCACTGTGACTACTGCTAAAAGGGTTTTGTTGGTATTTAACCACTTTGCTGAGTAAATACCTTTTAATAACCATTTTCACAGCAGCTTGTACACCATCTCCATTTTATAAAGACATGTTGAAGAGGAGTGCTGGCTGGAGGTCAGCAAATAAGAATAGAACGGGTTAGTCTCATCCTAATGTTTTGTGAGGTGTGAATATCTTAAAAATGGAGGATCATAGTTTAAGCAATGTATGGACAGTAGGGATGTCTGATATTATCGACTGATATGCATTAAAATGTGATATTGGAAAATGTAGGTAGCGTTTTTTTCAGGCCGATATTTTTACAAACAAAATCTGGCAAGACCTTGTTCCGTTACGAAATTTTACGAGATGTTCCATTAGCATTGGTTCAGCATGTAGAAAAGTCCCTGTTATTGTGGAAGAACTTTATTTCCCAGCATTCCTTTAAAGGCTGCTACATACTCCGCAAGAAGCGAGAATTTTCTTGTTCCCGGGGCCATGAGAACAAAATGTCATTTTGTTCTTGCGGATGGCTTGCAGCTTTTTCTCGACCCCTCGGCCGAGCAGAACTTTCTTCACGGGGAGCTCCGAAAGTATTGTGTGATTGGTCGGCCATTTAAGGCAGGCAGGGTTAACACAGACGCTTGAAGTAGAGTTGTCACCTCACATGTAAACCACACATGTGGCATTTAAATGCACGGACACTAGAGTGTGCGCAACTCCGTCCTGCCATAGGCAAAATTTATTGGGTACATTGGGTGGGTGAAGACAGTTGCCACAGTTATTGTTCTTGCAGCCTCGCAGGCAAGAACAAAGTTCTTGCCTCTCGTGGAGTTTGTAACAAGCTTTAGTCATGTGACTACGGTGCAGCTGCTGCTGCTATAGACTGATTTGCTTATAAGCTGCTCATCCTGAGCTAGTGAATTTAACCCTCAGCTCCCTAAGAAAAAGTGGCGTTAAGCTTCTTAAGGGCACAGAATGGCCAATGCCAGTTAATGGCCTGTAAATATGATCTAAAAATGAAAAGTTGCCATTTTCTTTTATGGCTCCCATCACAGACTTCTGGCCTAACCATCAATAGCAAAAAGTCAATGAGTTTTGAAATTTTAAAATCTTGAAACTCATTGATTTCTTGGAATTGATGGTTAGGCCAGAAGTCAGTGATGACAGCAATGAAAAAAAAAAGCAATCTTTAATTTTTTAAGATATTTACAGGCCATTGGCCAGTCTGTGCCCTTAAGAAGCTTAACGTAACTTTAAAAAAAAAAAAAAAAAGAAAAAACACTGTAACACAAAAAGTAAAGATGCATCAAAAAGTTGGAAGTTGAAGCACCATGTATGCGAAGTGGAATTTAAAGGGTTAACCTTTTAAGTTCCAGTTTGTACACACAATGTTCCCACTGCCTTAAACTGAAAAGTGGGTGAAAATAATAAAATATATATATATATATATATATATATATATATATATATATATATATATATATATATATATAGCCTGTGAGTGGCAGGCCATTATTAGGTATGCAGAGCATACCTTAGCATAGATTATACCAACTACAATTTAAAAAGCTCAATGAGAAGTTGTTTTTAAGATAAAATGCAAAAAAATGTGGGAAAAATTCCAGTTTGAACTGGAATGGCAGTGCATTACAGAGAGGGAACTAAGTTCCCTTGCAAAAGACTGACCTAAATAATTAGCATGTGATCTGACTGATCAAGATGCTTGAAAGAAAAACCAAAAAACACCTAAATTACAAATTTGAGACCCTTTCACACTTAAATAACCTCACATGAAAGAAGTAAAACGATTTTATTTTCACTGGATGTATTAAGCATTTTTTAGTTTTTGAAGGACACTGATTTGCTGCAATAACATTGAAGTCAACGGGTTTTTTCATTACTAGGATAAAAAGCAGGGTCCCTTTTGAGTAAATGGTCTTATGTCATGGAAAACAGTTCAAACTACATCATTGAAGTGTAGAGCAAGTGTGTGAGGCAAAAAAATTGTATCCTAAAGATTTATTCTGAAATAGCATTTGATTATAGAAAGGTCCTTTTCAATGCAAGTCAATGTGGCACAGATTGGCACTAAGGCGGAAATGAGGTGTATTATTATTAGAGACCTTGGAAAAAGAGTTAGACAACCCATCTTTTAGAATATCATGAGTCAAGCCAAAATACACACCTTGACCAAGTTTTATGCTATTTGCATTAGTAAAAAAAAAAAAAAAAAAAAGCAACAACAGAAAAGGTCACTCACTACCCTTTCAGAAAGCTTAGGGAGCTACGATGGTTAAAATAAACTTCCTGTGAGATACTGGAAATATAGCTTCACCAATGACTCACAGTGCAAGTTTTTGTTTCTTCTAGTGGTTTAGTCTAAGATTTCGACAAGATTTTTCTTAACATTTGTGAACAATTCCCCAGAAAAATGTACTTGCACGGTTCGGGAACATGTTGCGCTGTTTGTGGTTGTGGAAACAACCAGGGAAAGTTACATTTGTGGCTACAAGAGCGATGTGTAGAACATGCATCTCAGTCTAAAAGAGAGTGGCTGCAGAGCTCCAGACTACAACATGGTGGTTGCCTCTAGTATGAAGTATAGTACACAGACAACAATCACTCTCACAATAAATAAACAAATTCAAGGTAAACTAGAAAAGCACTTGGAGAGCGCAGACATCTGCCAAGCAGCTCAGTTCTCTCCATATGGCCCCATCTCACAATGATAAAGAATCCTTCAAATAATTCCTGTATCCAGACAGTGATGTGGGTCAACACCAAATTTGAGTCACTTCTTTGTTGTGCCATTATCAACATTCCCTGAAAGTTTTTATCCAAATCTGTTTATATTTGGAGAGAATTTTGTTTCTTTATCACTCAATCAAATAGAATAGATTTGAAACCAAAAAAGAGATTTGAGAGCAAAAGAGAGTAAGTGGGAATGAAAAAAAGAAAAAAAAATCTTGCAATTGAAAAATAAAAACATGAGACAGCATATTTCTTCGGCTATCGAAAATAAATGTGGCAAGGTACACAACGGAGGGCCCGGGCGGGATTTGATCCCCAGACTCCTGGGTGAGAGGCACGCACACTGACCATTCAGCCAAAGGGACAACCCTGTGGCCAAGTAGCCAGGGCACATGATCTATCGGAGGCATAGTGACAGGACCCCACACTGTCACATAATGTTTATAAGTAAAAACAAGCAACCATTTTGCTTATAAATTAGTCTTCTTAGCCAAGGCCGCCTTAATGCACGGGCTTACCTGGGCTGAAGCCCAGGGGCCAATGGAGTTCAGTGGCCTATCATTTTTGGGAAAAAATTGCATAAAAAGTCAAGTTATTATGCAATTTGTCAGTTTTCCTGTCAATCACATTATATGCAAATTAGAAACTGCTGATTGATCCAAATAAACCCGTTCATACCAAGCCCCTCCCCGCCGCCATGTGACAATCTGATGATGCTCCATCACTTAACTTTAGAGACAGGTGTAGGTTGTGTCGGCTAAAAATGACGGTTTTAGAGGTGTTTTTACAAGAAAATGACTAAAGAGCATCCCGAAGCTCTGGATTCTTTCAGCCTCACACAAATGACAGCGAGGAAACCGCTCATCTAATCCACTGAGGAGGCAGCGACGCCCACAGGAGAGGAATACAGAGGTGGGGGGGTGGGTAGGGGTAGAGACGGGCACATGCGCATCAGAGAGAGAGAGGAGGGGGGACGAGATGGCACATTAGCGGTGACCTGGGCCTCTGGGGAAAACTTTGACCGGCCCAAAGTCCACGCTTACGGGATAAAAATGGGACCGACACCTTGTCAAAATAAAAGTGCTGATAAATCTGCATCAGAGCGCACGTGGCAGACGCAAAGTAACGGGGAGTGAGTAAACAGAGAACGGCTGCGTTACTCTCCATCAAACATGAGGGTGATCATGTTTATCATTTAGCAGAAGGCAGTGACGTCCATAGCGACAGACTGGCGACCTGTCCAGGTGTACCTGCCTCTCACCTGATAATAGATAAACTCCAGCCCCCCCCCCCCCCCCCCTGCAATCCTGCTGCTGTGCAGAAAATGAATGAATGACAGTGATGTCCCCAGAAAAGCCACGATTGCTTATATTAATCCAGCAGCCAACTGTGGAACAGCAGACTCCAAACCAGAGAAACAGTTAAATGACCAAAGTGAATACTGGACAGGTTCTATAGAGGGGGGGTTGCAGGTGTGAAATATTTGGCTGAATGAGGACTTGATAGCTTTCATGAGTGAACCACAAGTTATTTGAGCAGCATGAACTAATCAGCCAGTTTGATTCTTTCTTAAAGTCTAGTTTGATTTGTTGCTGCTATTATTTATTTATTTTATTATTATTTATTTCAGATTTTGTATTATTATTATCGTTATCATCATTATTACTATTATTTTTCATTCTGCTCACATTATCTGAAAATCAATATCATGTCAAACTAAAAGCAAAACACTCGGAACAGCCTTAGATAGTATTTTCTATAATGACACCCTTTTTAAAAAAAAAAAAAGAGAAAAATCGAGTAAATTTGGAGGACGGGACAGGGCCTACAAAACTTCTCAGCCCAGGGGCCTACCAGTAGGTTAAGGCGGCCCTGCTCTTAGCTTACAATTTCTAAAGTTTTGCTTGGAAATCCAAGTGCATTTGATGGGCAACACCTATGGTGGTGGATACGAGACGTGTTTCTATTAACTGATTTGACTTGGATGCAGTGCAGCTCGCCCACCGCATTACACCCACTTCTCCCTTGTGCTGTGCTGCTTGGAGGGAAGTTGACAGCCTGTTGACTCTGGCAATGCTTCGCATAAGTAATGGATTGCGCTATATGTTGTTGACTAGTAGCAGTTGTAATTTTCAAATCTCTTTTTTTCGTTTCAAATCTATTTGATTGAATGATGAAACAAAATTCTCTCCATACTAGTAACTCTTAGGATCTGATTTCCAAAAGGGTTGCGCATACTAAAACGAGCGCTAACTTGATAGCGCATGCAATAATCGGCCGCAGGTGATTTACGAACAGGGCGCAAGAAAGTTTGTGCCTGTTAAATCGGAAAATTGATACCTGCAATCTATTTTGTGCGTCTGCCGTTGATAAATGTGCAATCTGGGTGTTTCTGCCAGAATGTCCAAAATATTGGGAACTTTGCAAACAACTCAACTTTGCACACACAATGTAATTTACCAACTGTGCAACAGAAAGTGGGCGCAATTTTTTGCGCATGTTTCATCTGAAAAGCAGGTATTATGCAATGCAATTACAATTTATAGTAAGCATTCTTATTTTATATTAATTTTTTATTTGCCTCATATCTGCATCTTATCTCTTGAAATATCTCATTTCATTTTGCATTTTTGACATGCTCTTCTCAACTTTCCATGGCAAAGCAACAGCGCACGCTAAATCCTCATTTAAAAACTGCTGTTTGTGCCTATTACCGATTGTGTGGAATCTTTGCAGATCACCCACAAACACTGAAAAGACATTACACCAATTTATCTGTGCTGCAATGTTGTGTGTAAATCTGAGCCTTTGAGTTATTTTGCTAAGAAACAAACAAACGCTGGCAATTACATCACCTCCTTAGCAGATGTAAAAAGCAGATATAATCTCAGCTTTCCGCTTCACGAACCTCACCATTGTTTATTCAGCTGACATCAGTGTTTGGGCACATAAGATTACTGACCAACTGAAGCAAACAGTTGCATTTGGTTTAGCAGGAAAGCTTGATTGTTAAATTTAGGGATGCTTCTTTATTCACTTCAGCTGCATGAGAGCCAAGCAGCTAATACAAGGGTTGTGAAGAGACTATTTATTTCTCTTTTACTCTCAGTTATACCTCAAAGGACAGCTGTAAAAAAAAAAAGACAGATGTGACTTAAAGGCAGCTACATGACTGAAGGATGGTGCAAGAGGTTGAAAGACTGCTACCTAAATATTAGCTCATTTTAGCATTCATATCGAAGGTTTCCATCCTAAACTCACTTCCAATGCCTTCATAAAAAAATTCAATTTGGAATCCTTATTTTATACGTTTCTATCATATAAGCAAAAGAAGACTCGTATGAAGTGAAGGCTGGTTGCACATCCCAAAACTTATGTTAAATAAATAATCCCTCCACAGCAGCAGATCAGAACGGTTTAAAGATTAAGACAGAATGCGTGATGAGTTTTCGTCTGCTGCATTTATAAGCCAGCCAACTCCTTCAAGTTCTTTATGCATGTCCGTAGGACCCTCAACATGTATAAAATCCTTTTAATCATGAATGAAACGCCTTAAAATTTGACACAGACATGCAGCATCAAACATCCTTTCAGATGTTATGCCCTCTCTCTGCTGTATCCTACGTGTTATTCATAGCTGCATACATTCCTACCTAACCGCAGCCTAACACCAGCACAGTTTCATGCCACTGGCTATTCAGCGCCTCCAACGGGAGTCTCAGGGGTTAATTGCTGTGTTAAAGGCCACCCACACAGAAGTTGCTAAAAGAGAGGAGTGCATTACACAGTCACTTTTCTCGCCTGGTTTTTCCCAGAGAGTAGGTCAGTGGATTTTCAGCTACCGCACACGGAGAAGTCAGGGGGCTCATATTTGCAGAAATTGGAAAGGAGTCACTCCTGCTGCATTCTGGCAGACATTCATCGGCTTTGCAACTGGACACGCCACATTCAAGACAAATACACGGAGAACGTATTCAATTACTGACTCACCTTAGTGTGGTTGCCAGGCAACATTAGAGCAAGAACTGCTGAATCCATTTGCGTTCAGCCTCTGGTGATTTGTTTTGTGTTGATTATGAACATTAGTCTTCGAGAAAAAAGGAGGGAAAAAAGATTTACAATGGGACAGGCTCAATGGTACATACACAAAAACAAAACGTGCTATAATGCAACCACCCACATAACACACACAAACACGCTTTGACTTGATTTTTGATTTGTAGTTTCCTTTCTTGTGCCTCTTCTGCTGGTTAATTACATTCTTGGCGTTTTGTGCTTCCCCGCTGAGCACTTTGTGATGTTCTGCTAAATATTCCACATGAATAAATTATACATTGTCTTACAAACACAAATGCGTTCGGAGACGGATGGAAGAGAGAGATTTGTTCTCTGATGTGTTGTCCAGCTGTGAGCGCCAGTGTGTTTGCGAGGCTTTGTGCCGGTGTGTATCACAGCGTTCATTTAGGCGGCTCTGCAGCGCATTTTCGGGAGAGACAGGCCCACTCCATCATCCTCAGATTCATCTGTCACCACAGGACAGCCGACAAACACACATGTACAGATACCCCACCAAAGGTTAACGAGCACAGCGCGCCGTGTGTGTTTAGCTCCAAAGTGGCAGCATTGTGTGATGAATGTGTTGTTCCCCGTGCCAGACTCCTTTACGTTTTTGGGTTTTTTTTCTTCTTCATGCTTGACTGGGTTGTTGTTTGGGACACGTGGGAATTTGTCTTTCCTTTCAGATTTGGAATAACTTTATTTGCCCAGCACAAATAAACGCGCTGGCTTTCATCTGGGGGACGTTGATGCAGCAACATTTAGACAGATTAGGGTACAGTGACAGTGTTACACCGTGTAGCTGCCAGCATCATGTCTGGGTTTAACCTCTGCTTGTTTAGTGGCCAGCATGCATCACAGGAGATATTTGCACATGCTAGAAGGCACGAATCCTGACATGAAGCATGCCAAAATCATGAGGAGAAACCATGACTGTGTATACTGGACAAACCTTCTGATCACGTGACCCGTTGGTTTATGAACTGAAAGGAAGCTTGTTGGGCTGTTCTCACTGGCTGGGTTTCCATGACACTTTTTCGAAAAATAGAAGCAATATTTCTTAAACTTCGAAAAAGTACAATAGCGATAGCCGTAATTCTCGTAAAATCCTGTCCCGCGAGACTCAATTTTGAGGAGGATGGAGATATAAATATGTTGTGTTTCAGAGCTGCTGCTGCTCCTCATCAGCAGGTAAAAGCAGCGGATGATGATTCAGGGGTAAAGTTCGTATGTACGGAGCCTCTGATCCCATCTGTAGGGAAAAACACTCGTGGCGACTTCCAGGACAGACGTCCGAAACGTAACACAAATTAAAAAAACCCTCAGGATCAACTTCTGGAGTGTGGATGTCATGTCTTAATCTTGTATTCCACTTTTATCCAGCGCCTTTTATTCCTGACTGATGTGGTGACGCAGCTGCTGATACGAAGGCGCAGTCATACGATGTTATCCGTGGTCACGTTTTATTAAACCCTGGTGACGTATAATTAACATGTGGGAACGAGATAACCGAGTCATGGTGTTACAAATGTGTGCAAACGACAAACAGCTCGTGGCCAGTCATTAATACATGAAGAACTTAAAGGAGTGATGACATAGCAGTTAAAAACTAGTTTATGTTTTTTGGAATTACTGCATATGTAAATACTCCAAAGAAAAAAACGGCATTTTTTACAGCGGAGTATTGTTTTGAAACGCCAGACCTCACTTCCTCAGTAATACAGTTGGGTCCGGTGATGATATGGAGCTTTACCCAGAGACCACGTTGACTTCATTTTGATTGGCTACACCTTATTTGGCTATGACCTTATTTGGAGAATCTAGGTCAAGCTACGGTCGGAGTTTGCTAAAGGCTAACTGCTAGCAACATGGGCAGTTCAGATAGTGAGAGCTACGTTTATCAGACAAGACAGCATTTAGAAAATAAATAAACTTACAGGTAATGACAAGGTTGTGGCCCCCTCCCTCAGTGTTGCTGCAGAAGTTTTCTTTTAAATCCATTTGTTTGAAAATCCAGACCTGACTGCACAGAAGTTACTACTAGCTCCATACACGAAGTTGATATCAGACAGGGAGGGGGAGGGGGGAGCGGACGGTGCATAAACCGTTAGGAGAGAGAGAGAGGGGGGGGCACTGTTTACTTGATAGTGTGCTCTTATTGGAGCAATTAAATTACGTAGAATGACAGAACTACGTAGAATGATAGCCTGCTGTCTGATTCAACTGTTTCTGAGCAGAGAGACAAAGCTGACAGACCATAAACAGGAACTTTGATTCTCACTCTGGACATTCACATGGCCTCATCAGTGCACAACAGATCATATTATACACCCAAAACCCCAGAAAAGTTAAATTTGATGTCATGACACCTTTAAACAATCTGTATAATGTCCTAAATGAACTCAGTTTGCTGAGTTACGGCGATTTGGGGATTTTTCATATGTGACTGATAAAACTTCCCCCAACACTCTGATTTTAACAGTTAATGCTTGTAAATTATCATATTAATCATAATTAAGAAGGAATAACTGGATTTTAACCCCCCTACGTCACGCCTGATGGCATGTAGTTGCAAAAAAAGTGTTTCCATTACACTTGTGCAAAAAACTGCTTCACCGAAACATCTGAATTTATGCCTCATGAAAGTGTAAAAACTTTTTTGCTGTATTTGAGAGTTTTTTTCGAAATGTAGCTGTTTCCATTAGCGGTTTTTAATTACGATATTTAGGTTTTGCGCAATTCCAAGTGTAATAGAAACCCAGCTTTTGTCACCATCTTGCGTCTCATGTTGGATGTGCTGCCATTGCCAGGAACTACAAAAATGGGCAAAGAGAAGGGGGTGTGAGTGACTTGCAGCCAACGGACTCTGAGCCTAGAGTAGGGTTGCCACTCGTCCCATAAAATACAGAACCATTCTTTAATTGATAATTAAACGTTGTGTCCCATATTGAGCCAATACGGGACGCCATTTGTTCCATATTTATATAAATGTCAAAAACACATGCCTGTCACACACATATAAACATTACGTTTAACAATAATGAGCAAAATAAAATTGGAAATTTTAAAGCCAGCAAAAAACAGCTCTCAAAACGACTGTACAAAATTTTGTGAGCAACGCTTTGAGGGAATCACTGCAATCTTGTGTTTTCTGTAATGTTCTAGAAAACTTTTGCACCTGTTGACAGGTATGTTGGTCAACTGTTCATGGGAAAGGTGCCTCATGTGTCTGGGACAGTTTTGTTTGGTTGTTTTTTCTTTTTTTTTAATCATTATTTCCAACCAAAATTCAAAAAGCATATTTTATTTCACTAAAATGTAATTTTGTAAATTTTTATTTATTATTAGTTTTCTTAGTTTCTTGTTAGCTGCATTACTATGGTGAATTTAGCCTTTTCTTTAATTGGAGGGTTTGAATAATTTTGAAGATGACTGTAAGTACAGTAAAACTTGAGAACAGAAGTACTGGAAAGAAATGCTTTTAAAACAATAATAAATTATGTTGATGAGTAAATCAAACAGAAATAAAATAAAAAATTCTTTCAATTATCAAATAACTACAGATTAAGATTTTTTAAATGTATTCAGTGGAAAGCGTTCAAATATAAAATGTAATAGTAACATTATAAATTTACCAAAACATGATGTGCAATAATCTTTATTAAAGCACTGAAAAATACCAAAACACATCATCATCGTCATCGTCACTCATCGTCATTGCTAACAGTAGCAGCATCATCATGACATCTGATAGGCTACCACCGTCATGTGACACAAAAGCTAGAATCTGGCTGTTTTCACATCATTTCATTGCCTAAAACTCTTAGAAGTAGAAACAAATTGCATGTTTTGTATCTGTACAGTGGTATCAGGATACTCAAAAGTATTGATTTCAATATTTTGTCTGGCTGATATCAAAGTATCGACTCTAGGATATCAGTATGTCAGTTAGGGTAAGGTGCTCTCTGGGTGTGACTTATATCACTCCAATATGAACTTGCAGCATTTTATTGTAGCTTTTTTTTTCATAACAATTCATAAAAGTATCGATTATTCTTTATTTGAACTCCAGTTGCTGGAACATAAGGACAAAAATCTCAGCCAGACATAAATCACTTTCCCAGATTTCAACAACAGTGCTACATGTCTAACAGCTCCACATTTCCTCCATCTGTACCTGGATGTACCTGAACACCTCCTGCCTGCCGCAATGACAGAGAGTGATGTCTGTCTCGCCCTAGCAGCACCTGCGCCTCACCTCGCTCATCTTCAGATCACCTCACCATGAATTTAATATCATGTTATGATCGATTTGCAGATGTTTAAGGTTTTCCGCAGCACATCTCTGCCGGTTGTGGAACTGATCAGCTCCGCAGGCTGAGCTTCGGACTCAGTGGGCAAACGAGTGAGCTTTCCCAAACGATGACGGCAGGTGGAGGAAAAAGTTCCTAGGGTATAGTTCAGATGAAATGCTGACAGTGTAGTTTCTTTCAACTGTGTTCCCCGTCAAAGCTGCATTTCCATTACAGTTTTTCACAAAATAAAAGCGATGTTTGTACATTTTTTGTTAAGTACAATTGTGATTTGTGACCACAGCTTGTGAAGGCTCTATCCCCTCATTTCCTTGTAAAATTCTGCATTTCACTGTTTGCCAGGGAAGATGGTGGATATATTTTTCTCTTCAATGATATGTGAAAAGATTTCCATCTCCTCCTCCATCCATACATGCTGCGCCTAATGAATTGGTCATGTGGCCCCTTATGATGTGTCCCATGACGTGTAAATGCAAAAATAAAAAATGTGTGATATGCTCTATCATCACATACGAAAAACCACCTAATTAGGCCAAAAAAAATGTTTGAGGTTTTTCACAATTTCATTGTTTTCTTTACCAGTTTTGTTGCAGTATTTAGGTTTCGCATAATTCTGGGAGTAACGGAAATGCGGCAACTGATAAACTACAGTTATGTAACACGAAAACTAGTTCTAGAACATAAATAACTGGTATCAAAGGAGTAAATATTTTAGTGCACAGTGGCGTGGTGGTTAGCCTCCCAGTCAGAAGTCCAGGGTGTACCTGCCCCTCGCCTGAGAATAGTTGGGATAGACTCCAGCAACTCCTGTGACCCATAACTGGATAAGCGGTACGGAAAATTAATGAATGAATAATATTTTAGTATTGATCCACACATCTTCTGGAAAACTTGCCAACTTTTTGGCTGGTTTTCCAAGCAATTGCCAACTCGAGTTTAAGCTGAATATCAACTTCAAGCCTGGATTTCGTCATCCACCCACTTCTTGTTGCTCCATTTTCTGACGATTAAAAATGGAGTTAAGTGTGGAGAGGTGAAATAAACATGTTTGACTCATGAGCTTAAAGGTATGGTGATGGGAAGTGTGTAATGCTGAAAGTATGCTCCACCAATCACCAAACAGCACTCCATGGAGTCTGAAAAGGCCCTCTAGATCCTTATTCCATACATAGGAGGTAAGGGGAAGTTATGTACCTGGATGGTGTGAGTAGAAATGTAGGAAGAATTTTTTTAATAATTAGTAGGAGAAAGGTTTCCATGATGAAAAAGGGGCAAATTTCTGTTTTGAATTGCTGTTAAACTGCAAGTTGCAGGCTCAAGAACACTCTGCCAAACAGCAAAAGCTCATCCACTGTGCTTATTTCAGTAAAGAATATTGGAATATTAATTGTTAGTCTAATGAATATTATAATAAATACAGGGCTCCATGGTGGCACCATCGCTTCACAGCAGGAAGGTTCATAGTTTGAATCTTGGGGCTTTTCTGTATGAGTTTGCATGCTCTCATGTTGGGTTATTGTCTCATCCATGTTGCATCACCTGGAATTTCCATGCTTACGAAATTTAAAACAGACTGGAATCTATTAGCTTTAGTATCATCCTTTTCATTCAATGTAAACCCCACTGACAGAGGAGTATATAGTTCAATTAGAAGATGTCAGAGCGAAGCCAAAGATTCCCTAACAGCATAATTATTAGAGAAGGCCCTCATCAAGTCCCTTTGGAGCCAGTGTGTTTGGTGTTTAAATTTAAATAGACTCCAATCCAAGTAAAAGGGCACTGATGGAGATCCCCACTGCCGCAGCACTTAACCTATTCATTACCATTAAACCTCACCGATGTCAACAAGCATGAGCTGAATTACAGATACAGCAAAGCCCGAGTCCACGTGCAATTCTTATTTCAGCCTTGAATTCAAACATGAATCCCAGTTCTGTGAGAAATTTGAAAGATTTCCAAGTGTTTATATACCCATAGCCATTGGAAGATATGCTCATCCAAGCTATGAAGGAGAATAGCAGTAATTAATTTAAAATATAAGCTGTGATGTATGTAAAATTGGAACAAAAAAGTTAACCTTTACTGCATGTCAGAAGCAGATTATTATAGGAAATGATCTTCTTGTAAGGGCTGGGATATAATTGCTCTGTATACAAATGTTCATGCAAGCAGTCTGCATCATCCATGAGTACACTTGCTGTTGCACGTACCAGAGGTCACCACTAGGAGCAGTACACAGCACTTGGACATTGAAATTGTGAAAAGGTCAATCTGCCGGTCAGATTGTATTTCTGGGGTATTGTACGTAAATGGTCCTGGGGTCTGTCTCAGTCTGCACACTTGCACTACTTGGTACACTACTTTTGAGTGAAAGTGTGGTTTCAACTAATTTTCAGTGCTTTGATTAGACCTGGATGTTGCCCTAATACCAGTCAAAATTCCAATGCAGAACGAAGCACACTACTCACACTGAACGGACGCCATCTTGCCGACGTAGTGGAAGAGGCGGTACTTTCGAACTGTTTTCAGAGCAGTGGTGACCCCTGCTGCAGCAGAGGCGGTATTGTACTGATTAAAGTAATGTTTATGAAATTATTCAGACATAATTACTAATGTATATTGTGGCATGCTACCAAGCTGTTCACTCCCTGATGACAGTTATGATCTGATCATGTGTTTGAGGCCGCGGTTATACCGGCTCAGTAGTTAGCTCACATTAGCGGGCAATGCTGGTCTGTCACTTCCGGTAAGTGCAGTGCTCTGTTCGGGTCAGCATTTAGCGACAATGGTGTGCACTACAGACGAAGTACACAATGCGCACTACGCACTAAGTTCCAGTGCATTTGGGGAAGTGTGCGGTTCGAGATACGACTCTGGTCTTTTGTAGAAAATGGACAACATTACTCTCGAGGAAGAAGAAATGATCATTTTACTTTTAGTGCTGCAAAAGAAAAAAAAGGCCTTGTCGCCAGCGGAGGTGCAGGTAGATGTGGACAAGGTCCAAGAAACACTCTTCAAAACAACTGACCATTGTGTTTACCTCTGACCTCGTGTTCATGCTTCTGAATGCATGAGCACCTCTAGCATTCAAGTCATTATTGCATCACGCCCATGTGGCACTTTACCTTGTGTCAATGCATGTGCCCTAAGTGCTGTAGGTTCATTGAGAACATGTGGGCACCAAGATGCTTACACTAGAGATTCCAAAATTTTTCCTGTCGATACGTTACCAGTAGTTTATGGTACTTTTTCATTGATACAGATATCAATACCGATACATTTTGCTCCTGAAGAGAAAATCACATGATTGTACAGTTTGGATTAATACCTTGAATGCAATGGCACCTTTAGATACGTAAAACTTGAGTACAGAAGTACTGGAAAGAAATGCTTTTAAAACAATGATTCTATTGATGAGTAAATCAAGGGTCTTGACTTGCCGTCCCAGCAAGTCAAGACTTGCCGTTTATCTCATACATGGCGTTGGTCAGGCTGATGTACCAGGCTAACACGTCACCGTTCAGAATGTTTGTGTACATAGATGCTGCAACACGGGGCAGCTGAAACACTGAGGTCTCTGCTACGAGGACTACGCAGCACTTTGACATACACTTGACTCTGCAGTCACAGCGTACTTCCTGTGCATTTCTGCGAACAACAGTTACCTTAAACTGTTGCTAACTGTTGCAACATGAGTGTTTAACACATCCTGCCCCTCCCTTTACTGCATTTCTTTTCATCATTCATTTCTGTCAGCTATGTAATGTGATAACCTACTGCTGCTTTGTCACGTTTTCATTTACAATTAGAAAAAGAGAAGAGCACAGCAGGCTAAATAGGTTGACAGTTTATTTCAAGGAGCACTTGCTCTTAACATTTTTTTTAGCTTGCAAAATATCACACTGAACCACTTGACTGCGTCCCTGTAGTCTTTTTGAGGCTTTGTGTTATTCAGAAATTGCTGCATAAACAAGATCTCACCACCATCTCTGCTTCCAGCTGTGTTCTCTGTTCTTGAACCAGCTGTGGAGAAAGACTGATGCAGGCTGACAAGAACATCCCTCGCAAAAATCTTTTGTGGGGCGTCACCTTATTGTGACCCTCAGACCCGAGAGTAAAACGCTTCTTTTGTAAACAAAAATAAGACAGAAAGAAAAACAAAAATGTAGCTCTGAGTAACAACAACAAAAATCATGTTCTGACCCATGACCCATCTGCATGATATAAATATCCGCCCACACCTGGGATGTAATCTCTGTACCCACCGGGTTTCTGATTGTCTTGGTTGGGTTCGTAACTTAATTTTCGCCATGCCGGGTAGTTGGTCCTGCGATAGCTAGTCAGCTGGTGGTGCCACCTTACAGCACGCTGACAGGCTGTGAAACCTCAGCGTAAGCCGGGCGGAACTGCTCATTAGTGCCAACCTGGTGCCATTAGCCCCCTGGGGGTTACAGGCTCTGCATGCACCGAGTCCAGGCAGGCGCCAGGTAGGATTAAGCCATCATACCTCAACAAGGTTACACAGTTCCTTGTCCTGGTGGGGTGAAACCCCCAGGACAGTGACGACGGATCGAAGGCATCAGCTGGAGCCAGCATGTCACCAACCAGACCTGAAGAGACCAAACTCAACAACCTCCAGCATCTCGTCTTGCAGCAATGCGGCGATGGCGCTGGTACAGCCACATCAGCCGCCTGCCCATGGAACATCCAACAAGCCCCATCCTGGCCTTTAATCCCCAGCTAGCTGGATGGAGGAAACCCAGAGGCGCCCCCCAGCACCCACTGGCTGGATGTTGTGGCCCAGGACCTTAGGGCCTGCAATGTGACCTTGGCACAAGCGCAACACCTGGCCCATGACAGACCCAAATGGAGAGACCTGGTTACCTTGGTTGGCTCTATGCGCCTTGAAGTGCAAAAGGACTAACTAACTAACTAACCCACCTACTGGGTACCCACGGAACCCGATCATTTGCAGGTCTCTGCGCCAGATCCTGTCTGTGATGGGCCGTCGCTGTGAAAGCAGCCTGCAGGCTGACTGGGCTCCGTCAGTCCCTCTGACATAAAACTTTATATCACATAAGATGACATTAAACAACCATCTGACTTCCCTCTTTGATCAGGCTTATTGACAGCTGCAGGTGCAGTGCAGAGCCGGCTGGCAAAGTCACGAGACAAAGTTGCTCAGCTGCTTGTAAAATGTATGATTTTAACATTAGAAAACAATATTAACGTATTAATCATTGGCTTAATATTTATTCATTTTGTAAGTGACCACAGCATAAGCAGGATAATGCCCTTCGAGGTTGTCCAATGATAAGACACCTAGTTGGGCTCTTACATCGCATGGTCGCTGTCCAGTGCTGAATCTTGCACATTTCCATGTAACAGGTACAGGGTGCTTGCACTGCTCGCTGGGCTTTGTGTATTAATTTAATTTCTGACCTCATTATGATGTGATCCGAATCATTCGACATAAACTCTCTGCACTTCTCGTTGCGGCTGCACTTTGTAGCCAATGTTATTAATTTCATCAATTTCATTTCCTATGTTGTGATCTGAACCAACATTACCAATGCACAGTTATTTGTTTTCATTAATTATGCACGTGGAATAGATACGTCGTATGGTCGCTGTCCGATGCTGAATCCCGCACCTTTCCACGTGAAACATTTTTGCGGTTGCTGTGGTCGCTTGTATTGAGCTTAATTATTTTGTTGAATATTCTTTGGCCAAATCTAGTGAAAGTGCGGCATGTCTCAGCTGATTTTATTGAAAAAACGATAACCTCTACATAGAGTAACTGAAGTCATGAAAATCTATTGTTTTCTTTGCACCCCCAAGAATTGTTCAAGTCCCCCATTAGCACCATGAGAAAAAAAAAATCCTGCCATGCCTGCTGGCACCCCCAAACTTAAAAAAAAAAAAAAGAAAGAAAAGAAAAGTCAAAAGTTCTTACCTGGAAAATCTGGTGGTATAAGCATTATTTCCCTTTTCAGAGTACATCAAACTGTTTCTGAAAAGCAAAGGTCCAGCTTCAAATCTGGACTCAGTAGAAAAGAAATGCTACATCATCAAGTTCGGATGATGGATTCTAGTATTTCATAGACAGATTTGTAGAGCTTAAGTCCAGTGATCAATACAGCCTGACAAAATCTGCTTTTCCCTGGCCACCAATATTGGTCGGTACTGCATTTCCTGTTGGAAATGCCAAAAAATAATGGCAGAAAATTTATACAGCCGACAACACAGCCGACTTTACTGTGCAGCTGTATGTGCAAGGCAAGCTTCTAATTTCACTGTTTTGCTTGAAGGTTAAAATATTACAGAAAACCCTTTTTTCTGCCCCCTTTGAATTGCTTGTGGAGAAAGTAAATGGGAAGATGGCTAGAAATCTAAAAAGGGGGAAGGAGGAGGGAAAATGTTTCAAAAAGATGAGAATTCGTAGGATTAATTCAACTATCACTCCACTCTCTCTGGGCTTATGCATTGCTTCAGAGAGAATGAGGAAGGAGTCGGAGAAAGCAGACAAAGGACAACAATAAAGCGGGGATCCGATGATTGTTGGAAGCTTATCGGCACAACGAATGTGTGGCTCTCGGTTTTCTACCACTTTTGTGTCTCTGGAATGAAAGCTCCTACGGGCCATTGGCTGCACAGAGGTCAGCATCTCACAAACAACCATCCTGCACATCAACCAAACTCAGACTCACTGCTGACTTTTATTTCCCCTCCTGTATCCACCAGAGCATAAAATCAGCTGTCTGTGAAGCAGATGTTACAATTTCAGCTCTGTTTTGCTTGGGAAGATGAAGAAGCTGCAGTTTGAAGAAATGACACAAAAAACACCATTCAGTTATATTCCCGTTAGGGCTAGAACTCAATCTGAGCCAAGTATAGTGGAAGACAAATGATCCCAGCCTCAAAAAATGTTTAGTTTTAAGGAGCTACAGGAAAGAAAAATGTAATATGCATACTCATTTATTGTTGATGTGTTTAGATTTAAAACAATCTAAGGATCTTGGGATCACCCACCCCAGATTTCCATGCACTGTCCTGCAGGTCATAGGTGTTTCCCTGCAGTAACACACCTCACTTAAAGGATAAGTTTCTTTTTTTTCAACCTGGACCTTATTTCTAGGAGTTTATACATGCATTTACTCACTGGTAAAGTTTCTGCATCACTTTGAGTCCTTCGGAGGATAAAACTTGATTCACCCTTCGGTGTGCATCCAGTAATAATGGCAGAGATGGGGCAGCAACTATATAAGACATTTTCTGCAGTAAAACTCCTTCATTTCATCAATGCTTTCAGTCGAATGAATGAATGAGTACTATTTTTCGTGACTTCAGAGTTTCGCAAATTGTGTTTTTGTTGTTGTCTGGGCAGCGAGCTGCTCGTCTCAGCTGAACTACGGAAGCGCGCACCGTGAACGTGCGGTCCCGAAAAGTGTGAAGAACTACCTGATAACTAATGGAAAGCTAAATCTGGACTCACAGGACAATAGTACTTGTTTGTTTTTTCATTCTACTTAAAGTATTGGCGAAAATTAAGGAGTTTTACTGCAGATAATGTCTGATATAGTCGCTGCCCCGTCTCCGCCATTATCACTGGATGTACACTGGAGTGTGAATCAAGTAATATCTTCCGAAGGACTCAAAGTGATGCAGAAACTTTACTGGTGAGTAAATCCACGTATATACTCCTAGAAATAAGGTCCAGGTTGAAAAAAAAGAAACTTATCCTTTAAGTTTATGGGTCATTGAGGCACGTACAGAACTTAACAACAAGCTGTTGGAGAACCATTTTATTTGATTAAGGTGTGTTATAGGGGGAAAACATTTAAAATTTGCAGGAAACTGGCCAAAGAAGTCCATGATTGGTCACCCTTGCTTTATTATCTAAGGTCAAATCCCAAGGGAAGCAGTTTAAGAGAGAAGCCCAGACTTTCCACTGCTTGGCCACTTCTTCCAGTTCATCCAGAGGGATTTCAAGGTGTTACCAGGCCAGATCTAAGGCATAGTCTCTTGATAGTTCCCTTCCTACCCCTAACCACCCAAAAGAAGAAACTCTTTGCAGCAGTTTGCATCCGGGGTCTCATCTTTTCAATTACTACTCACAACTCACGACCACAGGTCAGGGTAGAAATGTACATGTATAGACCAATGAATCTAGAGCTTTGCCATTTGGTTCAGCTCCTTCCCCACGATAAACCAATGCAAGGCCTGCATCACTGCAGCTTCCACTTCGATTTTACTGTTCCTCTCCCACTACATTCTCCCCACACATGTGAAGATGACCACAAGATACTCACGAGATACCTCCACTAGAGGCAGGACCTCATTCCTGACCCAGAGACGACACTCCACCCTTTTCTGGTCGAGGACCAGGGTCTCAGAAGTGGAGGTACTAAGTGTCACCCCAGCCACTTAACTGAAGACAAACCACTTCAGGAAGACTTGGAGGTTAGTGCCTGATGAAGCAATCAGGACCACATAATCTGCAGAAAGTAGACTCAAACCTGAGTTCAACAAACCAAACCCCCTTAACGCCCCAGAAATTCTGTCCATAAAAGTTATGAACACAATTGGTGACAAAGTGAAATCCTGTTTAAGTCCAAACCTTAGCTGTTAAAAATGTGTAACACACTGACGTGGGTGGGTGGGTGGACATGGGTATCAGAGCTGTGGGACATGGTCAGATCCCTTCTGCAGGTCCACAGTGCACATGTAGACTGGGTAGATTAATGTTTGTTCTCTGCATGAAGCGAGAACTTTCTTCATGTTCTCGAGGCCATGACAATAAAATGATGTCATTCTGTTCTCATGGACATGGTTGAGGGCATCTTGGGGCTTGTTCTCAACACCTTAGTCAAGCAGAACTTTCTTTACGTGGGGCTCCAAGAGGTATTGTGTGATTGGTCGGACATTTGAGGTGGGCGCAGTCAACGCGGGGATGCTTGAAGCAGAGTTGTTATTTCCACATTACCGCTGATGGAAGATTGAACGGGATAATTTTCATAAACAGCTGACTGAGGTGGTGAGAAAATATGAAAACGTATACAACGCACATGGCATTTAACCCCACCCCGTACAAATCCCCGTCCTGCCATGGACGAAGCTTGTCATAATTGTACAATCTCTGGGTCACCACAGTCCCCCCAGCGTGCCCCATCGCAGACTAGCCTCTCGTGGAGTATGTATTATGGATGAAAACGAACTTTGTTCTTGTTCTTGAGGGCTCGAGAAAAAAAGTTCTTGCTTCTCTCTGATTTAACAAGCTCAACTCCCATAAAGAGCTCGTTCACTGTTTCACAACCAGAATGAAAATCACTCTTCCTGTATCCCCATATTTTATGATTTATGGTTGGGCAATGTAGTTTGTACTTGTAGGTCATTAATTCAGCACATCTCAACTCATGTGAGCTGTGAAACTGTTAAAATTAAGCTCAACCAAAAAGAGGGAAGTAACAAAGATTTCACTGCCTGTAAATAATGAAACCCCCAAATTTTCTACGTATTTCTTCTAGCAGTCTAGATAATAGAACCTCAATTATAGAAGCAAAGATGGCTGATTTACTGTAATTTAAATCATTAACATAAATTTCAGGTGTTTATAGGATGTGAAGATGACTTGCTAGTAAATTGCAGTTAAATACATTAAACACTATGTCAAAGGGTTTTTTGTAAAATATTGATGCTTTGCTGAGTTGCTTATTTTAAATAACACTATTTGTATCAAGCCTCCCAGTAAGACTTCCACCTATTTTACTTATGTTGGTACAATGATGTAATTTTATAACAAAAAATAACTCCAACCTCTTGCTGTTTTGTAGTTTGTACCTTGTAAAAGTACATGACATTAGGCAAGTTGCTTGGTTGTTATCTTGGCGCATTAATAGTGGTAGGATTTCTTGGAATGAGAAAAAAACCAATTCCATTTCATTCAAACTCACAAACACCATCCTGTTTACTGGCAAAACATCAAATCTGAAAGAGCACATGTGCTGCTCATATGCTGCCTATTCTCTCTGGCTCATAGATTTGGTTGCTTCCCATGATCAAAGACCACAATGTGGATGATGGGACAGATAGAAGGAGGAAGGAACGGAAGAAACTGACAGATGTAGAGGTGGGTGTGAGCTTAACGCACACAATGAGGTTGCTTCTTTTCAATTATGGATGCATGACTGAACATTTTTAGCTGCAACCTGAAAGAAGATTATTTAAGTTTTATATAAAATGCATTCAATAAAAAGAGAGGCTGCACATGACAGGCGGAGGTCTAGTGGTCAAGTACAATACCTTAATTACCATCAGTTGAGTGGATATTGTAAATGAGTGGTTGCCCAATTTGTTGCAGTTTTTGGCTTTCCGCTACTTTGGTTAAGGCTGAAATTTCTCCTCTAATGTGGTGTTTTTCTCCATAAGACAGAAACCTTATAATTTCTACATTAAACTGACTTATTACATCTTTTGTTTGGCAATTACTTGTAAGGATGTCAACATTAGCGAGCCTTGCTTACCCACAAAAGTCATTCCCAATTAGGGAACTGCAGAGTACTGGTATCATTTGATACTGGTTCCTAATCTTAACTATACTGGGGTACTATTAAGATTCCGTCAAACGATACTGTTATTGATACTTTTTGAAGGTCTACCTACACATAATGACTCTGTTACATAAGCACGGTGATGGAGTAAGACAGACACACTTCCCTTATTCTCACAGCTGTCCTTCACCCATCTTTGCATCCAGGCCTCTTCAACGCTGTGTGAACAAGTGTTCCTGACCACTAGACCACTCTGTCCAGACAGGTTTTTGCTGCACCCTGAGGAAGTAAATATGTTGCTTTTTCTTCTTCTGTTAATGTTAGAAAATTACCTTGTAGGATAAATAAGAGTATCGACAAATATTGGTATTGACAAGGAGTATTGATATTGGCATCTGTATTGATAAAATCATAATGAAATACATCCCTGTTCCCAATGCAAGTCTTTATTAAGCTAGATGACTAATCAATTTGAAACCAGGAGTCTGTGGAAGGTCACTAAATAGAAATCAAGCTAAAGAAACTTAGATTGATCATGTGCGCCCTATCAACATGAGCGAACATGCTGACCATGGACGTTTGGCTTAAAGCACCACTGAAATCCAGAGCTGACAGTATAGATACTGTAAGGAATTCTCTCTAAGACACTTGGATTAAAATAAGTGTCTGCTATCTGAATGCTTATGTTTGTCTTTTTAAGTCGTCCTGACCATCCTACCTTGTCCTCCAGAAACAAATTTGTAACAGCTTAGTGGTTTAGGCCATCCAATACCGCTACATTATATAATTTGTTAGGTATATTGTTTACTGAGGTGAGTTCAATCATGTGCCTTTAAGTTTCCGTTTCTTTGCAGATAAAGAAAACACAAAAAGTCCACATTTATAGTGTTTAGATAGATAAGGGGCAAGTCAAATATACGGCTTTTACCCAGCAATCTGGTGATTTGGGTCTAGGCAGGTATAATAATGTTTTAGTCCAAAGATGGTGAAGTCACGCAAAGGTTCCATACTGTAAGACAGTTAGGATATTAAGATCTGTGACCTTTTATTTTGAAATATTTCAGCTACTTCCTGTAGATCCTATCCAAGGACCATCAACAGGGAAGAGGGATCTTATGCTGCCTTCATGTAGTATTGTATTTATGGTAAATACCAAAGTCTGACATCTAAATTGAACTTTCAACTGGAAAGCTGGGGAACATTTTATGATACCCAAGTTGGCGAGATGAGGTAAACTTTGACCTTTCAACATGGTGGAGAGCAATGAAAATGCCCTGAATGGGATGCATTGCATTATGTTTAAAGTTTTCTGCTGATACTAGGTTACTTTGTAGTCTGACTACCTGTCTGTAGATCAGACAGGTTTTCGTTTTCCCCTAACTTTCATATAATGGAGTTCAATATTGCCAAGTTTTTGTGGACTTTTATGGACCTTTTTGGTTCAGTCGCTGGTGAACTCCATTTTATGAAAGTTGGGGGAAAACAAAACCTTGTCCAATCTCCGGCTGCATTTGAGAGATTAAAAAGTGCTCCAGAGTCTTGCTCAGCATGAGGGTGAGTAGAAAATGAACGCACGTCATTCTGTTGGTGTACTATTCCTTTAACAACTGGAAAAGCTCATCTTTCCCATACCATATGAAGGCAGCATTACTTTGTCGTAGACTCAGGATGCCATTGTCCAAGGGACACTGGACAGCAGGGGGAGTAATCATTCTCCACTGTCTGAAAAGCCTGAGAAAGAGCCTACAAGACACTTTGTTGCAGCATCATGACCGTTTCTATATCTGACTTTTGTGCTCATGGACTCATGGACTCGTGAAATGTGAAACGCGGACCAAGACATGTTCCATTTCAAAGTTTGCTTCTCTGCAAGTTCGCTTGAAATCCCCGGATGAGACCTTCCTCTACCCATTTTACTGAGCACGCATCAGAGGAAACTTGTGTGTACTTGGCCAGATATAAATCCCAGCATGCACCTCACACACATGCAGCATTTGGCAGCCTCCTTCTCTGCCTCCATATGGTACAGGCCAGCCAACAGCCCAACCTGAGCCATCCATTTAGTCTTTACTATTGTTCTTCCCCTTTTGTCTGCATGCTCTTCCTTCTGCTTTTTCCCCTCATGTTTTTGATCACCTAATCATGACCTGATTGGCCATTTGCATTAAGGTATTTCAATTTTGTTGTACATTGTGTACAAAGACAATCAAGCATTCTAATTCTATTGAAAATAAATATGATTTACATGTTGAAAACAGAAAACACCCACTCAGTATAATTGTTTTGTAGCAGCTATTTTTTCATTGTTTTTATTTGTTTTAGTACAATTAATACGTCTCTGTAAACAGCCATAACACAATAATAAACATCTGTAGAATAATACATTATTTTCATAAATGTCGACAGGCAGCTCATGCTCAACACTGTTGCGCACTGCAGCTCATGCCCCGGGGGTTACTTTGACTCATTCACGCATATTTAGAAAGTCCCTGAATCTCCTGTGGAAACCAACATGGCTGCCAGAACAGCTGCTACCACAGAGCACCTCCAATACTACGAAGCCCCCCCCCCTTGCTGAGCTCCGCCCCACCAGAGCATGAGAGTGTTGTGATGAGTGGAGTAGGTGTGTCAGAAACGGCAGGAGGCATCTTAAGGTGGAAATGTAACGGTCAACCAACCTAACTTTATTTACTAGACTGAGTCCTGGTCTTCTCAATAATTATATACCAAATGTGAAAAACATAAGCATATAAATGAAAAACGTCGCAGAGTTTTACGTTTTTAGGATAAGAGCGCCACCATCTTGCAGTTCTCTAAGCTCACTGGGTTGGTTTCCCCTCTGACTCCGCATTAAATCGATAGAAATAACCAGTTACGCTGCACTGTAATTAACAAGCCGGAACATGTTTTAGAAGATTAATATAATGCAAAGTGAAGCTGGGAGGCCAGTCCAGCGTCCAGATCCTGTACTGATGCTTTTCGGCCATTACACCGTGTGACTGAGGAGAGAGGACGAGACGCCGGTCCTGGTGTCAGGAGGGGCGGGTCCACAGCATATGCAACATGCGCAGCATTCCCAACTTCCATAAACAAGGCTGTTGCATGCTGCCTTTGCTACTATCCGTGGTGCTTCGCCTGTGATTGGCCTGTACTTCTGCAGCATATAGTTCCCATAGCATATAGTTCAGCATATGAAATTGGCTTTTTATTTGTACTCGATCAGAATGTGCGGGTCACGAAAGGTAATTGGGAAAAATCTTGAGTTCACTTTCGCCAAGTGGTGCTAGTTGGAAACGCCAGATTACTGCAACTATGCTAAGCTAAAGTCAGTGCTGCCAGATTCTGGGTCGGTTAGAAAACGCTTTTGCCCTCTTGTCCAACTCAGGGGACTGGGGGGTGGTTCAATTTCACCCAGGGGTGGCATATGCCTTTATATACCATAATTTCCCGACTGTCTTACAACAATTAAGGAACCTTTGAGTGAGCATAGTTTCATATCCTAGCCACAAAACCTAATCTCAATGAACCAGAGGCTCATGTTTGTGTTGTGGACTGTTTTTTGTAATTAATTATAAATTCACTGTTTTTAGACGTTGACCTGCTACGGCTGTGTCCCTTTTCTGACAAGCTAAGTAGAGTAACAAAATGTGCCTTATCACCACTGCGCTATAATCACTCCAGGGATGCCAGGGACTCATTGTGTTCCTGTTTATTTTCTGCAAAATAAATAGAAATCATCCCCATAGGAGGTGCTGCGGAGGTGGGTCCCATTGTATCTACCCAAAAGAAAGCTTTCTGTCTTGGATCACTGCTGTCGGATTTCACAACATAAAATAGAGTTAGCCAGCAGGACACTTGCATAAGGCTTAGGACACCCCCTAAGGTACCATCTACAGACTTGTTCATGACCCGTGTTTTGCCCCTATAAAGCAGTTATGGGTTTTATATACCTTGGTGACTAATTTTTCCCCTTCAAAAGCACTGGAACGCTCTGTAATTGTGTCACTGTTCAATAAGACAGAAAAGAACTAATCTGGGATGGAAGGAGGAGGAGAAATGAGAGGCCTGGACATACTGAGCATTAATATTTTATGCCATAAGCCTCCATTTGTCTCCTACCTAGTTTTTCTTAATTCTGAGACATCAGGGGCACGTGGGCAAGACATAACAAAAGGTGGGAGCCGTGTATGCCTCCTCTAGTGCATAACCATCTGCACATTTGTGCACAGTAAGAGTCCTCTGACCAAGCTGAACTACTGAAACAACATTCTGAGTAAGAGCCACTTTATTTTCAAGGTTGTTCTCTATTCACAAGGGAAATAATGTCACCTTTGTACTCAGAGGCACAGGTTATTAAGCAATGGAGACATTAGCAGAGGGAAGGGTGCATCTGAAGAACAACACAGTGCTGCAGCAGTATGAATCATTCCAGCAGTCTCATGCAAACCCTGAAGGATAGTTAGAAAGTTATAAGAAAACATGTCCTGCTTCATTCAGAAAAACTGACTCATAGGTACATCCATGAGTCATGAATGTCTGAGGTAGTTGTTTAATATTTAGTAGGCATGTCATGAATATCTCTACCACAGCTGACATTTACATCATGACAACACTAGACAAGGTGAGGTGTTTGGTGATTTAAGTTTGGAAAGTATTTTCTTGTATTTTGTTGAGAAATGTTAAGTATTTGACCATGTGAAATAGTATTTATGAATCTGCCAGCACAGATGTGTTCAACTGTCTTCCCAGAATAAATTAAATCACAAATCAGCAGGACTGGACAGTGAATGCGTAACGTGTTAACAGTGTGATTAATTACTGTAGTTATTTTACCACATATGTTCACACCAGTTTAAACAGAACCTAATAGTCCTTTTCCACTCGCACGGGTCAGCTCAACTCAACTAAACTAAACACAATTCAACTTGGCTTAATGGCTTTTCAATTACAATCCATTACCCCGATCACAAGTAGGCAGAGTAAGAGTGAAGCTGCTGCAACGTACTAGATCAGGGTTTCTCAATCCTGGTCCTCAGGGACCCCTGCCCTGCATGTATTCCAGGTTTCTAACTGAACCACACCTGAGTACAGATCAACTCAACTGCTCATCAAGTTTTTTGCAAGCTGCTAACGAGCCTTTCATCTGAGTCAGGTGTGTTGAAGTAGGAATATCTTAAAAACCAGCAGGGCAGGGGTCCCTGAGGTCCCTGATTGACAAGATTATGCGACGCAAACATCAGCAACAGTTCGCACTCCCTACCAGTAGGTGGTGGAAACGCACCTCATTGTTTGCCAGCTGCCAGTAAAAACAGCAACAGAAGAAGAAGATGAAGAGAAAAAAGATGAGAGGCATGGACGAGATTGTTATTTGTGAAATTCTTTGCAGAGTTTGGATAGTTCAGTTGGTAGAATATCTATTAGCCCAAGGGTGGAGGGTTCAAGTCCCTGTTCAAGCAAACATTTTTTCTTTTTTTTTCCCATAATCTTGTTGAGATTCTGAAAACACTCCCTCACAAGCTCATATCTATCTATCTATCTATCTATCTATCTATCTATCTATCTATCTATCTATCTATCTATCTATCTATCTATCTATAAAAAACACACCCCAAGATAGTGGAGAAAAAAATGTTTGAATGGGGACTTAAAACCGGGACTCTTGGAATAGAAATCCAATGTTTTACCAACTGAGCCATCTGTACTCTATCAAAAGGAATCACAAAACATCCGTGCCTTTCATCTTCGTTCTCCTTGTTTTCTTTCTCTGTTGCTGTTTCTACTGGTGGCTGGCAAACAATTTATGAGGTTCATTACCGCCACCTACTGGTAGGGAGTGTGAACTCTCGCTGTTTTGAGGTCACTCTCTGATCCTGACATCTGGTTGGCTGGTTGGGAGATGAACAAAAAACAGCTTGGAGATGTGTTCCTCAAAGTTGATGCTTACGTTGTCAGGCGCCATAATAACTTACAGTTTACATAAATAAACATTAGGCTATATTCAGATAACTAAGTGAATTTCATAAGATGTTTGGATGTCAGCACGAGCAAACATCAAATGTACCAAAATGTCAACCTGTTGCCAGGCAATAAAGTGACGGTGCAGCATTCAGTTTTCTCTCGAAAGTACTTTGGTCCTTGATGGCTCCTACCCTGCGGGTTTTACTTTTTTCCCTGCTCCAGATGAAACTGATCCAACAGTTTCTGGCCACGTTTTTTTTTTATAAGGATCCATTCATTTAAGTCAGGTGTGTTGGTGCAGGAAATCACCAAAAACATGCAGGACAGCGTCCCTCAAGGGCCAGAGTTTGACACCCATATGAAGTGTCTTGGCTATTAAAAGCATTTGGGGTGCTCAATGAACCGGTGTTGGGTTGAGGTCGGTTCCCCCTCCAGCTACACCAAAGCTTTGAATCATTACTACAGTGTTTCTCATAGTAGGTCATCAGGATTAATTGAAGTGCTTGTCAAGTTTTTTGCATGCCTAACAAGCCATTTATTCCAGTCAGGTGTGTTAAAGTACGGAAACATGCAGGGGAAAGGGTCCTGAGGACCAGGATTAAGAAACACTGCACTACTGAATTTTGTCTATAACCATGCAATTAGCTGTGATTAATTGCAGAAGATAATGTGATTAATTGCAATTAAAATTTTGTTTCTCAGCACAAAAAACAAGACTTGCTTCTGAAAAACTACAGTCCAGTTGGGCTTCACCTCAGCTCATCAGGCTGAGTTTGGGATAACCACAATTAAATGGAGAACATACATGTAATGGCGCTATTACTGAATCAAATAGATTTTGAACAGCCCGTTCTCTAATGGCTCATTAATGTCCGACGTTAAATAGCATCGTGACAGCGACTTCTGTCTATATTCTCCGTTCATCTCGTGCATCACAGTCTGTTTTCAGAGAACTTACAGATGAGTATCTAAATGCAAACTAAGCTGGAAACCATGGATGGAAATGTGGTACAGTAGGGGTGGGTAAAAATATTGATAAATAGATGCATTGCAAAATTTCCCTGCACAAGTCAGTATCCATTGATGGTAACTATTTTTCATTTTCTTATATTTTATGGCTCAAAAATGTGAGGTGACAGCAAATAAGTTCACATGGGCAAGAAAGTCAAGATTTACAAATTAATGACGGAAACTAATTATTTGTGTATTTCTACTTCTCACAGAATCAACATTGAAGCATATTCGATATTACATTGAATCTATACTGAATTGAATGGCAACAAATCTTTTTATGTTTCTTTCTGAGAATGTTCATTATCATGATCTCCTCCATCGCCATATTTGCTTGTTAAATCTATGTTGGAACTTGGAAGTGAACTCCGACCTCTGCACTGCCCTCTAGTGGATGCATTATCCAACAACCAATATAAAGCATGCGTGAAAATATGTGGGTCATGTTTGATGACGTATAACAAACATACTGATTGGCATGCACAGTGGAACATATATGAAGCTTAAAGGCGTTCTAGATGTTTCTCTCAAGTATTTTTGCCATATTCAGTAAAATTGGGTTCACTAGCCCATACGATACGATTAATTAAAAGCTTTAACTATATAAATATTATTATACATCAGCTGTGAAAGTAATGAGGCTGAAAGAACATCCACCAATCATCTCTTCATTCCTTAACTTTTTCATTTGTCTAGTGGCTCATCAATCACTTTTACTACCGTAGGAATGCTGCCTTCATGTGGTATGGGAAAGATGATCTTTTCCACTTGTTTAGTGGAAATTACCGGTCCGTTATGCTCAAGTGATTTATTGTCTTAATAAAGTTAAACACCTGGAGGCTATCTTCGACTGAATAGCTAGCTCGCTGCTAGCTAGCATCTACTCTGGGGAGGTAAACCAAACAATAACCATAATTTTACAAACAAAACTAAGTTTAAATGGCAATGTTGTTAAAGTTCTGTATGTTACAGAATTATGCAGACAACAAATTCACCAAATAACAGCAGCAGAAAACTTCATACTGTAATGCATCTCATTCAGGATATTTTCGTTGATCTCAGCCATGTTGAAAGGTCAAAGTTTACCTCATCTCGGCAACTCAGGCACCATAAATTTTTTCCAGCTTTCCAGTGCAAAATACGCCATGAGTGGGTGTTCAAGTGCAATTTTCACGTCGGACTTTGGTATTTACCCTAAATACGATACCACATGAAGGCAGCAGAGCGATTGACGGGCAGTTCAACCGGTAATAGGTGTGACTGATCAAAGAGAGTGATTGGTGAGAGCAATACTGCAACCCAGAAGCTGCGTGCAGTCATCTTACGTTTACAGCAGGTAGCTAACATCATTCTGCTAGCAGTTAGCAACGTTCAGGCAACGACATTCCATTTACTTGCGTTTGTGACACAATGGAGAATCTGTACCGACTGTCTGGTAAACACCGGAGTGGTTCGTGAATGTTTTTCTATGGCCGAAGGAGGGAGCTGAGAATCTAGTAGGTTGGTCTTGCGCACGCGCATAATTTAAAGACTCGCTAACAGTCTCTGCTTTCTGAAATGCCGAAACATTTTCTATAGTGCCTTTAAAGCTGGCCACTATTTTTTTTACCTTCTTACCTCAACAAAATAATCATGCCTTTCTAACATTTTGTTGTAATGAATTAAACATTTTTTATAGTGACACTACATCCTAAAACTATTTGATTCATTCTCTCTGAACCACTTCTGATCAATGTCAGCTGGTGCACATCTACAGTATGCATGCACATCAAAGAATTTAAATCTGTTGAAACTGTATGATTTTTATAGTGATAAAACCAGCTTCTCAAACTAGTAGCACAACCTGCTCTTTTTATTTATTTTTTTTTTTTTTAATCGGACTTCCTGGCACACACTGCACACACTTTCTTCCCACTCAACCACAGAGTTGAACTTTTTCGGATGGTCAGATTCTGTTGGGGAGGGAATGAAATACTCTTCAGAGATAAGAATGGACTGCCAATCAACTTGTATATAGAATGCCAAGTATTTATAAAGTGTCCTGATTCTGTTTTGAGACATTAAAATCAGGTATTGTAGAGAAATGAAACAAGACACACCATTAAAGATGAAAATTAGACAAACTTACTTCTAATAGAGGTTGGAGACCCTAAACAGGCAAAGTAAACAAAGAAATGAAAAACTATATCCCTTTAACTTTAGATGCTTAGAAAGGCCAGATCAGGTCGATCCTCTCTCTTCACCTCATTAAAACTTTTTGGCATACACTTTAATTGGATTAAGATTCTTAATAACAACACCTTTAGTCTACAAACAACAGAAAAACATTTAGATCAATTTATGGAGAGGTTTTAGGAAAGAGAGTCTCATCCACATTACAACAAACTATTAAGAAAAAGAAACAGAATTGAAGTTTTTCTTAAGGAGTGTATTTTTTTAAAAATTAAAAAAAAAAAAAAAGCAAAAATAAAAAAAATATTTTCATTAAAAAAAAAATAAATGTTTAAATATTAGTTTTATATATAATTTAAAAGAAGAAAGATGGTATATCAAAGGGGGTTTCGACAAAATGATTATGTTTACCCCAATTTAATGAGAAGAAGAGACATTATTTGAAGGGAAAAAGAATTATTGTAGACGGAACGAATTAAGGTAAAAAATGAATATTACAGGGAAGAAAAAAAAATAAGAAGTGTACAAAAAATAAGAGAAGAAAGAGAAAGAAGAAAAACAAAAAAAGAAAAAAAAAAAAAACAAAAATAAAAAAAAAGGAGAAAAAGCACCAAAAAAAAAAAAAAAAAAAATAATAAAAAAGGAAAACAAAGAAAAATATGCCGAAAAAAAAAAAAAAAGAAGAAAACAAAAAAAAAAAAAAAAAAAAAAAAAAAAAAAAAAAAAAAAAAAAAAAAAAAAAAAAAAAAGAGGAGAGGTTAATGGTAAAAAAAAAGGAGAAAGAATAAAAAAAAAAAAAAAGAGAAATAAGGTAGGAGGAAAAAAAAAAAAGAATTTTCGAAATAAAAATCAAACATTAAATCAAAAGAAAACAAAAATACACACAAAAAAAAATAAAAAAAAAAAAATACAACTTAAATGCAGGAAAAACTAATTTGTTTTTAACATACAAAGGAAATAATTACTCATCTTTACCGTATGCCATGACTGAATTTAGAAACAAAAAATATTTTAATTAATTTGAAGCAGGGCTGCCCAAGTCCAGTCCTCAAGAGCTGCTATCCTGCAACTTTCACAGCATACCTTCTGTGACACACCTGAATCAAATGGCTGAATTCCTTCATGTGCATGTCATTCAGCAATGCAGGGATGCATCTAAAAGTTGCAGGATAGTAGCTCCTGAGGACTGGACTTTGGCACCCAAGATTTAAAGCAACACTACTGAACTGTAGATTTTCATGCTGTAACGCTCCCTTACAACAGCTAATGGGGCACCTGTCTTGGATCCTGTTTCTTTTCTGGGCTCTTCAGCCAATAAAAGTCAGTCCAATGTTGACTCGTCTTTGGTCTTGTTCTGTCAATTTTAAGTTTTTTTTTTACCCCTCCCCTCACTGCGTTCAAAACGGTGTTGATTTCCAGTTGCCGGCATGTGACAAAACGGTCACATGATGCAGCAGGCTGGAAAAAAAGAAAAAGTTGTGAAGTGCAGTTCTTTAGTCTGAGGATAAAGAAAATAATGATGGCTCCAGGAATCTCAATAACAATTTGGCATCAAAATGAGTCTGAAGAACTGAGATTTACAGTTGGAAAATGATGTTGCTTAACATAGGTATCAACTGTTCTATGCAATTTATATCAGCAAACACACAAACACAAGTTATCATATGGGCAATGAATGAAGTCAGAAAGTAGCAGAAAGTACATCTAAAATTCAGGGTTGTCTTTTCTTAAAGTTATTTTCCAGGAGTTTTCCAGGACATTTTCAGGACTTTTCCAGCTGCTACAGTACAAGTCAAATTATCGCAACATAGATGAATAAATTCCACCCCAGGCTTTTAGAGAAGTGTTCTACAATTGTAGCTTATATTTTGTACAGTGATGAAATAGTGATGAAGCAGAGATGAAACAACGACGAAACAGGAATGAAGCAGATACGAAGTAGGGACGAAGCAGAGACGAAGTAGGGACGAAGCCGGGACAAAGCAGCAACTAAGCAGACACAAAACAGAGACGAGGCAGAGCCGAAGCAGATATGAAGCAGAGACGAAGCAGGGACGAAGCCGGGACGAAGCAGCAACTAAGCAGATACGAAAACAGAGACGAAGCAGAGATGAAGCAGGGATGAAGCAGAGACGAAGCAGGGACGAAGCAAAGACGAAGCAAAGACAAAGCAGGGACGAAGCAGCGACTAAGTAGAGATGAAGTAGAGATGAAGCAGGGACGAAACAGAGACAACGAAGCAAAGATGAAGCAGAGACGAAGCTACCGCTCAATGTTGCAGTTTAAAGGCAGCTGAAAACAAACATATATGCATTAAACCAGGGGTGTCAAACATAAGGCCCGGGGGCCAAAACCGGCCTTTAAGGGGGTCAATTAATACAGAAGAAAAATAATAAAATATATCACAAAAAAAAAAAAAAAAAAAGATATAATTTATAAAATACAAGAAAAAAATTATAAAAAATAAAAAAAAAAATATAAAAAATAAAATAAAATTAGATAAAATAAAAATTTTTTAAAACCAAAAAAAATAATATTAAAGGAATATAAATTACTTATAAAAAAGGGAAAAAAAAAAAAAAAAAAAAAAAAAAAAAAAAAAAATAAACAATGATAAAAAATTATAAAATTAAAAAAAAAAAAAATAAAAAAAAAAAAAAAAAAAAAAAATAAAAAAATACTGCATTAAACGTTTAACCTGTTTGCGTTCAGCCACAATGCTTAGAGAAGCAGAGGCAGGAAAAATCATTTTCCAGGACAACTCAAGCTTTTCCAGGACATTTGACTCATTTTCCACATGTTTTCCATGACTGGAAAAATGTTCAATAATTTTCCAGGGCTTCCAGGATGCGTGGGAACACTGACATCGTTCTGAAAGAGTCTACAATCACCAGATCAATTGGACCATGTTTCCAATGGGTCTGGGTTGGGATCTCAATCTTGACTATCCAACCCTAAAGGGTGGAGCTTGACACACTGCAAACCATTGATTGGTAAAAAGAATTTTCACTTCCCACGCAATGAGAACAAAACTGGAGCAGCTCCATTTTCAAATGCACTGTGGATTCTTTTGGTTTTTAAAGCCACATGCCAAGGAGAGAGCATGCAAACTGCAGGGTGTCCACTATTCTGATCCTTTGTTTCTGAGTCGTTTGTAATAACTAAAGGAAGTGAGTCATGCTGCTATGACATCATGCTTTTTACATAGCTCATGGCATATTTTGTTATCTGGCTTATTCACTGCTTACCAGAAAAGGGCACGGTTGGCTGTGGAAGTGCAAGAGAGATTTGCTGAACCGATTTGTTTTAAGCTCAGTCAGCCAGAACCCCCTTGATGGGATTGGTGACAGGTGTCTGGATTGGATCTAACAAGAGCATCCACATTGTTTTTTAAGGAATTGCAACTTACACCATCGAAATGAGTTCGTATGTTCACCTCACTCAATTTTTTTTTCATTTTCTGATAAGCATTAACAAGTTTTCCGGCTACTCCATAAAGTGGTCCCAGTCAGATTATACCTGTGGCGTATTTTGGCAGGTTGCTAAGGTTTAGGACCCCATAACACTTCGACTCAACCCATTCATTACTCCACCAATTCCTTTAAATGCCTCGAAATTTGTGTCCTCAAATAATCTATATCAGTTTAAGATCAGTTTTACTTCATTACAACTTCGAGTAAAAGAACACCTAGACAAGTTGATCTATTCAAAATCACCCCTAGTGATCCATCCTCCTTAAAATCAATAGCTGGGGTGATTTTTCTTTTACTGGAACAAAGTCCATTGATCAAGTTAACTGCACTGGAAAAATATGAAGGACTTCCTGCACCAAAAGTTTATGACAGTTTCCTTTCCTAGCAGAGATAAATAGACTAAAGAAACAGAGAAAGATAGAACTGGACAAAAAAAAAAAATTCAATCTTGCTTGCCTTGATACTGCACAGACATATTTTGTTCATCTTAATTGAATTAATAAATTACATCAAAAGTCCTATAAATACCATACTTCTAATTTCTTAGTGGAAAGCAAATGACATGCATCGATCTCTTTCTGGCTGACTTCTAACTGGCACTGGCCGTGTTTAAAAATCAATAAGAAACTCATCAACTTCTCTGCATGGAAACCCAGAGGAGTGACCAGCCAGGGGCACCTTTTTCCGAAGCAGTTCTTCCTCGACCTTCGACTTTTCCTAAACAAACACAACTTACCCCAAGCCTGCAACTACTGCTGCAATCAGGCTGAAGGAGGTGAAAAATAGAAGATACATTATTTTGGAGACTAAAATGATTGCAACTTGCAGCTACGAGGGCACATTGGGAGTCAAACTAGAATTATCAAATTTTGCAAGTGAGATCATCTCCCAACATGTTTTGCATCATTAAACAGGCTCTGATGGTGGCCATACTACACAGCATTATTATTTAGAATAGTTTTATTAGTATGAAATATAAAACCATATCACAAAATACTAAGTCCAATCAATCTTAAATGAAAGGTTATTTTAATGAACTTCAACAGAGGTAAAGCAAGAAAATCAATATGTGACATGATAGCATGTTATAAACAGTCCAGCATTTTTTTGTGAGTTTTTTTGCCATTACACGGTGCAATAAAAGCCTCAGTTTGTGTAGAAAATTACATTTTCTACACCAAGCAGTACCACCTCAACACAGGCCCACTGACAAAGAAATAGATTTCTGGGGGGGGGGGGGGGGGGGGGGGGGGGGTGGGGGGGTGGAAATTGACAGAAATAAAAAAAAAAAAAAAATGAAAAAATACAAAATAAAATATAATACATTTTTGAAAAAAACAAAAATAAAAAAATTAAAAATATTAATTCACATATTTAAATCTATATATAGAAAAAAAAAAGAAAAAAAGAAAAAAATTTAAAAAAATATAAAAAAGAAAAAAAAAAAAAAAAAATGAAAAAGAATAGTATAAGAATAAAGAGAAGGAGAATAGGAAGTACTTAGGGAAAATGAGAGGGAGAAGAGGGAATGAGAGATTGGGGATGGGTGTATGTCTCAGTTCATATGTGAGAATGAGGGGGTGGGAGGGGGGTGGGGGTCAGAATAGGTTGTAGAAGTGTGAAAGGGGGGGGCTGGGGGGTGGTGGGGAGAGAGGGGGTGGTATTTAAGCTTACTTATTGTATGTGGTGTGGGGGGGATGTTTGTGGGGGAGGAGTTGGGTGGAGGAGCTGAATACGGAGAAGTGTTTTTCGAATATATGTATAGGGAATCAATCATCCTTCATCAACTGCAAGTGGTGTGTCCCCCCAGAGAAAAAACACCCCCCAATAAATGAGGTGGCAGAAGTGTGGGTGGGGAGGGGGGGGGGGGGAGGAGGGTTGATAATATACACATAGATAAAAATAAATTAAAATGAAATTGTGATCTATAGAAGAAATTTATATTCTGAGTGGAGATTATGTGAATATGAAAGTGGGGGCTGCGGAGGGAGGCGCATCGGAGGAAGAGCGGAGGGGGGGTGGGGATTGATGAATCCCCTATTCCTTCGCACGGTAGCGGATATGCCCTCCAATCTTTAAGCCCCTCCCCTTGTATGGGCGGGGGGCCGGGGGTTGGGGGTAGGTCGTCCTCAGGAGAGGGGGTGGATGAGGAGAGAATTTGGTATGTCAAATTTTCTGCGCCCCATTCTTTTGGGGTTGGGTTTAAGTATAATATACATGATAGGAACCATCTCAAGGAGGATCAGAAGAAATGGACAGCCTATGAGTTAAATATGAGTGTCACTGCAAAGGGTCTGAATATTTTTGACCATTTCAGTTTTTCTTTTTTTTTAAGATTTCTACATTTGTTTTTTTCTCTGTCAAGATGGGGTGCTGAGTTTTCATAAGAAATAAAATGAATTTTTTTTTTTTTTTTTTTTAGCAAATAGCTGCAATGAAACAAAGAGTAAAAAGTTTATAGGGGTCTGAATACTTTCCGTACCCAGCCCTAAAAAAAAGCATCGGTATAGGTTATACTAGCCCTTTTACTTGGAAATTAATCGAAACCATGTCCACTTTATCTCACACCTTTCATGTAAAAGGACTGAGAAATCAAAGATCAAGACATTAAACAGCAAACTTAACATTAATTTAAAGGTTTAAAAGAAAACAAGGGATGAAACAGAACCTAAACCCCTCCATCATCTCAGGTTACTTGTAATCCGTTTTCACTGGTTAAAGGTGCTGTTCAATATCTCAAACTTTAGAGGCGTGATAGAAGATGTTTCGGCATTTCAGAAAGCAGAGACTGTTTGTGAGTTTTTGAATAATGCGCATGTGCAAGACCAACCTGCTAAATTCACAGCTCCTTTGTCCGGCCACAGAAAAACGTGCACGAGCCACTCTGGTGTTTAGCAGACAGCAGGTACAGATTCCTCCATCATGTCACAAACGCAAGTAAACGGAATTTCGTTGTCTGAACGTTGCTAGCTGCTAGCAGAGTGATGCTAACTACCTGCTGTAATTGTCAGACGAGTGCGCGCAGCTTCCGGGTCATAGCGTTACTCTCGCCAATCAATCACTCACATTGATCAGTCTCGCCTATTACCCATTCTTACAAGTAGTAAAAGTGATTGACGAGCCAGTAGACAAATGATAAAGTTAAGGAATGCAGAGATGATTGGTGGATGTTTTTTAAGCCCCATTACTTTCACAGCCGATCTATAATAATATTTATATACTTAAAGCTTTTAATTAATCATAGCGTATGGAGTAGTGAACCCAATTTTACCGAATAATGCTAAAAGTGTTGAAAGAAACATCTTCTATGACGCCTCTAACATCCCCATCTATCTTTCATTCAGCCTTTCCCAACTCTCCATCCCACTTCTCCAAATTGTGAAGTTAACACCGTTTCAATGGCCACGAAGACTATACCAATTTCAAAGAGCGGGATAGAAAAAAGTTTGTGAACAAACTATTTGAAACAGCTTATCAGCAGACTTTAAGAAAAGTCTGCTCTAGCAGGCTGTTATTTTGGTCAGTCATCCTGTAATTTCAACAGATCACCTGTCCAATTTCTCACAACTGGGCATGAAGTTGCCTCAGTGTGCCTGAGTCGATACAGAACACTACAATAACAAACATGGCTCTAACGAGAGAGCGTACAGTGCTGACACAATCTTTCATTTCACAGCAGCAAGAGATGTCTCTCTCATGGACAAGGAGACGGCTCTCTTGCTACCTTATTTCAGTGGAAAATAATATATCCTGAGGAAGATCCTGTTCTGTCCTCCTGTGAGAGCAATGTCTGACAGGGCGTCCGGTCTGCTGCAAGTCAGAGGAACCGTTTTAGACGATGTGTAGTATGAAATAATGTGTGGTTACTAAAGTAGTGTCTGCTCCACCTGAAGGTTTAAAATTTTTATGTGGGGGTCCACTGAAAGACTCACAAGCCAAAATATTATGGACAGCGATAATAAACCCCTCACTTGTGAGTTAAACCATTTTTCTTTCATGAACGAATTTCTGATGGACTTTAAGCTCCCCCCATATAAATGTGGGGAAATATAATACTATCATATTTTATATTTAGGCATTTTCCACTTAATAAATTCAAATAATCTTAACCTATACTTAAGTTATTTGGTAAGATTAAAAACTTCTTTCAGTTATTTTTGTTTAATTTACTCATCAAAATAATTTATTGTTTTAAAAGCATTTTTCCAGTACATCTTTTCTTAAGTTTTACTTATATCTAATATTGCCCTTGCAATCATGATATTGATACAAACTGTACAATCATGTGATTTTCTTTCAAGGGACAAAAAGTATTGGTATTGGCATGGTATCATTGGAAAAAGTACCATAAAGTACTCGTATCAACAGGAAAATATTTCTAAATTTGTTCTGCTTTACTTCATCAGAGTTGGAGTAACCCAGAACAGCACCAGAGCTGCTCAGACCTGCACCGAGCAGACCGAGACCAGCACAGTAGAAGGCACAGCCACGAGTGACAGTGGAGAGGCTTCCACGGCCAATTATTAGCCCGCGGCTAACCGCTAGCACGCAGCTAACTTGCAGCACATAATCAACTTTTATAAACAGGAAGATAACAACTTACATGGTTCCAGTCAAATTTTAAATAATTCCCATTTATTCAAATGAGGATGGAGGGAAGGATGCATCTTTGGAAGCAGCCAGAAAACGTCCTGGGAAGTCTGTGAAGACCTAATGAGCAGCTGTCTTTGTTCACACCTGGACATGACAGCTTTGTGAAGCAAATGCTGGTGGAGGAAGAGTATTCCAGCAGATGTGACTGCAGCTCCATGTGCTAAAAGTGTAATCACGGGAAACTTTACCGGCAGAGACGTGCAGGAGGGCTACCACTGCTAAACCAGTAAGAGCACCTATGTTTTCCCCTTTTAATGTATTAAGCTTTATAGGAAACATAAATAAACTAACTAAGCTTTTAAACATTAACTGGCAATACACCCAAAGGCTGAGCCATTACTGTTCATCTGTAAAACTGGAAAATGAACTTAAAAACTGCAATAAACTCATCAAACTCCATATTAACAGAGGTGTAAAGCTTCTCCCTGTGTCACATCCGGAACAGCGCCACAGTCTGGTCAGATGTGCTGGAATGTAGCGATGTTTCCTAATAACTCATTTATGCAGGCGCACTTGTTTCTGTTACATAGATCATCATGAAGAACATTTTGGTCTATAAAACATGGCAAAAAATGTCAAAATCATGTCATCAGCACTTTAAAGGTAGAGTCCAGAGTTCCCCCCCTGAAAATAAACGCTAGACTTGTGCAAGTGAAATCTGTCTCAATCTGCGCATTTGGGCCTCTACTCTTGTGTGGTGGTGTTTGTTTGCAAAAATCCGGACTGTACCTTTAAAGTTATGTTTCTTGTTTAACTTCTTATGACTAACAGATGCAATCTAGCTTACACCGCCACCTGCTGGTGAAACCACACAGACCAGTATTTCCACTCCAAGCCAGTTAATTAAAAAGAAGCTGGAATACGTTTTCAGTGAGTGGTGAAAATATGTCCCCTCCCTAAAACTGAAAACAACTGCTCAACTATGAAATCAAAAAGTAAAGCAAATGGAAAACATCCAGACGTCACAGTCTTCGCTTCTTTGTCCTTTTGTCCTACGTCTCAGCTGAACAGAGTCGACTTAATTTCGAGGACAAGCCTGATATTGGGTTGTTGCCCTGCTAATAAAACTCCCATTGCTTCAGGGAGAGGAATTTAACCGAGGAATAATATTCATTAGCATAAACAAGGAGACGAACTTTGTGAAATAAATGCAGCTGATTAGATGCTGGAGAAAAATGAGAGGACGTAGACGGGACAAAGTGGAAAAGGAGGGGGGATGAATAGAGGGGAATGAAGCTGAGTGAATCAGGAAGGATAGCTCTATCAAAACTGAGCGCTAGAGAAGGAAACAGAAATATATAGAGGGGCAAATAAATGGGAAGAGAATTAATGCAGCATAAAAAGCCAATTTCCTAAACCTCTGAAAGCACCTCCTGGGTGGAAACAATTACTGCAGACGTGGAGACGGTTATGATTAAACAAGCGAACGCTTTGACAGTGGAGATAAACTTTAGAAGGAAGAGGCTGACAGAGAGTCTTGTTTGCTTCAGAATATGACCGTTAATTGGCTGCTGTTGATCAGCGCCTGCAGTGAGAGGCATCAGCATGCTACACAACAGTTCAGAGACGAAGAAAATCCAACCAACTAACTCACAAAAGAACGTCTCCACAAACGCCCCCCCGGGCTGGGGTTCACGGGAGCGGAGGATGAACTTCGAGTGACTTTGCTTCCTGTCATGGATCTAGCAGAATCAAAGAAATAAAAATGCTGGTAATTAGACTTATTTGAGTGCTGTGATAGGCAGCGTGGATATATGAAAAATAATCAATTTCAAGAATAGGATGAGCCCTAAAATTAAATTGCTGTGAATGTTGAGGAATTGCTGAAAAGCGGCATTTCCATCATTAGATTAGGAAACGGGGGGACGGATATGACTTTTTCTGAAATCATCAGTTGGAAAAATGCATTAAGAAGGCGAGAGAGAGAAAAATGGCTAACAAAGGGACAGCGAGGAGGAGAATTAAGGCCTCTTTTTAAAATGAGAGTTTTATTAAATAACCAGAACTGTGGAAAAGCTTCACTTATTTTTTTTTTGTACCTCCAAGCAGCCAGACTTTCCTATAAACAAATTATGTAGGAGTGGGTATCATCAGGTTCCTTGTGGTACACTGCTATCATGATATTTGGCCTTGAATAACAATAATAACACAATACAGCAATTCTGAAGTTATCAATATATTGAAATAAATTTCATCTGCGATACACCACAATATTCCCCTTTCCCACGAGCACCTACTTAGCCGGCTGGGGGGGGGGGGGGGGGGGGGGGGCGATATGACCTTAATAATAAGCCATTCTGGACAAAAGGACAGTGGGTTTAAAAAAAATAAAAGGTATGATTTTTTTTTTTTTTTTATGAAAAAAAATATTGAACCGTCACACCAAAGTATCAAACCAAGCCATGAATTTTTTTTCACTCCAAATGAAAACACATATTGGTGCATATGAAAAATAAGCATTTCAGTCAGTGTATTATAATCTGAAACAGCTGCACATAAATATTAGTCCTAAAGCAGTGAGTTTTCACCAAACTGGACTGGTGCTAATAGAGCAACAATATCTTGTGAGACTTAGTAAGTTAACAAAGTGATATTGGCACAAAAAATATTGTGACATTTCAGTGTATCGATTTTCTCACACCCCTCTATGTGACTAATGTTTTAAAACAATGTTAACAGACAAGTGGCCAAAACCATCTGAACCCAGATAGCTACTTGCTAAGCTAATGCACTCCTCCATTGAAATGCATAGTGGTCTGCTTTGCTTATGTAGCATTTAATGCTAAACACATTGTTGCAAATTTAGCAACTTTCTTACTATATTTAGTGACTTAATTCCAAAAAATCGCCTAGCGACAACTCTCGCTCCCCTCCGAGCTGCTGTGAGATGATCACACCTCCTCATCCAGATTATTTCCCATGATGCCTTGTAGCACACCTGGATCTTCTTTGCACCATGACTCAAATGTGTATGTCACCCCTTCAGTACCATTTTAAGTCAGCATCGTAGCATGTCACACAATAAAAAAAATGGGAGGCCATTGAATGGTACTGCGCATGAGTAAAACTGATTATTGGATGCAGTGAACTTAGCAACTTCTGGCCATTTTTCGGCCAGCCAATAGCTACTTTTCTCCCTGAAAAGTTGACAAGAGTGGCTAGAGTCCCAAACATTCTGTTTAATTTTCAAAATCGTGTTTTTCTTTTTTATTTTTCTTTTTTTACCCCTGAATTCTATGGTTTATTATGAAACCTCATGCATCTAATCATGTAGTGGGCTGAATGGCATTTGCATAGTTGTGTAGTGATGAGTTACTTATATGTAACCATTGTAACCATTTTGACATAATTTTCTACATGCTTGTTGCTTTTTTGGTCTATCCAGAACCACACAACCCACAAGCACTCCATCACTCTGACAGTTTACATCTTTTAAGCCACCCGTATTTGATGAATGTTAGAAAAATTGTCAGTGTATAGAGGTCACTTTTTAAATTTCAGTTTCTGCTTTTTATCACAACAGGTCATGATTGAGGACTACAACACAGTTTTAGGAGACAGGATGTTTTTTTAACCAACCAGATGATTCAGGCATCATCCATTTAATCTGAGTCACTCCTGCATTGAAGTTTTCATTTCAACAAAAGGACGGGGACATTACAGCACACTTTTTTTGTCAGCATTGGCAGAAAGAGTCCAGTTGGTTAATATCTATAAAGTTTGCAGTTAAATATGTTTTCTTTGCCATTTTTTTCATCCTTTTGAAATGCTTCACACTTTTTTGCTATCCTTTCTTCTTTTAACAACTATAAACATCTGGGAAGTGAGGAGACCAGTTGCTCACGTCCAATTGTGATCTCATGCAGGATTCCAGTTACTCATCAGTCCTGCACCTTCATCATGATGCTCCAAATGTTTTGGATTGGTGAAAGGTCTGGACTGCACGCAAACCAGTTCAGCAGCTGGACTCTTCTGTTTCCAGACATGCTGCTGTGATGGATCCAGTATGGTCCAGGTCTTGCTGAAACCTGCAATGCCTTCCCTGAAAGAGACGTCTGGATGGGAGCAGATGTTCAGCATTGATGGAGCTTCACAAATGTGGAAGCTGCCCACGCCACAGAAATTACAAAAATCTTCATCGAGCGGCCTTGGGGCAAATGATTGACAGCTGACGTACTCTGGGCTAAACACTAACCAAACTAACTCGAAACTAACAGGAGCTAATGAAGTTTAGCCTCCTAAGCAGCAGGATAAAGGTAACACGCTTAGATTTGCTATTATCTGACTAAAATCTGCCGTTATGCTACTTTGCAACAGACTGAAACCATACGGAGAGCAAACAAGGAGCTAACCTAGTGAACAAAATTTCATTTCACCGGGACGCTGATACAATGACAAAAGTCTTCTGAATCTGAACTAGCCACTGAGAGGCGCGTTGTCCGCCTGTCAATCAAAAGGACACGCCCTTAATCATCTGTAATTTCAAGATTAAAGGTAAATTTATACGGGTTTGATAATGGCATTATATTTACGTCTATAAGTCAATACACGCCGCCATTGCAGGTTGCCAAATACGATCTTTGTGTGGCATTAGTATTTTGGGCACAGTTAGGCTGGCACAGGGGGAAACGGTGGAGACGGTGAGTGAAGCAGCTGCTTCAGACTCCTGGAGATGTTGTCATCTGTTTCTGAGGAGGAGTGACCTGAGAAGAGCAAAACCTGGAGTAAATTTAGGTGAAGACTTCACTAAATGGACCCACATAAACGTTTTCCACGGTGTCAAAACACGGAAAAACTTTGCTCCTGGATCGGAAAGCTAACTTGTTTGCTAACGTGGCTAACGTTAGCTGTCAGTTATAAACTCCTCTGCATTACTTGTTAAACATGGTGCAGGGTGTTGGTAACTTGCCGTATCGGCAGTGAGCCTGGCATCCCAGCAGCTGGAGTTGTTTTTCTGCCGTTGCAACTACAACCTAGACACACGTGATGTCGCTGTTCTGTCCGTATTCCATATTCAACCTTTAAAGTCTTCTTCACACCCTGACTGCAGCCAATTAATTAAATATTCTGACACAAAAATTTTAAAAAATTAATCATCTGTGGAACGGACAGGACTGAAAAATCCCCATCCAATGAAATTGTAACGGCCCATGCTTATTGATTGGATGATGATATGTCCATCAAACTTAACTGCCATTTGTCCCCCTCCCCCCCTCCACGCGCGCATGTGTGCGCACTCGCAACGCGCCATGAGCGTCTCACAGTGCACACAAACATGGTTGCTGTTGCTGTTTTGGGGTGAACTGTGTTCACAGACTTTGGTTTCTGGTAGTCTTCCTGAGTCCGTGCAGTTATTTCCACTCGAGAATCATGTCGAAGATCACCAGTATCCAGGCTAGTCCCGTGCACACAGAGATTCCTCCTGATTCTCTGAATTCTTGGATGATATTATACACTGTTAACAAAGGAATCTTAAAAGTGTTTGCAATTTTACACTGAGGAATAGTTTTCTGAAACTGTTCCACAATTTAGGGACTTCCTGTCTTTAGTGTTTCTTTTATACCCAGTCATGTTACCGAGCTGTTACCAGCTAACCTGATTAGTTGTCAAATGCTTCTCCAGTCGTTTTTGATTCACGCCAATTACTTTTCTAGCCTTTTGTCTTGCAGGTGTTGCTGCCATCAAATTCAACATGAGCTCACATTCTCCATTACATGATAGAAATGTCTAGGTTAAAAATTTGATATGTTTATGTTCTGTTAGGAATAAAATGTGAGTTTATGACATTTGCAAATCATTGCATTTGTTTTCATTTACATTTTAAACAGTTCCAGGTTTATATAATAAAACCTCTTTTTCAACTGTTCTGTTCAACAGTAGTTTCAGGCATAAATGAGAATTACATGAACCATTTCATTCGAATTCTCTGCAGTATGGAGCCAGCCCTGTCAGTTATAGCGACTCGTGTTGCTTAAGTGGATTTATCAGGTAAGAAAACATTGTTATAATCGTGTGTGAGAGTTTAAAAAGGAAGAAAGAGACAGAGCAGCAACACTGCAGCCTGAGGCAGGAAGGTGACACTAGTTGCTATGATACACATCCATCCGACAATAGCGGCTTTGATGAAGAAAGTCTCTTTCCTCTTTCTCTTGCAGTGGATTACGGAGTTCGTGTTGGTCCTTCTCCAAACTCTCGAAGCTTACATGCCGCCTTTGTTTACAGATCTAAAAAGACATGATAGGTGTTGAGGTTGTGGGAACGGATGCTGGCGTTTAACTCCTGGAAATGGCATTTCATGAACGAGAGGCAGGGATGGGGGGTAGGGGGGGTCGTAGCCACTTCTCCACGAGGATCGCCGCCTTTGGCTGGAAACTCATTACCGCTCGTATCAAAAAAGATTCAGGAGGATTGTGTGGAGGGAGATCACTGCTGTCAGTGAACTCTCCACCCAGGTCAGCTTTGTAGAACATAACGGGTTTTTTCCACCACGTTGCATGCCCCCCCCCCCCCCCCAGCCTTCCTCTTCCTTGCCTCATCTGAAGATGACAGGCAGCGAGACTTCTCATGGCTGCTGCAAACTGGGTCATTAAACTGAAACTGAGAGAAGTGAGAGGAGGAGGAGGAAGAGGGGAGGGGGGGAGCTGCTTGCTCTCCATTTTGAAGATGTGAATATTAAAAGACGTAACAAAAGGGTAATGTATCATTTATCATTTGGTATTTTGCACTCGCCCGCTTTCTTGCAGCGTGGGTGGACGGACATCAGGGCGAGACTGGAAATGAAATGATCTCTTCAGCTTCTGCAGACGAGCCGGCATGTTGTGGCTCCTTCTGCTGTCTGTGAAATCAGGGTCAGTTCACCAGCAACAGAGCAATCATTTAACACAATTAGCAAGCACATTTGCACATTTTACCTTTTAAGACAGTAAGTAGTACTGTAGGAAATGAAGTACGAGTGGCCACTACATGTACATGCCCGTTACAGTGGCATCAACAAGCATCACGCATACAAGAAATCTGTGGCCTGTGCAGGGAAACGAGGTTAGTGGCTTATTTAAGGGTAACTTCAGGTTCTGTCGGGATTTTCAGATTTTTTAAATATATTTTTATTAGATTTGATCAAAGTATCATAATCATACAACACTAAATCCACTCAATCAAAACAGACACATTCTCTCTCGAACACTCACACACATACATACATGAGGAGAGAGGTGTTACTTAACCTTTAGCTATCAACAACAATAAACATACATGATTCAGTAATACATTTAATAAAACAGACGTGGCCTGCCCAAATCCAGACAGTCTGGAGTGTTGCGAGCCACGTCTATAGCACACGACATGAGAGGGCTCTAAGGGAGCGGTCCCCTGGTCCGCTCTCCCAGAACCCAGCCATTGTGAGGCATATTCAAATTTACAATACCAAAGGACAAATAATCAAGGTACAGACAAGCAAGCCGAGGAAGAAAGAAGAAAAAAAAGGAATAAAAAAAAAAACGGGAGAGAGGAACACCCCTCCTCCAATGAAACCCCCTAAAACTGTACATATTAATATTGTTACTAGCTTCGTTTTGTAGGACTGACACCCTCAACATCAGCATCACCTTCAGTAACAACATCAAGGACATTATCAGCAACAGCCGATTTTGTTACCAGCATACAGAGAGAGGAGAAAAAAAGTATTCAAGTGTCTATATTTCAAGAAAGGATTGCAAACATCTTCCCACTTGTGCACACCCCCAGAGTTCATAAATCGGACTTTCTCCAGAGTTATAACATTTACCAATTCATAGAGCCAGTTTCTGAAGGCCGGCGCAGATGTTTTCCATTCTTGAAGGATAAATCTTTTAGCCAAGACTGTCCCAAGAAGGAGAGCAGTCTTGACGGATTGTGGGAGATTTTGTGTTTTTGCTGAGCACCCAAATAGGATCAGATCTCTTTCTGGGACTAGGTCCCTTTGGTACCCTCCGGAAAAAGAAAATACTAGACCAAAACTGTGACATTCCCAGAAAGAGTGCAGGAGTGATCTTTCATGTGTTTTGCATCACTTCACTCTTAAAGTTGGATCTTCATGGTAGCAGAAGCTGGAAACCCAACCAGGGCAACGTTAAGGTGAAAACTGCCTCCAACCACTTAAATCCTTTGAATCTAAGGGTGTGCGATATTGCAAGATTTGGTATTGATCCGATAACAAGTAAATTAAAGGCGAGTACTATATATACAGATATTGATACGATACTTTTTGATTTGGCAGTCAAGTTAATAGATTTTGCACAGATTATTCTTTGGAATTTATGTTTTTTTTTTTACTCAATAATGCACGAATAACAAAATTATCAGTCACATAAAAAAATCTAAATTTGGCATTTTCTCAACAAGAGACGCCAAGTTTAGGCTTGTAGAACCCACATATCCTCCTTATTTATGAAGTGTGTGATAGTTTAAAGCCTCACATTGAGAATTTTATAATTTGGTGTACAGAAACAGTTAACACTGGACCCATTTTAAAAATCTGAATTTGGCTTTGAAAGAAGCTGACAAAGGATCTCTTTCTTTTTCTTCAATCTGGACCTTATTTCTAGGAGTTTATACGTGCATTTATTCACCGGTAAAATTTCTGTATCACTTTGACTCCTTCAGAAGATATTACATTGAGTCGCCCTTCAGCATACATCCATGTAATGAGAGAAGTGGGGCAGCCTCTCTATAAGGTAATATTTGCAGCAAAACTCCTTCATTTCACCAATACTTTAAGTAGAATGAACAAGTCCCATTGTCCTGCAAGTTCAGAGTTACGCGGATTGCAGTTTTTTTTGGTGTCTGGATAGCGAGCTGCTCTTAGTTGTACTGCAGCAGCGCACATCGGGGATGCACATGGCCTGTAGAGTAAAGAAACCCCCCCCCAACAACTAAGAGAGACCTAACTCTGAACTAAAGTATTGGTGAAATAAAGGAGTTTTGCTGCAGATAATGCCTTATCGAGAGCTGCCCCGTCTCTCCCATTATATGGATGCACTCCAAAGGGCGACTCAATAAAGTATCTTCAGAATGAGTCAAGGTGATGCAGAAATTTCACTGGTGAGTAAATGCAATTCAAATTGTGTCGTGTGTTGTTATGACTGTGTTTTTATTCTTTTTTTTAGGGTGATATTCTGTCGAGGGACTGCAAATGAAAACTGATGTTTGACTTTGGCAATACAAGCACTGTTTTGTCATGCCAATAAAGCTATTGAAATTTTTTTTTAAAATTAAAAATTGCGCTACTCAAAGCAAGGCAGTGTCATTAAGATATTGTGTTTACAACGTAGTACTCAGCTTCATTAAATCACTTAGTTACAATGTGTGTTACAATTAGTAACAATTCACTTCATCAGAGAAATTAGGTTTTAAAGGCACATTAAACATCAGCAATGCTGCCATAGGTATATCAGATACTAGCAGGTATTAGCCAACATGCAGCTAATTATAATGTTTCTGACAACTTGGTAACTTAACCAACAACTTAAAACTAGACATATTAAGGCAGAGACACACCAGGCCGATTTTCGGCCGTCTGGTGTCGTCGTGGAGTCTTCTGAAGTCGGGGTCGTGAGTCAGTTTGGTGTCCGTGTCGTCGGCCGTCTGCAGCTGTCACCAATACCGTCGGCGTTCTTTTCAGCCGACTGAACATGTGTATTCAGCGTCGGCCAGTCGTTCAGTCGATGATGGGCTGACCAATCATCTTGGAGGAGGCTTGACCTTGCTGGCGAATCAGCAAATAACCCGAAGGTAAACAAACCAGATGAACAGTGGACATAATGCAAACTCTCACGCATCATTTGGCATCGTATTGGGACCTTAGCAGTCCTCGCTCTCTGCTAACAACAACAGCAGCAGCTTTGACGTGTTTTCATCAAATGGTCCGTCATTTCCGGCTTTTTGTCCAGCGCTTCCTGCTGTTGTGGCGACATTTTATTTTGCGCATAAGCAGAAGGTACACCCAGGTCATCACAGTGTCGGCGAGGCTAAAGCCGATTGATCAACCCGACCCCATTTTCTGGCGACGACCGTGACGGTCGGCAGTCTGTCCGGTGTGTCTCTGCCCTTATAAGCAGCTTCAAAGCGAGTCAGTCTGGAGCAGTAGCAGCTGCACAATCGTCAGATGACTCTAAAAGAAATGCGGGGATATGAAGTTCTTCTAGAATAATGGACTTTTCTACAGGCTTGACCGGTGCTAATGGTACAACAAAATCTCGCAAGTTTTTGTAACGGGACAAGATCTTGCAAGATTTTGTTGGTAAAAATATTGATGCAATGCTTTTTAAAAATTGATTCAATATCGCAATACCAAATGTTGCGATATATCAGTGTGTCAATATTTTCTTACATCCCTTATATGTACCATTTATTATTGTACAAAACTACAACAGAGTTTTGAGCTAAATTTTTAACATGAAGTGATGTAATCAGTCTCAGAAACTGGATGTTTGAATGACTTTCACGTGAAACAGTACGTGTGGTGGAGAGCTGGCTACACTTTCACGGCCATTGTATGAGTCACTCCTACTGAGATTTTGCTGAGCTGTACAGACTTAACTGAACTCTGCAAGGCTGCAAAACGCATGCCATTCAGCTGCTGCTCTGCTGGGTTCAGATCAGGACTCGTGCTGAATTTTTCTGGCGTGTTTAAGATGTAAACCTTCATTCCTGTAGTGATAAAGAGCAGTAAGCGCCATTAGATTGCATAAACATTGGGCCAGCCATAATCTATCAATTCAGCTGTTTTGCTTCTGCGGCTACAGGCTACAAAACATTTTATCACACAAGATTTTTGCTTAATACAAGATGCCCTTTTACTTGTTTCAGTATGAATTTATCATGATGATCAAAGGATTTCAACACAGCGTTGGTTTGCATATACTCCCGTCCACATGGAGCGGAGATAACTTCCAGGTCACATAACTTGTCTCAGATGATAAAACAGAGAGAATATGAGTGGTTTTCAGTTTTTATCTTCCACTTGTGCTCTGAGCACAATAATTCAGTAAACATTTTTTTTTCTGTTTGGTTTAAAGCAGAAAAGTGGGGGGAAACTCCACAGTATTTCAGGCTTGGGTTTTACTAAGAAAAAACACAAACATTTAACCGTATGCAGACCGATCAACTGGGTTCAGATCAGGACTAATGCAGGGCTAATTTTCCTGAAGCCTTTTTATTGCCTTCCTGATATGCAACCCCCCCCAAATTTCTCAGTTGCCACTTTAAACAGCCATTACCATTTTCACTGAAGCAGTATTTGGGTTATTTCACACTAAAACAACCAACAGCGACAAGAAAACTCCCTGCTGGGTCTCCTTATGTGGCCTGCATATGGTGGCAAACAAATCGCACTCAAAAACACAACAAAGACCACATCCAGCTGTTAGCTGGGACGTACCATTTACACCTGCACCAGAGGGTGCGGCATTCAAACGAAACAAAAGCAGAGATTTTTAAAAAAGAAGAAAAAGTACTGTTTGCTTGTTACTTCAGAGAGAAATTTTTGAAGAAGCCACAGGCGTCCTTCATTGTTTCAGATCAGTTTAGTTCAGCAAACACCATCTCCAGTTTAGTTAAAGCACCTCAAGGATTGCAAATGGATGTACACTTCAAAGTCATTGACAAACTGAGAAGAAAAGGTTCTTTCTACACTAAAAGAGGAGGGTGTATGAAACAGTTGGCATTTAAATGATTGTGAAATTTGCAAATGATAAATATCTACTCTCTTGCAACTAAAGGTAGAAATAATGTCGGCCCAGTTTTAATTTAAAAATAGAAGAAATAAAAAGGGAAGCGATTGGTTTTAAGCATGAAGCTTTACTCCCTTATTCTTGTTGTATAAGGGAGGAAAATCAAACATGTCATCTATTGTAAAGGCTAAAAGACACCAAGTGGAATTATTGTTTCAGTGTCAATAGTATGTCTTAGGTTTTATATGACTGAACCTTCACGATAACAATATGCTGCTAATTTAGGACTAAAAACAAGATGACAAAGAAATAAGGTTCTGGACAGAAACAACTCTTTCACACAAGCTCCTGCCGTGTCTGGTGCTTTGCACCAGTGCATTAACCTCCTGGTTTGTATCTGGAAGCTGATCTACCCATCTAACACTTCAGGAGCCTTTTAGTTGTACCCCAGTACATTTCAAACACTGAATCCTCCTTTTAGTTCAGAGGCGTAGTTGGTTCTTTTCTGTGCTGTGCTTTTCCACTACCTTTGGTTCTTGAAGACCGACTGATGAAAAAAAATCCTGTTTTTCATGTTGTTTACATATTCATCAAAGCTAACTCCAAGGGCTTAAGGAGATGTTTCAGAGGGGCTGAACTTGGGGAGGTGTGTAGCATATGGGGGTTGCCAAAAAGAATGAACCCAGTCTTAGAGTCATTTAGGTGGAGGAGGTTTCTTATTAGTCAAAGTTTAATGTCGTTCAGACAACAGGACAGGTTATGGAGGGTTGAGTGTTGGAGGGGAGGGAATAGTCAATATCGTGGATATTGTCGGGATAGAAATGGAATGATAAGTTATGGTTGAGAATGATGGAGCCAATGGGGCAGGAGGTAGTGCAGAAATAGGACGGGGCCAAGCAGAGATCCCTGTGGGACTCCATAGGGCAGAGGGGCTGGTGAGGAGGAGTCATTAGACAGGACTGAAAAACTGCCAGCCAGGTAGGATCTGAACCACTGGGGGGTAGTACCACAGATGCCGGTAACGGTTGTCCAGGTGTGAAATAAGCACTCCGTGGTCGACCGCATCAAAGGCTGCAGTGAGGTCAAGCAGAACCAAGAGGGTGGGCTCGCCGGCGTCCACAGAGCGCAATGTCGTTGTGGATCCTGAGGAGTGTGGTTTCTGTGCTGTGTCGTGATCTAAAACCAGACTAATTTGTTGAAGAGTGAATTGTTTTCCATGAAGGGCTGGAGCTGGAGGAGGACTAGTTTTTCCAAAACCTTCGATAAGAAGGGGAGATAAGAGACAGGCCTGGGATGGTGCATTGTCTTTACCTCAGAAGTAACAATCCCTTCATAGCACCCAACACTGGTGCCATCCGCAACCCATCCAAAATTCCATTCATCTGAACCATCCAGTATTGCACAGCATTCACCATTGAATTAAACCATTTCAAAATGAGTCTACATGCATTTCTAAGCCCACTGCTAACTTTTACTTTGTGAACAATGGTTAAGGGTGCCCCATATAGAGCTTTAAGAACGACTGCAGTCTCTTGAGAATCCTGCAAAGAGAGGTTCTTGGGTTTCCAGAGACAATGGCAGCTTCAAATACCTCCCTGCTTGCAAACCTGTCTGAGGTTTTATCATTGATCTACACAGACAGTAGAAACAACAAAAGTTAAATCCTCCACAGCAAAACTAAAACCCAAATGTTTAATTATGTGAAATATACATGCATAATAATCTAGAATAGTGTAGAGTGAATCGCACCTGCCCTTTTTTATGGTTTAAAAACAAAAAGTGAAGTGAACCTGCAACGAAAAGGTGGATCTTTTTGTCCTCATGAATATAAAAGACACCCACACATGCTGATGAAGGTCCTAAGCCAAACTGCTGCCTCACAAATATGTACTTTTAAATGTGGAAGTGAAAGGTTTGCGTGGGAGTATTGTGTTTTCTGTGCTCTGCCTGGCCTTGATTCTCAGCTATCAATAAGAAAATCATTTCCAGGTGAATAGAGAATTTCACACAGTCTGCTTTTAGCAGCTCAGTGGCTTCACGGTGACTGTTGAAAGGGGGGTTGAGAAGGACAAACAATTCTGATCTCCATTGGTCATGTTTTTTTAAGATTGAGCCATAAAGAAAGTTAAATTTTCTGTCTCTTTTCATAACGAGCTTGCAGTTAGGTCAAGGAAGAACAATCACCCCCCAGTTCATCCTGGGAACACTCTCATGACCTTTCAGCTCCAATTAGCCTGTGTGCCTTTGGGCCACGTGGATGGCAGGTGTTCATCAGTAGGCATAGGAGCCATTATGAAATTTCTTTTCAGCTGCTACAATTTCACAATCTTCATGTTTTCTTTGGAATAAGTAATCCAGTTCTGTTTATGAAATGTTAACTACAAATGGATTTCAGGTCACCTCATCTCCCTCAGCTTGTCCACAGAAATGACTGAAACTCACAAAGTAACCCGTAACACGGGGCATGCAACCTCACTGTGATGAGCTATCGCAGCTTCAGGCACATTGTCACTTAGCACTTAGTGCAGCTGGATTTGAGATGCATCTTTTAAAAGATTTCCAGATTCATTTAGCTGCAGTGCTTTGGAACTTTGACATCTTCATATTCCAAAATCCTAGGATTTTTTTTCATGTATATTGAATTTAGGTCAGCCAACTATTTTGTGCTAACTGCACTGCAAAATGTTGGCCTATTACCTTTTTTACCCCACAGTACCCCACAAGTTTGGAAAAGAAAACAGAGATGAGAAGAATTGTTGTAAATTCTCAGTCATGCTTGAGTAGCAAGAACTGCTACAGGGTCTCAAAACCCAATAAGACAGAGAGTTAAAGGTGCCATGACATCAAATTTCACTTTTCTGGGGTTTTGGGTGTATAATATGATCTGTTGTGGTGAGGAGGGATGGGGAAGTAGGGGAGAAAAAAAGGTTTGTATATGTCTGTAGCTTTTTTTCTGGCAGAAAAGAAGAAAAAGACAGAGAATATTACTATGTATTATTATACTTATAATTTATCTAAAAAAAGCCCAATTAAGAGGGCGCCCCCCCCCCCCTCCTCCGTCCCCCTCCTTCCCCCTCCCTCTGTCGTTCAATACTGATTGGAGTTAAGTTGGAGTTAGAGAAAGTGTAAAAAAAAATGAAAAACATGGGAGAAAAAGGGGGGGAGAAATAGGTTATAAAGATGTTTTTTTTTCTAAATAATTTTTTTCTGTAAAGGCTAGTCGCTAACGTAGCTGTTAAAGCAGTTTAGACTCTCCAAAGAGAACTAAGATCATAAAATGAAGAATAAAAAAAAAAGGGGTATAACTAAAAGAAGCAATGGTCACCGGGTAAAGCTGATATTAGAAGGCCAAACTGTCTTCTGAGGAAGTGAGGTGGGAAAAAAAGCAATCTCTTTAAAAAAATATCTGCTTTTTAATATGACTATATACATAGAAGTAAACCATATAAACAAACTTTCTTAAAACTGTTACAGTTTTTGGATGCATACTTCACTTCCTATATGACCTCATTTGCACTACTCCTACAGCGTAGCAATGTCATTACAGCAGTGATGAAAACTGTGAGTTAAGCATGTGTCAAGTACTGATATATCCATTTTAAAGTGGCCATAAACTGGCTAACATTTGGCTTCTGAGAGCCAAGCAGAGGTTTATTTTAAATTATGATATTGGAGCAACAAAAAATGAACACGATTCACTGAAGTTTGTTGCATTTGCCGCAAAACACAAGAACTTTGATCTTGTACTCAAGAGCAAGAAAGTTTGTTTCAGTCAAGTCAATTCACTCCATGAGAATCTTAGCCCATGACAGTGCCTGGATAACTGTGGAGAGGAGGGGGTGTGCCTTTTTTTTTTTTATGTGTAACGAACAATTGACCCAGTTATTTCAGATTTGAGAATGAAGGTGAATTCCCAAATCCCCCCTTAGCTCTAGCACCTTCGTTTTGCACGTTCATGTGAAGGGGTAGTGGTGTTCCAATTTTTGGTTCAGACCAAGGGGGAGGGGGAGTGGTAGGGCTATCTGGCCCTCGAAACAGAGATTTTTCAGGGGCACACTAGAAAATGAGTGGTATGATATTATCCATAATTTTATGCAAAATATGGGCAAAATGGCGAGAAATTCAGCAGCGGAAGCCAAAGAAACGCACAAAGGTGAGTAATTTTTTCTACATAAAATATGAAAATCACTATTTCAAGGTCACTTTAATATATTGCAGTACAGACAGTTTTATTACAAATCAGTAGTTTCGTAACGTTACATGTATCTGCTTATGTCTGTAACGTAACATTCATGTTAAGCTTGAGGTGAAGCTTCTTTTCTTGTCATTTTTACATTTTTCGTCCCAAAGCCAAAATAATAATCCAATCACCCAGGAAACAGAGATTATTGCTGCTGCAGATGGCATTGCGAATTCTTCCAGAAACAGCCATGATGTCAGCTTACTGTGCCACAGACGACTATTGGAGACGCATGAGGATTTCAAATGGTTTTCCCACTTCTTAGGGGAACAGTTCAATAATTTCATGTGCTAGGGCCAAGGGGAAGGGCTAAGGGCAGGGGTAGGTATGAAAACAGGAATTGGAATTGGGCCAAACTTCATCCATGGGTGGTGTTGTGCCAGCAGCAGTGTCCGTGTATTTAAATGGCATGTGTCACATACATTTAATGCTTTCACACCACCTCAATCAACTGTTCATTAAAAACTATCCGTTTAACCTCACATCAGCTGAAATGCGAAAAGTGACAACTTTCCGCTTAAACATTCTCCACATAAACCACTCCCACCTCAAATGTCCAGCCAATCACTTAATACTTATTGCACACCCCACAAAAAGATTGTTCTGTTCAGTTGATGGGTCGAGAACAAATTGCAAGATGTCCCCAACCAGGTCGGCGAGAACAGAGTGGCCTCGAGAACAAGAGGAAAGTTCTCGCTTCTAGTTCTTCTTAAATCAATGTGTTTTTGACTGAACTGGTTTCCACTGGTTTCCTGTAAGGAAACACCAGCATTCGGCCTGGATTTGCACAGTCAGCCGCATAAACTGGAAGCCGTTGCCGTGGCACCAGTTCTGCAGTGTACATTTCTTCCCCAGATGGCTGTCTGATGAAAGACGTTGACTATATCCCTTCATAAGATGGGGATTGTGGAGTCTTCTCCATGCCATGTATTTGTTCTGCCCAGCGCCTGAACCAGGTCCAATCTGCATAATAAATTAAACTGTGCTGATTGGACTCAACTAGTTGGAGAAGACTTGTTGACTCCACAATCGACATCCCTGATCTCTATTGAAGAAATGAGGGGGGAATTGAGAGACAATGGCTGAGTAGGAGGCAGCAGCAACTTAATCGCCAGGAATTTGTCAAGGTAAGTACCAGCGCCCTCCATGTTTGCTTCATTTGAAAACATAACTGACTCACTTCTTTAACAAATGCAATCCTTTAACAAGCTAAACATCTGCTGGCGGCCACTGAAAGTTTCCCATTAGCAATGTCTGATGGATCTTTTTTTTTAAAGGGTTGCATTGCAGAGACAAAATACAATGGAGACACCAGTGCCATGGCAACAGCTTCTGGTTTAGGCGGCCAACGTCACAAATCCAGGGCAGTTCCTGGCTTTCTGTACGGGAAACCAGCAAAACCGATTGTCCTTGTACTAACATATTCCTCTCGATTTGTGCAGTCAAAAAGTGTCCGGCATAGCTCAAACTCACTTAATAAAGAAACTCACTTCTGTAGGTGTGTTTCACCCAAACTGCAAACACCAGTATGTGCAGTTACGAGCAAGTAAGAGTGACATATGCACAAAATTAAGAAAAGTATGTATTACGTTATGTTATTACGTAGCTGACCATCTATTGCTGTTGTAGAAACATAACAGAGATCAGAGTTTACTGAACCGTCTCGAGCTAGCCCCCTTTGTAAAAACGGCGCTTGTGTCTTCCTTATACTTGTCCATTATTTTGTCCTTGCTTCAAACTTTAGACACATCTAACTGGGAACAACCAGATTTTTTTCTTTTTTTCAAAGCCACACTCCAAGTTGAATTACCTTCTTAAAAGAGTGTTATTATCCTTTCCATTGTTTCCACTGACAGCTCTCTTGTTGGGGGCCATATTTCCTGTCAATCAGCCGAGTGCAACAGCTCTTTGAGGTCTCCAAGCACTCTCTTTCAACTGGAGACTCATCTGCATATTCAGATTTCTGCAGGTATTTCTTAGAAATGCAAATTACAACCTGATTCCCTAATTTTCTCCTGGTGATTAAGTGATTCAATCTCTTTTACAATCAGACACCAATCAAAAAAAACGACAATGCTGTTTGTATTTGCTGTTTAAGAACCCAATAAATCAAAGCAGCTGATAAATGCAACATGCTTGTCAAAGCAGTGGCCTTCCTTGAACCGCTGCAGATTTAAGAAGTTTTATCTTTTTTACATTTGGGCAATATTTATCTTATCTTGAAGTTTTGCAAAAGAAGACAGACCTGATACATGTGAGCATTTTTTCTAAACTGTAAGAAAGTCAGAACAGCTAAGAGTGCACAGGGTTAAAGTCGGCTTAAAGATGTTAATGTTGCACTGATTGTGTTTCTGGAAATTCAGCTGGGCAGCAATCCAGCAGGACAGACTACTGCAATATTAATCCATAACCAGAGGGAATTGTCTCACAGCCCTGACTGACTTCGGACACTGCAGCCAAGCCAGGCCATTAAACATACAGCTGCTCACAAGTCTGCTCATGTTGAGTCCAATAGCAGATTGCCCTGCCTGCTCTAACGAAACACCGCTATTCGCTCATGGCACATTGACTATGGCTTAGGCATCATTGGCTTCCTGAAAACATTAAGGCCTTTTCTACTGCTCAGACAAGCAGCTATAGACCCTTTTGTGCCATGAAAAGAGGGAACGGGGAAAGATTTAAAAAGGATAGAGGAAAAGGAAAAGACTGACACAGCGACACGTCCATGATGAAGAAAAAAAAAATTCTCATGGATAGAGATGCAATCTGAGCCCATTTTTTAAAGCTACATCGGACGGACTTTGGGATTCACATGCACCAGGCTTTTTAGCCCCTATTCACGAGCAGGTGCAGAAAACAACATTTTTAACCTCATATGACCCTGCACTAATAGTTTTTTGAGACAGAGAGTAGATGCCAGCTGGGGTACATTAAGGTAAAAAAATCAACTTTCCCTTTCCCGTAGCCTACATGCAGCCTTGGAATAAGATCTTGCTCCAACTGTGACCTAAAATCCTATTTTGTTGCTGCACAGCTTTGACAACAGCTTAATCTTTTCTAAACTCAGATGTATTGGGACTTTATTCAGTGAAGACACAGCACTCCAATAACACAGACTTGTGATTTAAAGCTCTGAGTTGTGACCAGTTTAAAAGAAAACAACTCATTGTGGGCAAGGACTTCTGACACATTCCTCATTTAGAATGGCTCTAAATTTATAAGATTCCTTCAGGGTCTACCTGGAGGAGTGGTCAGATTTTTTTGTCAGAACTTCACACTTGCTGCTACCCCATCCTGCCAAAATTTGTAGTTGCCAGCTGAGAGACGCTTCTCAATTCATCACCAGCATGGTTGAAACATGGTTAACCTGATTTAACTAATGAAAGGGTAACAAATTTCAGCATTTTTCTTTTACCATCAGCCCATTACCTTCATCCTGAGCTCAGTTTGGGACTCTGTTTTCTAATTTTCTGAACACAGATAATCAAAATGCTCATTATCTCAGGTAGCAAGGCTATTTCTCAGTCTAAAACAAAGCAGTCTGAAACTTCTTCGTCCTGTTTTATGTAAAAAGTAATTTCCATTTTTATCTAATCATGCACATCTAAAGGCTTCTTCATTCCAATTCCATAATTAGCTGCTGGAACAAATGTTGAAAGCATTACTGAAAAATAATTATGTAATTCTTAATCACAGTAGATAACGACATTATTAATAATTGCATGAGGGAATTGGCAGCATAAGGTAAGTTGAGGATTTGGAGAAGGAACTTTGCTTACAATGCTGGATGCTTATGCGCACACATTGCAGATCTCTGTGGCTTAATTGAATTTGGCCCTTGTTTCACCCCATTTAAGATATGAGCAGTGTTAATGAAACTAAGTGCGACCGTGGCTGCCACAATTATGAAGCGCCTGTGATGGCTTTAGCTTAATATGATAGTTTTACCATTTTATTCATTTATGTTTTTTGTTTTATGCTACGTGTCTGAGCCATTTAAGAAGACAGATTTCCAACTCGACTGCAGAGAGGCTTTTAGCGGGGTATAATTACTTTCCACTGAAAACATCATGACTAGCAGCTAAATGCAATTTCTATATCGTAATACATTCACAGTGACAACTGAAATACATTTTCCAAGAACTCCTTTGTTCCTGGATAAATTCTTATGTGCTAAAAGTATTGTGTATATTTATCCAACCAAATGTCACTCAAGGTCATAAGCTAACATCCAACATATAAAAGCTTGACCATTAGTTAGCACAGGGGTGGACAACTCCGGTCCTCGAGGGTCGGCATCCCGCAGGTATTAGGAGTTTCCCTGGTGGCAACACACCTTGTGAGTTTGGTGTCAAGTGTGTTGGAGCAGGTAAACTCCTAATACCTACAGGATACCGATCCTTGAGGACTGGAGTTAGCCTGGCACACCAGCCTGACTAATGCCATGTATGAGATACACAGCAAGTCAGTCTGGCTTCCCTCCATTGGAAAATGATTTCCACTCCAGTTTAAAAAAAAAAAAAAAAGACTGGACCAATCACAGCGCGGAAGGCGGGACTTTTACAATAAGTCTTTTTCAGTAACTCAGTTCTCTAACCATAAACAGTCAGAATGGCGGCCGCAAAGGAGCAAAGATATAACAATGCTCTTCCTGATGTCTTACATGAACTGCACGTTCTTAAAACTGCAACAACTTGCTTCTCTGAGGGCTTTCCTCTTACAAAAAGATGTTTGCGTCACTTCTGTGTTTCTCTGATTGGTTGTCCCCAGTTCACTTTAGCCCAATCCCATTGTTCCCCCTACTTTCATCCACTAGGCCTTATCCACTACCACTATAACCTCTAATTGAAGACACAAGAGGTAGGGCTTTGTAATCTTCCCTAGGAATTGGGATGCCACTTGCTGCATCTACGTTCAGGCACGTAAGAAACTGCATGGTGATGTTTGCATATGCCATAAAAACACACCCAGCAACAGCATAGAGTTAACAGTTGCAATCTTTCTTTTTTTTCCGTCATTCATCATGCCTCTGTTGATTAATAAACAAAACAACCACACAGAGAAGTTGCCACTTGTGGTTACAACCACACGACTGTTGTCTCTTGTAAACTGCCAAAAAGCCTCCGCAAGCTTTTCATCAGTATTTTAGCCTAGCTAGTGTGGATAGTCTGGCTAACGTTACAAACAAATGTGTAATCTGTACGTATGTACTTTTGAGTCCGAGTCCTGTCGCTCTCCAGAGATTGCTTTTTGTTGTCCCTTTTCTCTGGCCCTTCCTTAGCAAGTCCGCATCTGACATCCCTCAGTTTGAAGGGCTAGATTCATACCCCCTACCCCTCGTTATGTCCACAACCCGTACATGCAAAGAGGAATTTGGACACCACTACCTTCACGGGAACGCGCAAAATTTAGGGGTAGGGCTCAAAAGTAGGGACAGCGGGTGTATTGGGACGTACCCTTTGTTCCTGGTAGTCCCGTCGCTCGTCTCGCATTGGAAATCAGTTTTCAATGGAAGGATCTGGTGTACCAGGCTAGACTGGAGTTACCCACCCCTGAGCTAGCAGAACACAGTAACTGTAAAAGGTTTGTATACCAAGCTTGAATGCTATACAGCTAAGTAAACACAACTTTTACTATGTACTGTAGAGTACTGCTTTCCCCAAAAATATTTAATTCCTGTATTTTGAAATGCAAACTTCCTGACTTGCATTTTCTAGTTAACAGTCGAGTCTCTTTCAGACTTGCTCTGGAAAGCTATAATAGTGCAAACTTTGTCTTTTATACCGTTTCTATTCAGAGAAAAGTTCCACTCTTTTACTTCAGAGCTGTAGCGGACATGTACCAGCTAGCCTCCATGTTATGAGAACGGAAATGTTGCAGCACATCATTTGGCTGAACGCACAAGAAAATGTTTTGGACAAGGATGAAAGCATGGCTGTCGCTGTAGGTGCGACAGTCAATCTATCCACGAGATTTCCCGATGTCTGAATGTGGCTGGGACGCAATAAGTTTACAAGGAAGTGGCATGTTTGAGAAGAAAACTCAGAATAAAGAGCTGATCCAGCAGACTACCGCAAATATTTCGCAATGCGAGTCTGAAAGCAGCTATAATGTTACTGTTCCTGTTTAAAGAAACAAGGAGGAAATCCACCCAGGAAGCTAAGTTAACAGTTGGACTGGGCAATATGGCCAATTAATGATATTGTATTTTTATGCTTCATCTAGATACACAATATATATCATTTTTTTTAAATTCCTCTATAACACTGTATTGATGTTGAATTCAACATTATTATGCATTAAAAGAAGGAATGTGCACAATTAGTTGATTAGTCAAAACAGTGACAAAGTCGATGTCTTTTTTGGATTTTCAAGTCCACTGTTAGTCGACTCAGACAGCTTTTCAAGGTCTTTTTCCTCCCAGCAGAGTCCCATGTCTGCTTCTCTACTGTTGGGTTAACCCAGTGAAGTAAACCCAGTATCACCTCACCTCTACCACAGGAAAGTTTGACAGCTTTTTACGTGGTAGCTTTTTACAAAGTAGAGGCAACAGACCAGAACAGCACAATTACTAAACCTTCATAGAAAAAATGCTTCAGGAGCAAAAAGACCAGACTAGAAGACAACGGAAAATAACTGGTTTGTCTGTACTGAACGCTCCTGTGGGTGCTGTGTTTACTTTACAGCCATGCTATGCTACAATGCCCATAAATGCAGCCAGACCAGGTTCAGTCAGACTGCTTCAGGATTTTCTCATCCACCAACTGTACAATCAAGCACACAAGAGCCCACGCTATGATAAAAATAAAGCAAACAAGATTAAAAAAAAAAAACACACTGATCACAAGTAATACATAGATGTATGTTTTACAATTTCCCTTTTAAGATCGAGTGTTTTTCATTTCGTAATTGGTGACATCACAATTAATCTAATTGATTTTAATTGGACTGACTAATCGACTTCAAAATTACTTAAAATGCCATCCCTAATAAAAAAAAAATTACATTGATGTTAATTTAACAAACTTTTATTTTGAATCAGGCACTTGCGCTTATGACGGCATCTATCACACCATGTCCTTTGATATAAAAGGAACTGACAACAACTGATGACATATCGACTTCCTGAAGAGGTGTCCCATTTCATACAATAATTTCACTCCAACACATGTAATTCAGTGCCAAGGAAACACTTAATATTAAGGGGCAGCGCAAGGAACAGAAACGGAAAATAATACAACACAATGCACAGAAATAAAATTCAGTTTGGCAGACTGCATTTCTGTCTAAAGGACAACTTTTGTTAAAAAAGAATGCTTTCAGGAGGGCTTTTCACAATGCACAGTACGTGACTCCTCACTTCTTTGCAGCTGGCAAAGAAAAAAAGGTCTAATATGCTCAGTTTTCCCCCCGTGGCTCTTATTCCCAGTCTAACATAAAGAAGAAGTGAAAGAAAGTATCATACTCTTACTACACAACATGAGAGTGAGGCATAAGGAAGAGCACTTAACCCCCCAACAGCTTCTGTAAGACTTGAGGTTGAGTTTGAGTAGGTGTACGGCCATAAAGCCGTGACTCACCAACACCTGCCTCCACAGGTGTACCCGTGTCAAACACTGTCAAACATCACTGCCCACGTGTTCCCGTGAGCTTTACATTAGCATGTTTCTTAGGCAACAATTCCACTAAAAAGCAGCACATGGCTTAGAATTAACCTCAAAGTTCGAGTGTCAGTTTCAGACAATACCAGATATGGCAAACATGGGAGAGATCATTATAACCTACACTGTCGAAAGCAGATATAATAAAGGCAGCGTAGTAGATGGCAATAGTCTTTGCAGCCATTAAACATAGTATATCATCATCTTCTTTGTTCTTTTTGCTGGTCACAGGGCAGCTGGACTGCATCATACTGCTCCCATGGTTTTTGGTGATACAGCTCCATTTTTTCACCTGCAAACTCTCTAAGAATGAACCAAAATGCCTAATAAGATGGAGAGAAAGCTCAATTCATGTCCGTATTGGCATGAATGAACCAACCCACATTAAATCCTTTGGTTTTTGTAACCATTTTTATTCCTTAAATAGTCTGAAATAAAGGGGATTGTTAAATGTGATGATCATTATATTTTATTCAAGTTCAAACTAAAGGTGAAACAAATAAATTGATTAAGAAATTATACTAAATGCAACACCAAAGGGAAAACCTGGTGGGGTTGTTTTGACCCCAGAAGTCAAAAGGTGTGAAAAAAATTGGGAGGACACTGTGAGACAGTGTACAGACCCATTCCAATCCAAAATACAGTGGCCCTCATTTATCAAACGATCATTTCTACGATCGTTTGATAAATGAGGGCCAGTATGTTCCTGCTGCCATGTCAAAGTAAAACACACAATGCTGCTCTCTCTGTATTTCTTCTGTGTACTTGTTAGCACTTCAAGCTCATCTATGTCATTAGCTAGCGACTTCGCATTTCCCATCATAGCAGTTGAAAATGTTTCGGTTTGATTTGCTGGTGTCGTAACATATCTTGAAAGAGCCGTATGTACATGGAAAAATAACTTGATATTTGAATGAATTGCTGCCATCTAGTGGTGAATTCTAGAATGTAAAATGTATGACAAATACAGTAGTTATCCTGTTTATCAGTTTCAAGCTGGTGGTAGCTGTTTTTTTTTAAGTATTTTTTTATTTTAGGGTCTAGCTTGTGAAATTCTGCATCATCAATGGTGATTTAAACCTAACAGCATATTGTTTTCAGTTTACAACAAATATGCAGGGTTGGAATTACAGGGAAGCTAAGGGGAACAATGAAAATATAGGGGATTATCACGCTTACCGGAAGTTCCCGGATTTTGGGCACTTCCTTTTCCGGGCCATGTTAACGACAGCCGTTCCTGCTCTGTTATACTGTTTAAATCGGTTAAACTCCAAACATACTCAAGTTTTCATTCTGCTGAAGTGTCAAGGAAGAAGTGGATCAAGGATGATTTGCCGCGGTGAAGGGCCGAACTTTATAATAAAACACACTGTGGCGGTGGGCACAACACCGGCACTTCACAGCATGCTAGCATTAGCAGAGCGTTTACGACGTGCTTACATTGTGCGTCTTAAAAACACAACATCTGAAAATCGGGTCTGTACCCCCCGTTTCCAGTGGAACAACTGGGGACTGCCAAGAAAGGAGACGCTTTCAGATGCTTGTGTGTTTTCAGCCGCACAAAGTAGGCACGTCATCGAGCTGGCTATGTTAGCAGGTTAGCATTGGCCAGCTTGATGACGTGCTTACTTTGTGCGGCTGAAAACACACAAGCATCTGAAAGCGCTCTTTTCTTGGCAGTCCCCAGTTGTTCCACTGGAAACGGCGGGGTGGGGACCCGATTTTCAGATGTTTGTGTGTTTTAAGACGCACAATGTTAAGCACGTCAGTAAACGCTAGCTGGCTAATGCTAGCATGCTGTGAAGTGCCGGTGTTGTGCCCCACCGGCGCAAACAAACGTGTGTTTTATTATAAAGTTCGGCCCTTCACCGCGGCGAAGATCGCTTGATCCACTTCTTCCTTAGTATCACTTCAGTCTGGAATCCGTGAAAATTTCAGTAGGGTTGGCGTTTATTCACGTTATCTACGAAGTAAAGCAGGGACATTGAACTGGGCCGGAAGTGGGCCCTCTAAGTGTTTCAAACCGGAAGTTCGGAACACGGAATCGTGATAATCCCCTATTCATCTGAGACACTTGGGGCGACCTCGACAAACAGATCCTTTGATGTTCCAGGTGTTCCACTTTTCCCAACGACGCAGGTGACCCACTCAGCTGACTTTGCGATTGGACAGCAGTATTGTTTATTTATATACTTGGTGCCATTCAACCAATCAGTCATTATTTCTAAAGCACTTTTCCAAGAAATTTCAACACAAATTTCTTTACATAGCCAACAACATAAAAATATAAACCTTTAACCATCTAAATCCCCAGAACACAAACCCACGAGTCATATGTATACACCAGGGGGCAAACTCTGCTGGAGAAAAGTGAAGCTACTTCCTTGTTGCTTAAAAATTGTAGTTCTCTCTTCATCCACTAGGGGTTGGCAACAAAACAGAGAAAATCCCCAAACTACCGTGAGATTTTCTAATAGAACGATGAAATCTTGCAGTATTTCGTGAAATCTCATTAAAATTTCACGAAATAATGCAAGATTTTGTAACAGAATGATGAATTCTTGCGGTATTTTGTGAAATCTCATGAGATTTTGTGACAAACGATGATATCTCGAGAGATTTTATTTGTAAAATAGATCGATACCGCGTTTTTGAATATAGATATGGTATCGGCATGTGAAAATATTGCAAAATTTCGGTGTATCGATATTTTTTCCCACCCTTATCATTTCAACTGTCTGGAAGACGATCCTCCCCAAGACTTTTACAAAGAAATCATAAAAAACCAGCCAACTATCTTTAATCACTCTGATTTAACAAACATTTCTAACCAGTGTTTTGTCAGTTCCATCACTGCAGTGGAGCGATACCTTTACGCTAAACATATTTCAATACTAAAAAACAGGTGATTGATATGAAATGAAACTTTCAGACAAATTAAGGTAAAAATACCGGTATATATCGTATATTGTCATCTAAAATAAATATATTGTGATATATTTGGTCTATATCGCCCAGCCCTAACACGTACTGTATGTAGAATAATGCTCAAAGCAGCGACCACATTTGTTGCTTGTTTCGGCTGTTAAAAGAAGTTTTCGATAATAGAAAATAGTCTCACACACAACCCAGAAGAAATATAAACTGGGTGCTGGATGCAAGTAGAGTGCAAAATAGAAGAATAGGGATCTGCACACCAGGGAATGCTCCTCAAAATATTAAATGTGGTGACTCTTCAGAAGCCTGAAACGTCACATATTAAACCTTTTGAGGAGGGTTCCCTGGTGTGCAGATCCCTATTCTTCTAAAATAAGTTTTCGTCCAGCATACCATGGTAGCAGAATATTTTTAGGACTAACCTTTTTTTGACTGTACTGTGTACTACTGTGACTTGAAGTCTCTATTCTGCCCAAAAATAAAGCCCCTTTCAAAAACCCTTGCATAATTCCCGCCCTAAAAATATGGTTGACCTTAGACTTACTAGCTGGCGGCATTTGTCATAAGGAAGTATGTAAAGTTGATTTTTCTAACTTCTGATAATGTTTTATTCAGTGAAGTGGAATAGAAGAACAAAGCAGCATTGACAGGAATTTCACCTCTGTGGATTGTTTGACATGCAAATATAGAGGTGTTTGCAGTTTGTTGCATTTGAAATTGAAATTAAGTGCGAAACCTTCAAGTGTTTGCAGGTCTGCAGGCAAGAATAATATCTTAGATAGATTAAGAAAAAACATGAATAAAAGTTTTGGGCTTTTTTCAAAGATTGCCCAAGACCAGCACAATGACTCTCAAGCGGTCTCTCTGATACTTCCTCCAAGGTTCAGTAAACACAGCTTTATTGAAAGAGACTATTCCGCAGCCCACGCACTTTACACCCACTAACACATTCAAAGACCCGGCGAGAGAGAATAAAGTCCTGCTACAGACACCTGCTGGAAGGATTGCTCTTATTCTCCATTCCATTTATCCATCTCAAGAACATTTCTTTGCCACCTGACGTCTATCCAAACGGCTCAGTGATGTCGCTGAGGTGTCCGTAGCTTTGCCCGAGGGAAAATATCCATTATCCCCCCGCCTTCTTGTTTTTCTTGCCAGGCAGAGGAATAAACGCTCAATGATCCAGGGCTTTCACCTCTACTCTGATAAAGGTTATCTTGGCAATTTAGTGCCGGCGATATCGCATTATAGAGAGAGTTATGAGGCGGAAATCAAATTCTGCTCCCAGCGACTCTAAGGAGAGGGAGAATGAAAGGTGTATGGGACTGCACAGTAATGATATGGTAGAAATTGGTGTGTGTGTTGTGCATGCAAGAATGTTTGCATGCATAGGTTTGCTTTGCTTGTCTTCCATTCTATACGATGCCCGCACTATAGTGAAAACTGTTTCTTTCTAAATTGCCTCTTCCATTTTACATGAAAATGTATCTCAGTGGATATTTTTAACAAATATTGCAGGTTGGGTTGTCAAAGTGTTGCAACTAGCAGTTAGCTGTAGAAGGAAGTGGGTATGTTTTTCCTTAGTTCTGTATTCAAGATCAATAAATTCCAATGCATCAGATGGAAATTTTGTCTGTAAATCTAACAGCAAATGCACAATAATAGTTTTTAAAACCTTTGCCTACAACAAAAAGCTTCCTTAAGGTATCTTACATAAATACAGAAATCCAATAACTTAACAGTTCCCTTTAAGCAAGCACTTAGGAACCGCTAGGAAACATAAAAGATCAAATATTGGGCCAGTCTCCCATAGCTGCAGTCAGAGCCCTCTTGTACAGATAGTACTCACAAACTAAAGATAACTTCAAGTGAAGAGTAACATGTCCTTTAACAGGAAATTAGAGAAACACATTACTCTCAGGACAAATGAGAGAACTTACGAAACACCCCATCACATCACACCTTCTGTATTTGTCAGATACATTATCACATTATTATATTCACAGTTTACCCGGCACCCTGGAGAGCAGAGCTTTATGCCGTAGCAAGGCTCATCATGCCAAAAATGTTGCCATGACAATGAGATTTTACTCTTTTTTTTTCTTTCAGTTCCAGAATATTCAACTCGACTTCCTCATCTTTAATCATTAGAAAACTACCATGGCGATATCAGCACATTTAATGCTGTATATTATCTGTACTCTATGAATTGGACACGAAGGGGACAGAATGCATTTTCTATCCCTAACATAGCCGGTTTGGGTTTGGTTTTTCACAGGAAATTGAAGATGTAAAAGTACTTTTCTTACCTTACTCTTTTGAGCAGGGTATATTCATTTTTATAGCGTATCAAACAGACACAGACGCTAGGCAGAAGGACGAGGACACCGTGAAACAGGGAGGAAGGACAAAAACTGTCACTCTCACACACAGGTTGCACAATGAATGAACAAACAGATGTAATTCCTTTCGTGTTCTTGTCAGAACAGATTTTGTCAAAACCCCAGTGATGGCCTACTGTACCAACTTGTAAGTGGTGCGCAATACAGAAAATAGATTGAAACCCCCAGTGAAACTGAAGTCAATATAGCAGGTGATATTGCAGCTGCGTCATGTATGTGTGGGCCTGAGTCAAGGGGATGGGAAATACTAAAACCCATAATTCCCATAATTCAACTCCACAGGGTCTTTAATTAGACTAGCATCATAAACTCCCCATGAAACTCACATCTCCATTTTATCATGCTTAGGAAATTTAGTCATAGTGCAAATGTTGGGAATTGTAGTTTCTTACATCTGATTACTTAGTCATAAAATGTTTTAAACTGAACAATAAAGCTCTTTAATTGACTACAAAAGTTCCCTCAGATTTGACAATGACTATACAACACATCACAAGAAAGTTATAGCTTTTTATGTGAAGGTAATAAATCAGGTTTGAATCAATCTAAATAGACGTGCAATTATGTAGTTGTGCATGAAATGTCCTTCATCCTGGGAGAAAAGTAGATAATATGATATTAGCTGATTTTGCTGAGGAGTTAGCAAGGTTAGCATGGCCTGCCAGGCTGACCAACACCATGAATGAGATACATGGCAAGTCAGTTGGGTTCGCTCCATTGGGGACTGATTTCCAGCTCGGTAAAAAATTGACTGGACCATTCAAAGCACAGGAGGCGGGACTTTGCGATATGTCAGTTTTCTAACCATAACAGTCAGGATGGCGGCCGCAGAGGAGCGACAATTTAATGATGCCCCTTCTGGTCTCTTAAATGAGCTGCACATGTCCTTAAGCCCGAAACAACTTGCTGCTATGAGGACTTTCCTCTTACAAAAAGATGTTTGCCTCACTTCCGTGTTTCTCTGATTGGTTCTCTCCAGTTCAGTTTTGTTCCTGTTGGAAATCAGCCTCCAACTAACGGTGCGCAGACTGAATTGCCATGTATGGCATACATGCCGTTAGTCAGGCTGGTGTAGGTCATAGCAAGGCATGGACTGGGTCCACCCAACTTAACACAAAAAGAAAGGAGATTTGTGTTTGGGTGATAATTTCTTTCCTTTAATGATACCAACTGGTGTTGTATTAAACATTGTTGGAAAGCCTGATAAGTCACTTTTACACAAAGGTAACGGTGTAAGGTTGTAAAGATGGTGCTTCTTGAGCAACACAACTAAATAAGTGGGGTAGTTCCCCAAAAGATGTACCCTGCAATATTCTCCTGCTGGTTTTCACTCATGTTCTGAGTTTCTTGGTGGGTTGAATGATTGTACTTTCCCACAGTAATCAGGACCAAAAAAAGAAGCCATTTTTATACTTTATTCATTTTACTTTGTCAGGGACATCAGTGGCGTGAGGAAGATCCATAAGCAGCTGTAATAGCTCGGTACCTTCTCTTCATGCTGGTCCCAATCCTGGTCACATTTTTCTGTGGGATGGCATCCCATTCCTTAATGGGAGGCTTATGGGTTACACAGGTTCTCAATAGTGCTGAGGTCAGAGGATGATGGTGGTCACACCTAGAGTGCCTAGAGAGAGAGAGTGGCGTCAACTCCATTCACCGCAATGGTAATTTTTTTCACAGCAATGGCGGACCGCGGAGTTCGAAAAAAGTTCCCGGAAGTTAGCGCTAGCTAACTGCCGCTCTATATATTCCAACGGAGCAGCTGGTCGAAGCAGCACTTGTCCGAGGTAAAAAAAAGTTTAAAGAATTAAATTTCATATCAGTGGGGCATCTGAATTAAATCGAAACAAGTTATGAAGTACGTTAGTGGATTTCACCCGTCTATATTATAGGATTTAGAGAATATTAACAGCTAAAAGTTTAGGATAAGGATAGCAACGTGTGCAACATGCTAATAAATGTAATTTCTGCTCGCTAAATATAACTTAATCCAACTCTGCCGATTTATAGTAGTGGCAAGGTTAACATATAGGGAAGTGATTGCAGTTATAAAAAGATGTAATATCACTGAGGCTGCGGTAAAACATATGATAAAAACACTGATATCGATTATGACTGCGGTTTTGTAATATCTGATGCCACTGATAAACTGTCTTGCAAATAATAATAGAGGATGGTTATTTTTAATATAAATACTGCTACTATAAATACTATGGTGTTTCTAAAATGCATAAATACTATGGGCAACTATTTTATTTTTCAAAGGCTGATTATAACTGGGCAAACAACCAAATCAACAGGTGTGTCTACTGTTGTTATTTTGTTGTAATGCATTGCTCGGTGTTTACTCTTTTAATATAAAACACAACCATTAAGAACCTGAGGCAACGTGACAAATGTGCTACACATCAGTGGCTGATTATGCTGGACTTAACTGACCATGACACTTTTTTCTCTGCCTTGTATTTCCTGCACTAGACAGCATTGCCAGGGTGCAGGGAGATGCTTCATGTGGGACTTCTGCTTATCTCTCTGCACTTGTCCAAGAATGTCCTGAAGCCTCTTCAGCTGTTCTGAGGTTGCCAGTGTTGTTTTACAATTGTACTTGGTTTTTGCATTTTATTTTTCCTGTTCTTTGTTCATTTAATTAAAAGAATCTAAAAATGTCCTCGTGGTGTGGTATTTTAAAGTATGCAAAAGTGCAACTGTTTAAATATGATTACCTAATTTTTTGTTGTTGTTGCAATCTTTGTTTGTGATAAGGATCTTTAAGGAATGCAATGTCTTAAGTGTGTTGTGGGGAGGACTGATTTACTATGCATCAATCAGTAGAGTAAGTTTGTGATAAGCAAGGACAGAACTCAATTTATTTGCAATTCATTAAAATATGCTGTTGCAAGTCCAGACTTGTAGAGAATTTACAAATAATTTTAGTCACCCGTTAGCCTGCCTCACTTACATCTGAAAGTTAAAAAAAGAAAATATTTTGGGTTTTATTGCTGTGATGGGATGATTTAAAGTAACGAGTTCAAAGCCATTCATATTGCATAGATATTTACTAGGAAGAATGGGTAACAAAGAGTTGTATAACTATATTTTTTTGTAATGAAAATTTAATTTGACATTGGTTTCCATATTTAAACAGTAATCATGATGTTGCAAGATCAGACATAATGCAAAGTCAGTTGACAAAATCATTTAGTCGCCTGTCTGCTTTACTCAAGTCTGACAGTAAAAAGAGAAAATATTGTGGTTTATTGCTGCCAACGAGTGGTTTTGTAACAGTTTAAACACCATGAATATAAGCATATTTACAAGGAAGAATAGGCAATAAATAGTTGTAGAACTCGATTTATTTGCAATGAATTTAAATGAAATTGTAAGTGTAAAGTGGCGGACTGATGGATGATGGAAACGGAGACTCCGTCACTCATTAACTATGCTGGATTACTACAAGATCGTAAATGAGTATTGATCATATTTTCTGTCTGTACTTAAACATTACGAATGTCAATATAGTAAAATAAAGCTATATTTTTCTGTAAATATATTAGCTTCTACTCCATAACGTTAGCATTTACTGACATTATTTAGCGATTGTTGTGGTTTTCCTAATGTTTAGAATGGCCCGCCAAGCACTTCCGGGAACTGTTTGAGGCTACATGCGGCCGGATTTCTGAACTTCCGTTGACGCCACTCTCTCTCTCAAGGCACTCTAGTCACACCATGAGTTTTTCTTTTTTTTACAACAATAGCAGCCAAAGATTGAGTGGTATTTTTTGCAGCATGGGATGATGTGTTGTCTTTACTGCCAAAGGCACAGTCCTTTACACCATGGCAGGGAACGGTCAGTTTGAATGCATATATCTGCTCATATAAAGACCCTCGGACAAGATGAAGGCCAATTTATGCTTTAAGCTTTAGATACAGAGCCTTTCAATCATCTTCTGCATTGTTTATGTGTATAATTTTCGCTTGCATGGTATGACCAACTTCCGTACACAGGGTTGCCACCGAATGGTGCGCATGCGTGCTGCCTTTGCCTGCGATTGGCCTGTACTTCCGTGGCATATAGTTCCCCTATTGAATGCCGCCTAGTCATCCTTTGATGTGAAATCAGCTTCTCGTTTGTACTTGATCAGAATGTGTGGGTCACAAAACCTAATTGGAAAAAATCGTAAGTTAATTAGTTCACTTTCGCCAAGTGGTGCTATTGGATACGCCAGATTACAGCAACTAAGCTAAGCTAAGCTAAAGTCAGTGCTGCCAGATTCAGAGAATGACTGGGTCGGCTAGAAAACGCTTCTGCCCACTTGTCCAACTCAGGGAACTGCGGGGGGAGGCTCAATTTCACCCAGGGGGGGCATATGCCTTTAAAGGGTCCTACCATCTACCTCCCCATTATTCCAGTCCAAAACATCCCCCTCCACCACCAAACTGCTGATGTGGCAGCCTTGTTGGCACATGCTGGCCATCCACCAACCATCCGGAACTCCATCCATCTGGACCATCCAGTGTAGCATGGCATTCGCTGGTGAATAAAACCATTTGAAAATGAGTCCATGTGTATATGAGAAAATGGTTTTCCAAGTGAGAATTGGTTATCGGTGGCAAAAACGAAACTATATACTATTTCATTTCTTTGACAGGCCTGTATCAGAATTATTTGCCCTCGGATTAACACGCAATTCTGTTAACAGTACAATGATCCTCGATTAAGTTTTCATGTCCACTGTTTTTATTCCTTTTTAACACATTGCATCATTTCCTGCCTCTCATTTAATAAAGATAATAATTTGATTTGATTGCACCTTTCAGAACACTCAAGGACACTTAACCGTATAATAAATAAATTTGTTGAAAGGTCCTTTTTTCCCCGTACTGCATAGAAACTGACTAATAAAGTAGAACAACCTCCTTATTAGTTTTCCTTTTAATTAAACTCACCTGGAAGTTTTCAGTCCACTCAAAACTCAGATATTAGCATCTTGGCATGATTTCAGAGCAGAATGAAAAAAAAAAGGAGGGGGGGGGGGGGCTTTAGTCCAACTAAAACTGTGCTGAAACTGAAATAATTCAAATATTAACACATATATGATAGATTACCTGAAGTATATGAAAATTTGCCTCTCTAGATGAGTCTAGTCCTTCACTTTTCACCCCACTCTTTCTAATAGATGGACAACATGATGTCAAACACACTGACATGTACTCATTTAGCATATCACAACAGTGACCCCACCTGGACGACCAAAATCCTAAGACATACCAGAATATTTCCATTTATATTTTTTTCCCCTTTCTGCCATTCTACACTTCCTGCAGTGATCATGGCTCTAACAGTTTCCATCATTTCACCAAGAGACAAGAAAAAAACCCACAAGCCAATTCCAAAGGCTTTTTGCTCTGGCACAGTCTCATGGAAGCTTTAGATGAAAGATTGGATGGAGTATTTCAGTGTCAGAGAGAGCATCTGCACTGTCTGTGGCTGGTTTTATTCCTTCTACGGCACTAACTCGGCTTCTTTCTCCTGTACAGCTGGTCCCGTTGAGATTGCTCCCACTAGAGAGCTTTCATAGGAATTATGAGTCTTGAAATGTGCAAGCTGAATACAGTATGTTTCTTCTTCTGTATAATGTCACAAAGATTGATTTATCTTTTCTTTTTGCTGTAAGTAAACTTAGAAGTGACAGAGCTTTTCACATGCTGTGAATGCAGCTGTGTCAGTTGTACGCCCCTGAGGTTTCTGCACCCTCTCTGTTAATTCAAATCTGGGTCATTTCTCAGAGAACAGAAGCTTTTTTAAAGTCTAATATAGTTTTACACACTGTTGCCTTATGGGTGACATTGTTAGAAATCAGAGTTTATTTTTCTATAGGGTGAATATGCCTCAGCTCTGAAACTTTATACCGTGTGGCTTTTTATTGTACAGGAAGCAAGTGCAAACAAGTGGCGAGGTCAGAGTGACCGCACAATCACTTGAAGACAAATGAGGCATGTGTACTGATTTTTCTACAGTGTGTGCTGCAGGCAAGATGTGTAATTTTTTCATTTTGCTGAAGGCAAGGTAGTCTCAGCACCAATGATTATGGTTAAAGGAGGAACAGGAGGCTTTTCGTATAACAAGTCATCGTTCTGGATGGGATTTTGGGCATCATGCGCATGATAGAGTACAGTGTAAAAAAAGCAATCAAATATATTCAACTATATTTCTATAGAATCATGTTCTAATTAAAGTTAGATTAACATCTTTCAATCTTGTTTTAAACTCTGAAAAGACTGAATAATCAAGGAACAGCTGTTTGTACGTGGCTGCTTGACAAACAGCAACTGCTAATGGCTAGTCTAGTATCTTTTTAATGGTATCTCTTGCACAAAACAAAAGGGTAAATTGGGTATTATAACACCCCGTTTATGGGCTGTTGACTGAGGCAATGCTGATGGCTCTGATTTGCATCTATTGTGTTAAGGTAAGATCACACCGGCAGCGTAGCACATCATCACTGTTCACATTGGTAACGCTTTCACAATTGCTCTTTGAACGCATACCAAACCGAATCAGACTCCTTTAGATGAGTAAATTTACAGTTGTGTGAAAGTGTTTGCCCTCTTCCTGATTTCTTTTTTTTTATGTTAGTCACACTTAAATGTTTCAGATCATCAAAAAAATTAAATATTAGACAAAGATAACACATGTAAACACAAAATGCAGTTTTTGAATGAAGATTTTTATTTTGTAAGGGGGCGGGGGGATCCAAACCCACATGGCCCTGTGTGAAAAAGTGATTGCCCCCTAAACCTAAAACCTGGTTGGGCGACCCTTAGCAGCAACAACTGCAATCAAGCGTTTGTGATAACTGGCAGTGAGTCTTCTAAAGCGCTGTGGAGGAATTTTGTTCCACTCATCTTTGCAGAATTGTTGTAATTCAGCCACATTGGAGGCTTTTCCAGCATGAACCGCCTTTTTAAGGTCATGCCACAGCATCTCAATGGGATTCAGGTGGGGACTTTGACTAGGCCACTCCAAAGTCTTCATGTTGTTGTTCTTAAGCCATTCAGAGGTGGACTTGCTGGTGTGTTCTGGATCATTGTTCTGCTGCAGAACCCAAGTGCGCTTCAGCTTGAGGTCACCAACAGATGGCCGGACGTTCTCCTTCAGGATTTTTTGGTAGAAGCAGAATTCATGGTTCCATTTACCACAGCAAGTCTTCCAGGTCCTGAAGCAGCTAAATAGCCCCAGACCATCACACTACCACCACCATATTTTACTGTTGGTATGATGTTCCTATTTTGAAATGCCGTGTTACTTTTACGGCAGATGTAATGGGACCTCCACCTTCCACAAAGTTCCACTTTTGTCTCGTCAGTCCACAGAGTATTTTCCCAAAAGTCTTGGGGATCATCAAGATGCTTTCTGGCTTAACTGAGACGAGCCTTTATGTTCTTTTTGCTCAGCAGTGGTTTTGGTCTTGGAACTCTGCCATGCAGCCATTTTTCCCCCCCAGTCTCTTTCTGATGGGGGAGTCATGAACACTGACCTTAATTGAGGCAAGTGAGGCCTGCAGTTCTTGGATGATGTTCTGGGGTCTTTTGTGACCTCTTGGAAGAGTCGTCGCTGTGCTCTTGGGGTCATTTTGGTCGGCCGGCGCCTCCTGGAAAGGTTCACCACTGTTTCATGTTTTCACTATTTGTGGATAATGGTTCTCACTGTGGTTCTCTGGAGTCCCAAAGCTTTAGAAATGGCTTTGGAACCTTTTCCAGACTGATAGATCTCAACTACTTTGTTTCTCATTTGTTCCTAGCTTTTGAGGATCTTTTGGTCTACTTAAATTTGTCAGGCAGGTCCTATTTAAATGATTTCTTGATTGAGAACAGGTGTGGCAGTAATCAGGCCTGGGTGTGGCTAGAGAAATTGAACTCTGCTTTCCAAAGATGAGATAAACCACAGTTAACTTATGTCTTAACAGGGGGGATCACTTTTTCACACAAGGCCATCTAGGTTTGGATCCCCCCTACTAAGGAGAGTAGTGAGGGGGAGTGGGTAGCGTAGTGGTCAACGTCATGGGCTAGGGCATGGCAGACCTGGGCTCAAGTCCCTGACACGACACTCACGTGAACCACTGTGGACCCTTGAACAAAGTCCTTAACCCCCACCAACCGCTCCCCAGGCTGCTTTAATTAGCAGCCCACTGCTCTCAGGTCCAACCTGAGATGGGTTAAATGCAGAGAACAAATTTTATAATTGGCTCACTAATTGGGATTAATAAACTATGACTTTTTTAAAAAAATAAAATCTTTATTTAAAAACTGCATTTTGTGTTTATCTAAAATCTTTGTCCAATATTTAAATATGTTTGATGATCTGAAACATATAAGAGTGACAAACATGCAAAAAAAAAAAAAGAAAAAAAAAGAAAGAAATCAGGAAGGGGGCAAACACTTTTTCCACACAACTGTACATCTTAAAACAGCAGACCAACCAACATAGCTGGTAATCTTTTAGCTGACTAACTTTTTAAATATTTCAATAAAAAAGAAGGAAGCTTTGAAGTGCGTTGTCCAATTAAAGGGTCTTGAGGCAAGATTAAGAAACGAAACTCGCGACTGCTGCGACTGGCGCTTCAGGTAACTGCAGCCACAAGCCAAGCCGTTACAGGAGCACAAACTGAAGCTATAATGTTGTTTACTAACCTTTTTCTTCGTAGTTACACTTTTTAGTGTCTTTCAGTTGATCTGGATCGTTTGCTGACGGCAGAAGAATCCATAACTATCACTTACAGTGTTTGAATTTACCGCTACGTCTTCTTCCTGCATCAAAACTGCAGATGTAGGTCATTTGACGTCACGTCCGCAGGGCAGCGCAGAAATTCGGACACCGAATTGCAGCGCATTTTGCAGCACACAGCCTGTTCAAGGCAACGGAGAGAAACGTGGGTGGAAACGTTTTTTTTGGTATTTAGTGCTTCATCACCCATTAGTATTAAAAAAAAGTGGACATGCATGTTTGGCTTTTTTTTTTTTCTTTAATGATTCCTCTCCTGGAAGATATGATAGAAACAGAAATAAATGTTCCTCTACTTGAAAGATCACTCTCTGATTATTCACCAGTGTAGGGAAATCCTATTACAACTAAAATTTGTTTGTGTCAATCTAAAGATACCTGCATGTCAAATATTTTATTATCATGGAAGAGAGTTGGATTGTCTGGATATTTGTGGCTAGTCAATAGCAAGGTTCTCACTACTTATACTAAAGCGTGGCCACACACAGCTCACACAGTACACACCTCATGAATACAGTTATAAACACCAACTATTCCCTTTTCTCCTCTCCAGCTACCCCATAAAGCATACTGTTGGCATCCACTGAGGCGCCTCAGCATAGCCTTCGTGTACTGCATGTATTCTCTGTATTATAATGAAAGAGCAAAACAGGAGCGAAGGCAACAGGATTTGACCAGATTTCAATATTTGAAAAACTCCATTGTGTTCTGTTGCTCAGCTCAGGACAGAGAGTAAAATTCAGAATGCAAAGTAATGGATAAAGTTCCCATGAAACAGCTAACAGAGCACTAATGGCTTAATTATATGATTTTTCTGATTGGAGCTTTACAGGTTAGTCCAATCTGCTTTGATTGTCCGACACAGTAGCCCTATTAGACCCCGGTTATTATTATGTATCAGCTGTGATCAAATTTTAAGTAATAAATATATAAATATAGTGAATAACACATTAGCATCTGCAATTCGCACAGGAAAATTCAACATTTAAACATAAATATGAACTCCATATGTAATCAGAATACTTATAAAACCCTTTGAGTGTATAAGAAAATAATAATAATCAACTTTAATCTGTAACCTACATATCCTGAAGAAACAGTCAATCGTCCACAACATGACTTCTGTTAGTAATGAATCATGTAAATACGCAGTCGCATCACAGTAATGTAGCAGCTGAAACTCCAGTGACCAAGAAGAGGTGAAAGATTTATTTTGTCCTGTTACATAGCTGTTTTAAACAATTTGCTGTGTCTGCTCGACAATCCAGTCTCTTCATTTCTTGCATCAGCAGGGGTTTTAGTTTTCATTTCAGCTGTTTCCGTTTCTAATTTTTTGTTTTCTTCTAATGCATATGGAGCATTGTGTGAAGCTCAGCAGGGGTGAGATTTGCTCTTCAGGTATTCTGTTGGAGGAAACGTTTCTTGAAGCCTATGGCAAAGACTTCTGTATGGGAGCTTATTTAAGAAGCTGTGATGACAAATAAGATGAATTATTTGGAAGTACTCTCTCAGGATTGAGATTCATTAGCTCTGAATTCTGACTTATTTCTTGGTATCCCAAAATACTCAGATGTCATCTTTGAATTCTGACTGAATATCTCAGGTTTCTAACATGATTCTGAAAAAATAACCCCAAAAATAACACATTAAAAAGTATCTCAAAAATAAGAATTTTCTAAAATGTTCTCAGCATTCTTATTCAGGTAAACATTTTTTTAGGTTTAAAAGAAAATAAAATGAGGTACCATTTTATATCATTGTGTGTTCATAATCACCAATCCTGACTCAGAATCTCAGGATTTGATATTTCACAATTCTGTTGAAGCAGGGAAACATTTAAACCCTGCAGGATAGTGGTTCTCACGGACCAGGGTTTGACAGCCTATATCCAGTCTGATTTTTTATCAAAAGATGGAATATGAAGAGAAAGAGAGATATTTTAGATTTCTGTTAAGAGGAAGACACAGATCAGGGTGGGACAGCAGCATCCAAATGGGGAGACACGGAGCCCGTCTCCACCACCACCAAACACTAAAGCCTCATTTATGCTATACACAAACTACAACAACTATGCAGGATTTCGGCCATTGACGTGCATAATTTGGACTGTTTTCGGGGCCTTTGTGAATGTGAACCCCGACAGTCCGGAGTCGTACCATCAGAAACTACAGGGGCAGTGTTGAGCAGCATAGCTGATATGTGACCTACAAAAGGAAAAAAGAAGAAGCTGGTGCAACGTATTTAATTTAATGGCTGCACAGACCACCACCGCCAATGGGGGGCCAAAGTCACACCAATCTACTTCTGGCTATTGAACTTTAGAAACATAAAAATATGAATCGAAGTCAATGGCGAGAAAATAATAATCTTCTGGCTCCAGTCTGCCCTGGATCTAGATATGTTGGTTATGGATTTAAATGAACATTTTTCTTGGAAAGACTAAATAAAATACCTGCACTGCCCTCTGGTGGATGCATAACGAACAATACTAAAAAGCACTGGTTGTGACGTTTGAAATGGACGTATCTATTTATGTAAGTAAAGGAGGCATAAATGGGCCTCAAGACAAAACTACTTGGAGGGAGAAGCCATTGATTCCCGACTACCACACATCAGCCTCCACACCCTGCACCCCAAAACAACCAACTTACTTTTCTATGGCTCTTTTTTTAATGCAGATATTTCTGCTCGATGATTCAGATTGTAAATGTAAAGAGTTTTATTTCTCATGTTTCTCCAATATGACCACAGTTACAATAGCAGTGTATGTGAGTGTGTATCAGAGAGAGGAACAAAACCATTTCCTTTCTCAGAGCATGACCCCCCAGATTGAGGCCACGTCTACACTAAACAGTTAATGTTATATGGGGACATTTACGTCCCTGTCTTATCTGCATCCATACTGTCGTTTATGAATCATTAAAGGTTCGACACAAGCAAAATACTGACTGTCCATTTGACATACTGAGCATGCGCCACATCACGGGCAGACGTGTGTTACATCAGCATGTAGACAGGAAGTTCATTTCTCGGACTAGCAAAGTAATGCCATACAAAGAAAACATTTTTTTTTTCATTTGGAATGACAATGAGGTAGCGTTGTTCCTAAGAGTAATGAATGATCAAATTCATATTGCCGAGCCAAACGTCGACTGGGAGTCGACTGGTTTAGGCTACTTTCCTGTTGCGTGCTTTGCTAACTGCCATCAGTCTCTGTGGGGGTTTTATTGTCGTCACTTCTTTTTTTAAAGGATCTTAACATAAGGTTGTATATTCTCTGCTTTAATGTGAAGTGATGGACATCTGCTGGTTAACAGTGTTTATCCTCCCTGTGGTTTCCAATTTTACCCACAATGGCCAAATATTTAGATATTCTGTACCGTCCATGGGGAACTAATGGGCAATAGGAACAAAGCCATAAACATTTTATTCTCTTTCTTCTCATCACAGTGGTGGAATCAGCCTTCAAACTGTAAGAGCTGCTAAAAACAAGGCCCATATTAACATTTGATGTCCAGACCTTGCTGATTTCACTAAATGGCCATTTACCTTGCTTGATTCCAAAGACTGAGCATATGTGACAGATGTTTAAGCCTCCAACAGTGCGATGCTGGCTAAATTCAATTAAGTGGCCCTTTATTATGAAGGTCTGTCAGAAATCTGCAGGGTGAAACGTCTGTCACCATCTTATGAATTAGAAAAGCTCCAGGGTAGGGCATCAAGTGTTCATTACCTTTTTCTGCTGAGGTAAATACTAACACTTGCCAGCATTTAACACGCATGCTTTCTTAGTTCCTTAACAATCTCTTGGTAATAATAATTTTGGCTGAAAGAAGGATGTAGGCAGTAAAGGACGTTGGGTGTTAGACACGCTTTCCTGACTACTCCAGTCCCTTCAGGTAACAAGTCTATTGAAACCCACACAGTGTGTCCTATCAAAGAAAGTAAATGAAAGATATCCTTATCCAGATGTTCACCTAATTAGCAACGTATTGGTGTGAGTGTATGAAAGGGAGAATTATTCATCATGCTAAATCTTCACCTTTCGCTCGTACTTAAGGCACGGCTGTGCAGCTAATCAGCAGAATTGCATCAGCTGAGGGTGCTTTTGAAGTTTGTTGCCTTTGCACCGTAACACCACAGATGGGAAAACTCATTGAATTTGTCTGAATGTTGTTTACACAGAAACCCACAAGAGTCTAGGGTGGAAATCAATTAAATGAGAGGGAAGTGAATATTGGCAGGGCACAAAAACAGAAAGGAACACTGTATCCTGCTACAGATGTTATTTTACTTTTGTTCACAGACAAAATGCATCATTTCACTTAACCTTCCTTTGGAAGTCCACCCATCCATTCATCCTCCATACCGACATTAGCCTTTTTTGGGTCACTAGAGGCTGCCGCCTGTCCCAGCTGCCACCAGGCTGGAAACTGGATCACCTTCAAGGACCTCTGGAAATGTGACAGTTTTGATAATTTACAGACGTTTTGATGATTTAACTACTTATAAGAGGACCCATCTTAAAATATAACACAATAGGGGATTATCACGCTTCCGTGTTCCGAACTTCCGGTTTTTAAACAGTTAGACATCCCACTTCCGGTCCAGTTCAATGTCCCTGCTTTACTTCGTAGATAACGTGAATATACGCCAACCCTACTGAAATTTTCACGGATTCCAGACTGAAGTGATACTAAGGAGGAAGTGGATCAAAGCGATTCTCCAGAGTGAAGGGCCGAACTTTATAATAAAACAACGTAGCATGTTTGTTTGCAGCCGGTGGGGCACAACACCGGCATGCTAGCATTAGCCAGCTAGCGTTTACCGACGTGCTTAACTTTGTGCGTCTTAAAACACACATACATCTGAAAATCGGGTCTGTACCCCCCCGTTTCCAGTGGAACAACTGGGGACTGCCAAGAAAGGAGACGCTTTCAGATGCTTGTGTGTTTTCAGCCACACAAAGTTAGGCACCTCATCAAGCTGGCTAATGCTAACCTGCTAACAGTAGTCCGCCAGCTACTACTCTGTTAAACTTTGTAAATCGGATAAACGCCAATGCCAAGTTTTCATTCCAGACTGAGTGATGCTGAGGAAGAAGTGGATCAAAACGACCGATTCGCCGCGGTGAAGGACTGAACTTTATAATAAAACAACACACGTTTGTTTGTGGCCGGCAGACTATACAGTCGTGTTAGCCTGTAAGCATTAGCCAGCTTGATGACGTGCCTAACTTTGTGCGGCTGAAAACACACAAGCATCTGAAAGCGTCTCCTTTCTTGGCAGTCCCCAGTTGTTCCACTGGAAACGGGGGGTACAGACCCGATTTTCAGATGTTTGTGTGTTTTAAGACGCACAATGTTAAGCACGTCAGTAAACGTTAGCTGGCTAATGCTAGCATGCTGTGAAGTGCCGGTGTCGTGCCCCACCGGCGACAAACAAACGTGTGTTTTATTATAAAGTTCGGCCCTTCACCGCGGCGAATCGATCGCTTTGATCCAGCTTTTGATCCAGTATCACTTCAGTCTGGAATGAAAACTTAAGTATGTTTCGAGTTTATCCGATTTAAACAGTATAACAGAGCAGGAACGGCTGTCGTTAACATGGCCCGGAAGAGGAAGTGTCCAAAATCCGGGGACTTCCGGTAAGCGTGATAATCCCCTATGATGATAGGAAGCAGAGCAAGCCTTCCTGATGAAGAAATACTACAGCAGAGATGATTTAATGAATGAATGTGTGATAGAAAAATTGAACAAGTACAGATTTGACAGAGGATGTGGTCGCAGTCATCGTGAGTTCACTTATTAATTGGGGCAAAGCTATGAACCAGAAAGCAGACATGCATGGGCGGAATCTGGGATACTTTTGGCACTTATGGCTCAGCACTGGCTGTGTTGTATGAGCCACAAGTGGTCCAGATGTTGGTTGTTTGTCTGGAAGTGGCCCTACTACGAGAAACCTTCCTTGTGGCAGTTTTGTTGTGGGCCACATGTGGTGGTCATGTAGATGAGTTTTGGCCACCACATGAACATTTAATCAACGCCATAAGTAGAGGCCATATTTGGAACCAAACATGTTGCTATCTGGATTGGCTTTCAGCCAGAAGTGACCATAGTTGGAGCTGGAGCGTAAAACCTGGTATCTTGTTGTTACTTATGTAATTAGTTCCTGAAATCATTTAAAAAATGCCCATAAAGTGAAAGGCAGACATTTCAGATCATCATCTGAGGCTGCTAATGGAGAACATTAGCATTTCCTGGTTGTAAAGACTGAACATGCCTCAGTATGTCTTCAAGATGTGAAAACAAGCTGTGCTCGAATTGGACACAAACCTAACTGGCATTCCTTGTACATCAATTCCTGGTGATCAGTTCTGCTCAATTCTGGCTCATCCCAAAGAAGTCTTGTTTTTATTCCTGGTGATATGTCAAAAACTGTCATCTGTCGGCCACAATATGTCAAACATCATCTCCTACTGGCAACAAATGGTCAAAAAACATCATCTATTAGTGATAATTTGATCATTTGTCAGAAACAATTGCTTACTGGCCACATAAATTTGTCCAACTCTTCCATATCTCTTTCAATCAGTACAACTTCAGCTGCGGTGCCTGGTGTTGAGTCTATAACATCAATTGTAGGATAACATCATCCAGTGTTGTATATTGTTCCAGTTTATCCACATCTCCCTAGAGCATTGATTTTCTTGTCTTTCTTCATAATTTTAGCTTTTAGTTAACACATTTCTTCCATTAGAGTTCACCGTTTATTGTTTTGCTATCTTAGATAACTGTCCAGACACAGAATTTAATAAGACTTTGATCTCCTCCAGCTCTTCATCAGTTGCCTGAATCTACTTTGGAGGAATAATGGGAAAATATTAAAAAAAAAAAAAAAAACAGTACTTATAGACTACAGTTGGTCAAAAACCATCTACAGACAAAAATAGTCAAATACCAGTTTGTTGGCAAATGGTCAAAAATTGATCTATTGGCAATATATAGTCAAAAACAATCATTTCCTGACCACAAATGGTCAAAACCCAACAGCTATTGTTGGCAAACTGTAAAAAAAAACAGATATCTATTGGCAATTGATAGTAAAAAAAAAACATCAGTTACTGGTCACAGATTGTCAAAAAACCAACAGTTATTGTTGGCAAATGGTCAAAAAACAGATATCTATTGCCAATTAACAGTAAGAAAAAAACAGTTACGATAAAAAAAAAAAAAAAACAAATTAAGGAAAAAAAAAAAAAGGGGAGGGGGAAGAAGAAAAAAACGAAAAGAAAAAAAAAAAAAAAGTGGTCAAAAACCTGAAAGATTTTGAAAGTAAAAACCATCATTTACTGGCCACAAATGGTCAAAAACCAACAGCTTTTGTTGGCAAATGGTCAAAAACCTGAAATATTTTGGCAATAAATAGTCAAAAACCATCATTTACTGGCCACAAATGATCAAAAACCAACAGCTTTTGTTGGCAAATGGTCAAAAACCTGAAATATTTTGGCAATAAATAGTCAAAAACCATCATTTACTGGCCACAAATGATCAAAAACCAACAGCTTTTGTTGGCAAATGGTAAAAAAAAAAAAAAAAAAACAATATATATTGGCAATTAATACTGGCCAGACTGTCAAAAACCAACAGCTATTGTTAGCAAATGGTCATAAACCATCATCTTCTGGTAGAACCCCCCCCCCCCCCCAAAACGTTTTAGAAAGGAAAGATGATTATGAGTAAGACTATAAATCGAGTAGGAAATGGAAAAAAAAGCATAAATTCTTTAAGATGAAACCTGGAAGACAATCATCTCTTTGAGACAGAAAGTTACAGATGTGTACTTAACCAGAAAAACTGATTTGCCACAAATGTTTATAATAGACAAAATTAGGAAGGATATTAGTTTAAATTGGTTCTGAATCATGTAAAGTACACCATAACTTGAAATAAAAGATTTTTCATTAAATGTAATTGTTCTATAACTTTTACAATTTCACTTCTAAGCTTTTGTTCGTTGCCATCGGGAACAGAAAAGCTTTAAAAATGACTGAAAAACAGCGAGGGGAAGCAAGTAAGAGAAAAGTCTTGAAAGCTTTCTGACCCAGATCCAAGTTAATTTGCCAAGTTGTACTTTGAGTTGATTAAAGTGACCTCTGCCAGCAGTGTGACACCCACAGCTTCATAATTATTCTGTCTGGGAATGATCACGTAGAGGGCAGAAAGGAGAAGGTGTCCAAGCTGATCGCTCTCAGCAAACCTTTGCTCCTTTTAGAAAGACTTCTTTAACACACGTTTACTGGTCTTAATCTTTTTTTTTTCTAGAGAAAAGGTGCTTAGCTGTATTTCATGGTGTGCTTGGGCCTTGCTTTTAAGAAGATGAAAATGTATAACTTCACTGTTTTGATAGAGTTCATTGCCAAAGTACATTGGCTCCTTTTTTTTTTTTTAAACCAATTCCGTTCTCCCCAATCCACTTTTCAATTTTTATTATGGGTTTTTCAACCTGCTCCACTATAGCTTCTCCTTATTACATTACTATTAATGTGCTCAGATATTAATATTTGTTTTGCAAGTCCTTAGTCGGCTAAAATGTGTATCCAGTAAATCACAAATATTCCAGATGACAATAAACTTTAATCCTAAATCTCCCCAAATCACACATCTAGTCATTTTGTAGCCTTGCAGTGCCTTCAAATGTCCACATAGGGGCGCTGCTCCACAATTATTAACAACAGCTGATAGCAAGCATACATTGGCTTATTAATTATATGTGTCAAATCATATTGATCCCTTTTAATTGGAAATATGTAGTATTGAAAAGAAACTTAAATATTTTAATGGACAAAGTGTCTTGTGATGTGAGCAAGATTGAAAAACCTGTCTTCCAGAGTCTGGAGAGCTGCATTCAAATCTTTTCGTTGGAAATGCAGTTATACTGAAAATATTAAGTTAAACATTTTTTTGATTTTGTCGATCTATTAATTAATTTCAGCATTTTGTAATCAGTGACATGAAAAAAGTATATTTGTAATATTAATGGTGTTTGAGCCACACAATCTTAATGTATTTTTATGCTAATAACATTATGTCATTTATTTATCCATCATACTCCGTCTTGAACTGACTTTTCTTTTCTTTTACCTTATTATTTTCTTTTGAGTTCTCCTCTGTAGTTTGCTTGTCACCCAGTATTATCATATCACATGGTTACCATATTCTAACATGCTACTACTTATATTTCTCCTGTTATGAATAGTTTTTGTTTTCCTTCACTTCACAGTGTGAGCTTTACAAATTGCTCCTCAGGAACAAATAGTATTTTTGAATTTGAGAAATGAAAGATTGCAGCTTTAAAGTGGAATATTTATCAATTTTATTGTCATCTATCTATCTAAATTATATATACATATATATTTGGGGTGCAACATGTATTCGTCTCAAACTATCAATACAGGTGTGAATCAAACTGTGGCCACCTTGTATGGAATATCGAATAAAGAATTTTTTATTTATTTTTATCAACTTGTCTTCCAATGATGACCTCTGTGTTGAAAAACTCAGTGGATCTGTATTCAATTACACACAGATCTGGTGTTTGGAACTACTTTGGTTTTGAAGTATGACCCTGATGGTTAGCTGCTGTGCATAAAAGCAAATTGGGATAAAAAGGCGTGAAAAGTTTGGGTTTGTATCAAAGAAGTATCAAACCGTGACATCTAAGTATCGAAAACTGAACCGTGGATTTTTTTGTATTATTGCACCCCTCATGTGTGCGTGTACAGGTATGTATATATACATACATATAAATATATATGTATGTATATATACAGGACTGTCTCAGAAAATTACAATATTTGATTAAAGTTCTATATTATCTGTAATGCAATTAAAAAAAAACCTGAAATTGTTTTAATATTGCTGATTATAGGATACAGCTTAAGAAAACTCAAATATCCATCTCAAAATATTAGAATATGATGAATTCAAATTTTTTGAGACAGTCCTGTTTATGTACATATATATGAATTAGTACTGAACCATCCAATACAAGTGTGCTTCGAACCGTGACTACCATGTATCAAATATCGAACAATACAGTTTTTAATTTATTTGATCAACTTGTTTTCTAAAAATGACCTCTGTGTTGCAAAAACTCAGTGGATCTGCGTTTGACTACATTCAGGTCTCACATTTGGAACTACTTTGGTTTCAACGTTAAAGACACACAACGGAACTTCGAGCAGTTTTCTCAGCGACGCGCCGTCTATCGGCGGCTAAACTAGCATCCATCTTCATCGCACCTGTACTGTGATTCACTCCAGCCAGTAAAAGACAGTCTTATCTTGACTCTTGTTCTGTCCCTTCCTCTCTGTCTTTCTGTCTCTTCCTCGCGTTTCTTTACCGAATCTGACATGATGCATTCAAAACAGCCGCTGTGTTCATACCTGATTCATATCTGTTTGCTAGTAAGTGATGCAGTGCGCAACCAATAGTCTGCTACAACGTCACAGTCGTGTCCCGGATAGAGAAGTTACATACTGCTGTTTCTGAGCTCCGGGACGCCGCTGGGCAGTGATGGCTTGAAAATGCGCATAATGAACGTTGCTGTGTCATTAAAACAAGTCAGAAATGGATATTTTTAAGGTCTGAAAGTTACGTTGTGTGTCTTTAAGTATGACCCTGACTATAAGCTTTTTTTGTTTTTATTGAAAAAGTATTGAACCGTGATACTTAAGTATCGAACTGAACTGTCGATTTTTTTGTATGAGCCTCCTGTCGGTATCGCTCTATGACCTTAAAACTGAGTATCGGACATCGACCACCCAACCGATATTTAACCGATCAGGCTGCTGTTTCTAAAGTCTAAATAAAAACAAAAACTTCTTCTTCTTCAAAAACCTCTTTTTTACAGACTTTAAAACTTCTAAAGAAAGTTTCTTTTGGGATGTTCTGTGTGAACGGAGTTTAGACACGGTCATTTGTGTAAATAACCTAATATTAGGGCTGGGCAAAAATATCAATACACTGAAATATCGTGATATTTTCATATGCAGATTTCATATTGATATTTTAAAACGTGATATTGATCTATTTTACCTACGAAATCTCACAAGATTTCTTTGTTTTCTTATAAAATCTTGCAAGATTTCACGAAAACCCATAAGATTTCCTAACAGAACGACAAAATCTTGCGAGATTTCGTCAGTAAAATAGATCAATACCGCATTTTGAAATATCGCTATGATATCAGCATATGAAAATATGCAGTATTTCAGTGTATCAATATAACACAAGTTGAGGTATTTTCTGATGTGAATCCATCTCAAAGAGCATAACTTTGACTGTGATAACTTCTTTCCGCAGTAGAGATGTGTAAAGTGGTGTTTTCTTTTTGAAAGTGGGTCACCAGCGATAAGAAATTGTAAGACTAGAGGAGGGTAGCTCTCATATTTCCCCAGCAGTTGACCAGCAGTGGTATAATTGATCGGACGGGGTGTGAATGGCCGCTCTTCAGCAGCCAATGGCTGCGCACCGGATGCGAGATATCCGCTGCAACAACAAGCACTCTGTTCCCCCCTTCAGCTTGACGCCATGTACAGCCCAAATCCCGACCTCCTCTCCGGAAAGACAGAGAGAGAGGGGGGGGGGGGAGAAAGAGAGAGAGAGAGAGGAGAAAAAAACACACAACACACGAGAAAAAGTACTCGCAACCCCTCTGAGTCTGTCGGATAAAACACACCGAGTCAAAAAGTACTTCTGAGCTGGACTTTTGCCTTTTCTTCCACTCCTCTTAGAGCTGAGCAGAGTTTCCTCCGGGACGGTCAATGATTCAAGTTTTCGCGTGCTTGAATGCCTCGTGCTCTCGCGCAGAACATGGGATTTACGCCTTAGAGCTGCTTTTCACCAGAACGCGCTCCAGCTGGAAACTTTATCAATGGATTTTACCGACGGTTTTCCCGACTGAGCTGGAGCAGGGGATAAGCTGGAGCCCAGTTTGGACTCATTTTACCTAAACGGGAGCTGAAGTGTCGGAAGCACGGTGAGTGGACGGATTTTCGCAGCACACATTAAAAATGAACGTTTTTAGAACTAATTATGCGCATTTAGTGGCTGAAGTTGGTCCGTAAATGCATCATTCTCTATGCATTTTACGCATATTTTGAGACACTATGCTCCAGAATCGCTTTGCTTCAGGTCATAATATGATTGTAATAACAGAGGGGGGGTTGTTTAGGCACTTTTTGAGCCACGACTATTTTAACTGAAATTAAATATTCTTATACTTTTATTTGTTTTAGGCATTTAACGCCAGTTTATTTACTTATAAGCCCCCACAGCTATAGTTTTAAAATAAGAATTGCACGTGTGCTCATACGTGCGTCCACTCACACCCCTTTTTAGCTTTTATTACACTTTTTATTTCCCCCCCATTTCCTGTATAACGGATGTATTGATCCCTCATACAACTTGAATGCAAGTTGTGCATTGTATGCAACTTCCGGCGGCGCCATAGTTGCCAGTTTTTTAATAACCAACTTGTCAATTTCTTTGCACACTCCAGTTCCCCCCGGCTCACGCACAGTCCTCCCACCCACCATGACCAACACAGCCTGCTCTCAAACCCTCTGAATAGACTAGGGGGCCTCTGATAGGCTACGATCTGAGCGTGCCTTCAAGCCCTTCAAGCAGCTCATAAAACCATAAGAACCCTCATGGATGCTCACAGATGCTTCCTCCCCCCTTGTTGTTCCCCCCGACCCCAACACCGCTCATCCCCTCACACATGGGCTCTTTCAAACTTCTGTCTTGTCGCTCTTCTACTTTTCAGCTGATAAAATGTGGTGGAAAAGGGCAAGTTGCTGCTGGCCATTAGTCATGCAACAAACAAAAGCCCCTCATGTATTGTCATTGAAGAGGGGGTTGCTCACGCCCCCCTCCCACCACCAAGATAGCATTTGCAATCTAATCAGGAAGAATTATGGCACACACTCTCAGTTTTTCCTTTTGCTGCGATAAGTTCAAGACGTTGCTCAAACTTAAGCAACCATCAAGTTCCTCATTTCTTGCTCTTTTCTTCAGCTTTCCATGGTTACGTTATCGCTCTGACCTGTATCGGCCTTTTGGTACGGTGTCTTACTTCCCTCTGACACTCAATAAACCCATGCGAAATACCGAATGATCTCCTGCATTCACCCTCTGAAAGAGTGAAAATGTTGACCCCATTTTTCACTGGATGACATATTCGAATAGTTTATTTTATCTTAGCCACCCACAGATAAGCTAAGTATTTTCAGGGGGAGGCCTTTTGAGGCGGAAAGATTTGAGGAAGTGTACATGAGTGGTAACAAAAGCCTTGTGGGGATATTATTTCTAGAGTAAATAAGCTTTTACGAGTGATTTTTAGTCACTTGGGTTGAGGTTAGTCATTGCTGTGCTGAACATGTCGGGGAACAGGAAGTTTTGACAAACAACTGGCTGGAAAGCATCTAAACTCAAATAAAGCCTGGCTGTGGAGCTCGCTCCAGCCTTGGGCAAACAAACTTTCCTGTTTTTGACGGTACACAAAGACCCTCTGTAGCGGTGGCTCCAGAGACTCCCTCTCAAGTCGGAGTAAGCCTGAATCTGGAAGCCCAAACAGACTCGTGCCTCAGGAAGTGCAATCAAACAGGCCCATCTTTCCTCACGGCGCTTATTTCCATACCGGCTCGTACGGTTATCAGTGATAATTTGCATGGCATCATTTGCATGGCTGGCCCGTTGCAGGAATAAACCGTGCCTTTCTTTTCCAGGACTTCAGATGTGTCCCCTGCCAGCCAGAGTGGCCCTTCAGTCCCGAGATGGATTCCAGAAGTCAGAACGACAGCGACGGGGGAGGAGGGCGTCTTGGGTGGTCGCCGTTATCGACTGGGTCGTCCAGCACGCCGCATGACGAAGGGAGACCGCAACCGCGCCCTCTGCAGACCATCGATGGTCCACAGGATCCTGGGCTGAGCAGTGGGCAACCTCAGCATGCTCCACCAGTCCTGTCTCTGGATCAGATTCGAGTAACTGGGAGCAGTAATAAGTACACGGAAGGGCCGACACTTGCTCAAAGGTCTCCAGGTGCGCAGCAGCATAAGAGCGACTTGGTTAGTTCAGCTGGTTCAAGGACAAGCGGACAGCAGGACACTAACCTCCGCAACCTGAATTTATCGGCTCAGCATCGAAACACAAATACTTCCCCCTCTTCCAGGGAGGGTGCGCTGCGATCCTCCAGTGCCGAGGACTCCCAGAGCAGCATCAGGACCAGCGTGGGGAGCGCTTCCTCAGGCCAGAGGCTTCTCATCAGCCCAGCAAGCGGCGACCAGATAATACGAATCCAGCCAAAACGCTCCGAGCTGAGTTCCGAGGAGCTGAAACCCTTGAACAGCGAGTGCAGGGCGGTGGTGGCCGTGCCGGGCAGCAGGTCCTCAAAGAATCAAGACAAACACTCCAACAAATGCGAGGACTGCGGCCGGTGTAAGTGCAAAGAGTGCAGCCGCCCTCGGATGCTCCCGTCCTGCTGGACGTGCGGCCGGCGGTGCGTGTGCTCGGCGGAGAACGTGGTGGAGTACGGCACGTGCGTCTGCTGCATCAAGGCGCTCTTCTACCACTGCTCCAGCGACGACGAGGACACCTGCGCCGACAAGCCCTTCTCGTGCTCGCAAACCCAACGCTGCGTCCGCTGGAGCATCGTGTCCGTGATCGCCGTGTTCTTCCCCTGTCTGCTGTGCTACCTCCCGGGTAAAGGATGCGTGGCGATGTGCCAGAGCTGCTATGACCGAGTCACACGGCCCGGCTGCCGGTGCAGGAACCCAAACCGAATCCACTACGAGGATGATTGCAAGCCAACGTAGACTATTTCTGCCGCCAACGGTCAGACAGACTCCACGCTGACTGAACTGATAGATGTATAGTTGTGTGCTTTAGAGCAATCTAATAATACAGTCGCGCTTGAGTTTTTGTCTTCAAGTCCACCACATCTGCCCAGGACGGCCTTGGATTCTTAACTTGCAAGGCAGGTTGACAAAAACATTCCTACTAAAGGCACTGGAGGTGCGTTCACTTACCTTAGCATTAGGAGTTTCACTTGAAAGGTAAACCAAAACAAGCGCTCTGCATTTTAAGGTATGAAGAAGTATTCAACTACTGTTTTATCCTCAGAAATAATCTTTTCACTCAAGTGCCCTGATGTTGTCATTGCTAATAGAGTCCAAACAGATAGCCTTGTTTTTTAACTTTTAATACAACTTATATTCTAAGAGCAGACTCCTGTTACTAACTGTATGCAACGTAGTCAATGAAACCTGTATGTACATTAGAAAACGAGCTTGACAGATGTTTATTTTTGTACATATAATACTTCAACTGTGAAAAGATTTCTGCCACGAGAGGCACTTTGATGAATCTGCATTTATACAGACTTGGTAAACTTTCATTCGTACAATTTACTTTTTTTTTTTTTTGTCCTTACATTCACTGGAATGTATCTCAATCATTTTTATGTAATTTACAAAGGAAAAGATCTTATCCCTTCGACTTGTAAATTGTACAGTGTCCTTATATGAAAAATTTATTTTCTAATTCTGACGTTTAGTGTAAAGTTTAAAAAAATTCTATATTTATTTGAAGGTTTTATTATTTTATAATGAAAAATATTTATTTTGAGAAAGCATTGTTAAATGTGTCACCTCTGCAGATTTGAGATGACTTGTAGGAGTGTCAAAGCTGGATGAATAGCTCACTATGGATTAGAATACAAATATATTAACGTTTGAAATTAAACAGCCTTGAATTGAGTATTTCTTCACAATTTTTTATGAATTTTTGCAACTTTTCATTGGTGTTTTACCCCTTTGACTGTGTCTCTGCAACCACAAGGTCTTTTTTGCATTAGGGATGGGCAAATCGATACCCTGGAGTCGATACCAGCCAGACTAAATATCGGATTTGATACTTTCTTGAGTATTACGATACCACTGTACACATACAAAAATGCAAGGCAATGAAATTATGTGTGAAAGCAGCCAGATTCTTGCTTCTGTGTCACATGATGGTGGTAGCCAATCAGATGTCATGATGATGCTGCTACTGTTAGTGATGATGATGATGTTTTGGTATTTTTCAGGACTTTAATGCAGGTTGTTGCACATTATGTTTTGGTTAATTTATACTATAACTATTTTCCACTGAACAAATTTAAATAATCTTAACCTGTACATAAATTATTTGGTAACCGAAAGAAGTTTTTAATCTTATTTTTGTTTAATCCACTCATCAATATAATTATGAATTTTCTCTTCAGCACTTCTATTATCAGGGTTTACTTTTGTCTAATATCGCCTTTGCATTCAAGATATTAAGTCTGAACAATCGTGATTTTCTTTTAAGAGACAAAAAGTACCATAAACTACTGGTTTTGTTTCGACTGGAAGAATTGTGGGTATTGCCCATCCTTATTTTGAATACTTTAGTAAGAAAAAAATCAGTTTTCACCAGTGTTACTAGTGAATGAATGAAGATGGCACATGGCAAAAACTGAATAAGTTTCAGGCTTGCCTAAAAAATTTAATCAAACCCTTTCAGGATGAATATAAATAATCTTTGTCAGATCATAGTCCTGTATGTGGACGTCATCTCTGCAAAGGCCAACTCTGATTTAAGCAAAGTTGGACAAAATTAGAGAAGTTTTTCAGGTGAGGTCCACAAATCGCCATTTTTAAAGGGATGCAGAGACATAATGAGTCACTGAAATCAAACCAACGTATATTGGAAGGGTTTAAAAGAAATTCTTTTAGGGATGCACAGTATGATCAGTATCGGTCTATATTGGCCTTAAAACTGAGTATCGGACATTGGCCACACCATTGATATTTAACCGATCAGCCAGCTGTTTCTAAAGTCTAAAAAACCCCCAAACTTCTTTTTTTTACAGACTTTCAAACTTCTAAAGACAGTTTCTTTTACGATGTTCTGTGTGAACAGAGTTTATACATGGTTTTTTGCATAAATAACCAAATATCTCCTGTTTATGGGTATTTGTTTTTTGTTTGTTTTTTTCTCAGGGAGAAGAAAATCCAGGTGGTTCTATGATATAAGGCACGTATCCTATTAGTTTTGTTCGAACAACTATTAAGTTTGACTTGTTCTACACAAGTTGAGGTATTTTTTCAAATTTTGCACAAGAAATTAACATTACATTTATTTTTCAGCTTTAATATCGGTATCAATATCGGTTATTGGCCACATGAGTTTTAAAATATCGGCATATGGGATATCGGCTAAAATTCCAATATTGTGCATCCCTAATTCCTTTCCCCTACGATGCTGAGAGTTTACATTTTAGACTCCAGCTCTCAGACTCTGTCATCAAACATCCTGTGGTGTTTCTGTCATCATTGTTGAAGGAAATCAAAGGACACCTGTGGCACTTCTTCAGAAAGACATCTGGCTCTGAAGTTGCGCACACTTTTGTTACAGCAGCGTCTTTTTCATTTTATAAATCAAAAACTCCACCTGCGTCTTTGCAAATATGCATTCACGTAAGCCTGCTATTACACTCTGGCCTGGGCTTCGTGTTCTTTCAAACACAATCCTCTGGATCCTGCAGATACAAGACCCATTTTTTCTTCCTTTTTTTTTTTTTTTTTTTTAATCAAAGGTTTGTTCAGGAATTCCTTGGTTTTGAATGTCCCTGCAGGCGAAACCTAAGCCTGAAACATAAAGCTCCTGACACTTGTTGACAGCATACGGACGTGTTTGCAGCACGGTATGCATTCAGAGCCGTGATTGACGCGCTGAGGCCCAACCTGCTCTCACTTGTTTGTTATTCATCCCCAGCCTTTGACTGATGAGGGTGGTTGTTTTACATAATTATCAACTTTCACCTATTTTTTTTTTTTTTCCCAGAAAGTGGTCAGGGAGATGGAAACATAACGGGCAGAATCCCATTAGAGACAGAAAAGGCAGTGTTGATCTTGTGTTTAGTCTTAATCTTTCCAGTCGCAGCCCTCCTCTCTCCTTCTATTGTCCCAGCTGTGAATGAAGAGGGGAAGGGTGAGCGAGGAAGGGGGGTTAGGTTGTTAGGAAGAGGGAGCGCAAAGGGTTAAAAGCATCACTTTGAATGACAAAGACCTAACAGTTTACCCCCATATTCAGCCCGGCATGCATTCATCCTGTTCTCAATAGTCGGGGGGTTATTTTGGCTCCCTAACGCTCCTCTCGGCTACCTGCTCCTACTTGGTATTCCCATAGGGAGATGCTTGTGTTGTTTGGGGGGGACAGAGAGGGCACGCTGTGGTGTTGAATAAAATAGATGCCCTAACTGCATGATATGCAATTTTAAAATAAAAGTCAAGTCCATAATTTCTGCTCCTTTTTCTAGCGATATTAACATCAAAGATGCATTTTGGGAGCATGTTCAAAAAGTATATTTGATTATTTCAATGTTATTTGGCTGAAATTGTGCAAAAAAAGCAAATTTAAAGCCATAATCCTTCTGTTTATGTCCAAGAAAGACATATCTGATCCATAAGCATGTTTAGAAATCGAAAAATTCTGCTGCAAAGATTGTTTTTCCACCCAGCAGTTGCGGTAATTTGGCAGCAGAGAGTAACAGGAGGAGGACGGGATGTGAATTGGAAGAAGAAGAAGAAAAAAAAAAAGGCCCAGAACGGCTCTCTTTGTTGGTTTTAGCCACCGTGGCCCCTGCGGTTCATGGCGGCTGTGGGGCAGAGCAGCCTATTCACCCTGCTCACCAAGGCAGAACGCAGCACAGGAAGACAGGAAGGAAGCAAGGCTATTCTTCATGGAGGCATTGTCTGTCTGTCTGACGGCCAGGCTTAAGCAATCAAACAGCACTGTGAGGGACGGAGGGAGAGGGGCTGCAGGGCGATGACGGAGATGTGCACCAGCCTGCAAAAACAGTTGGAAAGATTACGAAGGAATAAAGCAGGATTCCATGCAGCACAAGCTTATGCTTCAGTTTACTTTTTATAGTGAAACTTGGAATGTGATGCACACAGATGATGTTAGATAATCAAAATTTATGAAGAAATTTATAACTACAACACACAGAAGTGCTGCAAAGATTAAAAACTTTAGACATCTTAAACTATACATTCATATCTGTATTGTTCAGTTATTTACATTAAACAAAAATAGATGCATTTCTTTTTTTCTGTATCTTTAATCTTGCATTTGATTTATTCAATATAGAATGTAGGGATGAACGATATTGGAACTTTGGCCGATATCCGATATGCCGATATTTCAAAACTCATCTGGCCGATAACTGATATTGATACCGATATTGAAGCTGAAAAATAAATGATGTAATATTCATTCCTTGTGCAAAATGAGAAAAATACCTTAACTTGTGTTAACAAGTCAAACTAATAGGATATGTGCGTTATATCATAGAACCACCTGGATTTTCAAACAAAAAACAATACCCATAGACGGGAGATATTTGGTTATTTACACAAAAGACCGTGTACAAACTGTGTTCACATAGAATATCCTAAAAGAAACTGTCTTTAGAAGGTTTAAAGTCTTAAAAGAAGTTTTTGAAGAAGAAAAAGTTTGGGGGTTTTTAGACTTTAGAAACAGCGGCCTGATCAGTGAAATTTCGGTGGGTTGGCCGATGTCCGATACTCAGTTTTAAGGCTGATACCGATAAGGGGGCTGATTATATTGTGCATTCCTAATATAATCCAGATTCCAATCTTTTTTAGTCCAGTTTGCAATTGAACTTTGAACGCCTCTTACATCACTTTGTTTAAATCGTACCACATGAAGTACAAAAATTTAAATTACTGCTAAAATTTGATGTTTATCCATCTGATTGTCAAGAAAATTTGAAATAGCTGTTCTGAAATGCTTATAGGAGAAGATACACAAGCAAAAACATGCAAGAGAAAACTGCACTTACGGAGTCATAATAAAGGTAAATATCTGGCTATATGTGCTGCTACTGAAGAATGGATGAAGACGGCACAAAGCAAAAATGAAAAAAGTTTTCGGCTTGACTGAGAAAGCAAAACAAACACAGAAAAAACATAAATAACATCCAAGAAATCATACTAAAAGTACAAAAGAAAAAGTAAAGGGAGTATTTAGAGTTTTGTTACGTGTAAAGATCAGTTTATGTGAATAAATGAAGCAAAAATTAAGACTTTCAGCCTTATTTAACCACAGTTGCGACATCATGTGTCTCTTGGTTGTAGTTGCAATGGCAAAAAAAGAGAACTCCAGCTGTTTGGGTGCCAGGCTCGCTGCCAATATGTAAAGGAACCAGCAGCCTGCACCATGACCAACGGATATCGCAGAGTTTAACTGACAGCTAACATTTGCTAAGTTAGCAAGTGAGTTAGCTTGCCGATCCAAGAGGAAAGCAGCCATTTCCACGTTTTTCATGCTGTGAAAATGTTTTTATTTGGGTCAATCTAGTGTAGCTTCACCTAAATTTAATGTTTTTGCTCCTCTCAGGTCATTCCTGTCCTGAGACGGATAGTGATATCTCCAAGGCTCTGAAGCAGCTGTTTGACTTGCTAACGCCACCATTTTTCACAGTGCCAGCCAAGCTGTGCCCAACATACTATTGCAACATAGAGACCATATTTGGTAACCCGCAATGGCAGCTTGTGTTGACCTGTAAGTGAAACACAATGCCATTGTCGAACCCCTTGAAATAAAAAATATATATATATTTATTTTCAGGCTAAATATAATTTTCTGAGGAAATGCTGTACTCCCATCCTGCATCCCTCCAAATACCTCGTGGAGGTATTATTATTATTACTACCAATATTATATATCGTATATATATTTCATATCTTAAATATAGCTTCTAATAAAATAAGTTCCATATTAAGCCTTTAAAGGTACAGTATGTAAGAATTAAAGACATCAAGCACTGTTGTGGATGTACGGTGGCTGTTAGTGGACAAAATCCTCACAGACATAATGATGTTCTCATCTGTGAGTGTATTCAGTGGTCTCAGGTAGGGGTGTGAAAAAATAATATCGCAATATTTTCATATGCCAAGATCATATCTGTATTTAAAAACGCGGTATCGATTAATTTTACCAATGAAATCTTGTGGGATTTCATGAAACACGAAATTTCATAAGAGAAAGCTAAAAATCTTGCAAGGTTTTGAAAAAGAACGATGAAATCTCGCAAAATTTCATTAGTAGATTTGATCAATACCACATTTTTAGATACAGATATTATATCGGCATATAAAAATATTGCGATATTTCAGTGTATCAATATTTTTACCACCCCTAGTCTCAGGTGTAGCTATGACTACAAGAAACTATTTTAAGACGTTATTCTAACTCCCATTAAACAAAGCTGGTACAGCAGTTTTAAAGTTCAGAGGTTTCTCACTTCACACACATTGTTTTGTCCATTCAGGGACGCTGTAGTAAAAATGGTGAAACAATATGGCAGCCTCCATATGTGCACCCCCCAACAAGTATATATAAATAACATATTCTAAGAAAATAAACACATAACAGTCATTCTAGTGCAGCGATTACACATAAATAGAAACACAGTTTTAAATTATATATCACATTTTTTTTGCCATTGACCTTTGATTTTTTACACACTGTACCTTTAAAGAAATGCAACACTTTCTGGATGATTATGAACGAGCTCCATGAAGTCATAGTTCAATATGAACAAAATTAGAGCTCTTAGTTCATACAGTTCAGGAGATGTCGCCAAAATGACCATTTTGGCCCAGTTTGGCACCATTGCTGCTTAGGTTTTAAAAGGTTAAGAGGATGCACATGAGGAAAAATAAAAGGCCCCCGTTAAATATAGGAGACAAATGGAGACAACTGTTGCAGCTTCACTAAACAAAGGTGTTTCCATCTTTATTTCCCACAGACTGAAAGTAGGTAAAGACTGAAAGTTCCTCCAGTAATTAAAGACTCTGTTAACAAAAAGTGTTCTTTTTCAAATTCTGCTGCTTCAATTAGACTTAAAAACGTAGCTGGGCCTTGTGGGATCCATTTAATCACCCAAATACTAACTGATTTCCCAATTTGTCAAGTCTTTCATGTTTTTTGGTAAAACTGAACCCTGATTCTAATGCTGTTACACAGCCAGCGCTATGTGGAGTAAACATCTGCCTCAAATCACATCAGAGAGCAGCAGATCGGAGATACGTGAACCTGAACCTGAACTCCTCCACCATAAACACACTGAACTTTTACAGATAATCTACTAAAGAGAAGCTCAATTTAGCCAGCTTTAATCTAAATTCAGACAGAAGACGCTTCTGAAAATATCATCCTGTTTACCTCAACCAGAAATAGTACATTTAATTAAAATCAAATCAGCTCCATGTGACTTTAGATGGAAAGTCAGTTTATTAAATTTACAGGAGCGATATACAGAGGTGGGTGTAAATAAAAAAAGAAGCAATCACACCCATCTCACTTCTAAATGTGAGAGGTTTTCCTAGAAGCTGAACCTTTTCTTGTTTCGTGGAGTGGGCGGCTGAAAGATGCATGCATGTCGAGCTCAAAGCTGAAAGTGCATCGCCCCACCTGACTGTGGTTTTACTTTCCACTCACTTTGTCCTTTGCAGAAAAAGAAAGAAAATGGCTAAATTTGCAACTGCATAAACCTTTCAGTTGATTTACAGCTTCAAGAGCATAAATGTGGCGCTAAAAGTCAGAAATCTAACACTTATGCAACACGCTCTGTCTCGGTGACAGCTGAACTACTGTTATGCCTTAAGGAGGAAGATTACAGCAAATAGAGGGAGCAAGAGAGAAACCAAAGAGTGCATCTGTCATAAAAGCTTAGCGAGTGTGAGAAAGATGGAGGGTGTGTGTGTGCAAAAAGAGGACAACCATGCAAGCAGCAGGCAAGTCTATGCACATAAAAAACTGGACCTGCAGGCGTGCATGTACGCCGATCACAAATGCATGTGTGTTCTTGCACACGTGTGTGTATCCTTCAGCGTAATCAAGTCTTTCTCCCAGATAATGAAGCCTGACTGGAGGCCTAAGTCTAATAGCAGCACTTAACTTCAATCCACCACAGGAAGTTGGCTCATCTGCACGCGTGTACGCACACACACACACACACACACGGAGTCAGTCCGTTGCTGACAGCCAGTGGATATTTGTTGGCGACACCATGGCTGCAAGGCTCTTTACAGCTTAGCGGCCAATTGTTGTTCACCCAGATCCACACACACACACGCACACACACTAAGAGCTTAGAGCTTCAGTTGTTATCCTGAAAGGCAATCCTGATCCCTCTGCTGCACAGTAGGACAGACACACATAAAAAGAGGAATTAGTGCGGTCTGACAGCTCACTATACCACATGGCATTTAGCGTGTGGATGTGTGCAGCGGTGGCAATTATGTGTGTGTTTTGGGAAGGTGCATGCACATGTGGCCGCATGTGTGTGTGCAATCATGGAGAGACTTTGAATTATATAGGAACGGTTTTGCACTGTGGAGAGAATAGCAGACATTTAGCATTTATAGCGAGAGAAGCCGGTTGGAGACTGACTACATGCTCAGAAGGATAGTTATTGTGCAAGAAAATTGAAACTTCGTGTTCACCCATAAACCAAGATTAAATCTGCACAAAATTGTTTCATATTTGCTTTTTCCACCAGATATCACATGCCTCTGACAGATACCATCAAATATCATTAGCATCAAAATAGCAGCTACTACTTCAGCACATGTCACTGACGCAAACAAATGTTAACTTTTCAAATCTGTGACGAACATTATTACTTGCATTTGGAGAATTGTTGAAAAAAAAAAAAGGATTTATTGTTCCCAAACAGTTATGTGGTGCCATGACATCATAAAATAATATTATTTGTTTTAACCGATGATAAACTCTACATGCTGACCAGTGCACGACACAGAAGAAGATTCTCAGAACTTTGAAGGCATAAATGCATCAAGTCCATAAGTTTACAAAGTGCTAGTATGACGGATTCTCACCCAAAAGGTTTACTGTGAGCTTCACGTTTGATTTTAACCCCAAAAAGTCCTGCAAGATCATCTATCCTGCAGGTTTCAGATATTTCCCTGCTCCAACACACCTGACTGAAGCGAATGGGTCAGATTGAAGAAGCTGACAAAAAGCTGTTGGAGCCATTTGATTTGAATCAGGTGTCAGGGTTCCCACTCATCCTGGAAAACCTGGAAAAAGAGAAAAACAGTAAAATGTCCTGGAAAATTATTTTTCCTCCCTCGGCTTTGTCGCCGCTTCGTCTCCACTTCAACTCATCTTTGATACCGCTTCCTCGCCGCTTCATCTCCGCTTCACCTCCGCTTCATCTCCGCTTCATCTCCGCTTCACCTCCGCTTCATCTCCGCTTCAACTCATCTTTGATACCGCTTCCTCGCCGCTTCATCTCCGCTTCACCTCCGCTTCATCTCCGCTTCAACTCATCTTTGATACCGCTTCCTCGCCGCTTCATCTCCGCTTCACCTCCGCTTCATCTCCGCTTCAACTCATCTTTGTTTCTGCTTCATCTCTGCTTCGTCAGGCCCCGGCCGCCAGGGGCCCACACCACAACCAAAGGATTGCAGAGCAGGACGCCTCAGCCACCCCGACAAGAGGGCTCCCCAATGGCAGTAACCCCACAACTCTGCTAAGTAATAAATGACTATAAAACTTTTATGGCCGAGCAAAATGTCGACTGGAAGTAGAGTTGTTTAGGCTACTTTCTTGTAGTGCACTTGGCTAATTGCATCATTTTGTGGCGCCTTTTGTTGTCGTCACTTCCTTTTATTGACTCACTGGCTGCCATTCACGTGTTTCCACGTTAATTGAGGGTTTTAATCGGGGGAGCTGTTTTAATCTCTGGCGGAGCTTGTCAGAGAGAACCAAGGGCTCATGATCATTTTTTCGGTAGTTTTCATCTAATCCAGCAGATGGCGGTGTCAGACAAGCTTAAAAAAACCTAACAGGAAGTGATGCGATTCTATGATGCTTCCTGTGTTACCTTGCTAACAGCTGTTAGCCAAGGAGTATGCTGGATTCTGCTGCGGGGGGGAAGAACATGGCGACCGGATGTAATCGAAGCAGTTTAGGAGGTGGATGAAGGAGGAAAGTTTGTGAAAAAAGTGATCGATGACAGAAAGTGACACGAGCGATCAAAAACACATCCTCTGATGGAAAAACAGCAGTGAAATGCGTCGATTGAAAGTGAAAGTAAGTCTACAGCACGCGGTTGTTTTCCGGGGGGGGGGGGGGGGGGGCGTGCGTGCGTGCGTGCACATTATGTTGCGAAACAAACTTGTTGTGACTTATTTAGCTAGTAAATAATTATTTACTAGCCAAAACTCTTTTCTCAGTGTTGTATTTGTTATTTCATAGAAGTAAAAAGCTGATCAGATGATGAAGGTGTCACTAAAGTAAAAAAATATTGGCATCAAAGACACTTTTCCACTTGAAGCGGACCTCAGCATTCAAAGCTAGTTTTCTTAGCTTTTTGGTCAGAAACAGGCATTTTCGCTGCAACAAACCCATGTTCTACTGCAGATTACTAAAGAATGGAAAAAGCCAGAAACAATTTTTTTTTCTGATAAAAGAAGAAAGTCTAAGCTTTCCTTTGGTACATTCGGTGTTTGTATTGGCATAGTACACAATATTCTGTGGATCTCCCAAAATCAGTGAAAATGCTTAAAAATCCTGGCAATATGGAGCGCTCTGCTCGGAAAAGGTCTGGCAGTCAATGAGTTAAATGGTTATCCATAGTGCTTCCCCATCGGGCTGGGATTTACATTCCCCTTAAAGGAGTGATGACATAGAGTTAAAAACTAGTTTATGTTGTTGGTATTATTTTATATATAAAAAAAAAAAAAAAGTATTTTTTTAGGGGTTATTTTTAACCACATCCCTTTTTAATAAAGGTGGATAATATATTTCGAGACATTATTTATTATTCTACATTTTATTTGTTATATTTTATTGAGAATTGAGGGGGGTTTTAAAAAATAAGGGATTAAAGGAGAATATAAAAAAAAATAAAAAAAAAAAAACAAGAACAGGTGGCCCCCCTGTTTGAGAATTTTTTTAACTAAAACGAAAAAAAAAAAAAAAAGAGGGGAGGGGAGGGGGAGGGGGGGGAAAAAAAGAGGGAGGGGGGGGGGGGGGGGGGTTTAATAAAAAAAAAAAAAAAAAAAAACCTTAAAAAGGGAAAAAAAAATAACACCCCCCCCACACCACAAAAAAAAAACCAAACCCAAAAAAAAAGGGGGCTTAACAAATAAGGGCCCCTTAAAGGATCACTTTCCTTTTTTCAACCTGGACCTTATTTGTAGGAGTTCATATGTGCATTTACTCACAAAATTTCTTATCACTTCACAATATTTTGTTGAGTTGCCCTTTGGCATACATCTGTACAATGGGAGAGACGGGGCAGCCTCTATATAAGGCATTATCTTTAGCAAAACTCCTTCTTCATCAATGCTTTAAGTAGATTGAACGAACAAATGAGTACTATTGTTGGTGTCTGGGTTGCAAGCGGCTTTTCTCAGCTGTTCAGCAGCAGGGCGCATCAGGGACACGCGCGGACTGGACAGTACAGTGAAACTCCCAATAACTAACGGAGAGTTAACTCTGAACTCATAGGACAATAGTAGTCATTCATTCGTTCATTCTACTTAAAGTATTGGTGAAATGAAGAAGTTTTGCTGCAGCATAATGCCTTATGCTGCCCTGCCTCTCCCATTATATGGATGTACAGTGAAGGGCGACTCAACAAAATATCTTCCAAAGAAGTCAAAGTGACACAGAAATTTTACCGGCGAGTAAATGCACACATAAACTCCTAGAAAAATGGTCCAGGATGAAGAAAAAAAAAAAAAAAGAGTACCCTTTAAACACTGTATAAATTTGGCCAATAAGGGGTATTGAGCATGTTTGAGCACATACATCCTAGTCCAGCCTTTCTCAAACTTTTTTCAGCCAGGACACCTTTCAAAAGTGCATAAAATCTCAAGGCACCCCAGTGTAAAATATGATTAAAAACACTGCATAGTCTAAACGTAAATTTCCTACAGGCAGATCTGGTGGATGAAGGCCCGTATGAAGTAGTAAGCTGAGACTCCATTTCACAGTCATGTCCGGTTCAGGTGGGGATTTTCTTTATAGAAACGATCCATGATGCTGTTGCTTGTTCCTTGCTCTTTGTGAAATCAAATGTATTTTCGTGGTTAAATTAGGCTATAAAACAATGTGCTGCACAGTCTGGCCGTTACTGACAATGGGGACAGATATTTATGGTTATTTTTAGATATTTCTTTATCAAAAATGAATTTACAATTTGATCAGTCCATTCATATGTAAAAAAAAATGTTAAAGAATATATTCATGTATTCAAATTTATTTATATATGAAATGTCAGATTTTTTAAAATTAAACATCAGTCAGAATTTGTAATTTTTTGGCGGCCCCCACTTTGAGAAAGGCTGCCCTCGTCTACACCCCAGTGTAGACGTAGCCTCAGTCTCTTCTATTGCTTCTTCCAATGGCTGATTTTAGTTTATGCCCTCAATGGTGGTGGTGCAAATCCATTTAATAATTTTATATGGTACAGGCATATTTAAAAATTTTATACTTTTCAAAGGATAAAAATTTGAACTTTAACATCACATAGTAACAGATTAACCACCCAGCGTCCAACAGTACATTTAATTGACAAGTTAATCAAATGAGTTGTATTTGTGCTTTTGTCTCGACCACATCCTCCTGTCTATGCAGCTTCGAAGCTCTTCACTGGCCTGCTGCTAATTTCCAAGATGTTAGAGCGTCTACGTGTGGAAAGCTTGTTGGATCAGCAGAATCATCTTCAGTGGTGCTGAGTTGGATGGGAGAGTTTTACCTACTATCGTCATCAACACAAACAGGTTTTTAAATGACAGGAAACCTTTGCAAACCACAACTTACCTGGAAGCAAAATCACTTTCTGTGGAGGCATTGTATTTCTACAGTTTCATATTCAAGTTGAGGTTTTCTCCCGATGTTTTTGGACACAGTTTAAAGTCAACTTCTCCTTTTCCAGGTGTGATGCAACCATCTTTCTGACTAGTACTATTGTCTCCCAAATTATTCAAATTACAGCACAAGGAAATAGATTTGAAAGTCAAATCTTCAAACATACAGACACAGTTATGACACACAAGTCACGAAAGCTTATGTATTCCCTTCAGGCCCGAGCAGGCCTTCATGTTAGTGAAGAGTAAGGAGGAACTCCGCTGGGACATGACTATATATGTCTCCAATGTCATCCCTGTGATGTAAGCTGAAGAGGTGAGGCGAGAGGAGAGTGAGACCATGTGGAACAAAGCTGTGGAGGGAAAAGATATGATCAGGCTGTGTGCCATTCAGCTCCATTAAAAACAGATTTCCCCCTCTCCTTGGCTCAAACTCAGCGATGCCTTGGGTATGTCACAGAAGCTAAAAGACTGAAACTAAAGAGGGCTGCGCTGAGCTAAAACGGGTCATTGTGCGTGAAACACTGAAAGATATCACTTTTTTATGTGATTATAGTTCAATCTAAAACCATTGTTTTTATTACAGTAATCTGTAAAAGGAACCCAGATACCCCATTCAGCTTTAGTAAACAGAGATCTGGTGCTAATATTTTCGGTTGAGTATCACCTGCTACATACTGAGCAGTCTAAGGGTGCGTCCCAATCAAGTGGCAACCTGCGGTGGCCAACTATGAGGCTACCCGGAACGGAAGAAGTAATTTTTTTTAGTTCTTCCTTGATCCACTAGAGGCTGCAAAACAGACTCCTATGTAAAAAATGCCAACTTCACAGCAGAAATAAACATGTTTACAATCTGGTTCAAAAAGTCATTTTAGGTTTAATAGGTCAAGTTTACCTTCATGTCAACTGTGAAGAGGGTGAATTTTTTTTATAACTCATCTGTTTAGATGTTTTTAATCTTAAATTGCACATAATTAAGGGTGTGTCCTTTTGATTGACATGCGGCAGATCGGAAGCCCGGCCTGCCGACCGGTGGCTCATAGTTAGCTCCTTGTTTGCTCTCAGTAAGGTCTTAGTATGTTAGCCTTATGAGACCATCCTGATCTCACGAGCTTCAGGTTTTCACTCGCAGATCAGTCTGGCTACCTTCCGTTGTAGAGAATCTGGAGCAGTTCACCAGATGAACGTCCAATCAGCTTTGGCTTTGAGGCAGGTTGAGTTGTGACGCAACGAGAAGCGACAGTTCAGTCTAAACAACATGGCAGCTTCAGCGGATGAAGCTAGCGTCAGTGTGGCTATCGCCCGAGTTTTATCAGAATTACTGCCGACATGTTTCTTGTTTGCTGAGCTAACGAGCCGTTGCCGGCAGCAGCAAGAATAGCCTGGCTTGTGGTTGTTTTTGTCGTCGCTCTGTTAGTATGTCATATGCTTCGTTAATCTGATTGGTTGATTTGGCCCGTGACAGGTGTCTTATCCAATTAGGTAACCAGTATTGTCACCCCTTCCCAAAACTACTCTAACAGATGATTCCCAGATGGATATGTGGGAGAAAATCCATCTGAGTCAGGTTATCAGTTTGTAGCAGAGTAGCACAACAGCGGTTTTTAGTAAGTAATAAGTCTAAGCATGTCTTACCTTTACACCGCCACTTAGGGGGCTAATCTTTGTTAGCTTCTGTTAGTTTCGAGTTAGCTCGGTTAGTGTTTAGCCCAGAGTACGTCAGCTGTCAGTCATTTGCCCCACGGCTCGGAGCGGCCTTGCCTTTGCCCATTTTAGTATTTTCCTGTTGTGACGAACCATGTGACACGGCAAGATGGCGACAGTGGGACACTCCCAACTGGCTTCACTTTTAGCTCTTCAGAAACCAACGGGTGACATAGCGGAAGGTTCGTCCCTCTATTTTACCGGTCTATGGTCCCAATACACCCACTTGCCCTACTTTTTAGGCCTACCCCTAATTTTTGTGCGTTCCCGTGAAGGTAGTGCTGTCCCAATTCCTCTTTGCATGTAGGGGTAGTGGACATAACGAGGGGCGGTGAGTATGAATCTAGCCCTTCAGAGCGAGGGACATCAGATGCTGACTTGCTGAGGAAGGGACGGAGAAAAGGGAACAATAGCAAACTCCGGAGAGCGACAGGACTCGAAGAAGAAAACTCACAAATGTACATATGTACAGATTACAGTTTGTTCGTAACGTTATCCAGACTAGCCACGCTAGCTAGGCTAAAACACTGATGAAAAGCTTGCAAAGGCTTTTCAGCAGTTTACAAGAGACAACAGTCGTCAGTGGCGATGTCTTCTCTGTGTTAACTCTGTGTTGTTGCTGGGTGTGTTGTTATGGTGAGACGTATGTGCAAATGTCACCATGCAGTCGCTTACGTGCCTGAACGTAAATGCAGCAAGTGGCGTCCCAATTCCTAGGGAAGATTACAACCCCTACCCCTTGTGGCTTCATTTCGAGGGTGTAGTGATAGTGGGTGAGGGCCTAAGCCATCTGGTGTGTTGACTTTGAGCCAGACTATGCAACAGGGATATCATTAACTTGGCTTCAGAATCATGGTTTATGAAGACTGATGATTATCCACCTTATTCCTGAGCTAGCACATGTAGAAACGACTATGCGATCAACTTCCTGTGAGATACCGGAAAGAACGCTTCGCCATTGACTCACAGTGTAAGATGTAGCTTTGGCTAGCGGTTTAGTTGAACATTTCAACATGAGTATTCATAACATTTCTAAACAATTTTCCCCAGAAAAATGTACTTGCACGGTTCGGGAACACGTTGTGTGGTTCGTGGTTGTACTAACAAGCAGAGAAAGTTGAATTTGTGGCTACAACAGCGATTTGTAGAACATGCACCTCGGTTTTAGTAAGAGAGGCTGCAGGGCTCCAGACTGCGATGTAGTGGTCGCATTTTAGGACTAAAATATCATCTATTTTAAAGTAAATAAGATCGTATCTCACCTCTTTTAATAAAACACGACCAACCTTATTCCTCTGTAATACTCTGCTCCCCATCTCTGGAATTCCAGATCTCTGCAGTGGACTCCTTCCCTCTCTCCAAATCCAGACTCAACACTCCTGTACAGACGTCTGATTTCACCTAATTCCATGTACATTAATCCAATTTTGTTTTCTGTGTTCTGCTTAGTGTTTTAGTTTAATGTTTTGTCTGCTTTGTACAGTGTCCTTTGTGCTTTGATAAGGCGTCGGTCAAATTAAATGTATTTACTATTATTATTATTATTATTATTATGCACATTATTATTATTATGTAGGCACTGATAAACCTCGGAGCTTTTACGATTGCTCATTGCTTCACAGTCAGACGTGACAGAGCTAAGAAGTAGCTAAAGGCTGCTGTTTGTTATTTTTGGCCAGATCTTCATCATCCTCCTCCCCCTGTTGCAGGAGGCGGGGGGAATGTGACGTTGTCCTGTCCGAGCTGTGACAGCTGATGTTCCCACGTAGTTTACCTAAAAAGCTCGTAAAACGTGGAGTAGCGTGAACATCTAGCATGTAAATAAATGCCGGTTCCGGTCGAACCAGAAATTGCTTGCATATTTCATGCAAAGGCTCATGGGGCATTGAAATAAGGTGGGTAGTATCGGCGATTTGTTGGGTTTTTCTGAGCACAGCAGTGGCGTGAGCTGGAAGGTGCTAACGAAGGTGAAACCTGCAGGGTATAACAATTTATACTTTATTAATCATGAGTGGAAACATGGCTCTGTTTTTGACCCAGAGAGCCGTAGCGATGGGCATATCGATACCCTGGAGTCAACACTTTGATACCAGCCAAACAAAATATTGGATTCGATCAAGTCTTCTTCATCAGTAATTCTTGTTGCAGCGCTGCCTCTGGTGAAGACAGGAATTGTTATTCAAAAAGTTTGACTAAGTTGAGCGTGAACGCAAACTCAGACCAGAAGAATGTTGCAACCCCCAGCTGAACTACAAGTCTGGCAGACTATTGGGTGTGAATGCACCCGAAATGATGCTCTGTTGGTGTTCAGGGACCTAAAGTGTGCCAAGAAAATCTCCCCCACATCATTACATCATTGGCAGCCTGAAGCAGGATGGATCTCTGTCTTCATGATGTTTCCACCAAATTCAGAGCCTAGCATCTGAGGGTTGCAGCTGAAGATATTTGTGTTAACAAGCAATTTAACATGCAGACCTTATAAAGTAGCTGGCATGTCTATGTTTTAATTTTAAATTTAAGTGCGCTGTTTGAAATTCGAGGCAAACCTCCCCCATTCCTGATGCTCTCTCTGCCGGAGGAAATTGATCTCTTGAGTCTGTCAGGCAGCTATGAGAGTGCTGCAAGCCACAGGGTCTTGTTACCATTCACAGGTGCGGTACGCTGACAAGCACATGATGACAGCCGAGCCAAGCCAATGTGTGCCTCTGTGAGTTTCCATTATGTGCGCGAGTGTGTATGTTAGTGTGTTTTCCCGGCCTGAGGACAGAAATTTGTCAATGGTTGCAGAGATTGTCAACATACCTGAAATTCCTTCAGATTCCAAACAACCAGTCACAAGTTCGGGGGCTCATAACAAAGAGAGAGGCTTTCTGCCAAAGCTTTCCACTCTGCAACGAGCACAGGTGCAATCTTTCGCAAGATAAGGGCTCTTCTGTTCATGGGAACATGCTGCTGTGCAGCTATGATTTATGGAAAGGCTTCCAGGCAGTATGAGTATGTTGCTTTTGAGTGCAAATCTTTTTGAAAAGCGCAAATTTATTCTGTGGCACTGCTGATAATCACACCTGGTAACACGGTCTGAAGTCAGGTTGATGGGAAGTCATCAGTTCTTCTTGTCAGCAGAATTATGTGGTTATATAATATGGAATAATTTCACAGTTCATTCTTCTCAGAATACAGTAACATCGTTTAAAATCAAACCCAAATTGAAATGTGAATCAGAGACTTTTCTGCATCTTGAGGGGATGTATTTTCTGTCTTGTCACAGTGGATTATCGTGGTTCGTAATATTTCAATTTCAACATTCACATAATGAACACAGACACAAAAAGAGACGGTGAACATCCAGGGTTTTTTGTTCTTTCTTCTTCCAAGTCGCACAGTAATGATGACTGTGCAGTGGATGCAGTGTGTCAATCTCCACCCTTTCGCTTCAGATAGGTAAATATGGGACTCCAACAGAAAGGTCCAAAAAAAAGTAGGTCGGCTCAGATCGTATATTCTGGCACCCTTCCCCATTTTTGGCTGTGGACATGCAAAAAAAATGCGTACCTACCTGTCCTGTACATGACTCCCTGGTGAAAAGGAGGCTAACAGTCCCTCCCAATCAAAACCTAGCTCATTTGCTCAGAGAGTCTGGTTAGATTTGGGAGGTGAGAATCTAAGCTCTGGTTTGTCTAAAACCAGGTTTGCTTCCCAGCAACCAAATGCAGGAAACGGACTATAACCTATGTAGCAGGAACAGAAGTTGCCTAAACTGACTGAAAAACAAGATTTCTTTTCCTTCAGTAATCCTTAATGCCCCTTCAGATAAGGAGAGGATTACATTATTCAGAAGGTTTGGTTTGTTTAATCATAGACTTGGACTCGCTGGATCTTACAAACCCCAACTGAACAGATCTCAGTGGCACTGAGACCAGTAAACTATCAAGGCACAAGCCCACCAGGATAATCCCAAAAACCTCAGTTTGATTAAGGGAATGCTTTGACTTGACGATATAGAAAAAAAAGCATCTATAAAAACATTACATTGAACAATATCAGTTTATATTGCTAATTATTGAAATAAACATGTAGGGCATTTTTATGGCATGAGTTCTTGTTATTTTTCTGATTGTATCAGCTGATAGTAGCAGAATGTTTTTGGTAGTAACAATATTTTTGACCGAGCTACAGGGCACTTATACATATATACAGCGGGGGGAAAAAAGTATTGAACACGTCAACATTTTTCTCAGAAAATATATTTCTAGTAGAGCTATTGACAAGAAATTTTCAGCAGATATCGGCAACAACTCAAGTAATGCACACATACAATGAAATCCTAACATTTATGTCCATAAATTAAGTTATGTGTAATATAGTGAAATGACACAGGGAATAAGTATTGAACACATTTACTGAAATTTATTTAAAGGGGAAACTCAGTAACTTTTTTACCTCAATAAATGCTTTTCGGAATCCCCGTGGGGCTAAACAAAGTGTTTACGGAGCGATTCAATGTGCCCCCCCCTCCCGCCGGGGCCTCTGGCCTGCGAGCAGCTAAAAACAACTTTGCCTGCGCCGACCCGAGCAGAACTTGCGACAACAGAAACCGCTGTACGGTACTCAGGTCCCCTATCTACCGAGCTGCTTCCAGCTCTGATTTTAACCAGACTACCAGCGCTAATTCGAAGAAAACATTTCTTTAGCTTCACACCACCTAAACACGGCTCCTGGCTCTCATAACCAACTCTTTGCTGGACCAGAGTGATTCACGTAGCTGCGCTGCCTGGGCGCCGGGTGAAGCATCACTGCTTCAGGCTCAATAATCACTTGTCACGTCCGCAAAAAGTAAATAAAAGTTCGTATTCTTACCTGCTACTCGCCAACACCAGAGAAAAATATAATCCTCGGCATATTTACCCGCAAATCACGGGTAAAACGTCCCGTTTCAGAAAATACAGGACTTTGCTTTGAGTAGAGGGAGACGAGGTGCTGCTACCAACGCAGCAAAGTAGCATCAACAAGCTAGTAAACGCTTAGAAGTATATCCAGCGATCAAAATAGAGGAAAGACAGGTAGAGAAGCCGTCTGTGTGCTGTGGGGGTGTAAGGGGGGTTGAACACGACAGTGAAAGGACGCCACTAGGGGGAGCCCCGAGCTGAAGTTACTGAGTTCTGCTTTAATACTTTGTGCGAAAACTTTTGTTGGTGATTCCAGCCTCCAGACGCCTCCTGTATGGAGAAACCAGTGGAATATGTTACTCAGGTGTGATTTTGGTCCATTTTTTCACACAAATTGCCTTCAAATCTTCAAGGTTCTGGGGGTCTCTTCTGTGAACTCAGATCTTTCCAAAGATTTTCAATTGGATTCAAGTGGGGTGATTGACTGGTTCGTTCCAGCAGCTTTATCTTCTTCTTCTTAAACCAGGTGAGTGTTTCTTGGCTGTGTTGGGATGGTCGTCTTGCTGAAAGATCCAGCCTCTTTTCATCTTCAGCAGATTCTGGTCCAGAATGTATCTCTACTTTCCTCCATTCATTCTTCCTTCAATGATATGAAGTCTGCCAGTACCACATGCTGAAAAACAGCCCCCACCATGATGTTCCACCCCCAAACTTTACTGTTGCTATGGTGTTTTTGGTGCCATTTCTCCTCCAAACATGTTGTTTTTTATGACATTCGAAGAGTTCAGTTCTGGTCTCATCTGACCAGACTTTGTTTTCCAAAATGTCATGGGTTTGTCCAGATGTTGTGTTGTAAACTTCAAACCAGCATCAACCTGCTTTTTCTTCATAAATGGAGTCTTGGGTGGTGTGTGTGCATGAAGACCATGGTGGTTGAGTGCATTACATCTTTTAGGCATTCTATATTTTCTTTTCAGTTTGTTTTGGTCACATGATTCACACCGCAGTTTGTACTTGATTGCATAACCATTATTTTTGATAACAAGGGTGGTCTCTTAATTTTATAACATACATGGCTGTATGTTATAAAATTACTGTCCAGCCCACGTAGCAACTCTAAAGATAGGATACGATACAATACAGTATGATACACTTTTAATGTCAAACGTGTCTGAAATTTGTTTAGCATAATGTCAGCCAGATGCTTACAAAGGATTTAAATATTTGGTTAATTTGAATCACAGCAAACAGAAAAAGTTATGGTATTGTAGATGTTTTCAAAGCCCCCAAAAGAAGCACAGTGTTATGTCTTTGAAACTTGACCATCATTTTACAGCTACTGACCCTGTGATCTTACATCAGCCATATTGATCCCTGCACTGTCCCTACTGGTCACCTACTGCAGCTTGTGAATGTGTAATGTTCATTTCTGAGTATGTGCACAAAGGATACTTCAAAAAAGCCAGAATATACAAAGCAGTAATTAAAAGCAAGCTTATTTGCACCCTTTAAGTTTCTGTTTTTACTTTGTTGTATGAGCTGTAAGCAGCTGGCAAGGTGCTCTGTGTCACTTCCTCTCTTTGTAACAAGGCATGTCAAGCAATTCACAAGATGGAAGTAGATGAGAACATTTTGATAAGCACTACTCATAAAAGTGCAAGAACAAATTACTTTAGGTCCAATAAAAATAAGTTCATTTGGCTCTGAAGAGTCACATTTATATAGACACTTAAGAAATGATGTGGCTTTTGCAAACTGTTTATTGAACTAGCTCAATGCAGTCCATATCTACTTGCTGCTGTATGCCACTAGACAGAGATTGCCTCATTGCTGGGACCCCAAAGTTAGAAAAAACAAGACACACACTTAGCATGTCATTTCACAGCGAGGCGTCTTAAGAAGCAGCGCTACAGTTGGTCCTGCGCCAAAAGCAACAGAATTCCTTCAGCTTGGAATGCCTGCTTGATTAATATAGAAAACAGAGTCTTGCTTGAGCTCATTTAGTGCAGAAGTGTGGCACTTTCCTGCTAGTTAAGTTGCCTATCAAAATAACGAGGCATGTATGCCATGACCAGGAAAGGACTGAGCATTTCAAATGGACCTCTCAAAATAATGAATCACCACAATCAGCTTTTTATGTTTTCAGTATCTTTTCATAAAAATTCAGCTGAGCTTGTCAGCAGAAATTGACTTAACAGTATCACTACATCAACGTGACACATGTATGTGTGTATACAGGTGATGCACGAATGTGGGAATCTTTGTTTGTGTGTGTGTGTTTACCCAAAGAGTAAGTTCCTGTGGTGAGACAGTCCTAAGCTGAGCACACACGCACACACCAGTGGAAAAGCCCTGGCAAACAACTTCCTGTGGTCACCTGTCCTCAACGATCCCGAAGAAAGACACCCTCACAGAGCGAAACTCGCCGTGTTTCTCTCATACACAAACTGTACAACCCTAGCTGTGGACATGACTCCACAAAGGCTTCAGCTGTGAGACACAGGGATGAATGGAAGCAGAAAAAAACTGTTTACAGTTTGTCTTGCTAAAACTAAAAAGACATTTGATTAGATAACTTTAATTCATACCAAAGTCATGTAAAGTTGGGTCTACATAATGTGACGTGGTTGATTCAACTTACTGACTGAGGCTGGGTCAGATTTAATTATATCAGGCTGGTGGAGCTGATTTTATATTCATCAAATAACATTATCACATAATGTTGATCCAATTCAATGTTCTTAAGCAAGATTAACTTTATGTAATAGAGTTATTTCTTCCAGCTTACGTTGGCAGGCATATGACGAACCTGATGATCTCGCGTCTCTATTTCCATCGTGTTATCTCATTGCAAATGCTTTCGAGTCTTTTTCTCAACAAGTATTTTAAACCTGATTTTATTAGGTTATACTCAAGAGTACATGGCGAACATTGGTGAATACAATGGCCCAGTTCTCTTATCAGTATAGTCATGCAGATTCAGCTTAAAGGGATACAACACCCACAGAATGATGTGCCTTTATTTTCTACTCACCCTCATGCTGAGCAACACTCTGGAGCACTTTTTTAATATCTCAAATGCAGCCCGATATCCGAGATTTTTTTTTTCGTTATCAGCCAGCTTTCTTGTAATGGGGTTGACCAGTGCTCGAAACAAAAAGGTCCATAAAAGTCCACAAAAACTTGGCAATATTTCTCCATACTGCTCGTCCAATGTAATCCAAGTGTCCTGAGTGGGAAGCGTCCAGAATTTACTCGAAACAACATCATTTCATATATTTTTACAGCCTAAACAGTAGAACATTGCACTTCCCCAATGTGCGTCCATGCAAGTTCACAACACTATGGAAGCGGCGGCGTTCAGCGTCTATTCTGCCAATAATATGTCGAAGTCAAGGTCAAATTTATTTATATAGCACACTTAAAACAACATAGAGTGCCCAAAGTGCTGTACAAGTTTGCTGATATGTGCATATGTATACCACACACACATACATAATATATATATATATATATATATATACATACACACAACCCATATATAAACACACATACACATAGACACCTACAGTATACATAAGAACTAATTAAAGAAATAATACAAGATTATATAAAAGATTTAAACAATCAGGAAATAAAACAAAATATAAGCGTAGAAGAAAAAAATTTGCTGTTTTTTGTACAAAGAGCGCCCGAGCTGCAGACAAACACAAGAGGAGTTTGCTATTGATTTCAAAGAAAAGAAAGAAAGAATGCGCGACCTCGTCTGCCGTGGCTTCCGTAGTGTCATGAATTTGCATGAATGCGCATCGCAGAAGTACATGGACTACTGTTTAAGCTATAAAAATATATGAAATAATGTCGTTTTGAATAAATTATGGACGCCACCCACTCAGAACACTTGGATTTTATTGGTCGAGCAGTATGGAGGAGTATTAACAAGTTTTTGTGGACTTTAGGACCTGTTTGTTTTGAGCGCTGGTGACGCCCCTTATATGAAAGTCGGCGGATAACGAAAAAAAAACCCAGATCTCCGGCTGCATTTGAGATATTAAAAAAGTACTCCAGAGTCTTGCTCGGCATGAGGGTGAGTAAATGAAGGCACATCATTCTGTGGGTGTTCTATCCCTTTAAGTCCTGCTCAGTTTAGTCTGGATGGCTATGCTCTAAACAGATATTCAGTTAAACAGATCAAAAACTTTGGATTAGCTTAAACTTCAGCAGCTGTGGCTTTCACGCTGGGGTGTCCAGTTGACAGTTCAACACCTCCAACACCTGCTGAAACAGCCTCCTATCTATTAAACCTATTTATGTAGTTTCTTGTTACTTAACGAGCAGGATAACCTTCCCTTAAGGTACGTTAATGCTCCCATATGTACATAAATAGGTTCGTCCCTTTCAAACGTTGTCATACATCACTGCGCTCATACTTCTTGCGTCTTTTATGTTGTCACGGTTGAGTCAATTCTGAGCTCAATGCTTCACTTCCAAGAGCTGACGTCCGTTTGAGACTCTGGTCAGCCATTTTTTTCCCAGCAACATCAACCATGATTCATCTTGCCATTGAACAGCTGTTACAGTACAAGATGCAAAAACAATGCCATAGCTTGGCCATCAAGCACTGTCAACAATGACAAAGGTTGCCAAGCCATCTCCCTGCCAAGATGGGCTGAGAATTCGCCCCTGTGTCTGTGGAATACTTTTCATTGTCACATCTGGAGTTTTTCCTTCCGGAAGGTGACATCTAAGAGGCACGATCAGAGATTTATCTGGACACTACAGGCTCAAGTATGCTTGAAACTGAGCAGTTCAAACAGAATGTGGCCCAGTGCTATCTAGGTTCAATAATGTCCATAGCCACTATTTTCATTGTCCTTCATCTTTCCAGGACACAAAAGCAGTCAAGTGCTAGTTTTTTCAGTTTGACTGGGAAGCAGCAGACATTTTTCCAGTCAGAAAAACAATCAGGGACAACCTTTTATCACACACAACACAAACAAGAAATAGGAAGACCTCTACTACTAGAAAGTGTCTTTTTTTCTTCTTCTTCTTCTTTTTTTTTTACATAAATCATAGTATTTTGGGCTTGTGAAGGGTCAGGGTCAAGAATCTTTATGTTTTCCATAACATAAATCTAACCTCAACATTTATTTAGCAATTAGTAATTAGTTAAGTTAAAGGCACTAAGGGCAGGAATTGTGAACGAATACACATGCATGTCCAGTTTTTTAATGCTAATGGTGATGAAGCTTTTGACCCACGTCTCTCTCCGTTGCCTTGAACAGATGTGTGTGCTGCATAATGTGCTGCAATTCGGTGGCCGAATTTCCCACGCAGTCCTGTGGATGTGACATCAATTGATGGTGTGAATGCGTCTTAGACAGTTTTGATACAGGAAGAGTGGATTCAAACATTGTAAGGGACAGTTATGGATTCTTCTGCCATCAGCAAACAACCCAGATCAACTAAAAGACCACTAGAAAGTGGAACTATGAAGAAAAAGACTGTATCAGCGTAGTAAACAGTGTTACAGTATCAGTATGTGCGCGCTTCCATGCCGGCTCTGCTGGTGGCTGCAGTTACCCGCAGCGCCAGTCGCATCACATGCGAGTCTCATTTCTGTATCTTGCCCTTTAAGTCCTTTAAATGCTTTCAACTGATTTCTTTTTTGCATCTTTTACCTCCTCTAGACTGCACCAGACTCTGGTCTAAACATGGAAACCAAATCTGATCCTGCCCATTTGGAGACCTTTTATAGTCAAGTTCCTGGTGAAATGTGCAAAGTGTGGTTTTAATGACGGGGAAGTTTGGAAAATGCTGGAAAATAGGGATATTTGGCCTGGTTTGAAATCATATTTTGTCACAACTGATCTGGCTATCTTGCTAGCAGTGTCATTTTATTTGGAGACGTAAATTTAAGAAGATGTAAAAAAATTAGCATTGGTGAACATCAACATGGCCCTGCGACAGACTGGCGACCTGTCCAGGGTGTACCCGCCTCTCGCCTGATAATAGCTGGGATAGGCTCCAGCAACCCCCCGCGACCCTGAACTGGATAAGCGGTACAGAAAATGAATGAATGAATGAACATCAACATGCATTCATTAATCCTTGTTAGCTTAAATTTGTTAGCTTAGCTTTTTTTTACTGGCTTAACTCACCTTTTTTAAATGATTCATTTTTTTTCTTTTTTTTCTTCTTTCTTTTTATTTTTTCTTTTCTCTTTCTTCTCTATTCTACTTGTCCTGTCCAGCATCATAGCAAGCAGAATGGAAATCCGATTGCTTTATTGTGTTGAACAGATTTGCTTTGCCAAGGGGAGCTTTATGAACACAAGGCTCCCCTTGATATCCTGTTTATTCATTTTATTTATTTGATTAAACATCATATTTTAAAATTGTTGAAAAGATTCTTAACATGGAATGGAATGGAAATCCAATGACTAACCCTGATTTATACTCCCTGCATGCTTGTAAATACATACGTCATTTTATTCGCCGTCAAATGTCCCTGCTCCACTACTCCCCTTTATGTTGGCATCGTTGTTAGGCAACACATCCACTAGAGAGTAGGGATATCACAATTACAGACTATCTTGGTACAACTATTGTCAAAGAAAAAAATCAGGATTTTATGATTATCACAGTTGTTATATCTTAATTCCAAAACAGCATAAATGTGTAAAATCACATGAACACTCCTCACATATCTTTAAATTTTAAGATTTGTCAAAATTGATGTGTTAATGCAAAAAGATTCAATTAACTCAATTTGTTTAGTCTGTTTTTACACATTAATACATAAACAATAAAGTTATTACTCATGTGGCATTCAAAATCTGAATTTGGTATTATCTTGGTCAGAGAATTGGATTCTGGGCATGTGGGTAACCTATCATAGCTGCCATCATGGCATACACATGATCTTTGCTGTAAAGTGACGATACTGAGGAATCCTCACGATTAAATAATTGTGGCATTTAATACCACGATTAATCGTAAAAGTAAATAATCACGACATCCCTACTAGAGAGCAGGGCAGAGTTCACCTCAGAGTTCTGATGCAGTGATGATGGAGGACAATATGATAATGCACATACTCGGAAAGGGACATGAGCAACACCGCAGTTAAAGGGGATGGACTGTGTGGCCGTTAAACATTCTTTCACTGGTTCCACATCAACTATACAGCCCAATATGGTTTCCACTGGTACTGGCTCTCTGGCTATGCATCTGCAAGCTCTTTGAAAACTGTTATACGCACATGTGGATTCAGAGGACGGACAGAAGGATCCACATTCATGCATATTTAACTTAGAGCATCAATGAAAGTAAACCCTGGCTCATCATTCAGCATTTTACTAAAGTCCTGGATAGAAAATCTTCTCCACCCTTCCACAACTAATATATTTCAGGACCCCAGCACATGAATGAAAACAGCTTTGGAGCTATAAGAGTTGAAGGCCACCAACCACCATTGGTTTTTATTGATGTTTCTGTCATATATGCTTCCTTTAATACTTGTGAAAGCATAAAAAGCTTCTGTTTTACCTTTCGCAGACATCAGACTCACATGTGGTGCAACGTTTAACCAGTTATGCTAAAATCCACATGATCATAATTCACTTAAAACACTTACCGGTGCAGCATCTCCATGTGCGTCACCACTCAGAAATAAAATAAAAGTTGACTGACCTCTGAGGAATCACCAGGAGCTCAATAACTGTTTTTTTCTATTATTTTTACTCAAAAAAACTGAGTAACTATGAAATAAAGACTAGATGATGCTTTAGATAGAGTATACAGAACCAGAGAACCACATTTATGCAGAAATCAACCTATAATCCAAATTAAAAGAAGGGTAAATCCTTCCAGTATAGCTTTAACTTTGTCACTGTTTTACATCTGAGTGGCATCCTGATGTGAGTTCCATCTAAATATTAGATATTTGACTCTGTAATGTGTTTTGCAAATATTACTCATATACAGCAACAAAAATACTGTCTGTAATCTTTTTTTTTCATTGGCGGGCGTTTATTTGATTTCGGCCCTTTTGAGTTTTCTTTTTCTAAAAAATAAATTGTCACTAAAAAATTGAATGTCACAATATATTACCACACCTACCTTACCTACATTGCCATCCTTGTGTGAGTCAAAATCTAAATTTGTTGATATACATTTTTTAGGATTTTAGTCAGATACTCCATAGAAACGTCACCACAAGCGTGGTGGTAATGACATTTTACAGTTTTTAGCTTACTCTGCTAAAATGGTAGAGTTAGCATGAATAATATTTTAGCTAGATAGAGCTGTACAATGTTGTATATGAATCTGAAATTTTTACACAAAAATCTTTAAATATCTATAAACTACAGGCTTGATAATGACAAGTAATTAAAATATCATGCAACTTATCAGTATAAATTAGGAAAAAACTTGCTGTTCCAGTATTTAAAATGTCCGTCTTCCTTCTGTCTTAGCATGTGCTTCAGTGGCAGCACAAACTGACACAGTTAAAGAATCAGATTAAAATCAACTTTATTGATCTAAAAACATTTAACGTGACCGCAATATTAAAGGGACAGACATATTTCTTTAAAAAATAATTAATGGATTAGACACTTTTGTCAAATATGATAAGAAATCACTAATTCTATTGTATTTTAAGGAATTTATATAAAAAAAACTGTACAATTATATCATTTTTTAGTAGAAAGATTGAAAACCTATTCTGGGGACAGAGTGAAAACAGTAAAATATCACCATAGAAATGTTGAAAAATGTTTTGATGAATGGGAAATTTCCAACAGACATGAAGAATTTTGTATAATAACCACTGGTTGTTAAAAGATTTAATTTTTCTTAAAATTTATCCGGGATGCAAAAAGGCCCGAAAAATCTAATAAACACAATCTGCTCTGTGCTCAAGTGGAAGTTACTTCTGGAGGATTTTATTTACCTGTGCTTAAGTAAGCGTCATGTTCCTGTCCCTTTAACCAACCCAACATCCCGTCTGTGTGTGCTTAGCGTGTGGACACGCGTGTTTTCCACATGTTGGGCCGTCGCTGTCATAGACATATATAGCAACACGACGCAGTCGGACGCACACACAGCCTCCTGATTTCTGAGGCTGCGCAATGAGAGCAGCAAATGATGGCCGTAAAGTTTGCTGTTGCCATCGACAAAGCAGCCTCTGTTCTTCGTTTTGTGCCCCCGCCGCCATCCAACCCTCCCCCGTTCTCCTCCCACATTCATGCCTTCTCCTTTCTATATCCAGCTCTCACCTCTCTGTCTTCCCCCCTCTGCCTCTCTTTCTCTCTTTTTTCTGTCTTTATGTCAACCCCCCTCTACCTCCCACCCCATCGCCGTCCTCTCAATTCGGCTCACTTCTCTCCTCACATTTCGGATGTAAGGCAGGAAAAAGGAAACAGCGCCAAGCTCTGTTTGACAGGGGGAGAGCAGGGGCTGAGATGCTGGAAAGGGACCGTTTTGGGGGTGTTTGTGTGTTGCTACATGACCAACAGGGTGAGCTTTTGGAGGAAGGAGGTGGCAGAGAAGGAAGATGGGACTTCCACCCCTACAGACAAATATTAGGAAGATTCTATTTACATGTGGCAACTTGTGGCAGGGTTTTATGTGAGTGGCAAACACAACACTTCCTCTGTTTCAACGCTTTACAGCGTGTCAGCTGTAATAATCCTGCCACAGTTAAAACATGTCCAATCAAGAAGTATTTTCGGACTATTCGGATGGAAACCAGTGATCTTCTAATCACTTTGTAAGCTCAAAGCAGAACGGAAAATTCAATGATTAATTCAATTCAGTGTTAATTTAATAACTTGACCGTTTTCGTCACAGTTTCCATCAACAACTATTTTTTCAATGAAATCAAGATAACTGAATAAAGACTAATGTTCGAAGTTGAATACTATGACGTGTTGACAATTTCGTCAGCGAATAAAAATGAAAATATTCAGCAGAGACGAGATCAAATCAAATCATTTAGTTATGTGTAAATTAAGCTGTGCGTGGTGAGATAAAAGATGAGGTGAACACTCATGATGGGAAGTCTGTTTTTAAAAATTTGAATCTTATGTTTCGGCTCCCTGAGAAGAGTTGACTCTTTTGGCTCTCAAACTGTTCTCAATCATTCAGAGCTCTTATTTTAGCTATTGAAGGCGCTATAGAAGATGTTTCGGCATTTTAGAAAGCAGAGACTGTTAGCAAGTTTTTGAATAATGCGCAAGACCAACCTGCTAGATTCACAGCTCCCTCCTCCGGCCACAGAATAACGTTCACGAGCCACTCCGGTGATTAGCAGACAGCAGGTACAGATTCGCCATCATGTCTCAAACGCAATTAAACAGAATGTCGTCTGAACATTGCTAACTGTTAGCATAATGATTGTTAGCTACCTGCTGTAAATGTCTGACGAATGTGCGCAGCTTCCGGGTCGCTGTATTACTCTCACCAATCAATCACTCCCATTGACCAGTCTCATCTATTACCCGTTGAACTGACCGTCAATCATTTTTACTACAGTAGTAAAAGTGATTGACGAGCCAGTAGACAAATGAAAAAGTTAAGGAATGCAGAGATGATTGGCGGATGTTTTTTCAGCCCCGTTACTTTCACAGCTGATGTATAATAATATTTATAAATTCAGAAATTTAAAGCTTGTAATTAGCGTATGGGGTAGTGAACCCAATTTTATTGAACATTGCAAAAATTGTTGAAAGAAACATCTTCTATAATGCATTTAATAGCTTGTAATCTGGCAATTTGTGTTTTGTATTGTTCTGTAAATCTCTGTTTCTTATCACAAACTTTTGCTTTTTTAGACACACTTGTATTTAAATCCACAACATCCACTTCATATGTGTTTTCCGAGACTCTGTCCACCTTCTTTTTTCACATAATAGTCTAATCCCAGTCCCTCCTCACTTATGATTGGCTGCATGGTGTGGCCTTCAGAAGCAAGTCCTGCCCCTGCTGAATGTTTGACTCCTGATAGAGGTTAATGTTTGTCAGTAGCCACGTTTACATGGAGACTTTTTCACCCTTTTGGTTTAAAATTATTAAGATATATGATTGCAGGGCAGCTGTTTACATGGAAACTAATCTATTCTGATCTGGTGTGTACATGTGGTAACATTTAAACAGAACGGTCCTGTCTGACATGCGCAGAAAGATGTTTACATTACATAATTTATCAAAGATGGAGGTGTACAAACTGGTTTCACAGTTGTGGTTTTTGTAGTTCTTTCAAGTACTAGCTTGATACTTGTGAGCACCGACTGCAAACAACAAAGAGGAAAGTACAGACAGAGTTTGAATTTAAAACAAACTTTCTGCTGCCGTCCAGTGAATTTTTTTTGTTCACCACCATCTTCCAAAGCGAGGAAACGCCACTTGTTGCGTATTTGCGTCTAGGCAGAGCACAAGACCGCAACCTGACAACTTTCTGATTCAACATTTCCATCAGTAGTGGGAACCTTGGCTCTTATCCTGCAGGTTTTCCACATGTCCTTGCTCCTACACACTTGATTCAAATCAATGACTCACTGTGGAGAACTTGATAGGCTGTTAGACCCATTTCATTTGAATTGAGTGTGCTGGAGTGGGGACGTATGGAAAACCTGAAGGACAGTGGCCCTCGAGGACCAGGGTTCCCCATCATGACACCAGCATCGGTTTGGGAAGAGGAATATTCTACCGTTGTGAAACCGAATGAATATGCTTTTGGTTTGGCACTTGTCATTCAGAATTGAGGTGTATACATGGATCATTTTCATTCTGATAGCTTTCAAACCGATTGCAATCCGTATATTTGGCTCCATTTAAACGTAGCTATTGACTACAACAAATCATCCCATGGAGCCAGCTTGTTATTGAATACTGCAGCCGTTCTTCCCATGGACAGTCTAATAAAGATGTTTTAAGCTCTCATTCACGTCACCCGTTGGTTTCTGTAGAGCTAAAGTGAAGCTTATTGGGCCGTTACCACCGTCGCCTTCTTAGCCACGTCACTTGTGTCATCACTCCTGGAAAATACAAAAATGGCCACAAAGAGGGGGCCTGTGAGCGTGGGGTGAATGATTGACAGCCAACGAGCTCTGAGCGAAGAGCTAACTGAGCTAGAGATAACAGAAGCTAATAGAGACAAGCGGGCTAAAGCTGCAGGCGCACTTTGTTGGCTAAAAACTGCTGTTGTGCTACTCTGCTACTGGCTGAGGCCTTTCTGGGAGCAAACAGGGAGCTAGCTAGCCACTAGCCACCTATGCTAACACGGGGAGCCAGTCTGTTGCCTGTCAATCAAAAGGACATGCCCGTAATTATATGTAATTTCATAACAGCTGAACGGATGTGCTGTAAAAGAAAAGATTGCAACCTCTCATAGTTGTCATGAAGGTAAACTTGACCTATTTAAGACACACAACAGAACTTTTAGCAGTTCTATCAACGGCTAAACTAGCATCCATCTTCATCACACCTGCACTGTGATTCACTCCAGACAGTAAAAAACAGTCTTATCTTGACTTTTGTTCTGTCCCTTCCTCTCTTTCTTTTCCTCTCTTTCTACAGTAATGTTTCCTCGCGTTTCTTTACCGAATCTGACATGATGCTCGTTCAAAACACCAGCTGTGTTCATGTCTGGTTCATATCCGTTTGCTAGTAAGTGACGTGGTGCACAACCAATAGTCGGCTGCAACGTCACAGTCGCGTCCTGGATGGAAAACTTGCATACTGCTGTTTCTGAGCCTCGGGACGCCACGTGGCAATGACGGCTCGAAAACGCGCGTAATTAATGTTGCTGTGTCATCAAAACAAGTCAGAAACGTAGATTTTTAAGGTCTAAAAGTTACATTGTGTGTCTTTAAACCTAACATGATTTTCTGAACCAGGCTGTAAACATGTTTATTTCCACTGTGAAGTTGGTCTTTTTAACATGAGAGTCTATGGAGATTTGCTATGTTTTGGAGCCAACCCCTAGTGGATACGGGGGGAATTGGACTTTTCTGCTCCTATTGGCTGTTCTGGGTTGACATCACTTTTGTCCACCAGTGTTTGCCTCTTGGTTCTTCCTTATCCACACAGTTTGGGATTTATAACATGATGGCCTGATTATTTTGGGCTGCAACAAACCTCAGAATTGCGTTCCCTCCAGCTTGCCTGAGGTTGCTTTCACACCTAATAGTCCACTAGGATTGGTATTTGGGAACTTGGTTTAGTTGGAGTATTTTTTCTAATAAATGTCCCCCTTTGATGTCCGTCTCTAAGACTTCAAGAAAAATGACTTGCTTTTCCACACCAGCATCCAACCATCAAAATGAAGACAATTTGACTGTAGGAGAAGGAGGGAGGATGATTGCACATCTGAGCAGAAGGCAGGAGAATCCTGGGATCAGGCTGCACATTCAGAAACAAACTTTGTGGCACTGATTGATATAATTTGCTCCTTTCTGTGAAACTAAAATGACATGCTCTGTCCATGCTCACTTGCTACCTAGACTTTACTGCAAGTTGTTTTCTAAGGGATCAAACTGGAGGAGGTTTTTGTGAGGATGACCACTTTTTCATCTTTAAATTACAGCTGCAGTGGTAATATTTTGACATATAGTAAGAACTAAATCCCAGCTATGTATCCACAGAGAATTATTGCTAATTACTGCAGGTATTTCAGCTTCTTTGAGATAACCATAAAATCTTTGACCAGTCCAAACCTTACATTTAGCAGCTAAAGAGCTAGCTTAGCAAGCAAGAAGGTAGAAAACTAAACAGGAATTAATTGCCATCTGCTTTCAGAAAAAAAATACATATTCAGATTTTAAATTATAAAGTTTTTTTTTTGTTATTTTGCTACTAAAAAATTGCAGATGAAGTTTTTAGACAAAAATGGAGGGAGGTGAAGGAGATAAAAGCATAGGATGAAGTCATCTGGCTGCATGGATTAATTGATGGATCTGAGGGAGAGCGGGATGAGCAGGAGGAGATTGTAGGTCAGAATGTAAAGTTGGAATTAATTAGGGCCCATCGTGGAGCAAATGAATGGCTCATTGTTATCACGGACAGACAGCGAGGAGGAACAATCTGGGCTTTGTGCTTTGAGTTCACCTCTCTGTCCCCCTCGTTCACTCACTTTCTCCCTTAGTGCACAGAAAGACTGTCATGTTTCAGTATGAAACACAGAACATTTCAAAATCATGAAAAATAAAATAATAATCAGAGAAAGTCGTGATAAATATCTGTTATCTGTTCCAATATGCAGCCATTTCAACTAATTTATCAAAGAGTTGCATAAAATCTGTCAGAATAACCTTCTGTTTTATATAACTGCAAGTCTGTCCACAGTTTTTGCACTTCCAACACATTTGTGCACGCTTAATTTGCCATGTTGTGTTGCACAGAAACTGGGGGCTCTGTTTGAACTCAGCAGAGGGAAGAATGGGACAGGCAGGTGGCTCTTATCTCTGAAAGACAACAGCATGGGGACACTTGCTGCATTGTATTCTCACTTTCCCGCTCTCCCTCTCTCTCGCACACACACACAAATGTAAACACACACTCACGAACACACCCAAGCATAGACTGGCTGGCTCAGTACCAACCATCTGCTTCGGACAAGAGGAGCCTTCCACTCTTCAGCAGTGATCTATGGTGTCTGGCCGCTACTTGCCACCTCACCCTGCAGTCACAAGTTCAGCACTTCATCATAGAAGCACAAATGGGTCAGACTCCAGCACTAATTGCTTTATGTTGCACAACAGTCCTGGCATGTTGGGAGTAAACCTAAAGAGAAAATCTGTATTTTAAAAGGGTTTTCTTGTGGGGCTTTGTGCCTCCTGTTGATTTTACTTTATAAACAGTGGTGGGAAATACAACTTTACAGAACATGACTATGCTAACAAGGCTCTGTGGATAGCAGCTAACTGCATACATTGCTGGCTTCCAGAGAAAAACTTCTCAGTTTTCCTCACATTCCAATATAAGTATAATACTGAGTAGATTTTCTTACAGTTTTGTACTAACATTCATAGTCCCTGATGGATTCTTACTTATTTCCTATTGTCATCAACAGGTCAAACTTCCAACTTGCCCACATTCTTATGAGGCTCGACTGTGTTGTTTTTTGTACTAATTAGCAAATATTAGCATACTATTGCTATATTAAGACAGTTGTTATTAAATTTTGCCTGATATTTTGTGAGCAGCACCTCCAAATCCAACACCATTGTCCTCGACTAGAGAAGGGTGAAGTATTCTCTCCAGGTCGGGGATGAGGTGGAGGAGTTCAAGTATATCTTCTTGTATCTCATGGTCTTGTTCACTGTCAGAAGAATGGTGCAGGAGATTGATGGGCGTACTGATGTTGCATCCACAGTCTTGCAGACTCTATATCCATATGTCATGGTGAGCCAAAAGCTCACCTGTGGATATATATACTACCTACCCTCAGCAAAAGCTGCTTTCAGAGTTTGCGTTGCAGTATATTTCCCGTATAGTTCATACGCTCTTTAAAGGATAAGGACAATAGTACTTGTTAGTTTGTTCATTCTACTTAAAGTATTGGTGAAATGAATGATATTTGCTGCAGATAATGCCTTATATACCTGTAGAGGCTGCCTGTCTTTCCCATTGTATGGATTTACGCCGGAGGGCAACTCAGCCAAGTATCATCCAAAGGAGTCAAAGTGATACAGAAATTTTACCAGTGAGAAAATGCACATTTAAACTCCTAGAAATAAGGTCCAATTTGAAAAAAAGAAAGTTATCCTTCAACCAAAGTTGTCTTTTCAGTCTTTGCTTTCAAGCCCTCAAGTTCTTTCTTTAACTCCACAACTTGTTTCTCCAGGTTTGCGATCTGGTCTGAGTGTGTGTTAGCAGCTTCTTCCAAGTTAGCTGTGCGCTTGTCCAATATGTTAACCTTGTTATTAGTGTGTTCATTTGCCGCGTTCATCTCTTCTCTCAGCACGTTGGTTTGTTTATGCATCAAGTCATTTTGGATTTCGGCTTTCTCATCCATCTCAGCCAATAGCTCAGCTCTCATGGCATCACTTGCTTGCAGAATGGCTAATTGTTCCACAGTGATTGCAGATTTGGCAACAGTAGCGGAGCTAGCCGTTTTCTCATTAGCTTTGGAGGAGCTAGACTTTTTTCAGAGGGGTCATGTTGCGTCCAAAATCCATAAACCTAACTAAAGTAGTAAAAAGGAGCAGTTCCTATGAATCCTACACAGCTTTACATATTCAGATTTACTTGTTGGTTTAATTTGTACAAGGTAGATGCGGGAGAACTCAGAAAGTGCGTCTACATCGCTCTGAGGCTCATCCAGCTCCCAGAAGTTGTCTTTTTTAACGTCCCTGCCATGGTCAGACAACTGGAAATGTTCCGGATAAGTCATCACAGCCGCACTTTCCCTTCAACCCTGTTCGGAATATTTTCTTGTGCATTCAGCCAAAACGACGTGCTGCAACATTTCTTCTCTTATGACATGGGGGCTAGCTGGTACATGCCTGCTACAGCTCTGAGGTAAAAGAGCAAAACATTTGTCTGAATGCAAACAGTATAAAAAACAAAGTCCACGCTATAATCGTTTTTCAGAGCAAGTCTGAAAGGGCCTGTGTCTCAGGACATGGTTAGTAAGAATGGCTAAAGGAGTAGCTTTGGTAACTCTTGGTCTATTAGATGGAACAGATTCTATCCAATAAATCATTGTAATTATAGTCCACTTAATAAATTGCACAGAATCATGTCTTCAATTCAGTCACCTATTCTGAGCATGCCTGAGATGATGGACAGCAGTAAAATCTGAAACTGAGTCACCCAGGTTGAAAAGAAACAGACTCAGTCTGGTCTGAATTTGGAGAAAATCCAATCACACAGGCCTCCTTGTCTTCACAAAAGGCTTCATGGATAAGTAGAACTATGTATCATCAGCATAGAAGTGTACATTTATGCTGTCTCATTATCTCACTTAATAGAATCTTGTGAAAAGCAGCGTTCCAAGCACAGAACCCTGAGTAACTCCATGACTTATTCTCCAAAACTCATCCATGAGTTTCCATGAATAAACTGGAATCCATCCCCAGCTGAATGTTGTTTTTTTAATCCCAAAAACACGTTAAAGCCTCTTTAATAGAATGCTATGATCAGTTATATCAAATGCAGCTCTGAGATCCAGCAGGACAAGTATAGACACAAGTGACAATGATACAATATTTCAGTAACTAGAAATGGATTTTTTTGTCTCAATGACGGCATAATGAAATAAATACAGTCTTCATAATTTGATATTCCAAAGCACTGAAGCAGAAGCTGTATCCCATCCAACTTTTTGTCCGATTTCAACACGTTAGCACATCAGCATCCCAATGGGCAGACTCTATTCAACTGTGAGGGATCTACCTATTTATGCAAGGCTCAGTTTAATCTGAACAAGCCTTTAAAACACTTGTACTTCAATTTTACATAAACCATTTCAAGAGAAAATGACCACACTGTCATCCTGAGTTACCACTCTTCTGTTTGTGATCCAACTGGGCCCAGATCAATTTAGTCAAGGCTTTAAAACCTCTATTGACTTCAGTCCCACATTCAATAGTACCCATCTCCAAAGGAATTGCAGAGTATTTGTTTATCTCTTCCACTTAATGAGGATCCGTGCATCAGAGAGACTGTCAGACAACCTCTCCTCCACATTGACATCTTGATAAGTGGAAAATTGAGCCTGGAAATGGAGTGGTGAAGGTTTACGGAGTCTCTCCACCCTGCGTAATTGCTGCCTCGAAGCTGGCTGTAATTAATCTTTGAGAAAACTTGTCAAATTATTAATAGGGCCCTTAAGTGATGGCCCTGAAAGGAGGCCACTGTTCAGAGACGAAGGCGAGGGAGCAGGAGTCTTCGGCGGGGCTGTTTACTGTGAAAATATGAAGAGGTCGCTCTCCAGGAGTTCCACAACTCCACGTGTCAAGGCTCTCCACACATGAAGGAGTTTAAGGGAATGTAGGTCTCTCCGGAAACCAGAGAGCTCACTCTCAAAACTCCAAATGTCATCAGGTATAAAGTGAGCAGCTCAGTAGACACGAAATGGAAGATTGATTTTTGTCAACACACCAAGAGCCGTGTGGTTTTAGGAGATGTTCATGTTCAGATACACATCCTTCACAAGAGTATTCTCGCACATAAGCGACATTCTTCACCCTCTGTGCTTCTCACCCCACCTCCTGCTGCTGGCGAACACAACAACCATTGTTCTCTCCAGCTGGTCACCTCATACCATCCCATTCTCACTTTTGTATTCTTACAAGTCTTGTTATGCTTGTGGCTGCGTGTGAGGGAGATAACTCCATTCACACCTACCCATTAGTACTCTTAGGAAGATAATTACCTCAAATAACATTAGAGCTGTATTTTAACATCAATATAATGTAGTTGAGTCATTTGATGCATGATTGGAAATGACTGACGACTACAAAACATTGTTATGGCTATAATGCTTACTTGTTAAATCACGTTCAGTGCAGCATAAATGCAAATGATATGAGTTGTAATCCAAATTGGGTGGATTTTCTGTGGAGGTTTGGTGCAGGGCTTTGCTTTCTATCATAAATTTGATCATCATGTATCATGAGTCTTGCTTTGTGGTCTTCTAAAACAAATTTCAAAATGGACAGGCAAAAGCGATTAGAGGTTTAGGGGTGCTGAGCATCCAGAGAGCTTCCCGGCCAGGCAAGATAAATTTCATTGTTTCAGACAGTTTAACACAATTTTGTTCCCTGATTTGTGAAAGATTGGCCAAACTATCTGGGAAAGTCTGTGATAGAAGCTGATTTCCAGCATATTGGCACCTTGTTCCAATGGTGAACCAGGTCCACCAAAACCCACTTTTTCCTCCTTATTTACAAAGTTTCTGATCATTTTCAAGCCTTAGATTGAAGTTTGTATCATCCATCTTCCAGAAACAAAGTTGTTACTGGTGGTATTTGAAAATCCCAATTTAGCTTTATCTGGACGAGAGAAGCTTAATTTGAGCATGCAGGTGTTGTGACTAAGTGGTGAACCAGATCCATCACAACTCCATTTATCCTCCTTTTTTATAGAGATTCTGACAGTTTTACAAACTGACATTTAGAATATTTATTATTAAAACAAAGTTAGACTATTTCTGCTGCTATTTGAAATATGAAAGGTGGGCGGGATCAAACCATTTGTATTTATTTTTGTTGTAAAAACACTACATTTCAACAGTGTATAGTATGTTTTTTTTACACTTTTCAAGTTTGTAAAAAAGCACGTACAGTTAAAATATATATTTAAAAAATCTCAAATTTTAGGGGTGCTGGGATTCAGTTTAGGGGTGCTTTAGCACACCCAAAAAAGGGCTAAAACTACCTATGTATTCATGTAATTTTTTTAAAATAAAGGCCTGAACTCTTTATCATGTCTCTTCAAGAACTTTTGCAGATTAACAAGCTGATGTTTTGTTTGCGTATTAGTCCTCAACTGGCAGACCAGGTGGCTTTCACAGAAAGTCAATATTTGCTGACGTTGCTGATGCCAGTGTTCGCACGTAAGTACTGCTCCAGAAACAGCGCTGCAAGTGATCAAGGAATAAATGATGCAGAAGTCAAACAAAACTTTTAATAAGCAATCATCTGAAAGTTGTCAACAAGCATGACGATGCAATAATAAGTGACAAAATTTACATTTTCAAAAAGAAGCTTAGCAAAAATTATCAAATTATTTTATTCATTACTTTATACTCCAAAAATACTAACTACAGCTGAGGACTTAAAATGATTTATTTCTCTCAAATGTGTATTTGAAATATGTTAAATGTTGCTAAATGTGTATGTAAAAACATCTGTTGATGAGCATCTACAAAATGTATCTGGGGAAACTGAAGAAGTAGCGGGATCTAAGTTGGGTGGTATGGAACTGAACTAGTAATTGTCTTGTCTGTAGTCCTATTTTTACAAATGTATTTGATTGTATGCTTTTGTATTTGTATTTTAATTGATTTGTAAAATAAATTGAACTCAACTGAACAGAAGAGGATACAGGTGCTGGTAGCAATATTAGCTCGTAGGCTAAGTAGTTATTATTGATCCATTTCAAGCACACCGACTTCCAGTTTCCATAGATCTGAAAGACATTCGCGGACTCAAAAATAATACATCTCCAACTATGAGAGCTACTGCTAGCTACTACAACCCACAAGCTAACGCTCAAATATGCAGTTCAAGGGTGTGCTTACACAGTTTCAAAAGTTTTTCAGTTTAAAGGCATATGCCAGCCCTGGGTGAAATTGAGCCTCCCCCTGCAGTCCCCTGAGTTGGACAGGTGGGCAGAAGCGTTTTCCAGCCGACCCAGTCATTCCCTGAATCTGGCAGCACTGATTTTAGCTTAGCTTAGCTTAGCGTAGTTGCTGTAATCTGGCGTATCCAACTAGCACCAATTGGCGAAAGTGAACTAATTAACTTGAGATTTTTTCCACTTACGCTTTGTGACCTGCACATTCTGATCGAGAACAAAGGAGAAGCCGATTTCACATCAAAGGACTGACTAGGCAGCATTTAATAGGGAAACTATGCCGCGGAAGTACAGGCCAATCACAGGCAAAGCACCACTGGTAGAAAGTTCAGCACGCATGCTGAACTTTCGTTGGGCAACCCTGTTTACGGAAGTTGGGGCTGCTTTATCATTGTGCACTGATCAGCGTACATAAAGGTTTTTAATACAAGTAGCAAAGTTAGTTGGTCTTATTGATTTTCAGTTCTGTTTTCTTGACTTTATGGAGCCAAACTAACAAAGCTAATATGTTAGATTCACTTAACAAATTAGCTTGCGTTAGCTGAAGCTAAGAAGTATTGATATTGGTATCGGTATCAGAATGAGCTCCCCTGCCTCTGTGCACTTTGAACAGATACTCTCAAATAAAAACTAAATATCACGAAGATGTCACTGTTGGTTTGTTGTGTACATATGATACAGGAATAGTGATGTAGATAGTAAATCATGTCAGCTGTATGGATCTCTCCTGTTGCTGATAGAACAGACAGAAGGGACCAAGTTCTTTAATATTATCGGCCATTATCCGCATTGGACAATATTGGCTTGGAAATATCAATATAAGATCAATACTGACCTGATATCGGCCCCGATATAACTGACCAATTAATAACAGGTGCTGATTGGTGATGAACACGCTGAATGGTGTTTTGTTGTTTTCCCACCGTGCAACATTATAATGTCTCCAGCAACTACCGGGTCTCCAGCAGATGCAGCAGAAGTATTTTTCTAATTTTGCACAAGGAATGAATATTACATCATTTCAGCCTTAATATCTGTATCAGTTATCAATCAAGTTGCAAAATATTGGCATATCGGATATCGCCCAAAAATCCAATATCGTGTATTCCTACTTCTGTTTAATTTTTTAATAGTAGAATACCAACTCTGTTTTACTTACATGTTATATCCAAGGTGACAATATTGTGAGAAAAACATTAGCAACTGTAAGCTAACAATTCTCTAACAACTGCTAACAGTATCTCAGCAGCACACCATTGATTTTCACACTAAACTAATTAATTTGATAGACTTTAAACCACCAGAATTTCTTGTTTGAAGAGGTTGAGAATGTTATACAAAAAAAATCCACTGGAATTTTTTTTTTACTAACATAAAAAAGGAAAACAAAGATGTATTTTGCCACTTTTTGAATCTATTGTTGTTTGGAATTACTCCACAAAAAAAGAAAGATTGGAGAATTCCTGGAAAAAATAAAGGTGAACTCCCTTTCTTACTGTGTTGAACTCCTGCAGAAAAACTCATTATACAATGTCTGATGAAAGAGTTTGGAGCTATGTTCGCATACGGTTGATAAATTCTACGTCTTTTTAAAGGAATAACCTTTAGGTCATGGTAAAGGTACTGCAAACCCCCCTCCCCTCCAGGTTTTACATAGGTGTGAAAATTCCTCAAAATAAAAAACTTGCATGTATGAAAGTTGCGTGTATACAGCCTTGTGAAATGTCACAGTTCCGTGTTTGGTATTTGACAGCAGACAGGCATGTGTTCCAAACCTTTTCTTCCTGTGCGTTGCAAAGACGCCTCAGGGCCTGTCTGTTTGTTGTGACTCCTCAATGAAGGAGGCGTGTGTGTACATGTGAATGCCAAAAGCGGAACACACAACTATGCTGTTCTTCCGCAACGCTGTGTTTCGTGCCCACTTAAAAGCCGCGCTGCCTTCTGCCAAAGGTATTTCATATTTCCTTCCTCACTGCCACAGGGTGAAGAAGCTTTGCTGTTGTAGGGAGAAAAGCGTCTGCTGTTATGAGTCATTGAAGGATTTTACAACCACAATCTGTAAAGATTTGGAATGCTGTGTAAAATGTAAATTAAAACAAAATGCAATGGTTTCCAAATCTCATTGACCTATATTTTATTCCCAGAGGAACATAAAAAATCAGATGTTGAAACTGAGACATTTTACCATTTCATGGAACGTATGAGCTGACTGTGATTCTGATGGCAGCAGCAGGGTGATGTGTAGCATCCCCTCCTCTTTTAACTGTCTGCAGACATCTGGGAAGTAGGGACACCGGTTGCTGGAGTTTTAGGAGACCAATATGTCCCATACTGGTCTGATGCTGCAGAATCCAAACCAGATGCTGCTCAACAGTCCTAGACCTTTATCATGATGCTCCAAATGTTTTCTATTAGTAAAAGGTCTGGACCGCAGGTGGACCAGTTCAGCAGCAGGACTCTGGACTGCAGGCAGACCAGTTCAGCAGCAGGACACTGGACTGCAGGCAGACCAGTTCAGCAGCAGGACACTGGACTGCAGACAGGCCAGTTCAGCAGCAGGACTCTGGGCAGCAGGACTCTGGACTGCAGACAGACCAGTTCAGCAGCAGGACTCTGGACTGCAGACAGGCCAGTTCAGCAGCAGGACTCTGGGCAGCAGGACTCTGGACTGCAGGCAGGCCAGTTCAGCAGCAGGACTCTGGACTGAAGGCAGGCCAGTTCAGCAGCAGGACTCTGGAATGCAAGCAGGCCAGTTCAGCAGCAGGACTCTGGGCAGCAGGACTCTGGACTGCAGGCAGGCCAGTTCAGCAGCAGGACTCTGGACTGCAGGCAGGCCAGTTCAGCAGCAGGACTCTGGACTGCAAGCAGGCCAGTTCAGCAGCAGGACTCTGGACTGCAGACAGGCCAGTTCAGCAGCAGGACTCTGGGCAGCAGGACTCTGGACTGCAGACAGACCAGTTCAGCAGCAGGACTCTGGACTGCAAGCAGGCCAGTTCAGCAGCAGGACTCTGGACTGCAGGCAGGCCAGTTCAGCAGTAGGACTCTGGACTGCAGGCAGGCCAGTTCAGCAGCAGGACTCTGGACTGCAGGCAGACCAGTTCAGCACCAGGACTCTGGACTGCAGACAGGCCAGTTCAGCAGCAGGACTCTGGACTGCAGGCAGGCCAGTTCAGCATCTGGACTCTGGACTGCAGGCAGGCCAGTTCAGCAGCAGGACTCTGGACTGCAGGCAGACCAGTTCAGCAGCAGGACTCTGGACTGCAAGCAGGCCAGTTCAGCAGCAGGACTCTGGACTGCAGACAGGCCAGTTCAGCAGCAGGACTCTGGACTGGGGGGCGACTGTGTTCACCCTGTGATAATACATTTACAATTAACTTTATCCGTGGCAGGACAGAGTTGCGCACGCGGTGGTGTCCGTGTATTTAAATGCCACATGTGTAGTTTACATTTTTGTACGCTCTCACCACCTTGATAAGCTATTTATTAAAATTAACCGTTCAACATCACATCTGCGGAAATGCGGAGGTAACAACTCTCTGCTTCAAGTGTCTGTGTTAACCCCGCCCGCCTCAAATGTCCGAGCAATCATACAAAACTTCTCAGAGCTCCCCAAGAAGAAAGTTCTGCTCGGCCGAAGGGTCAAGAATAAGCCGCAAGCCGTCCTCAACACGTCCGCAAGAACAAGATGACATCATTTTGTTCTCGTGGCCCCAAGAACAAAAAGAAAGTTCTCGCTTCTCGCCGAGTATGAAGCAGCCTTTAGTTGGGAACTTTTTAGGTCCTGAAAACAAATACAAACATGTTAAGGAGATTTTAATAAATTTTATAATCTAATACCTGTGAAGAGAGGAGATTTCTGAACACTTCATCTGTACAAATGTCAACTTTATCGCTGAGCTTTCGGTCCTAGGGGACCTTCACCAGAGCAAAAAAAAAAAAAAAAAAAGACTACACCAGGTTGAGCGGTCATTTGTAGCCATAAACGAATACCTGTAAAATAAATAATAAAGACCTGAAATTAAGGCTTGTATAAGTTTCCTTTTAAATTAAGATAAAAGAAAAGCCTAAAATATTATGCAGGTCACATCAGGGGTAAAGTTGTCCTTCAAATACGCATCAAATGGAAAAATGTTCACAGCAAAAAGTTCCATTTCACACTGATGTTTAAGACCATAATCATTATCTCATTAGTAAAAACCCATGTAAAACCATATCTACAGTTATATTTAATCTCTAAAACTTGTGGTTTTATAAAAGCCAATGCATAATCAGCGGTTATTCAGCAGTTTTTATTTTTGCTTTTATTATCAGAATGATCACAATCATGTTCTTTCCATTGACACAATCACCATGAAAATATTTCCACTCTGACTTCCTTCCTGGACTTCAAAGTTTTGGTTTAGTACAGATTAGTGTGGTTTTGCTTGTGCAAAAGCACACTGATGCAAAAATAAAACTTAACATGCTGCTGTGACCCATTAAATTAATGTTGCTTTTGATGATGACAAACTTTTGGTGCCCACACCGGAAAGCAGACGGGCGAACATGTTAAACTAGATACGCGCTTCACCACAAACATGCACTGCAGCAGCAGCCAGGCAGCCGAGGACCACCGAAACGCTGCTGACAGAGATTGTCAGCACGGTTCTCTGCGTTTTTCTCTGCATGTGTAAAAGTTTACTTTGGGATCTGGCTGGGCCCTTACTGGGTCCCACCTGGTCAGAACAAGGCGAGACACGTTCAGATAGAATGGCGGAAAGCAAGAAAGGATAAAGAGAATGAGGTCAGAGGGAGGAGAGAACTTCATAAAGGGAAACATTTGCAAACCGGAAGGGAGTTATGTAAATGGGCTAGTCATTAAGGCCCTCTAAAAGGGGGAGGCCAGATTGGGGCCAGGGGTAGGCGAGTCGGGAGCATAAACCCATTATGTGAATGGGCTTCTCTGTTCAACCTAAGCTTCTCTTTCTTTTATGTTTTTTTTTGTTTATTTGATTATATTTCCAAGTAGGATTTTGTCTTCTGGAGTCATTCGCTTTTAAAGATCAAAAGATGTACTTTTAGTTTAGTTTATTTATTTACTTGCATGATTTCTAGATTAAAAAAGTTGCAATGAGTTTGCCATAAAGTTTTTATTTTCATTAGGGATTCATTGATAGGAAATTTTTCATTTCTCTTAAATGCAACTTTTACATTTATTACCCATGCATGTTGTGATGTGGCGTTCATGAACAATCCAACTCTAAAGACTCATTCATGCTCAACAGTAAAGGCAGATACAGAGCACTTCAGCCATCTTCTGGATCATTCCCATGCTTAATTTTGTCTGGCTTTGTAGATCTGCACCCCGAAGGGCCAGACAGAGTAGTACCACCGAAAATCCCGGGGGCAGCATTGAGCAGTGAAACCAGCAAACCAGTGAAGGAACAAATAAGATGAAGAAGCAGCTGTGACACGTAAGTTCTGGCAAATCCAATCTTTAATTTAACCAATGCATATGATCAGTGTTTGGATCAGGCTATAGTCTCCTGGTGGTAAACTTGTGTATCATTAGCATAGCATAGCATAGCAACCCTAACCCAAAAACAACAAAATATGGTAATATTTTGTCGTTTTTCATCATATGAATCATTATCGGACAACCTTTACATCGAATTTACAAATTATCTCAGAGAAAAACGCTGACTCTCCAAAAAACACAACATTCGATCCAAACCATCCAAAGGACGACACCAGGTTCCAAAGTTCAATAAAGTTAGATTGAAAATTCTTACATTCATCAGTCAATTTTACATCTAAACTTAGAACTGACGAACCGGGTCAAAGTGTAGTAATATACAATGCAGCATCTCAATGTCTAGGTCAGTCTTTCTCAATCCTGGTCCTCAGGGACCCCTGCCCTGCTGGTTTTCAAGATATTCCTACTTCAACAAACCTGACTCAGATGAAAGGCTCGTTAGCAGCTTGCAAAGAACTTGATGAGCAGTTGAGTTGATCTGACTCAGGTGTGGTGGAGTTGGAAACCTGGAATGCATGCAGGGCAGGGGTTCCTGAGGACCAGGATTGAGAAGCCCTGGTCTAGGTGATCAGAATCTGATTGGCTTAATTGTAGTGGATTTAGTGGTTATTTTAGAGTTCTTGTAGGGTACACTCGTCTCAAAATGTAAGGGAAACTGCAGCTTGGTTAAGGTGGTAGGATGGCTCAGGGGTGCCAGAAAATTTCCCCTTATTTTCAAATCCAAAACGTATTAGTTGTTTGGTTGTTGTCCCGTGTTGCTGTCTGGTTGTCCTTTGTAAACATTTGGCACATGTGATGCAAAACAAATTTCAGACATGTCTGACAATAAAACTATATCATATTGTTGTATCTGAATGACTGGGTATGTTGAACAGTAGTGGCCCCAAGATGGAGCCTTGGGGAACTCCCCAGGTTATTTTTATTCACCCAGATTTATAGATACCTACAGACACAAAATAAAATCTTTTAAATAGGTCTCAAACAAACTGATTGCAGTGCCAGAAAGTTCTGCCTAGTTTTTCAGATGGTATAGTCATGCAGCACTGAGAGGGGTAATGCATACCAGCATTGAAATGTTGCCGCCATCTGTGTTCAAGCACAGACTGAAAACCTTAACTAGAGCAGTCTTGGTGCTGTGATGTGGCCAAAAACCTGACTGGTAGGATTTAAAACGGCTATTTAATGTCTGAATGTTGTGTAACTGTTGAAAACAGCTTTTCTATCATTTCACTGAGAAAGGGGAGGTCTGATATCAGCCTATAGCTGAGTAGAACAAAACTGAAGGTGCTCACTTCCTGCTGGAGTGTTTTACGATGTCTGCAGCAGAGCTTATGGCAGGAGAGGGAGGTTAAATAAAGAAATACAAAAGATGGACTATGAAGCTCAAAAAAAAAAAGACTTAAATTGCACAATTTTACTCTTCTTCAGCGTTTATCTCTACTGTTGCCCTCTCATAGACCAGCACCATGGGAGCCTGATGCTCATACAGCGAACTGCTATCTGCTATCAGTGCCACATTCCTAAAAGGGTTGCATTTCTTAGGAACTAGTTTGTAAAGCATGCTGTATGCAGTTAAAACACGCAAAAATGAGAATTTGAACTCAGAATAAGTCGCAAACCGCTTACTTACATTTAACTAGTAAACCCAAGGCTTCATGAGAAATGCAGTTCTGTGGAATTACAAGACATTTGGCTTACATAGTCGTCAGCGACGTGAAAAAGACAGAGGAAGGGAGAGACTTGAGGGGGAACAACGCGTTGTGTCTAATGTGACACCTTTCAAAACCTGCTGTATAATTTACACAGGAAGGGAAGAGCAACACCTGAGCCCTGTCTGTCAGGAGGCAGGAGACAGCTTGTAGCTTCAAGGACTTCACAGCTAACAGGCGGATGTGGTCTGGCAACCTCTTGTCACAGAAAGGCTTATGTTCATGTCTAGTCTTGGCCTGGAGGAAAGTCATTACTAAAACGTCTTTTTTTTTTTAACCCCTGGATGATACAAGAAATGTTTACTGTGCGAAGCTGCCACAAGATATTACCGTTGAATCTACAATGTTGAGAATCTGAGGCAATATCTGGATCCTTGTCCAAGTATGCTTTTTTCCCCCCCCATGGTTACATTATTTAACAGAAGGCTGAATCTTACAGAAAAGCCGAGCTGCTTTGCTCCTCTGCAGAGAAGCCTCAGCATCAAATCTGCTTGTGCCGTCCACAGTGAAGAAAAATGTGTACACAGTGCCACCTAGTGGTCAAAACAAGGCATGGCCACGTTCTCACACTACATTGCTATGACTGGTTCCACATTAGGGCATCTAAGTAGCAATGTTTTTTATTTTTCCTAATAGTTCTCCTCTTTCCAAACTACAAACATTCACATTTTGCCAGAGGATGAATCCAGATGACACCAGCTACAAGACTTTTAATAAATTTGTGGCTTCCAAAAATATATATACCAACATCATTTATTATCCCCGATTCTTACCTATAAACCACCATAAAAATTACATTCCTGAACAGAAGGCACTATGACAATATGTACTGATTACTGATGATATATTACTACATAGTAGGAGTTTTTCTTGTATAAATGTAAAGTTTCTTTCTTAATTCCAAAAAGAAGTGTTGAATGATGCAAATAATGCCCAAAAAATAAGAAAATTTGTGTTTTGTTATTTCATTCTACCCTTTAGTTGCAACTTACAGCAAAAAAAAAACAAAAAACAAAAACAGATTTGTTGTTTGTGTCATTTGAACAAATGTAAAATATGCATGCAATTCTTCAAGTGTATATTAAATTCATTTTAATATGCTAGTGACGTAGCAAACATGGCTTTAGCTGAGAAGCTTCCAATCCAATGAAAATTCCCACAAAAAGTATAAAGGAAATTTGTGTCTATTTGATTATATCTTTCCTTTAATAACATCAACTGGTTATTATTATTATTAGGGCTGTCAAAAAATTAATCCTAATTATTTACATTGCTTTTTTCACTTCGAGAACACATTTAGGGTTAAAGGTGTCTCACCAGGAATTCTGCATTTATCTTTAGTAGACTAAACTACTGAAACTCTGTCCTTACATGTCTCCCTATAGTCCTTCAGACAGCTGCAGTTTAGTCCAGAATGTTGCTGATACGTCCTCACACGCTGACTTCACAACTGTCCTAATGTGAAGCTGAAATTCAGGTCTGAGTCCTGGACTACTCCCAGATGTGTAGCTTGGTTTTAGCCTTTAAGTTGTAAAACAAAAGTTAATGTATTTTCTGCATATAGCAGTAGTAATTAAAAAGGACATCTCTTGTTTGACAATAGGATTAATTTAGGATTAATTTTTTGACAGCCCTAATTATTATACATTCTACATTTTGGTTTGGTTAAGTTTGTTTCTTTCCCTCATTAATAAAATATATTTCATATAATTTGCCCCACAGCTTCCCTTCTTTTCTGATGGCCTATACGGGCTGATCATAACAAATTGGGGGCTTGTCCGGGATTTGAACCTGGGACCTCTTGCACCAATTGGTATTACTGAAGGGGAGAAACAATCAGAGAAACACAAATTCTAAAAGAAAAGCATTCTTGCTACATAATAAAGAGTTTAGCTGCCTGATAGCATAAGTGAGTGTGGAGCCCTGGGAATGTTTTTATCAGATCATCGGTGTGGTTTGCAACCTACACTAAATGTCATCGTGAGCCACAGTTTGTTTAGTCTGGTGGTCCTTTCAGCAGACAGTGAGCTTTTTAATGTCATACTGATTCTTCTTCCGTACCACAGCAATGTCTTCACACAAACAAGCAGGCTTAGATGTTAACAGGGCGGCTGTGTAAGAAGGGTCGGCCTAGTTAATAGCCCAGGGCAGCGGGGCGTGAGGACACATTGATCTAGCCGAGATCGAAAGCACTCCCAGAGCAGCTCTAAAGAGCCCCTTACTTTATATTTATCAAGCCTCTTTGACTAGGACTGCTGGACTGGGATCCGTGGCTAGGTCACACCACCATTTACACTTCAATAAAATTATATGAGTAGAATGAGCTGCAACTCACTGCTGAAGCATCGCTGACTTTTAGAGAAATGAGGGGACATAAATAGGACATCAGGACATGTATGAATCAGCAGCTTAGTAGAATAGAAAATCAATGTTTTAGAATACTTTTACATTTAGACTATAAAAATGAATGATCTTCTTTGAGTCGTTGCTTAAATTTATTGTATATTTTTCATTAAAATAGGACATTTATATTTTTGTTTTCTCCTGTTAGAGTGACCTTAAAACAATTTGTTTAAACTAGAACAGGCCTTAAACATGTATTTTTATGTTGTTTTTTGTAGTTTTATTAAACCTTTTAACCAGGAAAGCCTCACTGAGATTAAAATTTCTTTTCTCAGTGTTCTGGCCAAGACAGCAGCAGTATTTAAAAAGTTTCACATACACACACAACGAATTACATTCAAATTGATATATAAAACAAAATAAGAACCCTTCAAACTTAAAGTTATACCGTGTAACTTTTGGCCACTAGGAGCGCTAAACCTGCAACAGCGCCAACGTCTAACAGGTCTCACGGCAATGACGCAAATTTAAATCTCCTCTCCCGTGTTTGGATATTGAAACAAACGAGTCCATCAGATTCAAGAATTTCCTAAAGGATTTTTCACTATAGGAGGATCTGCCCCTGGCGCAGATATGCGCTTCTAACTGTTTCCAATTACATGTTTACACAGCTGAAACATCACACACACAAACGCACAATGCAAAGATAAATGCGCAATCAAAACCGGCCACAAAACCAAGTTGTAGTTTTGTGCACTGAATGAAGTCGTAACTTTGGCAAAACTCATGTTTGTTATGAAAACGTCTGGATTAGCTCAGATTACGGGACATTACAGTGGCTCTGCTTCCTTCTGAACAGCGTATGAAAACCACACAACTAAACCAAGCAAACTGCAGATCGCTCCGTTACTGCTTTGATATTTATATGAATTACAGAGAACGCATTTATTGCTGCAAACCAGCCACAATTAGCTTTAGTCTATAGTAATTCTAGCTGTGTTTCGCTAACAGGAAACTATCGGCAGCTTATACGGCTCTTATTGATGTTGTTTTGAATAAACGCTGAGTGAAAAAAAAAAGAAAAGCACCACATTCTCGTATGTTTACACAACAGACAAACTTACTTACCAGTCTATTGATACGGTGGCAAACAGAGATGGGGTTTAGCTTCCACACTTATATCTCCGACCACTAAATTCTTTTCCAACGTCCACTCGTGTTTTTGATCGGACCTGCTCAGACATCACTTTCATCTTTTTACTTTGTTCCGCTATGACTAAACTTCGAGCAATGAGAGAAAGTAGCACAAGTACAGCTTTCTGAGTTTATCTCATAGACTGTATGGTTTATCTATGAGGAGCCGTAAAGCAACTTGTTTTACGGCACTTTCATCGACGGCCCGCCTCTCCAAAGTTACGATGTCTGGTTTCTGCCGAGGGCAGCCCGCTCAGAGTGCCGACACGCGTCAGTCACTGTATATTGGCCCGAAAAATCATCTAATACTGCTCATTTTAGGCTTAATGTCAGAGTCAAAAGTTACACGGTATAACTTTAAGATAAATAAGGTTCTGTAAGTTTCCCAAAGGATTATATAATCTCATGTGAAACCCATGTTGTATATGTAAAAAACCATGAAGCATGACCAAAAAAAACCACATGGGTTTTCAATTTTTACCTGAAAATGTTAACATAAAACCAAAAAGTACTTAGTCAGCCACTGATAACATTTCCTACTTCGAAAGATGAGAAAAATCTGTATTTTCTTTTTAATTATGAGAGACAGAAGGAGGGAAAAAAAATCCATGGAATCATATTGAAGGATTTTTTAAAGAATTTAGTTGCAAATTATGGTGGAAATTAAATATCTGGTCAACAACAAAAGGGTCAACTCAATACTTTGCTGGCAATAACAGAGGTCAAACATTTCCTGTAAATTACAGGTTTGCACATACTGTAGCTGGTGTTCTGGCCCATTCCTCTCCAAGACCTTGAAATGCATTTTAAGGAGCTACTCCTTTGTCGCCCGAGTGGTGTGTTTGGGATCATTTTTGTGCTGGAAAACCCAGCCACGTTCCAGCTTTGATGCTCTGGCTGATAGAAAGTGGTAATGGCACCATACTTCATTCTTCCCCTAACCTGGACCGGTCATCCTTTGCAGAAAAACAGCCCCAAAGTATGATGTTTCCACCCCCATGCTTTACAGTAGTTTTTGTGTTCTTGGGATGCAACCGTAGACCGTTAATAGAGAGGAACGAACCTTCCACTACGTCACATGTTGGTATCTAAAAGAGCTAAAAGTGAAGCCAGTTGGGCGTGTCCCACCGTCGCCATGTTGCCGTGTCACGTGTGTCGTCACTCCCAGAAAATACTAAAATGGGCAAAGGCAATACATGTTTGACAGCTGACGTACTCTGGGCTAAACGCTAACCAAGCTAACTTGAAACTAACAGGAGCTAACAAGATTAGCCCTCTAAGCAGCAGGGTAAAGGTAATGGTGCGTTTAAGTTGTCTCGGGATTCCAAGCAGACGTGAGTTGGTGACATCATTACCAGGTATTTTGCGTTCCAGTTGCAACAACTCAGGAAAAAATAGAAATTTCTAAAACAGCTAGAAAATAACACATTTCTAGCTAGAAAAATAACAGACATTATAACAATATTACCATGACAACAGCAGCTAATTTAAGTGTGTGTTAAATAAACAACACATAGTCACTGTTTTTTAAAGAAAAAAAACAATGCAGTGAGACCGTAAAATTTAATAACAACTCGGTGTTGTTTTATACTTGAAAATTATGAACAGAAAATATCTTATAGCAGTTTAATAAAACAACAATGGTGCTGGATGCAACCATCTTTAAAGCTACAATCTCGGAGTCCTCTGCAATTTACGAGCTCATATCTCGGAAAAACAACTTCATCACATCACGACCTCGGAAAAAGAGTTCCGAGACAACTGGAACCGTAGACCGTTAATAGAGAGGGACGAACCATCCGCTACGCTACCTGTGGTTTCTAAAGAGCTAAAAGTGGAGCGAGTTGGGCGTGTCCCACCGTCGCCATCTTGCCTATTGCGTGTGTCGTCACTCTCGGAAAATACTAAAATGGGCAAAGGCAAGGCTGCTCCGAGCCGTGGGGCAAATGATTGACAGCTGACATACTCTGGGCTAGAAGCTAACCGAGCTAACTTAAAACTAGTAGGAGTTAACAAAATTACCCCTTTAAGCGGCGGGGTAAAGGTAAGACCTGGTTAGACTTGCTATTATCTGACTAAAAACCGTCAATGTGCTAAAACTGAGACCTTACTGAGTGCAAACAAGGAGCTAACCGTTAGCCACCGGCTGGCAGGCCGGGCTTCCGGCCTTAATTATGTGTAATTTCAAGATTAAATAACATCTAAACGGAGAAGTTATAAAAAAAAATCCACCCCCCTCAAGTTGACACGAAGGTAAACTTGACCTATTAAACCTAAAATGATGTTTTGAACCAGGCTGTTTGTTGAAGTTGGCGTTTTTAACATGGGAGTTTATGGGGATTTGCTCCATTTTGCAGCACCTAGTGGATCAAAGGAGAACTACAAATGATGACTTCTTCCGGGTAGCCTCATAGTTGGCCACCAGAGGTTGCTGCTTGGATGTAACTCCGCATTCTTCTTCCTCCAAACATGCTGAATTGAGTTTCTACCAAAATGTTCTATTTTGGTTTCATCTCCCAGAACTTTCCTGGATGTCTGTGGCAAACTTCAAACGGGCTCGGCCACGTCCTGGCATCAGCAGGGGGACCTGCCTAGCGCTGCAGGACGAGTGCCTCTTAGCGTAGAATCTTACTCATGGTAGCCTTCGTTACTCTGGTCCCAGCTCTCTGCAGGTCATTCATCACTTCCCACCGTGTAGTTCTGGGATTTTTACTCACCGTTCTCATAATCAGTTTTGACCCGACGGGAGAAGATCTCGCCTGGGGCCCCAGATCCAAGGATAAATGGTCTTGTATGTCTTCCATTTTCTTCCATTTGCTCCCATAGTTTCATTCATTCACACCAGCCTACTTGCCTGTTGTAGATGAACTCCTCCCAGCCTGGAGCAGCTCTCCAGTTTTCCTCCTGGTGTCCTTCGACAGCTCTTTGGTCTTGGCCATGGTTGAGTCTGGAGTCTGACTGTTTGAGGCTATGGACATGTGTCTGTTATACAGATAAGTTCAAACTGGTGCCAGTAATACAGATAGGGTTGTGCCATATACTGATATATCGCACAGAGATAGATTTACACATATCGTTATATTGCGGTACTAGTTGTGCAAATTTCTTTGCTTTATTATTTCGTAATGACCCGGCTGCACCTAGACGTGACTACAAAGAGGTCACCCGATTATTTAATAAGGGTGGGGAAAAAAATATCAATACACTGAAATATCGCGATATTTTCATATGTCGATACCATATCTATCTATTTTACTAAATCTCATGAGATTTCACGAAATACTGCGAGATTTTGTAACAGAACAATAAAATCTCACAGTTTTTCGTAAAATCTCATGAGATTTTGTAACAAAATGATCTCGCGAGATTTCACTCGTAAAATAGATTGCTACCGCGTTTTTAAATATAGATATGGTATCGGCATATGAAAATATCACGATATTTCAGTGTATTAATATTTTTTTCCACCGCTATTTAAACTGTCTGGAAGACAATCCTCCCCAAGACTTTTACAAAGAAATCATAAAAAAAAAACAGCCAACTATCTTTAATTACTTTGATTTAACAAACATTTCTAACCAGTGTTTTGTCAGTTCCATCACTGCAGTGGAGCGATACCTTTATGCTAAAAAACAGGTGTTTGATATGAAATGAAACATTCAGACAAATTAGGGTAAAAATAGTGGTATATATCGTATAGCGTCATCTAAAATAAATATATCATGATATGATATTATCCATATCGCCCAGCCCCAACAGGTAACAAGTGGAGGACAGAAGAACTTCTTAAAAATAAGTTAAAGGTCTGTGATAGCTGGAAATCTTGCTTGTGTGTAGGAGACAAATATTAATTTTCCACCATAATTTGCAACTAAACTCTTTAAAAATACATTGTGATTTCCTGGAATTTTTTTTCTAATTCTGTCTCATCATAGTTGTGTAGCTATGATTAAAATTTCAGACCTCTCTCATCTTTCGACGTAGTCAAACTTGCACTCTAGATATTTTTTGGCCCCACTGTAGGTTTTACATGATTTTTTTTTCTTTTTCAGGGGGTAAATTAGCATTCACATGGACTTCAGGATATTTGACGCAGATTTTACATGTGATTAAATGGGTTTTCATATAAAAATTTATAGGGATGCACGATATTGGAATTTTGGAATATTTTAAAAATCATGTGGCCGATAACTGATATCGATACTGATATTAAAAGCTGAAAAAAAATAAGCAGTCATTGCAAATAGCAGTTTTGTTATCCGTTTCTGGCGCTTGGAAAAATAGGAGTGGGAAAAAATACCAATACACTGAAATATCACAATATTTTCATATGCTGATATCAAATCGATATTTAAAAATGCAACATAGATCTAATTTACTTACAAAATCTCACAAGATTTCATCGTTCTGTCACAAAATCTCACAATATTTCTTGAATTCTCGCGAGATTTTGTAACAGAACAATGAAATATCACAAAATTTTGTTAGTAAAATAGATCGATACCGCGTTTTTAAATGTCAATATGATATCAGCATATGAAAATATCGCAATATTTCAGTGCATCAATATTTTTTCACACCCCTAGTTTTTAGAATTTTAAAGTCTGTAGAAAAAAAAAGAAGTTTTTTGAAGAAGTTTTTTGTTTTGTTATTTTCACTTTAGAAAACAGCGGGCTGATCAGTTAAATATCGGTGGTGTGGCCGATATCCAACACTGTTTTAAGGCCGATATAAGCCGATACCGATAGGGGGCCGATTATTTATCGCATCCCTAAAAATTGATGGGTTTCATCATTTAAGTTTCCCCATGTGCAAAACCAGACGGTAATTCATGTAAATCATCTTTCTGTAAGGGCTTGTACGATAACTGCTGTATATAAATCTTCTCTTCATTTATCACAGGTTGCTGATACAGTGAATGATGGTTTGCGATGTTGGGGGGGCCATTGCAATCCATCAAGTTAAAAAATGATTAAATATGAAGATTTTTGTCTCCTCACTGTACACAAACAATCCAAAACACCATGTCTGAGTCAGGCTTTTGAACTTTATTGGCATTTTTGCAAAAATCTGTCATTTTAATTCCAGTTAACAATAAATGCATACCAACTGCTTGAGATGTTAGGAGGAGTTTCTTGGCTGCCGCTCGCTCCATTTGTTTATGAAGTCAAAACTGTGTCCGGTCTAGATTAATCCTAACAAGAACCCACTCATTCGGGTGGGCGAATCATGCAGCAACTGATTGAAAAAAAAAAGAAAAACTCTTCATATTGCTTTAGTGGATATGACCAGTCAAACACACTTAAAGGAAAAAAAAAAAAAACGTTTGGCTATCACAGTTTCGATTAAAAGCAATGAAACAAGACATATTAACATTTGGAGAAATAAAAGTGCAAAAGGCAGATTATTCATTTGGGATGATTAAGAATTCCAGTTTTTTAAAAAAACTTGAATGGCTATTATAACTTTTCTTTTTTCTACCAACACATCAAGTTTAGCAGATTCACAAATCATTCTGTACAGAAGTTCTTCAAAGTGCAAATATTATGAATTGGCAAAAGCTTGTATATACACCTCATGTTCTAATGACAAAAATATAATAATAATAATCAAAATTTCTTAATTTTTTTCCCCTCCTTGTCCAGTCAGGCTCCATTTTCATTAAACAAGCTCGTGGACTTCTCAGGCTCCATTCACACCGGATCCCCCAACTTCATCGCCAACATCGAAGCCGATGTTCTTACAATTTCATTATTATCAGGAGCCGTGTCACATCACAAGGTTCTCACCAAATGAAAAGCAAAAAAACATCTCAACCTAATCTATTCAGAAAAGCCGAAACCCCAGAGAGAGATCCAGAGCGAGGTTTGTCGAAGTCATGCACAACATGCAGAACAAGCCACTTTTTACGTCGAGTTCGGACATTTCAGATAATGCTGATGAGTGTGCGCTTGCTCTTTTAACAGCTGATTCCCTCTGGACCGAACCTGATGTCACAACTGGATCTCAGCCTCCGTTTAGGAAACTATTCAACTACATCTAAGTCATTATCACAGGACTTTACATCCACAATAATTGTAGCTCATTACAAGTACGGAAATTGCATAAGACTCTTGTATTCCTGCCACGTTACTGCGCTGGATGGAAAATGCACCGCCTGTTGTCGGGCTGCTTTCTGCTCATCCTGCCGGAGCAGCCTTAAAATACTGTTTTTTTTTTGTTTTTATTAAGGTGTTAGCTCCTCTGTAGCTCTCACGTGTGAGTTTGGAGATGAGGAAGCAGATGTTATACAGCTGTTGAGATGAACAGAATAAATAAGGTTTTGGTTTAAAGGTGTTCTTTTCATTTTTCTTTAATTCACACAGAAATGTTGACTGGAAGCTCCGGGTTTCAATGGGTTAAAAAAGGTGGTTGGTTTGATAAAAGCAAGTCAGGGTTAAAAACAATTAAAGAAACAAAGCGTTGGGGATTCTAGTTGCAGTTTCAACTGATTTTGAAGGAAATGGTTCGTGTTTATCTCACGTTTTCACCAAATAAGACTAATTCGAAAAAAGGCTGTACTTTAAAATAAAAATTGAACGGATATATTGTAACGTGCAACAGTTCAGAGAGGAATCTACGAATTTTTCCTTCTGCTGGAGGCGAAGCTGGAGTGAAGATTTGGCTCAGAAAGTCTTCAACTTCCTCCATATTTACTATTCGAAATATCCAACTTATTACCAAGTTCATGATTTAAACAGGTCATTGTGCTTTTGTTTTGGGACGTGAAACTTTGAGCTTCGAATCAAAGAGAAATGAAGAGATCTGATCACAAAGACGGATTCGTCGGCCGTTTAGGAGAAGCATCAGATTTATGAGACTTTACACTTTCCCTCCCAACTTCTTTCCCCGTCTCCTCTATTCCCCGTTAAGCTCCTCCGTCAGGTCATTCGAGGGGGAGGGAAGGAACTTCACACTGGAGAGGAATGCCGATGGAAATCTGAGGACGATATCCCATCGTTAGGGCAGGAAAACAGCTGCAGTTTGTCTTGAAGTCCAGCAGAGGGCGCTCCAGCTTAATGAAACATTCACACACTGATTTCTGTTCAAACTCACTTTTAGTAGAGGAAGAAGAGGCGTGTTCTGTGCGAGGTCGCCATGTTTTCTGACATGTTGCGGACTTTAAGGTAATTGACGAAACCCCTGAAGAACAGCAAGAGACCTGCGGGGGGGAATCATTTCCTCACTTCAAAACGGAGGCCTGGAGTTTATGGTCAGGATGAAAAAACAAAACCAAATCCAGCAGATTAACGGCGGACTCACCGAGCAGCAGGAAGATCCACCAGAGCCAGTACTGGCCGTTGAAGTAGCCAGTGAAGTAGTCAGAGAACTGAACCAGGAGGGAAGAAGGAAAACATTAGGCAAAAATTATTTAGGATTTCCCCCATTATCAGTTTTTATTTTTTTTAATATGCAAATGAGACTTTGGGTTTTAATGAGATTACTTTAGGCTACATAATTAATCAAAATTTAATTTAATGATCATCAGCAAGTTTAACCCCCAACATATAATTAGATAGACTTTAATAAAAGGGACATTTTTATTTGTCAAAGATCCCTGAAAAATGTAACTATTACATTTTAACAAATTCTTCAATTGAAATAAGAATAATGTAAAAAAATAAAAATAAATAAAAATAATAATTCACATAAATTCTAATATCAAAATAATGCAGTGACTCAAAATAATCCCATTTCATTAGAATTATGTTCTTATATTATACTATAAGGAAAATTATACACAGTAAAATGTCTTCAAATAATTAGTGATTAATAAAAAAAAATAATAATGAAGATAATCCTGTATTTTTGGAAAAAAAAAAAATCCCAATTTTTTCCCCATTTGCAGTTATTCTTTTTAAAAAATTTTATTTTAATATGTAAATGAGACTTTAGGTCTCAATGAGATCACCTTAACCGACATAATTAATATAAATTTAATTTAATTACATGTTATCAAATTCTTCAATTAAAATAAGAATAATAATGTAAAAAAATCAACCTAATAATAATAATTATAAAAAAAAAACTGAAATAAATAAATTCTAATATTAAAAAATTCCTCAGTAACTCAAAATAATCCCACTTCATTAGAAAAGATTATTATACTATAAGGAAAATATTATACTGTCAGATGTTTTCAAATAATTAGTAGTTAATAAAAAACAATAAAAAGAAAATAATGGAGATAATCCTGTATTTAGTGTTCAAAACTAATAAATCTTAGTGCAAGTCCTCGAAGTGAACATTTTGGATTTAAAATAATTCAGTCCAAACAACAAAATATTGTAAATAAATATTCAAAAGAGCAAAAAATCCCCCCAAAAACTTGTTCCAGGAAAGCTACAGTTTTGCAGGTCAAACATTATAAAAAATACTCAAACCACAGTTAAACTGATTTACAGCTAAATGTTCATGTGAACATATTTGTTTTGAGGGCTGGAAACTGTGTCACTGATGTAGTGCATTTGTGGTAAACTCATTCGCCTGAACAGACTGCAGTAATTTCACCCTTTTTTTGTTTGAAATTGGGCCAAACTTTCAGAAAGTTGTGTGATTTTTCTCCAGCTACAACCATAACGTAGTACGTAAATGCGACGGTAATTACTTGCTACCTTGCGTGTCTTCTCAGGTGGAATATGAAAAGCTGGAAACTTACCCTCACAATGAGAATCCATTTGATGAGCGAGAGGCCGAAGCCGCAGATGGCTCCGTAGCGCCCTGCGATGGTGTTGGTCAGGCAGAAAGACAGACAGAACCCGATCCAGTTGAACAGGAAGGCCACTGGAGGGACAAACGGAGACGTACGGTCATCATTCATTTATTTATGAGCAAAAAATGTTTCATTCAAGAAGCATTTTATCTAAAATCTGCAGCGAGCAGTCAAAGTAGTCTCAGTGCAACAATTAAGTCACATTTTGTGAAAATAAATGTCACAGCTTTAAATCTTCCTTCCCTCATAAAACTGATGCTGTATTGATGGGAAAACAGATTCGAGCCGTCATTTAACTTCCTCACAACACAACGATCCCAAGTTTCTGGCTGGGATAAGATGTGGAGTCAGCAGGTGGAAAGTTTATGAGATTAAAACACCACAAAGAAAAAAATTGTCTCAGCCGGTCGCCGTCTTCTGCTGATCTGAGAGCCTGCTGTACATTCTGGGAGTTTTACTGAGTCTGTGTGAATTGTAGCCTCAGCTTCCTGTTCTTAAAGGGGAAGTTCAGGATTTTTGACACAGGGCCTCATTTACAAGTGAGCCAGGGTACTACTTATCACTGAAAACAGTTTCACCATATTTCATCCCGTTATTCTCGTTCCAGGAGGTTGCTGATGCTAATGCTAGTGTGAGTCAATAGGAATCTGCTAGCCTGCCATTAAAACCAATCTTATCCAGTCCACAGCACATCCAAGGCAAATCAGCAAGATTATCTGCATAAATGCCGTGTTACACCACTAAACTTGTGTGTTAAACAAGTAAAACTAGCCTTGTATGACAAATTTAGCATAAATATTGAGGAACTAGTTTCTTACCAGCTGCAGAATTATACACTCTGCTTCCGGATGGCAGTGTTACTACCTTTGTCAGTGTATTCTGGTTCATTAACCAGTTGATTAACTCAAATGAGTTAGATTCTTATCTACATATGAGCAAATACTACTTTGTGTCCATGAAAACCAGTGGAGTCTCCCATTAACTGCACCAACGACTATCGATTAGCATGAATGCTAACTTAACATTGAAAAACCCATAGACAGGCTAACGCAATTAGCATCACTACCGTTGTCAAAACGTTTAACACAAACAACGTTCCTCCAAACGTTAATCACTTTACACTGACATCAAATAAACGTCACTGATCATTTACAGACATGTTGTACAGAAAATATGCAAAAGATGATGAAAAACACGAAGCTCCAGTGCAGGAACGTCGCGTTATTAACAACTCCAGCACGTTTGAGAGAACAAAAACGTCCCGTGCGGCAATTCCACTGCCGGCTTTCTTAAAGGGGCCGCAGCACCGAACATACCGACATGGGAAAAAACGACGTCGGTTATCGCTGTAAATGTCGGTGTTGGTAAATTTTTGGTTTATCGCCCAGCCCTACAACTTGGACAAATAAATTCTACCTTAAAGATTTGGAGAAGTGTTCAACAATTATAGCTTATATTTTGTACAGCAATGAAGTAGCGATGAAGCAAAGATGAAAGAGAAACGAAGAAGTGACGAAACAGAGACGAAGCAGTGGGAGGAAAAAATCATTTTCCAGGACATTTTATTCTTTTTCTCATTTTCCATGTGTTTTCCATGACTGGAAATATGTTCAATCATTTTCCTGGTTTTCCAGGATGTGTGGGAACACAAAGTTAGTTTGATGATAAAAGTTTGAAATAGTCTTCAAAAATCAGACATGTCCTCATGCCTTTCAGACGTGGCCATAGTTTTGACTGTGTAATCAAATTCCTTCATGCAGCAGATGACATCACTCCACTGCAAAATACAGGAAGTAGAACTTTGTTGCTGCTGAGACACTTTACAATCAAACTGCAATGAAATGCAAGGTTGGTTTTATTTGTAACATTATTCTATTAACACAGCATTTACACAGAGAGCCTTAAGTTATAAATGATTTGCATATGAGGGCCCATGTCAAAAATCCTGAACTTCCCCTTTAAGTTCCAGTTCAAGTTTATATTTTACAAGTTCAATGTTTCTACTTAATATTTGTGTACAAGTGCATTTTTTTCTTTCTAAATATTTTTATTGAAGTGCTTTTATCTTTTTTTTTTTCATCAAAAGAGTTGCAAAATTACTTTTCATTGTATCCTTCATTATATCAATTTGAGAGTTAATGCAGTATCAGCCCCAAATATCGGCAGGTTGTATCAGCCCTGAAAAAAAAAAGAACTGAATCTGTGCATCTCTAGTTCAGAGTAGCTGAAAGTTCACCAAGTCATCTTGACCAGGTCTACGTGACTACAAGCACTGAGTTGCTATCGTGTGATTGGCTGTTTTATCAAGCAGTTGAAAAGCTGTAACTGATAAATGAGAGTATAAACAGGCAAAGAGGCAGAAACTGCTGTAATGATGCTGCAAAAAGTAAAACATGAGATGCACAAAATCACAAATAATTATCAGCATCAATGAGAGAAAATGCCTCCAAGATCTTCTGATCTTCTAAGTTGGGTTGATTCCTTTGTTTTAAACTGAAAAAAATCAAATATAGTTTTTTATTCTTTCTTGGATCTCAGGGGGATAAAAGAAATCAAATGAAGGGTTTTAATTACGAGAAAGCTTTTCTCTTTAGAGAATAAAAAAAGTAATTTCATTAGGGATGCACAATATTGGAATTTTGACCGATATCTGATATGTCGATATTTTAAAACTCACTTGGCCGATAATCGATATCGATATTAAAGCTGAAAAAAATAAGAATTCATTAAAAATAGCAGTTTTGCTATCTGTTTGACACTTTGAAAAATAGGGGTGGGAAAAAATATCGATACCGTGATATTTTGACGTGCCGATATCAAATCGATATTTAAAAATGCGGTATCGATCTATTTCACTTACAAAATCTCACGAGATTTCATGGTTCTGTTACATTTTGTGAATTCTTGCGAGATTTCTTTAGAAAAATAGATCGATACAGAGTTTTTAAAAGTCAATATGATATCAGTACATGAAAAAATCGCAAAGGTTTTGTGTGAATGATGAAATATTGCGAGATTTCATTTGTAAAATAAATTAATATTGTATTGACATTTGAAAACGCGGAAGATATCGCGATATTTTAGCACATTGTTGTATTTTCCCACCCCTAGTCTTTAGAAGTTTTAAAGTCTGTAAAAAAATAAGTTTTTTACATTTTTTTTAATATGCTTTAGAAACAGCGGGCTGATCAGTTAAATATCGGTGGGGTGGCCGATGTCTGGTATTCAGTTTTAAGGCCAACATAGGCCGATATCGATAGGGGGCCGATTATATCGTGCATCCCTAAATTTCATTACAATCATTTATGAATAATTTACCTTTGTTTGCTGTTATAAAACATGTTGAGCTGCACTGGTGCTCATAAACATGCAGTGCTGATGTCATAAGGCCTTGCTTGCTGTTTTTAAAATGTTAAAAAGACAACATGATTTTAATGGTTTACATTTTGCTTCGTCTTTGCTCGAGAAAAATCCCCCAACTCAGACCAGACCAAGACGTCCACATGTTCAAGATTTCTGGTGAAAACAGTTTCAAAGTCTCATGGGAGCATGTCACGCTGTAGTCTACAGGAACACAACAATCTCTGGTTTGTTTGGTTTTTTTCTCCCCTTGAAAAAATTAAAAAGAAAGAGAAACTCTTACTGAAAAAGGCCAACATGAAGATTCCATCATTCCCAACTCGAAGCTGGTCGGCGTCACTGAAGTCGTCTCTTGGAGGGAAGTCGTCGTCCTTGCAGAGGAGCACACACAAATGTGAGTTTGGTGGACATAATTTGAATATTAATAAAAAATATAAAATAAAGTAACTAAAAATAAGCCAAAAAATGTTATTAAATTTGATAATAAATGAAAAAATATGCAATAAAGTTAAACTAAATTAAAAAATAAAATTGATTTGAACAAGAACATATAAAAAATAAGAATACAAAAATTTATAAAATAAAAAAAAAAGAAAATCAAATCAAATAAGATAAAATAAAAAGGATTTGGCATGTCAACACCAAATATATAATATAAAAAGTATCATTTAAGTGCTCTATAGTAAATAAACAGGTCCCTGGGGGGGTGCTTTTGCTCTCCTGAGACAGTGTGAAGTTGACTTTTATTATTTCCCAGGGGGGAGCAGATGACTCCTCATGAACATGGAAGAGGTTTGTGATGTAAGAAGAAAAGTGGAAAATAGCTGCAGCAGCGTGGATGTGCGAGGTTAAACCCCACCCAGCTTTAAAAACAGAACAGAGCTGTAGAAAGGAGTCAGAAAAAACAAATCTCTGAGGAGACGATCCCGTGGGCGTGGCCTCTTACCCTGGGCAACACCTCCACCGTGGAGGCAGCCATGGCGGCTGCCTTCGCCTTCTCTGCCTCATCATATGTGGGTAATGAGGTGGCGACGCTGTAGGGTGGAGGCACTGGAAAGTCGCCTTGGAAACTGGTTTCTGTGAAGGAAAAAGCTTAGTTACGAAGAATAAAAGCAACCACGAGCCATGTCAGCTGCCAGTGATGTGGCCGCGTTGTCATGGAGACCAACATGACTCACAGAGAGACGCCACAAAAATGAAATCCTGCTGCTATTTTTGGAAGCAAGCAGTCGCTTTAGAAACGCTGACAGGAATTAAAGGAAATGCTGAAGTAATACCGGGGGCTGCAGCGGCTGCACCCAGGTCGATGGAGGCGTACGGAGGAGGCGGTGCCTCTGCCTCCCCGGGAGTCCTGGAGGAGGAGGAGGCCTCCTCCGCTGCCGGGGCAGGGTCCGGCCCGGCCTGAGCCTGGTTCTGGGCGGAGGCTTCGGCTTGGGCTGTAGCTGAGGTGCACGGCTGCTCCTCGCTGGTCGAGGCCTCGGGACAGTCGTCCTCATTGTGCAACTGAAAAGAGACGGCGAGACGGGGGCTTAGAGAGCTAAAATCTGCTGCGCTGGGACACATTTCTAATGAGACGGAGGAAAAAGCACAGGAAGAGGACATTTGGACCGTCTGCTTCAAGCTGCAGCGACATCAGCCAGTTATTATGTAACCAAATGAGCTTTGCACATTCTGGTATTGTTTGTCAGCAGCAACTGGCCTTTAAACAGCTTTCTAGATGCAGTTCATGTGGTTAGGAAACACTATTGTAACCCATGTAACCAAACTTTTTGGGGGTTTATTTTTGGTCTGCCCGTTTTCTTTTAAATATAAAAATGCATGTAGAAGCTTAAAGGAATAGTACACCCCGGAATGATGGTCCTTCATTTGCTACTCTCCCTCAAGCTGAGCAAGAGCACTTTTTTTGTAGGTTTACCAGTGCCAGCAACAAAAGGGTCCATAAAAGTCTGCAAAAACTATAACAAAAACAATATTCCTCCATACTGCTCGTCCAATGAAATTCAAGTGTCCTGAGTGGGAAGCGTCCAGAATTTACTGGAAATGACATCATTTAGTAGATTTTTATAGCCTAAGCAGTAGAACATTGCCTTCATGTGAGTTTATGACACTACGGAAGTCGCGGTGCACAAACCAGACGAGAGCGCACGTTCAGTGCCTACTCCACCAATAATGCAAGTATAGAAGAAGAAATTTGCTGTTTAAATTGTTCTACAAGCGACTGAGCTGCGGACAAACACAAGAGGGGTTGGCTATAAGAAAGAAAGAAAGAAAGAAAGAAAGAAAGAAAGAAAGAAAGAAAGAAAGAAAGAAAGAAAGAAAGAAAGAAAGAAAGAAAGAAAGAAAGAAAGAAAGAAAGAAAGAAAGAAAGAACAAACTCATCTGGTTTGAACTCACATAGCAGAAGTGCAAAAAAAAATCTACTAAATAATATAATTTCCAGTAAATTCTGGACGCTACCCACTCAGGACACTTGGTTTTTGTGGACTTTATGGACCTTTTTGGTTCAGTCTTCGGTGAACTCCATTATATGAAAGTTGGGGGAAAACAAAAACCTGTGCAATATTTAAGAAGTGCTCCAGAGTCTTGCTCATAATGAGGGCGAGCAGAAAATGAATGCATCATTCTGTGGGTGTACTATTCCTTTAAAGTGCTGAACTTGAGAAAAGCAACGAGTAGCAGCAGTTTTCACCATTAATGTTGGGCTTCAACACAAACCGAGACTTTGGTTTACAGAGCTGAGCATGAGGGCTTCACAGGAAATGACTCATACATACAAAACTCTGCAAAAGTCCTCAACCATCCTTCATGTCTATCATTTGCTTCCGTTGTCTTTGAAAGTGGCCTCTGCAACAGTTCTCCAGGTTTTCTGAAGGTTTTTCAAAGTTTTCTTGAGGATATCGGCTGCTGGATTTTTATTTTATTTCATTTTCAGTCAAGTTCTTGTCTTAACTTGAGAAGGAGCAGTTTCTTCAGTTGTGTTGACACAAAACAGATAATTTAGCAAAGAACCGGTTTTAAACCAGATCTTCAAACTGTCTGTCACAAAGACATAAATTATTTCCATTTCTTTAGTTGTATCAACAGTCGCAATGATAATAAATAGTAGGGGTGACTATGATTATTGGGCTGATGACAGGAAATTATTAGGGAGGAAAGATATAATCTTAAAACTGTATATCTGATATCAGCCACCCCACCAATATTTAACCGATCAACCCGCTGTTTCTAAAGTGTAAAACAACCCAAAAACAACTTCTTCTCTTAAAAAAAGTCTGAAGACTAAAGGTGGGAAAAAAAACATCGATACACACACTTATATATTGTGATATTTTCATATACAGATATCATATTGACATTTAAAAACGTGGTATCAATCTATTTTACTAACAAAATCTTGCAATATTTCATGGTTCTGTTATGAAATCTCGCAAGAATTCACAAAATTTCAGGATGTTTTCATGTGCTGATATCATATTGCCTTTTAAAAAGGAGGTATCGATCTATTTTACTAAAAAATCTCGCGAGAATTCACGAAATATCGCGCGAGTTTGTAACAGAACGATGAAATCTTGCAAGATTTTGTAAGTAAAATATATCAATACCGCGTTTTTAAATATAGATTTGATGTCGGCATATGAAAATATCGCGATATTTCTGTGTATCAATATTTAGTGTCAGAAACGGATAACAAAACTGCTATTTGCAAGGACTGGGTTTTTTTTCTTCCCAGCTTTAATATCGTATCGATATCGGTTATGGGCCACGAGTTTTAAAATATTGGCATATCTGATATCGGCCAAAATTCCAATATCGTGCATCCCTAGTTATCGGTATCAGTTTTCAAAAAAGGTTATCATGAATCCCTTATAGTATTTTTAAATCAATAAGGTGCTTCGCAAAGATCTGCAAGCTAAAAACTTGTCATATCTCAGCATGCTGAGCAGCGTGTCCTTGAACATTTGAGAAAACTGGGCAAGTGGAGGACAGAAAAAGTAGCTTAAGGCCTAAAAAATGAGAAGTAAAGCAGATGGGAAAAAAAAAAGAAGTAAAGCAGATGAGCAGCATCTGAAAGCAAAATCCTTTAGTAATAACAAAAATCTAGAAAAAAGACCCGACAGGATCTGAGAGATGCACTTGGAGGGTCACGAAGCACAAGAAGTGGACTGAAAACCAGTGGCAACAGGTCTGAGAGGGGGATGAATTCTGCCCAGAACCCAGACATCAACATCTGGAACGTTTTAGGAGGATGCATCAACACTAAAAATGAACAACTTTGCAAAAATATCAGAAAAAATGATCTTTTTGCCTCCACAAACACAAAACCTATGATTGCCATCAGCAGATCAGTGAAACTCTGAACGGAAACAAAGTTGCACAACAACCACATGTTGCTGTTCGTGTTGCTTTCTGTACGAGATGTTGATCTTTAAGAAAAAGTGAAATGGGTACTTCTTCATATAAAACGCTTTCTTACAAGTTAGAGGGGAAAGAACAGCATTAGCATTAGGGGGGGTGACAACTGAAATGGTGCCTACAAATTGAGGGGGAAACTACCTGAAAGGGCGAGGGATGCACGATATAATCGCCCCCTGTTGGTATCGGCCTATATCGGCCTTAAAACTGAGTATCGGACATCGGCCACCCCACCGATATTTAACCAATCAGCCCGCTGTTTCTGAAAGTCTAAAAAAAAACAAAAAAAACCCTTCTGCTTCAAAAATTTCTTACAGATTTTAAAACTTCTACAAACAAGTGTGGGAAAAAAATATTGATACACTGAAATATCGCAATATTTTCATATGCTGATATCATATTGTCATTTAAAAACGTGGTATCGGTCTATTTTTCTAACGAAATCTCGCAATATTTTATCGTTCCATTTTGAAATCTCACACGAATTCACAAAAATTGCGATATTTTCATATGCTACGTTTAAAAACGCGGTATCTATTTTACTTACAAAATCTCGCAATATTTTAGCAGTAATAAAATCTCGGGGAGAATTCATGAAATATCTTGAGATTTTGTAAGAAAACGTTTTTAGATGTGTATATATATATATATATATATATATATATATATATATATATATATATATATATATATATATATATATACACACACATATACATATATCGGAGTATATGAAAATATCTCGATATTTTAGTGTATCAATATTTTTTCCCACCCCTATTTCTCAAAGTGTTGGAAACGGATAACAAAACTGCCATTTGCAATGACTGCTTATTTTTTTCAGCTTTAATATTGGTATCAATATCAGCCACACAAGTTTTAAAATATTGGTATAGTGGATATCGGCCAAAATTCCAATATCGAGCATCCCTAGAAAGGACAAAACTAAAGGGCTAAAAACAACTGATACATTTCAAATAGGGCTGTGCAATTAATCAAAATTTGATCGCAATTTAAATTTTGGGATCAAAATCTTCAAACTCCTATGATCAAGTTTAAACAATTTGCCATTTTTCATTACACAATTTCTGTTATTCTGAAGTTAAAAATTTATTTTAGTGGCTTCTCACCCAGGCTATTTGTTGGGTGTCATTAACAAACATGTTAGACTTGCAGTATTGCACTAAAGCTTAAAGTTTATTTTTGGATTTCTTTAAATGATTATATGAATTTTATTCTTCAAATATAGAGAAATTACAGAACAGCTGGACACAGTCACGTTTCTCTATGCCTGATTTAATGTTCTGAGTATATTGATTTTATTCATGTAATGTTTATACATTGCAAAACAGCTGTAAGGTACACATTTGTAGCCTATATTAATTTTCAATTTTGCGTAAATTATCAATAAAAAATTGTTTTTGCCAGAGAGAGAAATTCTAAATAAATGCATTGTGTAACTAAAAACATAATTGACTAATTGTGATTTCAATATTGACCAAAATAATTGTGATGATGATTTTTTTCCGTAATTTCGGAGCAAAGAACTGTCTTTTGCTATAAGAAAATGACAGTTATTCCAGTCAGTACGAAGTATAGACAGGAAAATTGCTGCTGGTTGTCGTGAGTATTGAGCTGCACCGTTTGCCCTCATCAGAATGTTTGACACGAGGAAGCTACATCTGTGGAAAAGCGATCTGTGTGCATGTAATCCGTGAATGAAGGGCTGCTGCATCCTAGAGAGCCATCCACGGGCTAAAGTAGATTAATTTTTGTCAGAGCCGAGAGCCAAACGCCTTCTGAAATTACAGAGGGCCTGTGGTGGAGGGGGACGTGATGGCTGCAGAGTAGCTGGAAGGGCAAACAGAGGGAGCAGCGCTTTAAAATGCCAACACAGCCAACTCTTTTTGTAAAGTTTCCCCCAAATCAGGTGGAAATTGGGCGGTTTCTCACACACGGACCTCCACCTTCATTCTTCTCACGGTGCAGGAATGAAAGCAGTCTGGAGGCAGTTAAGCAAGTTCAGCTTGTTCTTATAACAAATTCCTGAACAGAGCAGAGAGGCGTTCCAGTCCTCTGTTGGCCCACAACTGAGTCACAAAACATTGCTGTTGTGTTTCTGATCACGCATGTTTGGCTTCGAGTTCTCAAGATAACAAGAGAATTGCAAAGAGATTCGTTTGTCAACATGTTTATTGGGTAAAATTCACCCTTCCACTACATACACAAGGCAGGAGGGTGACCGAGCGGCTGACGACTGGCTCAAAATCAAGGACAAAGCCCAACGCACCCCCGCGCTTGGGGGGGGGGGGGTTACATAAGATATTAACAACATAGCCACAAGCCTCCTCGTGTGTTCAAATCCCCCAAAAATCCACTCAGGTCCGTTCAGAGCCGCAGAAATACGAGTCAAGAAGCAAAGCGATGGAAGGATGTGCATCACAGTTTGACCTGAGACGGCTGATCCAAAGAACACAAATCAACTTTCATTGTATTATTCTTGGAATATGAAGTGTTGCTGCAACCTGCTTTGTTTAGTGTGTGAAAGACTGCAGGACTGTCAGTCAAAACCACAACCACAGGCATCCGAGCACACAGTGGACTTTATCTCGCCAGGATTGGGTCTGATTTCAGAACATTTTAGCCACTTTTTTGCTGTATAAGCTCGGCATAATCAAGTTGAAAAATAATTTGTTTGCCATTTTTCTTTACACATTTTCTCAAAGTTATTCTGAAGTTAACGTTCATTTCAGTGGCTTCCACCCAGGCGATTTGTTAGGTGTCACTAACAAAAGTTTATTTTGAGATATTTTTTCAAAATAAGTATATTTATTTTATTCTTCAAATATTAAGAAATTGCATAACAGCTGGATATATAATTTATTTTAGATACATTTACGGTTTTCACATTAATTTAATGTTCAAAGTATATTTATTTATTTCATGATTATTTTATTCAATAATCTACATCGCAAAAAAGTTGTAAGGTGCAGATTTGTAGTCTATTTTGAATGTTTTACGCAAATTATCAATGATTTGTCTTTACACAGAAAGAGAAATGCTGAATAAAAGCAACGTTTTAATAAAAGAATCATTTGAATAAGCGTGATTTAAATATTAACGAAAATAATCGTGATAATTATATTTTCCATAATCTAGCAGCCCTAAAAACAAAATTTACGTCTAGATAATCCAGCTAAACTAATGTTCACTGTGATGTGATGCTAGTAGTTTAATTTAATACGGCTTTCTTGACTTTTTTTTTTAAAGAAATGTCTATAAAAAGTAGTTTGTCACAAATATAATTACTACATTTGCTGCTCATTCTGTCAACAATGTACAACGCCGGTTAAATAATAACCCTGCTACCAAATATTAGCATGCTAACACCAACTGGCTAACGCTGAATTACAGCTAAGCGTGTTAGTAATTGAGTTATCATTATACAATATAATGATATCAACACATGAAAATAACGTGTTTTAATATAAAACTTCTTTTAAATAAATAATTAAAAAAAGTAGATCATACAACTTAAAAGGTCTTAAGGCTAATCGATAACAGGCTAGCTAATGTTAGCTTAGCGGACGCGGAAGTGGTTCGTGAAAGGCTACTAGTCCAAAACAAAGAATTTTATTAAGCATTTAATCAAATCCGGGAAAGGTGAACATTTTCATTTCATTTAAGAAGCGTCTTTTCTTGTTATTGTTCTAGTTTGCAGGGACTATTTTTGTTTTTAATAAAGCAAGGCCTGGTTAGCTGTGAGTGACAGGCCAAGTTCTCAAACGGTGTTTTGATCTCACCACTTGGTATCGGCTGGCTGGGTCCATCCCGACGAGACGCAGCTGGCGAGGATGCCAGCTAAGAGAGGGAAGAAAAGTAAAAAAAAAAACAAACTCGGGTTCAGCCCCAAGTTTCCGTAACTGACCGGAGAAACTTCTGTCTACAATCGACTGTAACTAAAAGAATTAAAGCAATGAAAGAAATGGCAGCAATGTCGGGGCGCTCGCTTAGAAAAATATCGCCCTCCCTGAACCGCGAAGCTAAAAGTCCACTTACCTTTTCCGGTACGACATTTCAAAATAAATTGCATGCGTGTATATATTGATATAATTTATTTTAGAAGAATTAAAACACTAAGGACAATCAATGCATGAATAGATGATTGCTAATAATACAAAAATTAAAATAGATACCTTAAAAATAAAATGAATTTTAAAACACTTGAAAAAAGTGAATGAAGAAATAACAAAAAATAAAATAAATTAAAATAGAATAAGAAATGAATTTAAATCATACCCAAAAGATTTTTTTTAATATGGAAAAACTGTCTCATAAATACACAAATACAACATTATTGGTTTTCCATCCATACATTTACTCGTAACTCATTAATTACTTTCAGCACACTCCAAATGACTGAAGAGCAAATATCTTAAAACTGTAATTTTTGAGGACATGCACATTGATACCTTGACTAGTTTAGTTATTTAAATGAAATATATATATATATATATATATATATATATATATATATATATATATATATATTTATATTACTAACTAAACTAATTGTTTTATTAGTTTAGTAACTAACTAGGACATATGAGCATTATTATTTCTTTCTTTTTTTTTATTCTGTTACAATGGTCAAATAACTTACAGATTAAATAGAATTTGAAAATTGAAAAAATTACTTTAATTTGTTTAAGATTTTACAAATAAATGAATGAAATACATTTGAATTGCACCCAAATCACATATTTTTCTTCTGGAAACTTTTTTTTAAATAGATATCAACACAAAGAACATTTCTATTGACTTCCACAATACATTTATTTCTTTAATTTATTGCTTCCTTGTTACTCATTTATGCTTTGACATTTTCGTATTTGTTTAATTTCTTTTTCCATTTTTGTATTATTTCTGTGACAATACTAAAAAAATGAAAAAAAAAAAAAAAAAAAAGCCAGTAAAAGGTGTAACCAAGTGCATATATCAGAATTGTAACTGAGTTGGTTTCATCATCAAGTTTAATAAGTCAATTGTTTATTTTAATCAGAACCTGAATGTGCATTCTGGTAATATCACCTTTGGTTTGTTTTTTAATAAGATATTGCGGTGCAGTAAAACTTAATTCCAAATGTGCTGGTATCTTTATGAGTTCTGATTTATGTAAGTCATTAATTTTGAAGGCAGAAGCCTGTCACTTCCGGCTAGATTCTAACTCTAGCTAACGTGATACCAGGGGTTACTCACGGATTTCCACAGAATGGGAAATTATGATGACGTAAATACGCCTTAAAAAATTGTAACAATTTACATCACTAGAGGGCGCCAAAGCAGCTTTTTCCATGATATTTCTTTTGCAAAACTGAAGCATTAGCAGAAAAAGCATGATCTGTACAATTTAAAATTGTAAAGGAGGCTTTCCAACGTTAACACAACACCAATTGGTTCTATTAAAGAGAGAAACAATAAAAACAAAAATTCCCTTCCTATTTGTCATAAGTTTAATTTGTAAAAAACCCACCAACCACTCAAACCACAAAATTTATGCAGGTGTAGTTTCCATTATTTTGTTAAAAACAACAATACAATTAGTAGATTTTCAGCTGATGCAAGACTCTAGGTAGTTTCGTACCCATGAGTAGTTTTGTTCACCCTTTCATTAGTTTTGCACATTTAAGGCCGCATTTCTCTTCAGTATAACCCTTGAAAGTTTTAAAACCCATAGCTTCAGATGAAACATATCTTCTTTTATTGTAAAGTATTATGAGTTAAACACAAGTGGGGCTTGGATACATATGGTTGTAAAACATCTTACTTTTGCAAAGCATGACCTAAGGTAGATTTCTTGCTCTTGGCCATGGTGATTGAAAAAGGGGCTGTAATCCACTGGTTGTGGATTAAGGGCGATATAGATTGATGTATTGATCTTAAATCGTTTGAAAAAGAAAACCCCAAAATCTATATCAAACCCACTTTTATTCTGAAAATGGCTTTATTTTAAAGGTCCCCTGACAACATTTTCACAATAAAATACATGTTTATAGTTGTGAAGTGGATACATGTAACAGGGTAATTGTAGGAATACAAAGCTTACAGTTATGTTAAGAAACAATAACCTTGTTTATTACTTGAAAGGTTATAATAGTTAACTAAAACTAACAAAAGAAAACTAAAACTGAAATTGGAAAAAAAAATTGTCAACTGAAATAAAAATAGACATTGTCTTTCCAAAACTAACTAAAATTATTGCACAAAACATCCTTAGTTTTAGTCTTTGTAAATTTATTTAATACATAAGCCTTTTGGGTTGAAATGTAATCTATTTCTATTTAATCTATTTACTTTGTTTTACCAGTTTTACTCTGAGTGACTTTCTGATTATTTTGAATGTCAAACCAGACAAATTTGTACAATTTACAAATAAAACCCATAAAACTAACATTGAAAATAATAAAAACTTAACTAAAACTAAGCCTTTTTTTTTTTTTACAAAAAATAAAAACTAGAAAACCTACAAAAAAAAACTAACTAAAATGAACTGAATTGAAAAACAAAAAGTCAAAACTAATAAAAACTGAAACTTATTAAAAATCCAAAACCTATTATGACTTTGATGACTTGTAATATTTTTTTATATCCATTGGTGGATCCTAAATCGCATTTAAATCATATCGTGACTGAATTTGATTTATCGGCAGATATCGAATCACTATCTGTATCGATATATCGCATCATCATCAAAGCAGTGATTTACACCCCTAGTTGTGGCCTACTTCACAACTTGGCCCCAGCTTGCCTTGCAGAGCAGGCTGACACGCACTCAGACAACAAGTTGACCCTGTAAATGAATTTGAAATTAAAAAAAACTTGTAAGCGCACATGCATATCAGTGAGGCAGGTTTATTTCTCTCCCTCGCTCTCAAGTTTACTCTGTCATGTGCTCTTGCTTGTGGGATAATCCTGGATAAGCATTGCAGTGGATCAGCGCATAATAGGACCTTTATGAAGGCAAACACTGGGGTTTCAAGGATGAAGCACAGAGGTTCAGAAATTACTGCAGGTTGACTTTAAATGGTGTTTTTACAAGCCTGTCAGACCAGAAAGCACCTTCAGAAGCACAAGAAGGACACGTGCATCTCTTAAATACTGTTTTCTTGCACGCACCTGTCTTTTTTCTTCTTCTTTTTTTTTAACCCCAGTGAGTCATTCTGCTGCATTGCTGATAAATTCTTGCTCTTAAGCAGACACTTTCTGAAAGAGCTCTGGTCGTGTTCCTCCTATCTACCCTATCTATCGCAATAAAGCACTTACTCCATCCTTCAGTCTGTCAGAAGCTGGCTAAAGCCACCCTAAACAGAGCGAACAATGAATGCACAGAGAGGTATTGATAAAAGGCTTCTCTTGAATTAAATATTAATCCCATTTGCTAAGAAGGGATTACTGTAGTACATGTATCAGTTAAGCAGCTCATGCTGAGGGAGAAGGGGATAGATGGAAGGAAAAATGCGAGAAAGACATGAGGTGTGGTGCAAAAAAAGAGAAAACAGTAGCAATATAATGCACCATAAAGTGTTTAGCCCTGCACACAGCAGCAGGAATTAGCAGCATTAAAGCCGAAAAGTTCACGCTTGAACCTTTAAACCTCAGCATCGCTACGCAGAGTTAAAAGAACTTGATGCCATTTGCCCAGTTGCTGTTAGATCCCCACTTTTACAGCCAATAACAGCACCTCAGGACATCCATCACTGACACATGCACACCAGCCTATAGCACACACTCCAGACCCACACTCCCCCACACCCCGCAATTGGGATGCTGTTACTTGGCAACATCATTCCAAGGTAAATAGGTGCTATAAAAAGGTATTATATAAAGAAACAGTGGGCGACTCTGTGAGATGCTGCAGCCTTTCAGCCAGGCAGACTCATTCTTATGCTGGAAAAGCTTTGCTATCTGACAGGAGGTGAGTGATTTGTTCGAAGCCAACGGAGTCGTGTATTACAGGAGACGACAGCTGTTCGTTTTGTTCGGATACTAGCTGCACTTTAATTGTGTTTGAGGTGAATTTACATATGTGGGAAACGGCTATGTGCAAGACTTCAGTTTGTTTCTGAAAGGCGACATTCAGTCTAAGGGGGGGGGTCGATTAAAAGGACTGAACAATAAGAAAGAATAAGAATGCCATTAAGCTGCACAGCCCTTTCAGCTCCAATCCATTTTTCTCAACATGAATGCTAATTAAGTCAGAGTACAGATTCATGGTGGGGGCTTTAAGTAAGTAGGTACATCCACGTTAAATGAGTGCTTTACGTTGGCATGGTTGTTAGGCAACGCATCCACAAGAGGGCAGTGCAGAGTTAATCTCTATAAACTATCATATTTACCCGCATAAATTTAGTGACAAGGAAAATGCAAGTTCTTAGTTAGAAACTAAAGCTGCCTTCATGTGGAATCATATTTATAGTAAATACCAAGCAGCAACCTCTGGTGGCCAACAATGAAGCTACCCAGAAAAGGAAATATTTGTCGTGCTCTTGTAATCCGCTAGGGGCTGGCTACAAAACGTAGCAAGTCCCCATAGACTCCCATGTTAAAAAGCACAAATAAACATGTGTACAGCCTGGTTCAAAAAATCATTTTAGGTCTAATAGGTCAAGTTTACCTTCACGTCAACTGTGAGGGGGAAATTTTTTATAACATCTTACATCCTGACGATCTTGTGCTCTGTAACGCAGCTGCACACTTCTGCCACAAGGGGGCACTCACGCCCTCATCAACAGCCTTTCCAACATGGCCGATCTCACAATGATAAAGAATCCTTCAAAAAATTCCTGGATCCAGAAGGTGATCTGGTTCACCACTAAAATTTAATGGGTTGTCCTTGGGCTGAGACACATGACTGGTGAAGATTTCAGGTCAATCCGTCCAGTACTTTTTGACAGACGGATGGATGGACAAACCAACGCACACAAAAACATTATCTCCTTGGCGGAGGAAATAATTTAATATAATATAATATAATATAACGTAACGTAACGGGACATAACATAACATAACATAATATAATATAATATAATATAATATAATATAATATAATATAATATAATATAATATAATATAATATAATATAATATAATATAATATAATACAATACAATACAATACAATACAATACAGTACAATATAACATAACATAACATAATATAATATAAAATAATATAATATGTGAGTAGTGGTGTGCCAAAATGTGCCAAAATCCCACCTATTCTCACGTTTGGTTGTATTTTCTTTCCACAGAAGCCCATTAGTTAAAAGTTATGTCTTGTTGTAAAGTTGACTAATCAGGGAAGCGATGATCAAACACAAATTCTCCTACTTTTTGTGCCAAACGAAGCTCATTAAAAAGCTTCATTTTTGTTCTGTTTTATGAGAACATTGAAAGAATTTATGATAGTTTTCATATCTAAAATACATGCCTAACTGTTGATATATTTCTTGATGTTTAACCCACCCTGCTGTGCTCTGGAGAAATTCCTGCTTTGGTAATGGGCAATGTTTAACAACTGAAAACTTCAAACAACCTTTTGCTCTAAAAAAGATTATGAATTTTGATTAAAAATACACAAAAAATCAGGCTTTATTAATACTTAATTGCATCCAGAAATAAAAATGCAATCTAGGAATTCATTTCATTGATATCCCCAAGCACCGTCCAGCCCACTTCTCAACTTCTAGCTGAATATGAGTTAACAGGAAAGTGCGAATAAGCAGAAACTCGTGCACACGACAAATTGCAAATGTGGAGTAATTAAAGGTGTAAAAAAAAAGTATTTTAAATGACTGCCAGTGTGGGATACAGGAGCTGCTAATTAGCAATAAGCGTGAAAACACAGAGTTAATCACAAATGTGTGCTGTCAGTTATGTGGCCATGTGAATGTGGATTAAGGAGATAAAAAAAGAGCTGGACACAGTGCACATATGTGCTGCATGTACCTACTCCGTCCAGCAGAGAGCAGAAAAGACAAAGCTATTCTTTCAGTCAGTAGGTTTTTACATTATCCTGAGAAAACACATAGAAAAATAGACAGAAATCCTAATGTAGCTTGGTGAAATGAAGCAAGCAAGTTTCATGAACAAGATTATTCAAAATACATGAACAAAAAAAAATCTGACTAATCATGATAAAATAAAATTAAATGACTGGATTAAATCAAAAGACTAAAGAAGCAACAGTCTAGATAAGTTAAAGGATATGATGCAGATTTCATGGATTAGAAAAGAAATGTTTCCAACCTGGATTCAAACGTGTCTCTGGGTGAAAGTTTTATCTCCACTGGCAGTTTGTTCCACTTATTTGCAGCTTCTTCATGTTAAGTCTGGACTCTGGTCTGGATCAGCTGACCTGAGTCCTCGGATCTAAGAGCCCTGCTGGGTTGATGTATTCTGGGCCTGAACCATTCTGGCATCTGTACATGGTCAGTTGGATTTTATTATCTTTTCTCTGACTAACTGGAAACCAGTGTAAAGATTTTAAAATTGGTGTTTAGATCTTTTAGCCCTGGTTGATACTCCAGCAGTTCTGGATATGCTACAGCTGTTTGATGCTCTTTTTGGGAAGTACAGTTAAAAGACCATTACAGTAATCCAGTCTACTTGAGATGAAACATGGATAAGTTTCTCCTGGTCATTCAGGGAGACAAATTTTTAATTCAGTTCATGTTTCTGAGTTGGAAAAAGCTGCCTTGGTGACAGTTTTGATGCGGCTGCTGAAAGTCTATCACCTCTCCAAGGTTACGAACTTGGTTGGTGGTTGTCGGAGCCCGAATCTCAAGATATTTAGCAATGCTACGAAACAGAATAATCTCAATTTTGTCCTCATTTAGCTGGAGAAAATTCTACTCCAGACAATGACACAGTGAGTCTATTGGACCGCCGTCATCTGGTGACAAAGACACATAAAGTTGTGTATCGTCTGCATAGCTGTGATAATGTTAAAGTTCTGCATTATTTGACGCAAAGGAAGCATATACAAGTCGAATATTAGAATGCATTCACACCAGGATAGTCGGGGACATGGTCTAACTGAGCAGGGATTTCTGAAAAACTTTACACCTTTCTTTGCTTCGGTTTGGGTTCATGCTGGATGTTACCAAACCGTCTGGTTAAACCACCATAGTTACAACAATGGCTCGCTAGGGGGCGACGCTCCCCAATACAACCAATGATCAACATTGAAAAAGCCGGAAGAAGAAGAAAATCGGACTCCATGGTTAAAATGGAAATCTTATTTCTTATTTTAACTTCATCTCCGTCTACACATTTTCCATTTTTTTTCATTGTTTTGACCTCGGCTTCTTCGAACATACGCTGTTTGCTTTGTTTTTCCTCCTACCCAAATGATAATCTGCCCCTCTCCTTTCTACTTCTTCTTCTTGATGCTTTATTGCAGTCAGCAGCAAACATCATCTTCATTTAGGTCTGCTGGAACTGAGATCCCCGGCTTTAAGGCGGACCAGAGCAGACCTCGGTCTGTTTAAAGCGGACCAACCAGCCACCGGGTGAACGCACCCTCAGAGGTCCAAGAACTGACCCCTGGGGGACTCCACAAGCTATGGCCGCTATCTCAGATTCATAGCTGCCAACCGTAACAAAATAAATCTGATCTTCCCAATAGGACCTAAACCAGTTAAAGACACACAACGGAACTTTTAGCAGTTTTCTCAGTGACCCTATCGGCGACTAAACTAGCAACCATCTTGTATCATACCTGCACCGTGATTCACTCCAGCCAGTAAAAGACAGTCTTATCTTGACTCTTGTTCTGTCCCTTCCTCTCTTCCTTTTCCTCTCTTCCTCCTGTAATGTTTCCTTACCGAATCCGACATGATTTGCGTTCAAAACACTCGCGGGGTTGATCCCTGGTTTACATCCGGTTGCTAGTGAGTGACGCGGTGCTGCAGCCAATAGTCGGCTGCAACGTCACAGTCGCGTCCCGGATGGGAATCTTACATAGTGCTGTTTCTGAGCCCCGGGACGCCTCTGGGCAGTGACGGCTCGAAAATGTGCAAAATGAATGTTGGTGTGCCATCAAAACGAGTCAGAAACGCAGATTTTTAAGGTCTAAAAGTTACGTTGTGTGTCTTTAAGGACTCCTCCAGAAAGTCCAACTCAGTTTTCCAGCCTGTGCAAGAGAATTCTGTGATTTATGGTATCAAATGCAGCACTGAGCTCTAGCAGAAAGAACCAGGACTGATGGATGACCAGAATCAGTATTTAACCTAATGCCGTTTAAAACTTTGAATCTGTGATTGTGTTAGCTTCTCCTACATTCTAGTTTTAATTTTCCTCTCTTTGGACATAAACCACAACTATAAAAGACACTTGTTAACCTTTAGCTGACATTTAACAAAAATACTTTTGTTTCAACACTCAGAGAGCCAGAACTCACTCTGTCCTTATAATTATGAATCTATGGGGTAGAAGCACTCTTGTCATTTAGAGAGGAGGGATGAGGACTGAGGCAAGCAAGTGGTTGGACTAGCTGATAATGTCAGAGCAGAATAAAGAACACTGGCTAAAGAAAACCAGAGATTTCATCTCTATCTTCAAATCTGGGTAGCTGGGTATCATTATCCTTGGTGGGTGGAGGTTGTTCGAGTCTTGGGGACCACTTAGCCTTGCTTCCACCAATGGGTTGGAGTTGGTGCGCAACGGTTTGGTTCAATAAATCCTGATCTCTCTTGCATTTCCACAACCAATTGTACCCATAACCTGGTAGGGGGCATATCAGCTATGTTGCATGATGTCATAGCAGCACCATTGACGCAGAAAGGAAGGATGAGAATTGCGGACCTACAGCTAATTGTGTTCTTTTTTCTTGGTGTGTGTGAATGCATTTCATAACCTTTTGAAGTTAAAAATATGTGTGTCTGACTCATTTTGGTGACGCACCAACCTTTATCATGCACACTTCTGGAGCTGTCGCTGCCCAAGCAACAAGGCAAAGAAATAATCTAACAAATTTAACAAATGGGGGCTTGTCCGGGATGGGCCTCAAATATTGTGGTTTTGATTAAGTTAAACAGGTTAAACAGGTAGGGTTTGGGACTGATCCATCGCTGAATCAAATCAAACGATATCATTGACAAGATAATCATTATTGGGAGACCAGTGAAGATGCACAGCCCGTCACTTAGCAACAATCAAAGTAAAGAACAATACCAAAGTATCAAGGGGAGCTTTATTTCCATTATATTCGCTAACATTCCCAAATTTTTTTCAGCATAACCTGGCAGCTAGACCCTTGCTACCAAGGGTCTGGCTGCCTAACCCTAACCCTAACTTAACAGGACAAGTTCACAAAGTACTTCATGAGACAATGGTTTTAAGGTGTGAAAATGATGGATCTGGAAAAAGTGCTGCACTAAGCTTTAAATTATTCTACTGCAAGCCAGTGAGAGCTGGTTTGGCAGAGCGAGACGTCTGTGCTCTAATCATGTCTAGTCAAAGATGTTTTTGTTCACGTTGACTATTTGAGATTATATAGAAGCTTTCTGAGTCATATGAGATCAAATGTTTGGTTTCTCTCCAAACCTGCAAGGCTACAGTTGAGAAAAAGTAAGTGCACTCTCTTAAAGTTGTGAGATTTAAGTATCAGAAAATGAATACCAATAATATCCAAGTGTGAAATTTAGACAAATACACCCTCTGATGATCAAGAAAACATGACATATCACAACGTGTCGTTTTCTTTCCAGCTGAACAGAAGCAGTGTGTGGAAAGCTAAGTACAACAATAAATCAGAATTTTTCACTTATTCATATGACCTATTGTTAACCCTTTGATGGCTGTTGTCATAAATTTGCGACAAACCGCTTGCAGTCTTTTAAAATTTGATTCAACCCATTGATGATGTGCATAGTATCTCAATACATACAGTTTTAGACCTGCATCACTTTACAAGTAAAAGGTTCGCTCAAAACCACTGCAAAAACTCAAATTCTTAACAAGTACATTTGTATGATTTCTTGTCAAAATATCTAGTTACACTTAATATAAAACATAATCACCTTGACAAAAATTTCAGTAAGATATAGGAACTTGTTTTAAGACAGTGCATCTTAACTATGTAATATTTCAAGAAATGAACAAGAAAATTTCTCTTGTTCTTTTGGCAGATTTTCTTTGCTAATTACAAGAAAAAAAAAAAGGAAAAAAACTTAAAAAAAATCTACTTTAAGAGTGGCCAAAATGTTTTTGCTTGTAGTAAGCAAAAAATAAATAAATAAATAAATAAAAAATCTACCAATAAAACATGTAAAAATTTTCTGCACATTTATTTATATATTCATTCATTCATTCAATACATTTTATTGTATTGTATATCCTCTCTTCACCTGCCTAGGGATTATGGATGCAAATTAGCTTGCTATCTATAATCTGGCATGTTTACATCTGTTACTACAGATGTTCATTAACATGTACTGTCTATCAAATAAGCACTTTTTGAAATATATTTAGTTAAAATATAAATAAAGACTTCAGATTACAAAAAAACAAAAAAACTTGAATTTTCTGTCCCTTTTTCTTGGCTCAGGCTTTAAAGGGTAAATCTAATTTAATCAATTTAACTTTATTCATTTACTTTCATTTATGTATTTGTTCTTAAATAAACTTCCCACAGGCCAAACAACTGTCACAAAATTAAAAAAACAGTCTATCCGTGTTTTGCAGTCGTGTTTGCAGACCACTTTGATCAGCTGATAATGAAGTCATGGAGCCTTAAAGCAAAGCGCTTCAGGTCACATGATCCAATGAGAGACGTATCCACTCCTGCAAAGTTAAATGTCTGGTTTTAGAGGAGGGCAGCCCCCTCAGAGCACCGATATGCGTCAAGTGCTGTAATTTGACCCAGATATCATCTATTATTACTTACATTAGGCTGATGTTTGGGTCAAAAGTCACACGGTATCCCTTTAAGCGTAACATAATATATTGATTTAAAGAATAAGCAAATATATTGCTGCATGACTGTCGATTCCTCAAATAAAAAACCTAAATAAAAACATTATGAAGCCTTTTGAGCCAACAGGACAAACATCTGGCTTTGTGACAGCAACGATTTTCTGCTTTATCACATCTATGTAAATCATTCCTAAAGGCAGCTGCTGTAAAGCTTGTAAGTCTTACTTTGCAAGTTACGTTTAATTCAATTAGCTGAACAACTACTGATGCAGCTATGCCGTCATGTTCAATTAAACTTAACATTAATCAGCCTTGCATCACTGCCACTAATGTGGTGCAAAACCTTCCTCGTCTTTTTGACAAAGCAAAACAGCATTAGGATCATTATGATTAGAGCAAGTTAGTATTCTCTTTAATCTGCCTTTAAAGAGCCTGTTTTTTCTTAATAATTACTGCAGTGAGGAGATGTGTCTCAAGATATGAGTGAGTTGTTTCTGGGTCATATATAATAGGATGTGTTATTCTCTGCAGTATCGAACACATAGGGAATAGCCCTTTAAATGTTTAATGGCTTAGGGATATACACTGGCCCTTTCAAGAAAAGTTTATCCCCTTGGGGGGTGGAAAGGATTCGCTGCAGGACAGATGAGCCATCGAAATATTGTCTTGCGCAGAGCCTGCCTGCTGATACCAGGAAGTACGTTTTACAAAAGCCAGGTTATGATGAGAGACGAGGTAATATGTGAGCATGAGAGGAAATAATGAGTAGCAAAATCTACCCAGATGAGTGATAGGGAGAAGTAGGCTAATACATTTCTGCTGCTGCTGTTGTGTATCATTGAGTTCATAAAACAGAAAGGCATCATCAAAAAGCACATCGAAGAGTCAATGTATTCCCCCTAGTCTCCGAGACAGTCTTTTGATGCTGAAACAGACTTTCTTTCTCTCTCCATCCATCCCTTCTCCCTCCTACTCTCTCCCACGCTCCCTCCATCACTCGCCATGCAGCCGATGAATTAAAGAAAGTATGTCAGTTTGCAGGCGGGGTGGCAAGGAGGGAGTGGGGGGGGGGGACATCAGAAAGAATTCATTCAGTGAGTTAGTTTCTCAAGAAGAAACACGGGGCTGAGTCTGCTCCGCCTCGTGAGTTTTTAGGACTTGAAGGCAGTTATTTGGGTCAGCCGTCACCATTGAGAGTTCACCTGCATCGGACCAGTCAGAATACGAAGATAAGCTGCCACTTACTCACATTAGAACAACTTAGTGTCCAAGGGGGGCTTCATCTTTAACAAGCGGCACATAATACAGCTGGTGTTTGCAGGAAGCCCTGACTGGAAGCTGCTGTTGCTATGCGACTGCCTTTACAGTACAGTATGCACTGCTTAAAAGTTGGTAAGTTTTTAGAAGTGTGACAACACATGAGGGGCTCAAACCTATGAAGTTGGCAAGCTGATTCATTTAAAGGATGATGCAAACAAGGAAAATGTACCCACTAAAACTATAGTTAGTCTTTAAATTATAAAACAAACTCTAGTCCAAAAAGATTTACGATGTGAGGTCAGTCTCATCCAGAGAAGCAGGGGCTAGGAATTACAAGCTGCACTGCAGAAACTCAAATCTTACCAAGTATATTTTTTTAATTTCTAGTCAAAATATCTCATCACACTCAAAATACGACAAAATTACCAAAAGCAAAACATTTCAGTAAGATATACTGTAGGAACTTGTTTTAAGGCAATGCATCTTATTTCAAGAAATGTTATCAAGAAAACTTTACTTGTTCTATTGGCAGAAATCTTTTTTTTTTTTTTTTTTTTTTGGCTTATTTTATGATAAAAAAAAAACAAAAAAAACATCTTTTTTAAAAAAAAAACTTATTTTAAGAGTGGCCAAGATTTTATTTTCGATCAACAACTTACCAGAGCAGCTGCTCATGATTCTGCTGACAAACTACTTCAAGCTGTCTAATTTAACTTTTGGAATCTAAAAAATCAAGCAAGCAAGTGTTACAAGAAGTTTCTCTTAGTTTGAACATATATCTTAATTTCACTGAAAATGAAACAACTATAGCATGACATTTGTATTTGTCAACCGTTTCTATAGGCGCTTTCGGACTGTAGGAACCTTTTGGAGTTCCTATAACCTTTTTGGGAACCAGGCCTGTTTTTTGGCACATTTGGACATATAGGAATTAGGATCCTCCGCCAACAGTTCCTATAACCTTTTTAGCTTTTGCTCCGAGGCAGGGTCTTTTTGGGGTTCCATAGGAAATGAAATATGTAGATGTTTGGTGATTGGTAGAACTGGCAAGCCCCGCTCCTTGTGTGATCTCCCCTTCTTCCGCCCCGCCATATTTAAAAAGTCCCACAGCTGTTTACCGAGATCAAGAACTATTACAATTAGAGTGTACCAATCCATTATTAAATCGATCACAATGGTACACGTCCTGAATCGATAACTATAGTTCAATGACCCAAATACAGCTGCAAAGTATGGCAGTAGAATCTGCGGCTACCGCCCGGACACTTTAATGGACGGACCGTCCACTAAAGTGTCCGAGCGCACTTAGGGGCCCTCAGCTCTGGAGTGAATTAAGTCTGTCTTTAAGGTCTATTTCCACACCAGGTGTGTTCAAAAAGCAGTTGAAAGAATTTCTAGTTGGCTTATGACTACAAATCATCAATACATTGACCCCACAGTAGGTTGTATATTTCAGTCCTATATTTCCGCTTAGCCTGGCAGCCTGTATGTGGTGTGCCCTGCTCCTCGCCTGGTGATGGCTGGAATGGGCTTTGATGGCCTTCGCGCCCCTGAACTGGATATGCAGTGTTGGGAATGATTGACTGACGTGCTGTTATACATTATCCCTGCACCGCACGTATATTTAATTTTTGTTTCGTTTTGTTTACTGCCCGGGTATCAATATTTTTTCTGTCTTGGTTTCACTGTTCCGCTATTACTTTCCAATTATTGTTAAACCAGTTTACCTTGATAAGCTATATTGCTCCTACAAAATACTATTTTGATGTTCTTATGTTGCTGCTCAGTGTGCATGCCATTATGTTTGGTTGTAATCAGGAGTTGGAACTCTGTATAAGCCCAAATGGGCTTCGTTCCCCTCCTTGTACTGTATCTTGTGTGATATGTGTACAGAAAAACTAAACTAAACTAAACTAAACTTCATCAAAAGGTAAACAAGGGAAAGGGAGGGAAAGCTGGTAAATTAGCTTTTATGATAGCTTTGAATAAAAGAGATGGAAAACCCAAATACACTTACAAATTTGTCAGTACAATCTGCGCCACTTTAGTGGATGAACCCCTGTCCGTCCACCAAAGTGTCCGGGCATACTTCAACGAAAGGTAAACAAGACGTTAGTAGGGCAGCTTTCCAACGGGGGGCTGTTCTGTTACGTGATACAAATGACAGTGATGATGCAAAGCTGTTAAGCTAGCTCTTATAATAGCTTTGAACAAATAGCGTAAAAAATGGTCCCTATCAAGGTCCACCCTCATGTGCGAATGCAAACTGATGGAGAAGGGTAGTTCTGATAACCAAACTCGAGATGGTTAGTTATAGGAACTGCATTCCTACAACCTCTCTGTCCGAATGTGCCCTATTGTTCTGTAACTTGTGGTACAAGTGGCTCTTAATAGAAGTAAAACATCCTAAAACTGCCGAAACTAAACAAATACATAGAGGTGTCTGCAGGACCTTCAAAAGTTTGGTGTAACAAAAAACAAAACTTACTTGTCACCTTGGCCAATTCAAAGGCTGTCCATGGAAGACAGCAGTGATGGATGATAGCAGCAACTTCTCTGAGGTGAAGAGAACACCTGCACAACATCCAACAACAGCATTTTCAGAAAATACCTGAAGAGAGCAAATACAGAGGATTCACTACAAAGCTCAAAACATTCACAAGTCTCAAGAAATGATGGCCAGATTCAGCCTGGTCTCTGGAAATAGCATACACATCATTTGTAATTAAGGTGCCAAAAGGATTTTTACCTCAGCTGCAACCATTTGATGTGTCGTTTTCACCAAAAAAAGACACTCATTAGGCTCAAAGGATGTGCCAGAAATGGAGATGTGGAAACGTGGCAAAAATATCTTCAAAGTTGGAGCTTTTCTAAAGCAGCAGGCTGAGTACAAATAACACTGAAATCAAGCTGTACCAATATTTCATTCACAACGGAACAAAATAAGGAAAAGGTTAGGAAGTCGTCATGATATAAGTCAAATTCATCCTTTGTGAAACACATTTAGGGAAAGTTGGCAAGAATTGCTTCGGGTGGTGCAAACAGAAAAGGCCCATTAAAGATGGACATGGAGCACTTTGTCCTCTGTGTCAGTGGGCTATATGTACAACCCTACTACTTCCTGGACTTAGGTTGCTACTTTGTTTCCTGTCTCTCATTATTGGACAAACTCATTAATCCAGGTGTGTCTGACCATTGTTGTTGTGGAAACTGAGATCAGGCACAGAGATCGGGTCCCGCGACAGTGCCTGCGGCGACAGTGCCTCTGGACTGGCAGACTAGGGTGGTGGTCCCCCTCTTAAAAAAGGGGGATTGGAGGGTGTGCTCCAACTTCAGGGGGATCTCACTCCTCAACCTCCGTGGTAAGGTCTTTTTGGGGGTCCTGGAAAGGAGGGCCTGTCGGATAGTTGAACCTCAGATTGAATAGGGAGGAGGGGGGGGTCCCGGCCCGATAACCTTTATGGACAGGATTTCTAGGTGCAGCTGAGGTGTTTGGGGAATCTAGTTTGGTGGCCTCAGGATCGGGTCTCTGCTTGTTGCGGATGATGTGGTTCTGTTGGCGTCATCGGGCCGTGATCTCCAACTCTCACTGGAGTGATTTGCAGCAGAGTATGAAGTGGCTGGGATGAAAATCAGCACTTCCAAATCCTAGCTCATGGTCCTCACCCGGAAAAGGGTGGAGTGTCCTCTCTGGGTCGGGGGTGAGGTCCTGCCCCAGGTGGAGGAATTTAAGTATCTTGAGGTCTTATTCACGAGTGAGGGAAAAATGGAGCGGGAGATCTACAGAGGGATCGGTGCGGCGTCTGCAATGATGCAGACTCTGCATCCATCTGTCGTGGTGAAGAAGGAGCTGAGTCAGAAGGTAAACTTCTCGATTTACCGGTCGATCTACGTTCCTACCCTCACCTGTGAACTGTGGGTCATGACCGAAAGACTAAAGCCTCGTTTCCACCAGCAAGTCTGGGCCTGGTTGGGCCGGATTGGTCCATGTTTTTTTGCGTCTCCCAAGATAAAAACTGGGACAGGTACCCTTATGTCTGACCGGACCCAGCCTACTTTTTTGGTACCATTTGGTAGGGGTACTGATCTAGCCGATCCGGACCAAAGAGGTGGAGCTAATACACAGCAAACCGTTGATTTGTTGAAAAATTTGTCACTTCCCATGTGACCCGACGTAAAAAGCAGGGTTTCTGTCACGTGTGGTGCGGTGCTTTGGTTAAAAGGTGTTTCACAGCAATGATGTCAGGTGATCACATAGCAGTGCTATGTGGTTAATACTCCACCTCCAGGGTAAGGGGACAGTTTGCTGTGGGGAAGCAATGTGAAATCAACACATCCGTACCAAAACCCACCCGATCCGGCCCGACCTGACCCAGACCCGTGGGTGGAAATGGGGCTTAAGATTGCAGGTACAAGCAGCCGAAATGAGTTTCCTCCACAGGGTGGCCGGGCTTTCCCTTGGAGATAGGGTGAGGAGCTCGGTCATCTGGGAGGGGCTCAAAGTAGAGTTGCTGTTCCTCTGCATCCAGAGGAGCCAAATGAGGAGGCTCAGACATCTGGTCAGGATGCCTCCTGGATGCCTCCCTGGTAAGGTGCACATCCCATCCGGACAAGACCCCAGGGGAGACCTAGGACTTGCTGGAAGGACATCTCCCAGCTGGCCTGGGAATGCCTCGGGATCCCCCCGGATGAGCTGATGGTGGTCAGGGAGAGGGAAGTCTGGGCTTCCCAAGCCCAGGTAAGTGGAAGAAGACGGTACGGTACGAAAGGATTCATACCGTACCGTCACATAGATGTCACGTAGGTGACGTCTTTTTTCAAGGAAGCAAGACAATGCTACACCACATACTGAATCCATCACATCATTCAGGACCATTGAACAGCGAAACCTCTATTACAATGGATCTCACTGTTTTTGAGCCACAACCCCTCAGAAAACATACACCAGTATAAACACTGTAACTGGACACCGGATGATAAAATCTCTCACTTAGAGGCCTGAAAATTATAAGAAACTTTATAAATGAGGAGGATAAAGTGGTTTTCAATTTGGATTCTTAATATGAGTAATTGTTTATGCCTTAACGCCTTATTTTTGACAGCCACAACAAAAATCCCAAATTTACTTAATAGATGTAGGCTATATTTTCTTTGTAAACTGTCTTAGGCCCTTAGCTTGGGGAAGGCTGTTCTATCAGACAAGAATGGGATAACAATTGTCTCTGAAATGTTTATGTACGATGAAATAAAGATGGGATCCTACAGAGTGTTGAACATATCCCTATTCCAACATTTTAAAACATGTTTGTGTCATGAAATTCAAGATGAGCTAATATTTTTGGAAAATAAAGTTAAACATCTCCTTTTTTAACATCAACCTATACATTCAACTTTCTGTTGTGAATTAAATATTGTTTTTCAAATAACTGCTTTCAAGTCACAAACTTTTATTGAATTGGGATTGTTAATTAACTTTACAAATCGTGTTTCTGGACCAAAAGGTTTATTTATAGAATGGCGAATATTCTTAGCCTTCACATTTCCCCCTTTGTTGTATTATTTGCTTTTGCGGCCCCCTTTCCCCATCGCAGTCATAAAAAATTCATCAAATCGGTCTAATTCTTGACAAGCAATGAAATAATAATAAAAATAATAATAATAATGAAATATTCTCTTTGCTGTGGGAGCAATAAGTCAGCACAGTGCTTCAGAGCAGCTCATAAACAGAGCTCATTTCTGCCTCTCTAGGTCATGCTCGCCTCTTTAAAATCAGCAAACCTTTTGAGGCCCACTGTTTTGATCATTTTCTTGCCCTGAATCTGAGATTCAGTTTGGTCCTTTGAGCTGTTATACAGATTTAGATCATTTGTGTTGCCAGTTAATGATACTTTAAATCACATGTGAAAAGCTTGCTTCTTTTCAAAGCATCAGGATCCAGCTCGAGTCGATAGGATCGGAGGCAGAGACAGCGAGCGCAACAGAAATGATGCTGCTTGGAAAGGAAAAAAAAAATGCTTTATTTTGTCTCTGTAACCTTTGGTTGACTTTGATTTTACAGCCCTTCTGAGTGCTCTTTATTAGTATCTTGTCATCTTGTTTGCCAGAGGAGAGGTCATCAATCACAACATCTCTATCAGCCTCTCAACAAATTCTCCTAAGAAACTGCTCTGGGATGAAATGAACCCTTCATTTGTCTGCATGCATGCCTCCAACATAGCAAAACAGGCTTACTAAGTTAGAGAGTAGGAGTTTTCTTTTTTAAATCATCTCCAAACTGAGTGTGAAGATGATCTGGGGACCTGATGTACTGTTTTGGAGACAGCTTGACAACAAGAGACATCTCTTGCAAATCTGATGGTTTCTTTTGGGTGAGAACTGTTTGTGCTGCAAGCAAGAAATCAGGTAGGATAAACAAACACCTCGACTGGATTTGCTATAATAAAACACTTCCAACACTGTACCGAAGAGGACGGCTTAACCGCCATCATGATCTCCCCCTCCAACCAGCCTTGCTTCCTCCCATCTTTGACCTCATATTCCCCTTTAATTTGCTGTATTACAGCGTACAGTCTATCAAAGAGCATGAGTCACTTCTCCGTGAGGCAAAATATGTGCCTCTGCTGTCAACAGCAGCCACATTCACATGCCTCCCTCAAACTGCTGAACAATGATAATCTTTAATGATTAATTTAAAGATAAACTGTGCCATATATCTTGGGGTTAGAACCCTTATATACATTATAAAGGCTCCAAAGACATGAAAAAATCCATCATGCATACCCTGAGGGACTCATATACTGTACAGAGGTAGGGGCAACTTTGAAAAAAAGCAGGGCTCAGCGTTTTCTTACAGGAAGTCATTATGCATAAATTGTGTGTGATATAGCTGGTATATATTTCTCCACCTGAGATGATAAGAGGAGATCACAATTTTATCAAAATCGCTTATTTAGATGCTCAAAGTGAATCATGCTTTACACAAATCTGTGAACAACTACTGCACATTACTTTTTTGTCGCAATGTCACATGATTGAATTCAGTTCAACAACTGTGCTGGGATCATTAGAGGATCATTAGAACATAAGATATCATTAGTTCATGGTACTTTTTCATCAATACACCGATTCGGATGTTTTTGCCATTTTCTTACACTGAGAGAACATTGGGACTCATTCTACAATGTTTCTTACAAGCAAATTTCTTTTCAAAGCCTAAAGTTCATGAATCTGACTGAGGGATTTTATGAAAAAACAATGTAAGAACAAACTTAAGAAGATTTATAAAAAGTGGTTGGTGAATGAGGCCCATTAAGCTCAATTTCCTACATTAACCTGTTAAATAGAGATGTTCAATATAGGCTTTTTTTACCGATATCTGATATACTGATATTGCACAACTCTTAAATTCCAATATCAGATATCAAAGATATCAATATTTGCTGAGAACTGTAAGGTTGTATCTCTCATATTTTGAGAAATCAACTATATTCTGCTCTGAGAGCGAAAATCCCAAAATATCCTTAACTCAGCCAGAGGAGGTTATTTTGGACATCTGGCTGCCAGATATCAGATACTAGCAGGTATTAGCCAACATGTGGCTAATAATAATGTTTCTGACAACTTGGTAACTTAATCAACAACTTAAAACCAGACATATTTTCAGCAGCTTTAAAGCAAGTCAGTCTGTAGCAGCAGCAGCTGCACCGTAGTCACATGACTCTGAAAGGAATGCTGGGATATGAAGTTCTTCTACAATAACAGGGACTTTTCTACATACTGGACCGCTGCTAATGGAACAAGATCTTGCGAGATTTGGTTGTTTGGTAATAAAATCTTCCGAGATTTCATTTTTCAAAAATATCGGCCGAACAAAACCGATACTGATATTTCTGATATGTCAAATTATAATGCCAATATCGTCCAATAACATCGGTAAGCCATTAATATCAGACATCCCTACTTTTAAACTTTGATTGATCACCAGAGCTCCCAGTACCATTATTAGATCATCAACAGTTTCTCCTAAAAATGCAGAGAATCAAATAATTTATACATGGACAACATCAAATTTCTTTATTTAACCTGTACTGCAGTTTGCTACTCTGCCCTGCACATGAACTCAGCATGCTGAGTGGGTGACAGAAAAAAACTTTACTTGTGAAGTCTACTGTCAAGGTAAATTCAAAAGAACCCTAAAATTGAGCCCTGTGGAACTCCACAGGATCTATGGATCTATGGATCTATGGATCCAGTATTTCAATAGGAGACAGATCTTTGAGCAAATATGACAAATATTACATTAAAACTTCAGGATATCACGTCAAATATAAAGATAAACGGCCATTGTATTATTGTGTCAGTTAAATCAATTATTTAAAGGGACACTGTGTAATCGGGAGCAGCTCACTCGTACTTTTCATGCTGCATTCGCGTGAAACCGGGCAGACCGACGACATCTGCTGCATGTAAAGTTATCACCGGCCTCTATGTGAAGATGTGGTCCGTCAGTTACAGTGACATCAGTCCACATCTGATTTGTTGTCATGGCGATGTCTTATTGTTTTCCCTGACTCATGTTTTACCGTCTTTCGCTCGGCTTCATTGATTAAAATGACATCTGGTTTGTTACCAACGGCCGTCTGCCCGACTGCACGTGAACCCAGCATCAGTGAGACGCTGGTTTCTCCCCACAGCAGCACGGTGACTTTTCAAAGACATTACCTCGAACTGAGCTGAAAACTCCGGTGTGTCCGGTGAGTTTCTGTGTTTTCCTACCGTCACGCTTCTCCCGAACGCAAAAACATGGCGATACGACATGGCAGCCTTCACCGAGCCGCCCCGCTCGATGTGTAAATGAATGATACGGACGGCAATTTTAGAACTTAGAGGAGCACTTCAGTTTGTTGATGGGAGTGATTACTGATTAATGAAAAAACACTTTTGAACCAAATAATCAGTTTTTGTGAATAAAACACAGGAGAACTTACACAATATCCCTTTAAGCTCAACTTTTAAGCCAAAATTAAGGTAAACCAAAGTTTTTAAAGCTGTGATAGAGATTGTTTCAGGCCTATACAAAAAGACTTGATATTTCTATGATATTTATTTGATTTAATTTGTTAGGTCATACAGTATTTACCTGCAAGATAAAGCTAGACAAGATCTAACACACTGAGCTATATCAGGGCACATTATTTTCTTCCACATTCTGCACAAGTCTCTGATTGTGAGTCAGTGAAAATTAAGAATAGGTCTGTGAAGGTCCCTTTGGTGGCCCTGACCTCTTTTTAATGGTCTAATTATAGTCATTAGCTTTAAAGCTGGATATATTCTTTTGTAAATACACATTACCCTCTTGAGCTGTGGCATGCTAGGTTAGCTTCCTTTTTATCTTTTTATTCATCAATTTTTCAAAGACGAAATTTTGCCAGTGAGTAAATGGACGTATAAACTCCTAGAAATAAGGTCCAGGTTGACAAAAAAGAAAGTTATCCTTTAAGAGCTGCTATTCTGAATACCCTCTACAACACACCTCAATCAAATTGCTAATTACCTCATGCACATGCCATCCAGCTCTGCAGAGGCCTGGTAACGTGCCATTTATTTGATTCAGGTGTGTTGGAGAAGGAAATGCAACCAAAATACACTGGATAGTAGCTCTCTGGACTTGGGCACCCCTGCTTTAAAACATATATCAGGACAGGACAGGACAGGACAGGACTCACCGAGAGTACATCACCTAATGAAGCTGGTAACAACAATGCAATGCAATGTCTGGGTACGCGTCCACAAGCTCTCTGAAAATTGACTGAAATACACATGTAAAGTACAAGGTTCCCTAATGTAGATGTGCATATTTAACATAGAGCATAAATGAAGCTTATGACCCAAGTTTTGGTTTGGCTTATTGTTTAGATTTCAGGCTAGATAACAGAAAATGTAGACCAGGGATCCCTAACACTGAAACCGTCAAGGCTCACTGCCTGGCATACTCTCAATGTTTCGCTGCTTCAGCACACCTGACTCTGATTAATGGCTCAATAACAAACATGCAGAACAATCAGAGGTCCATTTAATTTAAATCAGGTGTGTTGCAGCAGCTGAGAGAGCAGCTCACTCCCCAGACACCAAAAAACTGAGAACTTTGAACCTCTGAACTCAAAGGACAATAGTACTTATTGGTGAAATGAAGGAGTTTTGCTGCAGATGATGTCTTATATAGAGGCTGCCCCATCTCCCCCATCATATGGATGCATGCCGGAGGGCGACTCAACGTAATATCTTCCAAAGGAGTCAAAATGTTACAGAAATTGGTAAGTTCCTAGAAGTAAGGTCCAGGTTATAAAAAAGAAAGTTATCCTTTAAGGACCAGACCTCCCTGTTTTAAAGTATTGCTGTTGCAGATTTAGATGACCCCAATTTATTTACTTTGGGACCTGGTTTGAAAAATTTGTGTTTTCAGGCCTCCAAAACATTCAAATGACAAAATTAGAATAAAGTTATTCCTAAACCTTAATTTGTATCTGCATGGACATGGCTGTGATTTTAGGAATCACAAGCTTTGTACAGTCAAAGCTTTGCTGACCCCCAGTGCTTTTTGGGGACCCCATGAAATCCCCAGGTGGAACGCTTAAAGGGGAAGTTTGTTTTTTTCAATCTGGACATATTTTCTAGCATGAAATACGTTCATTTACTCATCCAGACAGTTTTGGTGTAACTTGAATTCCTTCAGATATTTAGATCCGCGCATGTCCAATATAATGGAAGTGATACAGGCAACCGTGTGCAGCCTCTAAATAAGGCATTATCTGCCACAAACTACTTCATTTCACCAATGTTTTGTTACAAAACATTTCTCGGACCCCCCCTGTAAGCTCGAAGCGGCTTTTTGTGGTGATTCATCCTTACTTACAGACATTTTTACTGCGGCGGCTTTGATGACGTCACTGTTATGCGACACCATAGCAAGTAAATGTCTGTAAATAAGGATGAATCACCACAAAATAGCCGCTTCAAGCTCACGGGGGGGGTCCGACTAATATTTTGTGACAAAACATTGGTGAAATTAAGGGGTTGTGGCAGATAATGCCTTATTTAGAGGCTGCGCGCGGTTGCCCCATCACTTCCATTATATCAGAAATACACTGATCTCGAGTGGATCTAAATATCTGCCTAAGGAATTAAAGTTACACCAAAACTGTCTGGGTGAGTAAATGAATGTATTTCATGCTAGAAAATAGGTCCAGAGTGGAAAAAAAAACCAAACTTCCCCTTTAAGAACCATACTGATGCAAAGTATCAGGATCACCAACTCCAGACCTCTTGGGCCAGCGTCCAGAAGGTTTTTAAAGCCACCCTGTGGCAAAACACCTGACCCAAATCAATGAGTCATTGTGCAGAACTTCATAGGTTGTCGGACCCATTCAATTTGAGTCAGGTGTGTTGGAGTACGGAAATGTTGCAACCCTTACCAACACTGGCCCAAGAGGTCTGGAGTTGGTGATCCCTGTTAGACTATGTGGGCACTGACGTTTTACAATGTTTAAAACAGGGGTGCCCAAGTCCAGTCCTCGACTAGCCTGCACATTTTGGTTGCATCCCTTCTCCAACACACCTGAATCAAATGAATGGCTCGCTACCTCTGGAGAGCTGAGTAACACGCACATGAGGGCATTAGCCATTTGATTCAGGTGTGTTAAAGAGGGTATGTTCTAAGAATTGCAGGATTGTAGCTCTCGAGGACCAGATTTGGGCACCCCTGGTTGAAAAGACATACCTATTTACAGCATGCATGTAAAAGGAACATTCAGTAAATGAAGCTGAACAAGTGCCTCCCTCTCTGCTGTGCTTCAGCGTTACCTGCAGAGCACAAATGACCGAGTCCATAACAAGTTAGAGGCTATTTTTTGGGTTCCTTTAAACCAAGCATGAGGGAATCCTTACAAAGCCCACTGGGGTCACTTTTTTTTCTAGAAAACCCTTTGTTTTTGGCAATAATGATGAGAAAACTCATTGCCATTCAACTTCTGCTTTAAGTATAATCATGAATTTTGTTGCAGTTGAGTGGGACAGAAAACTGACACCAATCTAACACTGAATAATAACCCCCACATTGTGTTTTCCTCCCCAGGCTTTATTCATCCAAGGAACTACTGTACTCTTAACCATCAATCCAGCTCACATTCATTAAGGGTCAGATAGTACTCAAAAGGAATTCTTCAAGCACAATGGAAAGTCTAACAATTAGGAGTTGCATTATTTAAAGGCAACAATAAGGTGCCTTGCTTAAGGGTATCTTTGCTCTAAAATCCAACCCCAACCAGTCTTGGGATTCATTTACTTCAAGTTTCATTCAAAGGTTTTCTTTAAGGAACTTCAGATGTCTGGTCATTGTATCATCTTGCTACACAGAATGCAGTTCCTTTTATGGCGTGTCATGCATGCTTGCAATACCAAATACACGAGTACAATGAATATCATTTATTTGATGGTTTAACATGGTACTCTATTGAAAAAGGAAGAGAAACATAGAAGAGATATACAGTATAAATCTAAGCCTAAATACATTTTGTGGCAGCACAGAACATTTCACATTCCATTATGGGACCAAGGCCATACAACACCTGAAATCTGAGATTTTTTTTTTTTTCTTTTTGTTGTGTATTTCTTTTTGATGTAGGCTCACATGGCATAGAATCATCTCTAAAATGAACAGTTGGCAGTTTTCATAAATATGTTCGCAAAGGATCTATAAATTCCCCCAAGTTAAGAATTGTTGCATGCATGATAAACAAGTATCTAGAGTAGCATCTAGTTTGTAAGAGTTGCCATCTCTACGTTTTTCATTCCACTTTGTAGTTTGGCCATTTAAAAACATCATTTTTAAATCTCATCATGACCCAAAAGAAATCAAAAGTAGAACTCAAAGCTAACCAGTAGGCAAGGAAGATTTCTTTTTTAAACTTGCACTGTAAAACTATTTTTCTTTAAGTTCAGCATTCAGTCTTATTTACAACGCACTGAAGCTTCAATAGCATTTCATAAGTATAACGAATGTCCTCCAAACTACATGAAGCAGCTTGAAATGTCTTTGGACCAACTGGTTCCATGACTTACAAATTTCATTGCACCTCACCCAACAATGCTTTGTGCTGAACAACAAAAGTCAAAGCATTTTCTCTTCCTGTGTGCGCAGAAATGAGGCAAGTTTTATTTTTAGGGTAGTATTGATTACAATAACGTTAATAGGAAGATTTCACCAAGAGCAACAGGCCATTATCATAGTTTAGACATACGTCAGTTGCACATGCAAAGCTGCGTCCAGAGGACAGAAAGCATGCCCCGAAGTAGGATAATCGTCTTTATAAGGAAATTAGCGCGATGCCCGACAGTTGTTGTGTATTTGACTTTTCTAATGGTTGAGACAAAAAGGCATGCAGACCAGAAACACGTTTATACTGGTTTCCTGTGGAAAAACACCAGCGAGGAGCCTGAATTCATATGATTGGCAATGCAAACTAGAAAGCAATACCCTGGTACAAGGTCTGCAGTGCTCACTTTGGCCATTTCTCAATATGTGTACTTTTGCGTACTTGCGTTCTTGTGTACTTTTTATGTCATCAGTAGAGGTCCAAGTACTGTTCCAATTCAAAGAACACAAGATAAGTACGCTCCACATTTCCGGATTTGTACTTGCTCCGCCCACTTTTCCAAGTCTGTATTGGAGGTGACTTTTGTGGACTTCAGGCACCCTTATATCCCATAAAGCATTGCAGCGTAACAATGGTGGAGGAGAAGTAATAGAGTGCGTTTTGCTTTACAAAACGTTGGTTTTAAAACATTTCTACAACAGATTTTTTTACTTCAATTTCTTGGTGAAGTTTAAACCATTATCAAAAGTGACTCGCGCTTTCACAAACAGGTGCTGAACAGCTAACAGTAGCTAACAGTGAGACAGATGCGCTGTTTAGTTGAATTTAACTGCCACATTCAAGCAGGGCTTTTGCTACTTATTATTTTAATATAACTGTCATGACATAATTTCAGCAACGTCTTTGATAAAATCAAGTACATTTCTGTTCCAAATGCGCAACAAGTGTACTTGCATCCTTGCGTCCTCCCGTCCTCGGAAGTCTGTACTTCCGACAAGTCCATACTAGCAAGTACACAAGTATGTTCTTAGCCAACTTGAGAAACAGCCGTGGACTAATTGTCCAGCTGGGAAGTGGGAAAACAGTGGCCCGACTAGGAGACAGCATGTGTCCATCAACAAGAAATTGTCATGGTCTGCGCTAGGGTTGGGACGATATGCCTTTCTTCCGATTCGCAAAGTTTGAAATTTTTTGGGTGCCGAAATGATTGAAATTATATCGGTACTTGAGGCTTTTTTTTTCTCTCCCACCCTTAGTCTGCACTGACACCTTCTATGTTCACTACATTTCAATGGAAATATCACAGATCCACCTTTTCAATAAGTACGTACATTCACTCTACGATTGAATGAATTGTCATTAGCTTATCTACTTGGACAAATGTCTTTTATATGACTGGAATCAATCAGTTTAGATTCCACCTGAAATGTCAGACAAAATGATCTGACCGCAATCATCTTACTCTTGGCTACCATTAGCTGTTCTACCCATTTTTTCTCGGGTCGGAGTTTAAAGGGTTAAATATGATTGGTTAAGGAACAGCATGTACGACTTCAGCACGTGACGTATGCATAAATTACAAAAAAATAGAGCATAGGATATAATGTTTTCTTTCATGTAGATTGTGTAGAAGCTATGTCATAGGGTTACTATTAAGGGATGTATATAAAATTTAGCTTCATTCCTGCGCACAACTTCATCTAAATGTTTTGACTTTATAATTAAAGGTAACTCATCTGCAACAGATGCTTTCTTCTTTATTGGACCCAGGTTTCAGTTGCATTCAGCCCCATCTACACAGTAGAAAATGACACATCGGGCCACTCATGGAATCAGCGACAGCCCTACCTTAATCAGGGTTGAGGTCATTCTTGCTTTCGGAAAGCATTTGCATTTGTGCTGTGACAATCCAAGTACAATACATTCAGTTCTTTGTCACATCAGGCTGTACACGATACAGTTTTTCATTAATCTGTTCCCAAACTCGCTGTTAGCAAGAATATCTTTTTCTTTACAACTTATTCTCATACATGCACAAATAGCGGAGATGTTTCACGAGTAAATGATTGAACAGGAATGCTCTAACACACATGACTGAGTTGAAGCTGATTTTTTTTGTGACCGTAGGTGGAATGGCACGTTCTTCTTTCAATGATTTGGGCAGGAGAATTATTTTTATCCACAAAACTATTACACATTGAGATTTGTTCATAGTCGAGCAAGCAGCACAGAAAATAAATGGTCTACCAACGCCCTTCCAATTCCCAAAATCTCCTTATCCATTTCTAATCACACATGCACATGCACACATTGGTAAAACACCACCACTTCCCTTCTTTTCTCTCCATTTCTACTGATCACTTGCAATGTAAGTGGGTGTGTTACATTCTAATGGAGAAATGATGACCATGGCTCATTATCCTCTCCCTGAAGAATGGATCTGATACATTCAATGCTAGTATGTGCTTATAATTACTCGACAGACTGGATATCGTGCTCCATCTTCGGACTCTGTGAAATCCATTTGCATCACTTTGTCGCTGCACAACCAGGCATAAAGAAGCTGTTGAAATGCAGAGCTCAACATACGGTGCATACGGTGACGTGAGTGGAACTTCAACATGGGTTGGCTGTTGGAGTAGGAATGTACTGAGTGCCCCACAAATGCTAAATAACGGATCAGATGCTTGAAAAACGACCGGTTAGGTTTATCCTTGTCCCCCCCCCCCGTTAAATATGCTGACAATTTATAGCCAGTATAACAATCACAAAAGATAATTTTCATTTTTGGGTTGTACGCACAGAATTTTGTATATATACACGCACATCTGCATATATATATATATATATATATATGTATATAGTATATATATATATAGATAGATAGATATATATATACATATCATATATACATATATATCTATGTGTGTGTGTTTATATATATATATATATATATATATATATATATATATATATACATACAGTTGTACTCACAATTATTCATACCCTCCAACTGAAGAAAATGCTAAGCTCACAATAGTAATTCAAACAACAATAAACTAAAGATACTAATAATAAATGAAAAATTACAAAATTAAAATCTATTGAAATAAAATGTTTCTTTCACTTGTAATTGAAAATAATAATTGAAAAAACAAACAATCAAAACTGTGTCGGACACATTATAGCACCTTTCCCATGAAATACCTGTCAACAGGTGTAGAAATCTTTCTGAACATTAGCGAAAACACCTGATTGCAATGATTGCCTTAAAGTGTTGCTAAACAAAATTTTAGCCCCATCATACTTATTTGTTTAATTTTTTGTGTGTTTGTTTTTAGTATTTCTGTTGAATCCCAATTCAAAATCAATGGCATGATTTTCATAAAAAAAAAAATTATCATTACTTTTGGTAATTTCAACTTATTTAATGGGAGTGTATGAATAATTTTGAGGACAACTATATATATATATATATATATATATATATATATATATATATATATATATATATATATATATATATATATACACACATGTATATATCTATATATATTTAAAGATATATATAGATATATATATCTCTCTATATATACATTTAAGTATACACACACCTATGTACTTATGTACAAAAACATTGGATTCATTCCTCCATACTACCACAACAGAATTGGTGTTGAGCAAAGTAAAACAAGTTAGGTTAGGAAATCAAACAAACACCTTAAGACACAGAGTACAAAAATATCATAATATTTCATGGGTTAAGTAGTAACTGTTGCCAAAAAAGGCCCTTGGCAGTCGTTTTAAATGAAAGAAAAGACAGTTTATAGAGAAAATCTCACAAATTTGAGTGCAATTCTGTCACGGAATTACGAGAAGTGCTGTTGCTTGAAGGTAGAAATGGAAGAAAATGTGGTTTTGTTTGTATCTTGTGCTTATTTTCTGTTTCTCCTCCTTATCAAATGACCAGAAGAGCTCCTTTCTTTGTTAAGCAAAGGATGCAACCCACCCCAAAATTAGAACCTGAGTCAACAATCTTCCTGAAAAGAGGAGAAGATCCTCAGCTTGAACTTATTGTGTTTGGATAGAAGTTTCTGTAAAGTTGTGCTATAACTGAAGGCAGAAAATCCTCCACAGCGGCCGATCATTACATGCATTTACAGTGCATAGGGTGTCAGTGTTTAATGGATTTTTATGTATTGCCTGTACTTATCTAACCACCTGTGTTGTATAAAGATCTCTTATATATTTTTTCTTTGATTAAAAAATTGTTGCTTTATCTGCTTTTTGTTGTTTGTCTGCAAATACTATATTATCTTAAAATTTGCTGGCTTTGTATCTCGCTATTTACAAATTACTGAGAGGGCAATTGTAGGGAAATGACCATCCCACGTCCCAGTTATAGTACACACTTTCAAAAATAAGGACTCAGACTGCAATATAAAAAGAATTTAGATGAGAAGTTGGTCCAGAACTTAGTAGTCTTTTTGAAGTCCATGTCTCTCATTTGTCTTGCTGTGTTGCAGTCTTTGACGTGACAGATTTCATCATGTATAAAAGCAACAGAAAAAAAAGGAGGACGAACAAATGAAATGAAAAAAAAAGTCAAATAACAACAAGAAACAACGAAACAGTCCGATCAGACATAGTACAGCCAGTAGACGAGGTTGAACAGTGAGAATACTGAAGGGAAGATGATGCGTGACCAGCGGTCAATGGCATTCACATCTGTCAGGTCTGGGATTTTGATTTTCAGCTGAGAGGATCGCCTCCGCAGGCGGCTGCGCTTCACGTGGGCGGACCGGTCCAAGGAGTGGCGGCTGGCGGAGCGCGGCCCTATCCCGCCGCTCTGCTTACGATACTGGATGTGCGACGAGGCCGTGCTGTCCAACTGCACCATGGACTGAGAGTTCCTAATGTCTGCCACGCTGGTGGTGATCTCACCTCCCGCCACTTCGTTATGGATCTCCAGGGTGGTCAGCAAGATGTTCCCATGGCCGTGTGGTTCCGCCTGAACGGGTAAAGAAATAGAGAACAATAATATTATTATAAATCAAAGCTTTATTAAAACTTAGATGTTCCTTATGTTGCTTTTCTTCTTGTATGCAGGCTCATGTTTAGTTTTGAAAGCAGGTAGATCCTAAGGATACGCTGGGATACGCTGTGCGATATTTTCATTTGTTGCTCGCAGCTCCAACTCAAATTGTGTGAATCAGTCACAGAGTTCAAAAGTTCACAACTTGCAATGTTTGTTTTCACACTGTACGAACTGACGCTTGGATGCGATCTGACTACTCACACTGTACATTCTTAAAGACAGGTCTGGGTCTTGAACAATCCCGACATGCAATGCAATACAAAAAGTACATGCAATACAAAAATAAAAAAAAGTAGGCTAGTAGTAGAAGAAGTAGAAGAAGTCGGAGAAGAAGAAGACGAGAACAACAGCAACAGTATGCTATCACCAAAACAAAAAAAACGCGCTGCCTTGGCGATTTGTGCTCTTCTTTGTGAAGAACTTGCCTAAAAAAAAAGGCGACGACGTCATGTGTGGACGAGGAACTGGCTGACCAGACGTGGGCTGTACGGTCTGTTGGTTCTCCAACGAGAACTCCGTCCGAATAACACGCCGGGTCGCCATGCTGCCTCTGGTTTACTTCCATTTATGTTTGATGCATGCGAAATGTGAAAATCCTAGAGGTAAGTGTTCTCAGTCTGGTTGTGGCTCCGCTTCAAGATGCGGATCACCCACGAGCCACGACCAAAATATCAAACAGGTTTGATTTTCTTGCGACCCATGATTTCTGAGCTCGGGAGCTCGTCATGAGGTGCCAATCACCTCTCGTGACCCTCTTGTTTACTGCACGACGCACGATTTGGCCAAGAGTCGGCCCGATCCCCAAAATTGTAGCATGACTGGAAAATCGGCTCAAAGGCGGCCAAAAATCGCACTGTGTGTGCCGGGCTTTAGCTAATGGAGTAGCTAGGCCTCGGTGATATGACCCAAAATCAAAATCACAATTAATTGAACATGTTGCCTCAATTACAATTAACTCATATATTGCCAGACGTTTTCAGAGAAGAGCACTCCATATTGCCAAGGTTTTTAAGCATTTTCACTGATTTTTGGAGATCCACAGAAAATTGTGTACTATGCCTATGCAAACACCGATTGTACCAAAGGAAAGCTTAGACACTGTTCTTTCACCAGAAAAAAAAACATATGTTTCTAGCTTTTTCCATTCTTTAGTAATCCCCAGCAGAACATGGGGTAGTTGCAGCAAAAATGCTGCTTTTCACTAAAAAGCTGGAAAAATTAGCTTTTTAAGCAGCAATGAGCTTCAAGTGGGAAAGTGACAGTGATCCAACATCTGAACAGCTGTATACTTCTACAAAACAACAAAAACAACACTGAGAAAATAGTTTTGGTGGCAAAATAATTATTCACTTGCTATATAAGCCACAAGAAGTTTGTTTCACGACATAACGTTTGACAGAAACGTCTGTCTTTCTATCCCTCACTCCTTCCATATCCATCCACTTCTGCTTTGGTGTTAGGGCTGTTAAATTAATAGATTTACCCAAAGACATTATCCTGTGGAATTTATGCACTATTTTTTAAGTCAATGCATAAACAAAATTATCATTCATATCCTAAAAATCCGAATTTGTCATTATCTCAACAAGAGAAGCTGAGTTTTGGCATGTATCTGTTGCCAAGGTGAAGCGAATCCACCTAAAACCACAAATCCTCCTTTATGAAGTTTGTGATTGTTTTAAAGCCTGACATTTATAATTTCATAATTAGGTGTACAGAAACAAACTTATGACGAGTGCAATTTTAAAAGTCTGAATTTGGTTTTATTTTAGTGAAAGAAGCTGATGGGGGGCCTTGTGGTAGCAGTGAATCTGATCCATCAAAAAACACTTATCCTCCATATTTATGAATATTCTGATACTTTTCATGACTAACTTTAAAGTATTTATATAACCGTACTAGTATAGACTGATATCAGTACCAACATTGGTACTGATATTATCTTTATTTGTATCTGTTTACTGGTGCCAGTATTTCAGACTCAAACTGTTCATCTGTGAGGATGACTTTGAGCTAAAATTGGCTTTCAGACTGCTCTGGTTCCTCTTTTTCCTTTTATCTGGTTCCCATCAATGAATAAATACGTTACAGGAACAACCAACTTCTTCTACTGAAGGGATTCTTGTCATTGTGTCATGCTAATTGGCTGTTGAGATTTTCGACATGAAAAGAACTACATGGAAGAGTAGAGTCTCATGACAGCGTAAAATGGTCATGAAAGGAGTGTTGATCACATTTAACAGGCAACCAGGTTCGTAGTTGGAGGCTGAAAAAGGTTTTGTTGTTGTACAAAATGTGACTGTCAAGCTCTAAAACCTTTCTAACCGCTGATATTCTGTTAGAGCTGCTATGTTGTTGGATTTACCCAATTGCATTGTGAGGTAACGAGACTGTAATCACTATCTTGGCGAAGCAGCTACGATCGGACACAAAACATGTTGGAAATGTGGACCAAACCTCCAACTGAATACATCAAAGTACAGCTGGGTGGCATGAAAAAACCAACAAACCCTGGGCTGTTATTGTCATGTCATTTGACAAAGTTGAATTACGTCAGCTCCACTAATGCATCCGCTTCAGCTGTGGAGCTTTAAGTCCAGTACATGGTTTTCACATCCATCTGCAAAGAATTGATTGGGACTCTGCAGACATGCACACGGCCCTATTTATGCCACTTTTTTGGGTCAGTTGCTCTGAATCTTCCCATGCATGCACATGTAATTGGTTTACTGTGCATTGTAGAGGTGGAAATAAATATGAACCTGTTGCAAGTCTCCTCAAAATAAACATCCATGTTCCTCTGTTCCTTGTTTTCTTCTGAAAATTGCAATTCATTCAATCTGCACGGTGACAAACTGGTGCAAAAATGGCTGAACCCCAAGCCCATTTTTCTCGAAATTGCATACTTCAATTAAAATGAATGTATCTCTGCAACCACAAGGCCTCTTTGAATAAATCTGGTGTCAAATTAAAGAAAACACTTGTGAGATTTATGGAGATGTGTAAATATAGGTATATTTGTTACTGGTGAAGAGTAAATGAAGATGGCACAGCAAAATTTCAAACTTCACCTTAAAACAACACACTTTCAGCATCAACAACTTTCTGAAATGATGCTTTAGAAACTATTAATCTCTTTCAATCCAAAGTAAAATATGTTGACATTTTTTCTGAAAAGAGTTCCCCGTCTAAAGTAAAGCAGAACAGAATTACAGTTTATTTTTATAAAAAGTTCAGGCGAGGTTTCCAAAATGGCCGTTTTGGCACAGTTGACAGTGTTATTGTCCATCATGCTACATCATTATTATTCCTCTATAATAAATATCTTTTTAAAAAAAAACTCAAACTGCAGCTTTTATGACTTTTATGCGCAATGGAGGCGCTCTCCTTCAAAGTTTCACCATACCTGGCTGTGTGTGGTTACGCAGGCCCATAACTCCACAACAGATTGGTTGATTTTGGTGAATGAGACATCAATCAATTCATTAGAGCCAGTTTTATGCATCTAGACCCCCGTGGGAAAGACTGACAGTTCTTTCAGCCAATCAGAGCCAGCAGAAGGCGGCTATTCAGTATTGGCTGATCCCTGCATTGGTGGATTGTAAAGCCTTCTTCTGGGTCCGAAGGACCTGTGGTTACACCCAGTGTTTCATGTGTTGCCCCAGAGATTATTTTGAAACAACCAGGTGTGGATTTACCGGTAAAAAATAGTTTTCACGGAGAAACAGCAAAGGCAAGAGAAATATTTGTAACTAGTGTGTGGCTGAGCGGTTACCGCTGTTGCTGCTTATCGGCTTCTTTCTCTGTAATGCTTTGGTGAAGAGGACTGTGGAGCACATGTTTGGAGTCTACAGAGTCTCTGCTTTCATTTCATATGTATTTTGTGCGGGTTTGATGCGGAGTTGTGGCTGTGGAGACAAATGTTGTACATAGGTTGCTATTATGCAATGTATTTGTTTTTAATTGCTTGTTTCATTTGGATATAACTTTAGTTGTGTTCTGCACATTTAAAAACGGTTTGTGCTAGCTTGTAGCCTAGCCTCTGCAGTTTAATTTGATGTGCCACATTGCAAGAATCTCTGTCATTAATGCATAGTTTATCACCGTTGTTGTTGAGTAACAATCTCGGGTTCATAAGCCTGTTGATGCCCCAGTAAAGCAAGAACATAGATTCCTGTGGAGCGCAGATTTTACCTTTTACTCTCTGGTGAGTTAGAGTTAGATGAAATAATTCAACTAAAAGGATGCAATCCATCCACAATCCCGGAAGGATTTACTAGACAATTCTTTGAATTTTTATTATGCATCCACGGCAAAAAAAAAAGACAATAAAAACTACTTCCTTTGATGAGCCAATGCATGCCAAACTTTAGTCGTGCTCTCTGCATTAATACCACCAGATTATATCGTAACCCTCATGCTATCTTCATGGAAGACTGAAAGGAAATGCAGCAGTAGTATTTCTGTGGTCTGTTGAGGATTTCTCTCTTGAACCTTTTCCCTCTGCAGCGTTCCAGCTGTCAGAGGGAACCCGGGCTTCGTCTCCTCGAGCCCACGCTGGCTCAAGATCTGAGGTGGGAGATTCAGGAATATTTAAATAAGGATGCTGAAGTGCTCTGTGACTTGGGAGACATTGCAAAGGCAGACACAGACTTGACCAAACAGCTTCAGAAGATCTTTGAAGAAGTCAGTGCTAGCTAGCATGCTAATGATAAAAAACCGAGGGAATTTTTTTCAGATTTGATGCAAAAATAGGTGCATATGTCACCTTCTAATAAACTAAATATGTACCATATAATTTGGAAAAAATTTTCTGATCCTGTTAGGGAAAAATGCAACAAATCAGTTGCTAGCTTGAAATACTGGAAATAGCTGTGAAAATACAAACTGGAAACTGTAATCCTGTTGAATTTCATGACCAGATTCCACAATTTAATTCAAGACAGGAGATGAACATCATAATCCATGCTTATGATGAGTGTGCCACAAAACAGAGAAATAGAAAAGGACATTAAGTTGTTCATGCAAACGTAGCAACTGGTGAAGTCCCACTTTTTTCATTTTTACGTGGCAAATGTAAACATATTTGTTCACTGAAAAAAAGTTACAGAAGCAAATATGTTTTCATGGTTTCATGCTGTGCATTCCCGATTCCAAAAGATGCAGTTTAGATGTAAATAAAAACAGTTAAACTCATTTTTCCCCCAACAGAACATAAATCAGGTGTTGAAGCTGAGACATTTTATCATTTCATGGAAAATATGAGCTGACTGTGAATCTGATGGCAGCAACACATCTGCAAAAAGTAGTTTTAGGGTGATGTTTATCATCGTGTAGCATCCCCGCATCTTTTAGCAACTGTCTGTAAACATCTGGGAAGTGAGGAGACCAGTTGTTGGAGTTTTAAGAGACATCTGATGCAAGATTCTAGCTGCTTCGTCATGATGCTCCAAATGTTTTGTAGGAATCGACCAATACAACTTTTTAAGGCTGATACCGATATTTTCTCATCAACCTCGGCCGATGTCTGATACAACCTGCTGATGTTTGGGACCGATACTGCATTTGTCCCCCATAGAAACACAATGAAAACTAATTTTAGAACTCATTTAATATAAAAAAAAGAAACAAAGCACTTCAACTAGATATAAGAAAAGGTGCACTTGGAAACAAATATTTAGCATAGTGTCTCCACTGCTGCCTGTATAGATGCCCGTCTGTAAATAATGCCGAGGGGGGAACTGCCCAACACATCCAAACTATCGGCCGAGGCTAATACTAGCAAAAAACGCAAATATTGGCCTAAAATATCAGCTGGCCGATGTATTGGTCAGACTTTAATGTGTATTAAAATTTTAATAAAATTTAAGTTTATTATTAAATAAAATTGAATAAATTACATTTTTATTAAATATAATAAAATATCTTTATTAATTAATAGTACATTAATGTTCATTAATATTAATTATAATATTTGTTTAATGTAATTGTATTAATATATAATTTAAATTAATAATACATCACATTATAATATTATTCATTATTATAATTTCATATAAAAATATTTTTGCAATAATTTAATTTAAAAACCTAGAATAAAAAATTAATTGAAAATAGTTTAGATTTAATGTATTTTAATTTTCATATTTTAATAATATTAATTTAAATATATTATTCATTTTTTAATTTTCAATTTAATATTGTATGTAATAATAATCCTTAATGTGTTGAACTGGTAAAAGGTCTGGACTGCAGGCCGGCCAGTTTAGTTCAAGTGTTCCTGAGCGTATGCTGGGATTTCCAGAAGGGAATCATTTCTATTTTTATTGCTGGAGATCACGAGCAACCAGTTTTGACCTTTGACCTTGTCCTGTCCGCACAGAGATTCCTCCTGATTCCCTGAATCTTTCGGTGATATAAGACACTGTGGATGGTGGAAACTTCTCAGTCTCTTTAGTTTTAGGTTCAGGAATATTTTCCTGGAATTGTTCCACCATTTTTGGATGCGCTTTGTCTCAGACATCTTCACATCTGTCAGACACTTTGTCTCCTGAAATGCTTCTTTTATACGCAGTCATGTTGCTGACCTGTTTCCAGTTAACCTAATTAGTCGTCAAATGCTCCTCCAGTTTTTTTGTACCAGTGACTTTCCAGCCTTCTCTTGCTCCTGTTCCAACCTTTTTTAAGAAGTACTCCTGACATCACATTCAAAATACGCCAGTATTTTCCATAAAACATTAAAGTCTCTCAATTTCAGCATCTGATATGCTGTTTATATTCTCATGGGAATAAAATATGGGTTGATGAGACTTGGAAATCATTGCAATTTGTTATTTTCAGTTTACAGTGTCACAACAGTTTCAGAATTGAGGTTGCACGAATATAACACCAAGAAATTCCCAATGATAACCCTGAAAATGTGGCATTAAATAAGCTTTGCAGGGTTTTCACTGGAATGTGATTTCATCAAAGAATATTTATGTTGTTTTTACATCAAGTCCAGGCTGTAGCTGTAACTTTGATGTAATGTTAGACTGAGTTTAATGAGTCTATTGGTTTAAACCGTTATGAAAGATTGTTATGTAAATATTACTAAGTTAATGACAAACGTAATGAAAAATATTTTTTAAAATGTATAATAAATAATATAAATAAACATATTAAAACTGTTATAAATTAAATTAAAATCAAATATAATAATAAAATGAATATAATAAATTAATAAATTTATATATATATATATATATATATATATATACATACATTTAATAATAAATAAATAAATACATCAAAATAATACAAAGTAAAATTCTAACATTATATAAATATATAAAAACCACAAAAAACTTTTTCTTTTTCTTTAGATTTCTAATGTAATATTTTCAAAAGTACTTTGTTGAAGAGAAAATACTTTACAGTCAAACTGGAATTCATCAAATCCAATCAGAGACTCCCATCTGACCAAAAAGCTCATATTAGATCTCCTGTTGTCTCCTATTGCACTCAGTCCCTGTTATAGTAGCACTTATTCATATTGCATGAAAATCACTTGGGGGACCTCTGCAGTGACTACCCAGAAGAAATCAGACTGCTTCACCACATCCTGACATGCACCATGGAAGAAATGACCATTGATGATTTCAATGAGAAAGGCTTTACAAACAACATGCATTAAGAATGAGCTCTGAAAAGAGGAAACGGCATCAGATCCGACACCAGCTGTCACAACGTTCGCATTTCACTGTATGCAATGCCATGGAGATGTCTGTTGCTGCTGCAGTCGCTGCATGGATGACGATATTTTGCATCAAAGGCAAAAAGAAAATGAACCACATCCATGTCGGCTGATAGCGATGGAGTCTCACTGAAAAAGAAAACTCACCGAGCGTGAGTGGCGAAGACCTTTAACTTGATTGGACCGTTTTAGGGACGCGGTCCTACTACCTGCCTCCTGAAGAAATGAAAATATTCAGACACATGTGGGGAACAAATGCCTGAAAACTGAAGTGTGTCTTTATTTATTAAAGGAACTACACCTGATTTGATTTTAATCTCATTGAGAAAAATGCTTTAAACACAGTATATTATGTGGTAAAAGAGGTAATTTGATTTTAAAACTTACTAATTGATTGTGCATATGTACGAACGAGGCCAGGCCTTTTTAGGGTGCGTTCACACTCTGGCAGTTTGGTCCGCTTCAAATGGACCATGGTCTGATTCCACGGATAGCCCGCTTCGTTTGGTGCAGTCTGAACACCAACTGTACTCTAGTGCACCAAAGAAGAGACTCTGGTCCACCTGAAAGCCGGGGGTTTCGGTTCACTTGCAAATGGACTATCAGACTATCCAACGCACCTAATGGAAGTGACGTTTGTCAACCGCAATAAAGCAGAAGAAGAAAAAGTCGACGGAAGTGGGGTAGATTATCGTTTGGGTCGGAGGGAAAACGGAGATGGAGTAGCCTAATAATAAGAAGCAGAAAGATTTCCACGTCAATCACGGAGCCCTAGCGGGCAGTTGTTTAACTACGGTTGTTTAACTATGGTGGTTTAACCAGGCGGTTTGGTCCGCTTCAGTTACTGCAGTTTGAACGCAAACCGAAGCAAAGGAAGGTCCGAATTTTTTCAGAAATCCCCGCCCAGTCAGACCGAGGTCCCGCACTATCCTGGCGTTAATGCACCCTACGTTAGTAGAGGCTGCTAATGCTAACTAGCTTCTAATTTTCCGTGATGGTTTTTCACTGCCAATTGCTCAATGGGGGGCGTTGCCATAGTAACGATGTCTGCCGTAGCGTGTAGGACATATCTTGTAAACAAAACAGCATGCTCACAGAAGGGAGAGTTGGGATACCTCCACTTGCTGTCAACGCATACACAGCAAAACAGTCCAAAACAGGGGTGCCCAAGTCCAGTCCGACAGCTACTATCCTGAAAATTATGGTTGGATACGTTCTCCAACACACCTGAATAAAGAGGCTCATTACCAGGCCTCTAGGGGAAAAAAATGAGAGGGGAAAAAGGGGAAGGGGGGCCCCAAAAAAGGAAGAAAGGAACTCTAGAAGACTGGACTTGGGCATCCCTGGTATAAAAGGATAAAACTGAGGAAGACAAGAGAGATTTGATGCGCAAGAGTGGCCAAAGAAGAAAAAAAGGTCTTGGAGAGCTTTGGTGGACCGCCTCGGACTAAATGTGGACCGCAAACTGGCTGTAGTCCTCCCAGACAGGTTTCTTTTCAATCACTATGTCCGTGTCTACTGGCCCTACCCCTAGTGGTTTGTCTGCGTCCTATACCGCGGCTCTATACTGTTTATAATACATAATGATATTTAGACCGTAACATGACCTAAAAGTTAGCATTTAGCGCGCTGTCACACTATAAAACATCAAACCAAAACGGCTTTACATCACATCACTTTCAATCGCAGTGGCCGGTTAGATACTTCATTTGGTTGTCATGTTGTAATGTTGCCTATAGAATCCAAACACATTATAATTGTGTATCTGTGTACATAACTGTAGTTACAGTAAGCTAACAGTTTATGAAAGAAATGGCTTGTTATGCTATCATTTGCACTGGAGATTAAAGTGACAGAAAATGTCATTTAGCTGATACACAGCCATTTACTGCAACTGAAACAGAAGATCACGGGTACGAGTACGAGTATGAGATGGGCGTGTTATTTTAGGCATGTCAAGTGGAAGGAAAGCATAAGAGAGAGTAGGAGTGTTTCTGTGCAGAATCAGGTATAGCTCCTTTAATATAGTACCGATAATGAAGTACATTCAATTAACAGCATTTTTCTTTAACTTGTCATCCTCTGTATTGGTCCTCAGGAATCACTGCCAGTTATTCACTTCAAAACACACCAAACAGTCTTGGATACATCAAGAATTAAGCAATAGAAGTCCAACAACCTGATTCAAACCTACCCTTGCCGCGTCATACTTGGCCGCCCTTTCATTGTTGGCCTTCTCCGCCTTCTCCGCTAGCTTCTTTTGCATCTGTGGGCCCCTCCCGAAGAAGATGTAGTTGACAAAGGCGTACTCGAGCAGAGCCAGGAAAACCATCACGAAGCAGCCCATCAGGTACATGTCAATGGCCTTGACGTAGGGGATCTTGGGTAGCGTCTCCCTCAAGTGGGTGTTGATGGTGGTCATGGTCAGCACCGTGGTGATCCCTGTAGACAGAAGAATCCAATTCTTTGTTAATAATGACAATTAGACAGAGATACAATAAATACCTCACTGGGAATGGTTACATGATGTTTATTAACTCAGAAATATTTATTATTACGAATTAAATAATTTTGAAAAAAAGTATTTTCCTTCACATTTAAATGGAAATCATGTTTACTCGTCTTTCTTTAATTCTGCTTTGGATCTGGGGGTCGGAAAGCATTCTGATTGGATGGGGAACAGACGTGGTATATTTTCATACACCGGAAGTAAACAGATTCCGGTCCCTGTTTCTTTTCTTTTCTGCCACATCATGGAAGACCACATAATAATCACCATTTTTGTTTTGACTTTGATTGTACGCATAGGAAAAATGTGCTGCTCATTTGTGACTAAATCTCATCTCTTTTCATAATGGTATCATTCTGTGATCATGGGTTTCTGAATTACATCTCCTAAGGGGTGAGGAGGAGCAAGAGGTGAGTTAAAAAAAGAGAAAACACATCACTGAGACAAAGGAGGCTGAGTTGAGATAACTATTTGAGCCATACGTGAGAAGTGGGATAAACAGAAGAGATCTCATCATTGTGTGCCCTTGTTCTGTAATTGAGATCAGGGGGACACATGTCCAACCACATCCTGGTGCAGACCACAGAAGTGGATTCTGGACTGCCCAAAAGCCAGGGGTCTCCTTTCACTTGCAAATGGACTATCGGACTGTCCACCGTACCAAAAACGAAGTGACGTAAGCCAACTGTGATAAAGCATCAAGAAGAAGATGAAGGAAGTGACCTGGGCTCTGTCCCAATCCCCGCACTTCCACCCTTGCGCCCCTAGAATGCGCGCTCCCGTTGAGGGGTTCAAATGCGTAGGGTGTTCCAGTTCTCAAGGGTGGAAGTCCATCACGCCCCCTTTGCGGCCTCAATCCACACTTTAGGACTTCACTGAAGCATACTGCCCATAATTCGTTGTTGCGTGTGATGTTTTGAACCATTAAAGTGGAACATGTTCATGTTTGGTGATTGAGTGAAAAAAATGCCATTTTAGATGTAAAATATTGAAATAATTCATCTTTTACTGCTGTACAGTAGGTGAAATAATTACTGAAGTTTGCGCTGTTACTTCGAAATGTGCTTTGAATATTAAAATTCGAAGCATTTGAATGATGAAAGTTATCAGTTTACAGTTAACAGTAGCTATATTTAATTTTTATTTAAACTTTATTTACATAGGTAAGTCCCATTCTGACACAGCATCTTTAAGGGAGACCTGTTTACCTGACATTTTTATGGAATTATGAACATTTATGGACATTCTATCTAACAACAACAGTCACAGAGAGACAATTTTCATTTTATACATTTAGTTTAGAATGTAACAGTTATTTACCCTGTACTGGTGAAATTATACAGCCACCTACATAAAGTAGTTGAGTAATTCATATTTTACAAGAACAGATGGATTAAACTTTATTCTGTTTAGGTCTGAAAATCACGTCTCTTCACCAGGAACAGAGATGAAGCTGAGTTTGGAAGCAATAACATGAAATAACGTTGCAGTGCAGGATGATGGACGAACCATCACTGTCCCAAATCTGCCTTTTTCCCGTACTAACCTGCACACTCCAACCCTTAACGTGCACTTTTACCAACTGCACAGTTCATACAGTGACCGTAGGGTCTAGTGTGGGTATTGGGACAGGGTCATAGAGTATTGTTTAGGTAAGAGGGAAAAAAAAGCAAACAGTGTGTGTTCGGACAAGCCAAGGTCAAAACAACAACGAGAAAAATTGGAAAATGTCTGGTGGACAGATATTACATCATCTATCAGTGGTAGTATTGGCGTCGCCCACTAGCGAGCAGTTGTTTTAACTATGGCGGTTTGTTCCGCTTCAGTTATGTGCAATTTGAACGCAAACTGAACCGGACTATCCTGGTGCGAATGCTTTACTTTCCCTTTACTTTCGTCATCTGAGTCAGCTGGCTCCGGTCCAACGCTCACTTCTGTTGGAATATGTCGCGACAGCAACAAAGGAACAGACATCATACATGATGGAGGAATTATTCAATTTTAAATCAAAATGAGAATAAAACAGTCACTTACTTGGTAATTAAATTAATTTAGGAATTCAAGAGGACTTTAATTTTAAATCAGAGTTAAAACTCTCGTGTAAATGTTGCCACTAAAAACATCCGTTTGAAAACTCCCCCAATACCCTTGGAAATCAGTCTAAGATGGTTTATTCATGCTTAAACTACACCTGTCTTTCTGGAACAATCCTTCATTTTAAGCCGGTGCCTCATGTGGTACATTAAAGCCATGATGGAGATACCTCTAACACATGTCTAAGGTGTTACTATAGAAACAGAGAAAGTGTTTGTTCTGCAGCTGCTTAGTTAAAAGCAGGATTGACCTAGTAAAGGAAAGAATCGTGCTGGTCTGTGACTTCCTTCCTCAAGTGCAGCAGCAACAATGAAGCGTGGATGAAAAAACAAGGCAAACACCACCTTTCTTTTACGTCAACGCTCTCATAAAACAATTTGTTGATTGCTTTCATGTTTGATCTTCTTTGACTTGCATGAACACAATCGAGGTGGGTGCATAACCTCTGCTTCATTGAAATTCAAAGGTCTGCCTCAAAAACATCCAGCATCCCCTTTGGTCATCAAGCAGAAATAACTCATTAGAATAGTGCTGCATGTATCTAGCTCCCAGCGCAAGCTAACCTTATGCGCTAAGGGTAATGAATGGCTCCCCCATGTATAAGGCACCTTCACACCTTGTGTGTTTGCATGACACAAACATAAAGGGATGATGATGGTAAATTATGGAAAATTCTAAATTTATTGACACATATTGGTATAGGCTGGAGAGATCAGGATACTGCAGCATAAGGTATTCAAAAGCTGGAAACAGAATTAAAGTTACTATGAAAAAGCATGCAACCCAAAATGAGAAACTAAATGGGTTTTATACATTTTAAAACAATGATTTTATGTTTCCAAGGAGTCGTGGTCAGATAACATAATTCAGACTAGTCAGAGTCATGTCATGTGTATTAATTAAGGTCTCACACCATCTCATAATAAGGACCACACGGTCTGAAATGGTAGAACATAAAAGAACACCTACAAAGAAAGAAATATTTTAAAAATATTAATATAAAGATACCAAACCAAAAAAAAAACTTTTTGAAATGATCAAATAATTAACTAAAGGAAAATGTTCAAATATAAAATGTAATAGTGCAGGAGTCTCAAAGAGTCAAGTTTTAGTAGGGTTTTACGCCAGTTTTATCAGCAAATTTCATGTTCCCCGGATGTTGTGGGTAATGGTGCAACAGATCAATAAACTCATGGTTCAGATTGGTTTTCAGTTTTTGAGTCATAGACTTTTTTTTTTTGTTGTTGTTGTTATACTAGTAAGATCCCCGAGTGGAAATTAGGGCTCTGCATTTCACCCATCTCTGTACTGTGAGTATCAGAGATGGGGTGCTACTTGAAGCACCCGGGGAGCTGGTGGGGTTAAGGACCAGGGGGCTCAGGGGTCCACAGTGGTTCACCCAGGGGTCGTGTCGGGGACTCGAACCCGGGTCCTCCGCGCCAAAGCCCACGACGCTACCACTAGGCTACCCACTCCCAAGACCTGAGACCAAACTCACGATATTTGTTGGAATTAGGGATCTGGTAGTATCTAATACCTGCTAGTATCTGATATATGGCAGCCAGATGTCCAAAAATGATCTCCTCTGGCTGAGTTAAGACTATTTTGGGATCTTTGCTCTCAGAGCAGAATGCAGTTGCATCTCTCAGAATGTGAGAGATACAACCTCACAGTTACCTGCATATATCGGTTTCGGTTCTTATATTGGATGGAATTTAAGAGTTAGACAATACATATCGGATATCTGTAAAAAGGCCAATATCGAACATCGAGTAGGACTTTACAGTACAAAAAAGACGTGGAGAGTCTGTTAAAAAAACTAAGACTATTCCACCTGTTTAGTTGCGTTTTAAATTAGAAGGCTGTTTTGGAATTGGGATCCCAAAGGTCTCATGGGGCACTATGCAAACTTAGCAGGAGTTGGTTGCATGAGCTTGAAATCCAGAGCAGGATTAAGACATTAGTCCCTCCCGTACCCCAAAGTACAGTATACCCCTCCAAGTGGAGATTGAATCCATTATCTTCCATTGTTTTCAAGGAATGGGATAGCATGTACCATAGCCCTCAAAGTGTGGTGCGGTGGTACTCACACTCCCTCTTTTGATATACTGAACTTTCTAATGAAGCTGACAACAGCCCCAAGTAAAAATGAGTTTGTAGTCATGATGGTCTCACTTGTAAAGCTGTTGAAGTGTGAGAGGACACACACGATATCCGCCAGGGATCTGTGATTGGCATGATCAGATCACTTTCACAGAAAAGTCGGCCAGCTGCAGCGCTGTTGATGATGCTCATTGTGATGCTTTTTTAGGTGTAAAACTGGGACGTATGGGGCAGAGTTCAAAGTTCACCTCTGAGTTATGATGCCAGTTTCAGACAACAGCAAACTTGGCATTAGTGAAGGAGATCATGGTTATGGTCATTTTCAGAAAGAGATATAATACGAGGCGATGCGATAGACAGCAGTTGTTTCTTTCATAGGTCATACATCTGCTTTACTGCTCAACCCTACCTCCGTTGTTTCGCATCCACAAGGACCCCAAAACAGACCAAATTACACAAGAAAATGCAGAAATTCAACTAAATTCTCTGTTTATCTTTTGCTTTGAACATAAATATCCCTTTAATCTTAATCATAATCGAATCCTTTTGTATTGTATACTGATTAAAGGTTCTCACCCCTAGATGTCAGTCATATAGGTGGTACTTGTACAGCCTGATGTCTTCTGAGGTGGTAAGTAAAATTAAAAATTGTGACCTGCACATATAACTAAAACATTAAAAGGGATACTATGTAACTTTTGACCCCAAAATTAGCCTAACGTACCATAATAGATTATTTCTTGGATCAATACAAAGCTCTCAGCGCATGTCAATGCTCCAAGTGAGCTGCCCTCCTCAAAAACCAGACATTGTAAAATTGCAGGAGCAGATCCGTCACTCATTGGATCATGTGACCTGGAGCGCTTTGCTTTATGGCTTGATGACTTTGATATCAGCTGATCAAAGTGGTCTGTCTCAAAAACACGGATGGAGATGGTTTAATTTTGCGACAGTTTTGTGGCCTGTGGGAAGTTACAGGTTTAGTGCCCCTAGTGGCCAAAAGTTACACATTGTCCCTTTAAACTGGGGGTGTGCCATATCCTATCACTTACCGTATATCATATTGCAATAACACTGGAATATTTTTGACAACTGTATAAAATGTAATACGGTGACATAATGTGAGCCGTTAACAAGGAAACATGGCAGATCAAAGCAGATCAGTGGGTATCGACTTTAAAATGTAAAAAAAAAAACTTTTTTAAAATAACAAAGCAAATAGAAAAGTTATTGAAATTTCAATAGAATTTGAAAAAGCGTTTATTATGCACTATATCTTATTAGGGGTGCGTAAAAATATCAATTAATCAATGCAGCGCAATACTTTCCTGTGCAATTCAATACTGAATTGACAAATCCTCTGAATCGATTCACCTCCTGACCAATAGGGAGAGCTGTGCGTGTTATTTATGTTGTATGGACGAAGGCCACATTAGACCATACAGCACCAAAATGGCAACAATTTTTTTATTTTCAGATGTTTTATTACCCAAAAATATGAGGTGACATACAACACACATTCACATGAGTACGATAACATATGTTCAAAATCTACAACAGTTTCTACTTCTTACTGAATCGATATCAAAGCATTTAAATAAAAGTTGAACTGAATCGACATCTAATCAATTCGCATCCCAAAGAATCAAAATTGAATTGAATCGTGAGGTTCATCATCTTATATCATGTTGAGCAAACGGAGGATTTTACCGTAATTGTATGTAATATCACCTGTAATATCGTTACTGCAATATTTCTTTTTATAATATTTTTGTATCTTTTTGGTATTAAAAAACAATAACAAAAATATTGAGATCAGACAATATAATCCAATATTTTTGCCACATTGTCTAGCCCTATTCTTAAATTTTAATAAGTGCTTTCAATCATTAATAGAAATAACTGAAATACTCAGAAGAAGACTCAGAAGACATGTCAAGGTCACCCTTTCTTTCCCTGATTTCCACTGTCTTCCTTCCATCTTGCAGTATTTCTGCATGGGTTGCATTTACCAGCTCTCTTACCACATTTGTAGGTGTCATTCACCTGGCAACAAACAAACAAACACCTCACCCATAATCATGCAGACCTTATGACCTTATGCAGCGCAATAGCTGTATTTTATCTCATTAAAGACACACAGCAAACATATCACTTGTGCTTTATTTTCTTGTCTTAGAAATAAATGGCGACTATCAGTGGAGAGGCTGCTCGTAAACACGCGCAGACATGACATTTGGTGTGTGTGTCATAATGTACAGTGAAGAGACAAGAAACAGTCAGGAGGTTGGGAAGAGGGAGGAGGATAGCTAAGGTCAATCTAGCCCTTAGTGTGATTTATTGGCACATTACAAGGTTAGTACCGCTCGTGTATGTGTGTGCACGTATGTGTGAATCTGTGCCCGTGCACATGCTCAATGTCTCAGCCACTATTGGATGGTGCTCTTTCCTTTTTTTTTTTTTTTTTTTTTGAATCAACGACAGCCTTGTTCTTTATAGGTGTTCTTTCAGCTGTGCCATTACTCTCTGTCCTTCACTCCCTCCCCACCACTCCTCTTCCTCTCTTCTGCTCCCTCCCTCGCTAACTGTTCGGACAATTTAATCAAGGGGCCAAGCGCCCGTGGGCCTCCCATCTTTTCCATCGCGGTTACGCTCTCCGGAGAGGAATATAGATTCACAGGGTTTCTCTTACTCCGTCTCTTTATTTTGGTCTTCTTTGCCCACATTCTCTGTCTTGTGCCATTCTTTCTCTTATCTCTTAGTTTCTTTCCCTTTTCATTCAACCACCAGATCTCACCACCAATTAGTGGTTGTTGCTCTGCATTCCCTCTTATACACTATATTGTCAAAAGTATTTGCTCAACTGTCCAAATTACGGGAATCAGCAATTCTAATCACTTCCATGTCCACAGGTGTATAAAATGAAGCAGCTAGGCATGCAGACTGTTTCTACGAACATTTGTGAAAGAATGTGTCGCTCTTAGGATCTCAGTGAATTCTAGCGTGGAACTGTGATAGGATGCCACCTGTGCAACAAATCCAGTGGTGAAATTTCCTCGCTCCTAAATATTCCACAGTCGACTGTCATCTGTATTATAAGAAAATGGAAGTATTTGGGAATGACGAAGTGGTCGGCTACATAAACTGACAGAGCAGGTCAGTGGATGCTGAAGCGCAGAGTGCGAATAGGTCGCCAGCTTTCTACAGTCATCACTACAGACCTCCAAACTTCATGTGGCCTTCAGATCAGCTCAGGAACAGTACGCAGAGAGCTTCATGGAATGGGCATCCATGGTTGACCAGATGCATCCATTCATACATCACCAAGTGCAATGCAAAGTGTGGGATACAGTGGTGTAAAGCAGCTACCACTGGACTCTAGAGCAGTGGGGGCGCTTCTCTGGGGTGATGAATCGTGCATCTCCATCTGGTAATCTGATGGAGGAGTCTGGGTTTGGCGGTTATCAGGACAACGATACTTGTCTGACTGCATTGTGCCAAGTGTAAAGTTTGGTGGAGGGGGGGTTATGGTGTGGGGTTGTTTTTCAGGAGCTGGGCTTGGCCCCTTAGTTCCAGTGAAAGGAACTCTGAATGCTTCAGCATACCAAGACATTCTGGACAATTCCATGCTCCCGACTTAGCGGGAACAGTTTGGATCTGGCCACTTCCTCTTCCAACATGACTGTGCACCACAAAGCAGGTCCATAAAGACCTGGATGCAGAGTCTGGTCCTGATTTGGTGGGGGCGCCTCAACCCCATAGAACACCTTTGGGGTGAATTAGACTGAGACTGAGAGCCAGGCCTTCTGGTCCAACGTCAGTGTGACCTCACAAATGTGCTTCTGGAAGAATGTTCAAAGATTCCCAGAAACACTCCTAAACGTTGTGGACAGCCAGAAGATGAAGCTGTTCTAGCTGCAAAGGTGGACTAACGTTGTATTGAACCCTATGGATTAGGGATGGGATGTCACTTAAGCTTATATGTGAGTCAAGGCAGATGAGCAAATACTTTTCGCAATATATTGTATGCACTTGAAACAAATTTGCTAAGAAATAAAAAGGACTCCAATCACAAGCAAGTATGCCATTTGCATTGTGGCTCAAGATTTTACAAAGGAGCCTTCTCCGTATCGCAATCCTTTGCCACTTTGTACTCTGCAGCTGAGACAAAATGTTTTAAAGGTCTGAAAGATCACACTGTGGTCTCAAACATGTCTTCCATTACACTAAAAGAGCTCCCACTCCAGCCCACACCTTCACTGATCATATAATATGATTATGAACAAGGGCCACGAATCTGGGTAATGGCTTCAACCAGATTAAAGTTCGAGCGGGTAATTCTTAACTTTGCAATCCTTCGAAATTGCTCAGGAAAATGAGATTCTCCTTCAAACAATTCAATTGTTTGCCTGCTGCCTCCTTGAATTGATTTCCCCCTGATCATTACGCTGCTCTTACTGGCAGGTTGGCACACACAAAAGCCTAACCCACACACATTCCCAGCCTCTATCGCAATCAAGATACCTGCTGAAAGCTCGAAATGGGCCATCAGAGAAGTGAATGGACCTCCGGTTGCCTTTCAGTGCTGGGGCGCTCACCGGATATTGCAGCTGTCCATTTGCTCATAAACATACAAATCAGACAAACACTCCAAGGCATAATGACCGGATACTGCATGCATGCCTTAACAAAAGGGAGAGAGACCAAGCAGCACAGCAGATAAAGGAATGTGCATCTCCTGGACTACTCCTGAAGATGCAGCAAAGTAATGGATAACATGTTTTCCTTAAAGCATTATGATACGTTAAGGTCATTATCGGTCCATTAACTATCTACGCAGCAATCTGTTGGCATGGCTGGTTTGAAATGTTTGGCTCCCAAGGTAAAATATTTACAGCCAGACCCCCCGTTGACCTCTTATCTCCAGCCTTGTCACCTATAAGTTAAACCCCACACAGCTGACTGTGCATCATAGCCAAGCTGCAGTTTATCATCTAACGTCAAACCGGTTTACAGCCTCCCAGATGTGACTGTTGGATGATTCTTCTTCTCTCACCTTATAAAACTGGATATTTTTAGATGTTGGGAATCTTAACTAACAGTTTTTACTAAGAATAGACCGATACATCAGCTGGCTGATATTTTAGGGCGATATTTGTGTTTGTTGGTAACAGCATCTGCCGATATGTATGGTGTGTTGGCCAGTACCCCTACCCGCCATAATTTACTAAATCTGATATATATTCATGTATATATATATATATACATATCATTTTAATATTATCATATATATTCATATATAAAAAAAGGCTAAATTCACAACAGCAATTCAAATTACAGGAAACTAAAGAAATGAATAATAGATAAAAATTTACAAAATTATAATTTGCTGAATTAAAATATACCTTTTGAATTATGGTTGGAAATAATAATTTAAAAAAAAACAAGCAAACAATCAAAACTGTCCCAGACATATTAGAGTCCCTTTACCGTGAATAGTGGATTAAAATACCTGTTAACAGGTGTAAAAGTCTTTTTTAAACGTTAGAGAAAACACCTGATTGCAGTGATTGCGTCAAAGTGTTCCTTTGAAACCCCATCATACTTGTTTACTTGTTTTATTTTTTATTTGTTTGTTTTTAATATTTCTTTCAAACCACAATTCAAAATCAATGTCATGTTTTCTTAGATTATTTATTTATTATCTTTATTTATTATTATTATTATTTACTTTTTTTTATTCATTACTTTTGTCAATCTCATTTTATGTATATGTATCTATTTAATATTCATTTGAAGTGCTTTGTTCTTTTTTATATTAAAAGATTTGTTAAATTATTTTTTATTGTGTCCTTAATTATGTTATGCAGTATCGGCCCCAAATATCGGCCATAGGCTGATGAGAAAATATCGGTATTGGCCCTAAAAAAATCTGTATCAGTAGATCCCTAGTTTTAACTTTTCACTGAAATCAAAGTTTATATATGAATGCATACATTTCTGTCAGGTTAGGTTTATATCAATGAGTAAAAACTTAACAGATTTACAGAAAGTCTTTCTCGTATGAAAATGTACGTCCATCTAGTTAACAATAATTGTCCTTTTTCCATTTTCTAATCTAATTTTATTTAGTAAACATTGCAGTCCACTCTACCAGCATAATAAGTTGCAGTCGCCTCCTCAGACAGCTAACTGCACTTTTCTCACTGTGTAATTGCATCACCTCCCATCTCTTTTTAAAGGAAAATCTGTGAGCAGGTGAATCTGAAGATGTATATATTGATGTTGTCAGTGTAATTCTGAGAGATAAATCTCATGACACTGAATCAGAAGTTTGCATTTGTGAAAGATGAGGTAAGCACTGCAGAATCTTGCAGAAACTCAGTCTGCTCTTTTATTTAACTGCATCTACAGAGCAATACTCAAGTTACACTACCTTATCTTCTCTTTCTGAAGCTTGGCTCTGCCAGATGAACTTGCTTGAATGATGCTGTGTGATCTCTAAACCGACACTCCCATTACCAACAGTTGCAGATTTATCACCAAGAAGCTTTGGGACAACACAGAAATAATTTCCCATCTTTTTGTGCTAAATTTCGATGAGATGCTGCTGCAACATCCAGGATGAAACAAAGTTTTACCTTTTATAAATGCTAAAACAGACACCAAGAGTAGGAGGTAAAATTGCTCCTTCAAACTTTGGCTAATTAAATAAAGCTTCAGCACACATTGTTAATGACTCCTCTAGAGTGCCGACAAACTAAATTGCATTTTTAGATATTACCATGACAGACTCAAATTATTCTGTCTAATGTGTCATTGAGTGAACATTATACAAAGATAAAACCGAACCACAGCCTCCTGTGAGGAATCACAATGATTACGACCTGCTAACTCCATCTGTGCTCTGTTTACTGCTCATAAGGGCCCTTTGCTGAGTGGGCCTCTGCACCTACACAAGCAATCTTTAATAAGAGGTAAAATTACGCTCATGTTGTCGGGATGAGGTCAACTTAAAATACTATTACAGTTTTGTTTTTTTCTTGCCTTCAGACTTTTAAACCATTCCCCAAAGGTCCCACAGCAGGACCGGAGGTACAGTCTCCTGCAGTATTCAAGAAAATGCATGACTTTCCGGAGTCCGGCTGGGAAAAAGGGAGCTTGTGGTTGGTTTGTGCTGGTCTCTGAACTCATCAAAGAAAGACAAATACCTGCTCCTTAACAGCCACTGCACTGCCAAAATTCAAATCTCACCAAGTATGTTTTTCTCATTTCTAGTCAAAATATCTCATCACGCTCAAAATAAGACGTAAATACTAGGGCTGAACAATATGGACAAAATTTCATATCTCGATATTCATGCCAGACATCTCAATATCGATACGATACGATATGACTATGGGTTCGTTGAAAACCAAGCACTTTTGTGGAAAGTACAGTTTTGTTTGTGACTTCCAGAGCTTTATATGCAGGACAAGCACAGGGGAAATCTATATCTTTTAAATAGTTGCTTTTTCAATATTAATATCTTGAATGTTCATATCTCGATATAGATACAATAACGGTAGATCATTCAGCCCTAGTAAGTACCTAAAGAGAAAGATTTCAATGAGATATAAGGACTTGTTTTAAAGCAACCCTTACCGACTATTTTTTAATAGTAGTATGAGACACGAACATTTCTGTACCTGAAGGTACTTTTTTTTTACAAATGTTCTCTCAAAAGTACAATATTGGTCTTTATGAGACCAGAAGTACCTATATACTATGAAAAAGGGTCCAAAGTAATATAAAGTACAAATTTGTACCATTTCAACCCTAAGGGTACCTGCAGCATTGAAAAATGTGCGTAGCTTGTACAATAACTGTAAATAGCAGTACTTCTAAACAGTAGTATAATTATAGTTATTATATTATGATTTTCATAACAATCATAATAATCATAGTAATAATTAAATGTATAATTATATATGTGTTTGGCCTAATAACTGGACAACTGGATTTACTCATAGATGAAAACATCTATATGTCTGGGAGAATTCTGGCCACTAATGGCCACCGTACATCCAAAACAGTGCTTGGAATATAAAGTAATTTGAAAGAAAACATTTTTTTCTCTCAAATACCGATCTTTACCACTAGATGTCAGTAATTCTTACATACTGTACCTTTAAGGCAATGCATCTTATTTCAAGAAATCTCATCAAGAAAATTTTGCTTGTTCTACTGGCAGAATTTTTTGCTTATAACAATAAACAAAAACAAAACTGGCCACACTTAAAGGTACAATGTGTAAAAAAAAATCAAAGGTCAATGGCAGAAAAATGGGAGGTATAATTCAAAACCGGGTTTCTATTGATGTGCAATCGCTTCACTAGAATAGCTGTTCTATGTTTATTTTCTTAGAATGAGTAATTTATATCTACTTGCTGGGCGGTGCACATACATGGAGGCTGCCATCTTTTACTACAGTATGGTGTCACTGAATGGACAAAACAATGTGGGTGAAGTGAGAACCCTTCGTTCTTTAAAACTGCTGTCGCAGCTTTGTTTCCTGGGAGTTAGAGACTGTTTGGGATAAATAATGCTTTAAAAAACATAAAAAATAGTTACTCATAGTACAGTCATATCTACACCTGAGACCACTGGATCCACTCACAGATGAAAACATCTTTATGTCTGGGAGAATTTTGGCCACTATCGTCCACCGTACATTCATAACAGTGCCTGAATATGAAGTCATTTGAAAGAAAACACCTTTATCTTTCAAATACCCATCTTTACCACTAGATGTCAGTAATTCCTACATACTGTACCTTTAAAAGTAAGTAAAGAAAAATAAAAAGATTGTTTTGCTTGTAATAAGCAAAAAAATTCTGCCAATAGAACAAGAAATTTTCTTGATAAGATATTTTTAAATAAGATGTATTGCCTTAAAACACGTTTCTATGTCTCACTGAAATGTTTCTCTTTAGGTAATTTTATCTTATATAAACTGTGATGAGATATTTTGACTAGAAATGAGAAAAATATACTTGGTAAGATTTGACTTTTTGCAGTGTGCTTCTTACCCAAAGCCACTCTGGCTGCTGACGCGTCATAGTTTATCCAAAAGGAGACCCAGGAGAGGATGGTAATCAGGATCGATGGCATGTACGTCTGCAAGATGAAGTAGCCAATGTTCCTCTTCAGCTTGAAGCTCAGAGACAGTCGAGGGTAGGCACCTACGGAGGGAGGAGACAGAAAAAAGTAGAGCATGTGAAATCTCTGCCATAGTCTGAAAGGCCCCGGTGCCTCAAACGTTAACGCTCATCTTAAAAATGAGAGATTCGCTTTAGAAACATTATCTAACTTTTGCTGAAGAGCATGCAGGGACACCTTGTGTTTTTGTTTCAGTTCCCATGACAACTCCAACAGCATGGGTTGGATTTATCACCATGGTAACAAGTATCCCCTCCACAACTCTGCCACACACACAATTGCAGCCCTTTTCTGTGATGATGTGTCACAATATTTAGGATGGTGATGAAAATTTCACCGCGTTTTGATCTCTCATGCACTTATATAATTCATACGATGACTCTGAGGGGTTTAACATTATATCAAGAATACCAGCTTTATAATAAATACATGTAGCAGTGTCTTTGATGCTTTATAAGTCAGGAATTTAAAAATATATTCTGTCATCTGCTGTGAGAGACTTTTGCCACTAATTCCTCCTTGAATTGGAATATAAACAGCATCTGTGTGTGCGCGTGCAGGCAATCCGGATTTTATGGACGAGTGTGAGTTCCCATCAATCTCACAGCTTTATGTCTCTATATGGACTGCATCCATGGCTCGTTACTCCCACTATTCTTAGCTGTTTTTCCATTTTTGCTGTCGATTGGAAGAGAAGTGGGACCCATTATGGTGTAATTTCCACTCTGTGGGTTTCAGCCAAAGCTACTTGTGGCGAGCGTGGGTCCAACCACTGCACCCTCATGCATACTGTTGGATAGAGAGATAGAGCCACTCTGAATGAAAAAAATAACACCCATTTTGATCAAGATTCGCTACCTGCTATGTGTTACAGTACAAAAAAAAAAGGTTTCACGTCAGTTCAAAAACAGGCCATTCACAAAAATCTTTTCTCTTTATTGACTGACACGAGCAGGTGCAGTTTGTATCATGACATAATAAGGAATTATCAATTATTTTAGTACTATAAACTAAAACTAAAAGGAAAATAAATGATTTTGGCCATTTTAGTAAGCTGGATTTCAAACAGTAGGAGTGACTTGTATGGAAAAATGCTTCTGAACCATCACAAGGAACCATCAGTGACTTCCTAAGGATTCATTTATGCTAAATGCTAGTTTTGTGCTTTTTTGGTATGTTTTCTGAGAGCTAGGGTGTATTGGCAAGAATCATCCGATACAATTTGTATCATGATACAGTACATCGTGATATATTGCAGTACTATATTGTGTTTACAGCATAGTAAACACCCTATGTTGTGTGTAATTATGCTGAGTAATATAGACATTTAGCAATGCATCAGGGTTTATTCACCATGCAGCAGTGGTGTTTAAGAGATTATGGAGTGGTTTCTAGGAAAAAAATTAATATATTCAACTGAATCAAACCTAAACAACCATATTAAGATCAAATCATGGAGCTAGACGGTTTTTTAAATGAGCTGCACTGATGCTCCAAGAGTGGAACAGTACATGAAATAAAGAACGCCTTCTAAAATCACCAATAGAAGGCGCTCCATCTAGGATGAGAAATGAATTCACTGTCCCAGACTTAAAGGAATAGTATACCACAGAATGATGTGCGTTCTTTTCTACTCACCCTCATGCTGAGCAGGATTATGGAGCACTTTTTTAAAGTCTCAAATGCAGCCGGAGATCGGAGAGGTTTTTGTTTCCCCCCAACTTTCATATAATGGAGTTAATCGGTGCTCGACACAAAAAGGTCTACAAAACTGGGATTATTCCCAGATGACGTTAGATTAAATTGTGATTTTCCCCTACTCAAAATACTACTTCTTATTGCTAGGAAAATGATCACGGTCTCCTGGCTCAAGCCTCAGCCCCCTACCATAACTCAGTGGAAGAACAAACCAGAAGTTTTCCATATGGAGCGAATAACAGCAGGACTACAAATGAATATGGACTGATTTCTGGTTGTATGGTCAGCAATCCAAAGATACCTCTCCAATTGAACTGTTTTACTAATTTAAAACCAGGATGGACCTTTATTTTCATTGTAATGCTGGCTGGTTTTGTTTTTTCTTCTCCTTTTTCTGTTTATACTTGTTTTTCATGGACACAGTGGCAATACAGTACACTTGCTGTATACAACAATTGTATGATGTGACTTTAAAGGCACATCATTCTGTGGGTGTACTATTCCTTTAAGATTGAAAGTCTTTAGTAAATCTCTGGAGTTTCACTGGAGTCGCAGCGCCCCCATGTGGTCTCGATTGTTAAGTTTAAGATGGTTATTTTCACTGTTTTATATCAGTCTTTTCGTAGTCTTGGCCTTTCCTTACACCCCAATGCATACCCAAACACATTGTATTTTTTTGTGCATGAAATGCAATTAATGTTGGCTTGACTTCAGAGCTTCTAAAGCATTCAAACAAAATTGTTGTGACCTTCATGGTCAGTTAGAAGTACAAGAGTTTCCACCAGGGCCAGTCACTGTAATCATTTAGGCAAGTTTAGATAAGTCTAAATGGTTTTTTTTTTCCAATAAGAATAAAATATAAATCCTCACATTTAAAAAAATTGTAACAAATAATTTCTTTTATTTATTTCTTAAAACTAAATATGTGGCGGAAATGTGAACATTTTTTTTTTTCAGTTATGGCCAGCTAGTTCAAAGAGCTCCCAGCTTTAGCTGATTAGAAGTTGAAGATAGTCTTCAACGTTCTAAAACTCATCACTTAAAAATACCCCCACAATACCTCATTTATCACTTTGGAAGACCCCGTTATATTTGGCCTTTGATTAACAGTTCTGGCGCCGCTGAACAAATTCGACACATGCTTAACATATATTACGATGTGAAAACAGGAACAGACTGTGGCACATCTTTAAATAGCCCATTCACTCTCCTTGATGCGGCTCCTCCAGACTAAGACGAAGCAGAGTATCTCTGCAGTAACAGATGTAGAGGTGGCTTAAGGAAAGAGGAGGCTGAGGTACACTAGCGTGTAGGTGTAGAACTGTACTGGCTGTAACTGTACACCAAGCAACATCCGTGAGTGGGAGGAACACCATGTGTGAAGCCATGAAGGAGGGAGAGAGCGAGAGAGCAGGGGAGAAAGAAGATAAGTTGTTGAAGATGATAGTATGACAACCGAGTGTGGCAGGATGATGGTAGGTAGGTACTGCAGAAAGGAGGGTCGAGTGTCTCTTTTAGTTTGTCTTTCATCACTCTGATGGCAAGGTTCTTACGGTGGCTTTACAAGTGACTGTGTTGTGGCCACTAGCTCAAACTTAGCCATAAAACGTGTGGGTAATGCATCCATCGACCTCCATATATTAAAGCTCTGCCCTGGAGCAGTTCTTTTCCTTTTTTTTAAGGATGTTATTGCCTTACCCAATTAGAGTAAGAGTATCAGAAAGGTTCAAGTCTATTTTTGTGCATGTAATGCAGTAAAGTTAATGTGTGTTGAGCTCTGAAGGCTAATAAAATATGCTAACAAAATGCTTATGACCTTTTTGTCCGGCATGGAGCACCAGAGCTGCTGCTGCCAAGCTAATGCAAAACTGTCTGTTAGTGGTGTCATTCTTAAAAAAAATTTGGTCAAATACAACTTTCAGACCTTTTCATGATTGTTTTAAAATGTCAGCTAGAAGCCCAAAAGAGCTTCCATTAAATCCATTAAGTTAAATCACATTAGCTTAACTGGCTAGCTACAGCTGACTCATCATCTGGAGAAAGTGTTGCTATTGTCAAGCTCTTGCTAGTTGGAAATGCCAGATTACAGCAACTAAGCTAAGCTAAAGTCAGTGCTGGCAGATTCAGAGATTGACTGGTTCAGTTAGAAAACGCTTCTGCCCACTTGTTCAACTCAGGGGACTGCGGAGGGAGGCTAAATTTCCCCCAGGGGTGACATATGCCTTTAACAAAAGTAAAGTGTTGTGCAGGGAATTATTTAAGCTAGGAACAGGCTAACTCTTTAGCCCAAACCAAGAAAATGTGGAGATTTTTTTCCTTTATCTGAAGTTTTTACTTGGCCCTTTAACAAAATATGACTTTGCATCGCTTGGTTTTACCGTGTGATGCAAAAGAAAGAAACCGTATCAAATATAATAAGCGAGAGAAAATTAACTGAGTACAACTGAAGTTACAGCCAGTATCAGGGGAATGGCTGACGTGAAGTCTTATTTTAAAGTAAAAAAATGATAGTGGTGCCAAGATTTGTGAAATAGCCAAAGGTTAATTGCAAAGTTACATTAAAGTAAAGAAAAAAGTTATCAATTTTATAGCGTATAATTGCTTCAATGACACATTTATCAGCCAACGTGTGTGTCTACCTGCACAACCATTCATTATTCCTACAAACTATACTTCTGTGACCATAGCTTCCGGTGTAATCTCTTTTTCTTTTTTTCAAGTTGTTGTTTGCCAAACATGAGTGGGATTTCCTCTTGAAAACAAAGTATTTATCTTTGTGCGTATAGGGACCAAGACTGCCTACTAAGGAATTTCCAGTGCTGCATTAATTAAAAATGAAGCCTTTCAGGGCTATTTCTCAAAGCCTGTTCATGAGGTATTTCATGTTTTCTAAAACACACAAACTTGAAGAAATATTACTGTAAAGGCCTACAGTGTAAAGTTATGCAAAAATGATCAAATATAGATGGTCCTGAATATTTCAAGCTATTATTGCAGATGCATTCACAAGGTGAAGACTGCACTGAGGATGAAGACAGTAAATGTGATGATACACACTTAAATGTCACTACACACAGATATGTTGACTGGTCATGCATGTATTTATACATGAACATGCCGACTGCATGTATACACACAAACATCAGTGTTGGCATGTGTGTTTACATGAAAATGTAATAGTGTTGTGGAGCTTTTTCCACATGAATATGTGATGCCCTGAATTCTGGGAGTAGGATAATTGGCAGCCAAGTGCATCTTTAACAAGCAAAGAGGAAAAGTTAAACTGAAAAGAGTTGAAAAGGAGGAAAAAAAAAAGTGACAGAAACAGAGATGAGATAGAAAAGAGGGATAGGAGAAGTGGAAAAGAGGGAGGGAACTACAGGCTGGCTTGTAGCACATGTAATGGAGGAAACCTGATCATTAGCCAGCCATGCAGGGAGCCTTTGATGTGCTCCACACATCCTGCCAAGAGCAAGTGAACAGACCGCTGGACACTAAACTTCAATGGTCTCCACCCGCAGGGGACACGCCGCTTCATCCAAACAAGTGCACTCTGGTGTGTCCTCCTGGGTACATTCACATGTGATACTCACTTAAATACACCCTCGTACTGTAAACAGCTAGGAATGATGGTAAATGCAAAGCAGCACGTGTGCTACTTTTACAGATAAAGGCAAACATGCTGTGAAAATGAGGGCAAGAGGGAAGGATGCAGCAGCTCGATCAGCAACTCGGAGACACATTTATGGGAAAACCGAGGAGAGGGGGAGAAAAAAATGATGGAGTTGCAGCAATAGAAATGTAAAAATACCCAAAAAAGCAAACAAAAGAGTGATTTGCTGTCCCTTTCAGAGCAGCCATGACATGCCCTCTCGAGCATAACTTCTGCTAGAAGTGATTATTACTAAATGTCAGTTTTTGTTTCCCCACCACAGCTTTGGATAGTGGCTGCCTAGCATATGTGACGATCAGTAAAAAATAAATAAATAAACGTCAATAAAGACATGTAAAATCTGGCTAATTTAGAACTTGTTCATCGCATATATTAGTAAAACCCCTGTGGGGAAATGGAGGATTGCTGAATAACTCCTCTTCACTGCTCCAACACATTAATTACAACATGAAATGTGATATGGTGAATGTTTTTCACATGCAGCAACTTGTCAAATTGTCTTAATGTGTCGCCGTGTCTCCTAATTACTTGCCCCAAGAGATGAAGCGCTCTACAAAAAGTGGCTGTTGTGATCCTATAAATAACACTTGATTGATGTGTTTTGGAATGCCAGTAAATGACAGCGCCAATGTCAAAAGGTTTAAGGGGCGTTTACTGGAGGATCTACGTTTGATTTGGGGTTTCAGGACGACTCGAGTTCAAATTATAAGTTCTTCATGGTGTTTACGGGTTTGCCATCTCATCTGTGACAGCTAACAGAAATATATCCATGCTTGAAAAGCTTTAATTAAGCAAAAATATCCCTCATAAGATATTTATTTTTGACACTAATAGTGGAAACTTGCATGAACATATTCCATTTTCTCACGAAATTAGAAGGGTGTGTTTATTTCACCTAAGAGTTTTCTGCATTTGTGTTTTCGTTGCTTCTTCATTTCAGCGATTTGAATTGATCAGAAGTGGGCGGAGCTTCATCTTTTCAACAAATGGAGGAAGGTTTCAATTAGGGGTGGGACTCGATTATATAAATTTAATCTAATTAATTAATTAGAGGCTTTGTAATTAAGTAATCTCAACTAATTACATTTTAATTACATAACAATAGTTTCCCAAATAAGTAGTTTTTTTTTTTATTTTAACAGGTTTTAGTAGACGACTGAATCAAATAATAGACACAGACGATAATATTGCAAAGCTCAAAGAAAGAAGTGTCTAAAAGTCTCCAGTAACACCAGAAAATGACGCTAGTTGCTTTATAAAAACAAAAGGTTGTTTAAGGGTCCAAATACTCGCTGAATATAGCTACAAAGTCGGTTTTTCCATGTGCATCCGTATAATCGGTGAAGCAGCTTATCGACACTGACAAACATTCCACATTGATTCTAATGCAAACTGCGATTAAAGGTTGAATATGGGACACGGACAGAACAGTGACATCAGTTGCATCTAGGTTGTGGTTGCAAGTCACTCCTCTTCAGAGACGGATGACGATATCTCCGGGGCTCTGAAGCAGCTGCTTGACTTGCCAACTCCACCATTTTTCTCTGTGCCAGTCTAACTGTACCGAACTGCTATTGCCACACAGAGTTCGCATTTGGCAACCCGCAATGCCGACACGTATTATTGGCTTTTAGATGTTAACATAATGCCCTTGTCAAACCCGTTAAAATTTATTTGATATTTAGTTTCAGGCTAAATATTATTTCTTTCGGAAATGTATTTTCATTCTGCACCCCTCCAAACAACTTCTGGAGGTATTTTTTCAAAAACATGGCTTTTAATAAAAAATGTTCCATATTCATCCTTTAAAGACAATAATTTTTTAATATGTTAATTTTTCCTTAATTAATTAATCATGATTGATGCGTTATGGCCCATTTATACTCGACAGATACAATGGATATGCAGATGGACAGTTTCATCTGCCTCCTGCGTCGGTTAAGTGCATAATTTGGTGTTTTCTGAGGTTTTGTAAATCCATCTAGATGCAGAAGATGGAGCAATACCAGCGGAAACCATGAGGTCAGTGTTGAGCTGTATCACTGACATGTGACCAGTGAAAGGACAACAGAGAAGAAGAAGGAAAATGGGGGAAAAAAAACAGGGAAAGAAGAAGACAGAAGCTGTACAGTTTTAGCTTTAGAAGAAAGGTTATGTGAGCGTGTCGGGCGTGTTGGGTGGTTCTAAACAATTTCATAGCGGTTCTTTATCGCCACCGACCGGAGTTTGAAACCTACGTCGGGTCGAGGGAAAGAACTCTGAGCTCAGCCCTGCTGACTAGTCGGTGAACTGGCTCAACAACCATGACGACGTAAAACACGTGTGGGAGCATGAAGGCGGTGACGCATGGCGACATTTGAAACAGACGTCTCTATTTAAGGTAGAATAAATGGGCCCAAATTGCCCCTAAAAAGTCAAAAATCCAATCCAATTTATTAAATACGGATCAATAAGTGGAGATAACAAAGCAAAGCTGAGAAGTCTGGATTTAGCACCAGCTGACGCTAATGCGTTAATCCTAACGCTAACAGAAGTCCTGAAGCATCTGCAAGCTTCATCTAGAAACAAACATCTAACACTCGTCGGAGAGAAATAATTTTTAATAAAAAAAAGAGAGAAAATCAGCTGTTGATGCAGAAAATGTCTGTTATGTTTGGAAGTTCTTAAAAAATCTAAGAAAAGTTTAAATAAATAAATTATTCAATGAAATTTTGTGCTTTAATGGGCTGTCTAAACGAATAAAATATAGGTTTTTACAAATAATTTAAATTGAGCCTTTTTGTTTTCAATGCGATCTATTACTGCACTATTTTATCTCTTTTTTTGAATTTCAAATTTCTATCAGTTTCTTTTCTGTTGTTCCTCTTTTTGTAGTAAAATGTTGTAGATTTTGTGTTTATAGCCTAATTCTGATTTGTTCTTGTAGGAGTCTGATTTTATTCCATGAATTATACGTGTGATATCAATGTGTTTGTGACAATCCCATAATATATCTATATATTATGTTATTCATGTTTATCACGCCACATTTTACTAGCTTCAGTCTGTTAAAGGCAGGTGGATTTGCTTTAGTTATTAAATAAATAAACAAAATGACATCATTACACTAATACAGTGTTAAAATATGAACGGACCCTGGACCAGTTTGGACTGAAAAACCCCTGGTCTAGATGGAACAGTGCACTTCCGCCATAGTCTTTAGAGGTTCAGCGAGGCCTTTAGGGTATCATCTAAGCTTGCAACCAAATCTTTTTAATTGTACTCACTGATCATTTTGCTAAAGGAAAAATACGTGAGGATGCCAGTCAATTCAAACGTTACCTCGAAGGGTCAAGAACCACCTGACGAGGGCATCACTTGCTCCCTGATTTACGCCATGTTTTAGTTAAGTGCCACTCTGGCATGTTTGCATCAACGACAGCTACTTGAGGGATACTTCAAAGGCAGCTTATTCCCTCATTTTAACCCAATTAGAAGCACTGACAAACACAACTGTGACTCTGAGGATTTAAGACCAACCGATCAAGCTTTGGCACAGATATATCTGCTACACAAACTGATTAAATAATCAGCTTCAAAACAGGCTAGTATGACAAGTACTCGACTGTCCTGCACAGGGAATTCAGTTTCCGTATGCCAAAGTGTTAGAGTCCAGCATTTACCTGTGGAAAACACAACGTTTCTGGACACCAGCTTGTAATCGACGATGGAGAACTGCGGCAGCTCGATGCGTGTCACCCCTGTTACAGCCGTGTCGCCTCCTTTCCAGTAGAACTCGATGTCATCTGTGGTGTAGCCATCTGCAGAATGAGGAGCACACATACACCAAGGTGTAACCATCTGTCAAACCATCACAGGAGACCAAGATATGCAGCGTTGCCGATCATCCAACTGGGCTGCCATTCGGGAAGAAGAGAAAAACATGTTTGAAGTTGTTTCCAAGAGCCAGACGCTGCTTTGAAAAGCAAATCATCTAATAGTTTACTTCAGTTCAGGTCAATTTCATTTCTAACAGCTAATTTCTTTCAAGGATCTCATAACGTATTAGCCTAATACAAAGCTTCTTTCTTATACTTCATCTACCTAATTTTATATCAATCAAAATAATAAAAAAAAAATCTCTAAAAATGTAGAGTTTACTGTTGTATTATGGCAGCCTGATGTAAAATCTAACTGCTACATCCCTGTGTTGAAGGGGAAGTTCGTTTTTTTCAATCTCGACCAGAGTTTTGGTGTAACTTGAATTCCTTCGAGAGATATTTAGATCCACTTGAGATCAGCGCATGTCCAATATAGTATAAGTGATGCAGGCAACCGCACACAGCCTCTAAATAAGGCATTATCTGCCACAAACTCCTTCATTTCACCAATGTTTTGTAACGAAACATTAGTCAGACACCCCCGTGAGCTTGAAGTGGCATTTTTGTGGTGATCCGTCCTTATTTACAGACATTTTTACGGTGGCGGCTTTGATGACATCATTTTTATGCGACACCATAGCAAGTAAATGTCTGTAGATAAGGACGGATCACCACAAAAAAACTTTATGCCGCTTCAAGCTGACAGGGGGTCAGACTAATGTTTCATTCAGGAATTCAAGTTACACCAAAACTGTCTGGGGAGTAAATGAACATATTTCATGCCAGAAAATAGATTCAGATTGAAAAAAAATTGAACTTATCCTTTTATGCTTGAAAATTGCATACTTATTGCATATCTCTGCAACCACAGGATCTAGAGATGCACGATATTGGAATTTTGGCTGATATCCGAGATGCTGATATCTTAAAACTCATGTAGCTGATAACCGATATTGATATCAATATTAAAGCTGAAGAAAAAAGCTGTCATTTCAAATCACAGTTTCATTTTCTGTTTCCGACACTTTGAAAAATAGGGGTGGGCAAAAATATCAATACACTGAAAAATATAGCGATATTTTCATATTCTGATATCAAATCAATATTTAAAAACGTGGTATCAATCTATTTTACTTACAAAATCTCACGAGATTTCATCGTTCTGTTACAAAATCTCACAATATTTCGTAACAGAACGATGAAATATTGCGATATTTCGTTAGTAAAATAGATCGATGCTGTGTTTTTGAATGTCAATATATCAGCATTTGAAAATGTCACAAAAAGTTTTATATATTTTTATATGCTGATATCATATTGACATTTAAAGACACAGTATCCACCCATTTTCCTAACAAAATCTCGTGATATTTCATTGTTTTGGTACGAAATCTCGTGGGAATTCACAAAATATCTTGAGATTTTGTAACAGAACGATGAAATCTCAGGAGATTTTGTAAGTTAAAATAGATTGATGCCGTGTTTTTAGATATTGATTTGATATGGACATATGAAAATGTTGCAATATTTCAGTGTATCAATATTTTTTACCCAACCCTACTTTTTAAAGTGTCGGAAACGGATAACAAAACTGCTATTTGCAATAACTGCTTATATTTTTCATCTTTAATATCAGTATCCATATCGGTTATCGGCCACATGAGTTTTAAAATATCGGCATATCGGATATCAGCCAAAATTCTACTACCGTGCATCCATAGTATTAACAGTTTTTTCAAGGATTCATGAAACAGTTGAAATTTTCATTTGAAATTAATTCAGGACCCTATTGCTAATTTCATGGTTTGGGATTGGACCTTCACCCCAAAATACCAACCAATCTACGTAACACATGAGCCTAATGGTGCTCTCTGCAGGTCAACAGGATGGTCTGGAGGAGGTTGTTGAAACTCCTATCCCCTCATGAACCCTTGATCTCTCCCCAGTCGAAAAGGTGTCTGAGTGCCTTGTTGGATTCATCACAGGGGATTTTAATTTAACCTCTGGCTGGCTGAGGAGTTAGGTCAAGTTCATGAAGGAGGGATTGGATCAATGATTGCAGCGCTGCATTGCTTTTGATCTCCCAGCCCGTTGCATCAAAGGGAAGCAGTTTGGGCAGTTTGGGCAGTTTTGGGCGTCTGGTCTGGATGTCCACCAGATGCCTCCAAGGTGAAACAATCTGGTCATGCTCCGCCAGGCAGACTCCTAAGAGCAGACTCACCAGAGAGATTATACAGTACTTGTCAAAAGTCTTCAGTGTACCGCAATTCCTCATCTATGCCAGGAAAATGCAATCAGGTAAAGCACTGAACAGCCAATGTCTGAAAGGAACCTTTGAAAGACCTTCAGAAAATGTGTGGAACTATTGCTTGGGACCACTTTAAAAGATTATAAGACAGTCTGGCTGCTTGGAAGCTACAAATAAAGAATTAAGAGTGGCTTTTAAAGGGTATTCTATATCTTGGATGATTTGTGCTTCAGTGTTCCCAAAGCAGGGGGGGGGGGGGGGGGTCTGGTTATCACAGTTCAGATGGTTTCCTCCTCAACCCAAGCCATTCCAGGTCAATAACTACATATATCTGCGAGATTTATATATGTAGAAGTAAAAATCCAATAAGCTTTCCCAGAGGGCATTTGTATGCTGTTGTGAGGGGAACTCTCTGTAGTCTAACAAAAAAAAAAAACCATAAACAAAACACCTTTAGATGGAATCTGAAATTGGATATGGAGTCCAACAGTTAAAGTTATAAACCAAACATCTCGGTGTTTCCTCCTTTTAAAAGTCTTTACAGAAGTGCAATATTAAGTGAATAGAAAGAGCTCAGCAGTTTTGTCTGTTCGAAACCCAGTTAAATGCTACAGAACATAAAAGAACAGCCATGTGTAATATTGTTTTATTCATTTCACACATGAAAAGGCACTGAGCGGTGAGCCCTAAAGGCATTAAGCCTCTCTACTCACAGCTCTCTATCTCCAGGGTGCAGTTCTGTTCGTCCAGTGGATACCTCCTGAGATCCATCATACACGCCGCTGTTGTAGTTATCCTGAGAAAGGAAACACAGATGGAAAGAAATGGAAGTAAAGCAAGGCTCATTTCTAATGGTATTAAGCAGCAATGCAGGTAAGCAGTTATCCAAGAGCACAAGGTACTCCTACTGGGAACACAATTAGATTAAAGCATTAGGATGAAAGCACTTTACATCATCTATCACCGTTAAAGGAAACTAAACATCAGTATGTTTTTTTTTCTTTTTTTTCATAACCAAGTTCCTTGGTTGGTTTTATATTACTGAAGACTACAGGCATTGTTATCTTATGCTAACTTTGCTGCACCCTCTGAACCCACCCTCCCACACACATATGAACAATTTGTCAAGATGTTGACCTAAACCGTAGGTCACTGTCAGATAACCAGTCCTCATGTTTGTTTTAGCATCAGTTTATATCAAATCATATGAAGGCAACACATTTTGGCTGGGTCACAAGGAGGTATCTCTTTGTTTATTCGATGTGCGAGCTCCAACGGCTGATAATCAGACAGTTAAAATAAGCAGCAAAGTGAAATGCAAATTCAAAGTGATTTAGGCTAAGTCTGGCCTGATTAAAAGCTGGCTGCTTGGCAGTTAGCCACTGGATGTCTTCATTCAGTTAAGACTCAGATGAGGCAGTGGAAAGCCATTAGCTGATATTATTATACAGCTAAAATTACAGCAACATATGGGGCTTTCAAAACACAGATGTATGGCAATAATGGTGATACAGAGCAGATAATAGCTCATGCAGATCATTTTAGGCTTAGACCCACCTTGGCTTACCTTGGCTACAAAACTATAGGAACACTTGTTTAACATTGAGTCAACCATAAGTGGTCATACAAAGATAAGCTTCCTCTGGATGATGCTAATTGTGATTATCTGTTTGAGGACCTATTTTTGGCACCTGCACACTTGAGGTTCAGAAATGGCGCCTTGTTGCTAAAGCTTTCCAAACACATGAGCATTCACTTAAAGGTACAGTATGTAAGAATTACTGACATCTAGTGGTAAAGATGGGTATTTGAAAGAAAAGATGTTTTATTTCAAATGGCTTCATATTCCACGCACTGTTGTGAATGTATGTTGGCCAACAGTGGCCAAAATTCTCCCAGAGATAAATATGTTCACGTCTGTGAGTGGGTCCAGTGGTCTTGGGTGTAGCTATGACTGGACTATGCATGACTATTTTTATGTCTTTTATGACATTACTGATCCCAAACAGTCTCTAACTCCCATTAAACAAAGCAGGTACAGCAGTTTGAAAATTCAGAGGGCTCTTACTTCACACACATTGTTTTGTCCATTCAGGAACACCGTACACACTCAAAAATAGAGGTACGACACAGGAACATTTCTGTACCTGTAGGTAAATTTTTTTAACAATTGTTCTCTCAAAAGTACAATATTGGTCTTTATGAGGCCAAAAGTGTACCTTTATACTATGAAAAAAGGGTCCAAAGTAAGATAAAGTACAGATTTGTACCATTTCAACCCTAAGGGTACCTGCAGCATTGAAAAATGTGCGTAGCTTATACAATAACTGTAAATAGCAGTCCCTCTAAACAGTAGTATAATTATAGTTATTATATTATGATTTTCATAACAATCATAGTAATCATAGTAATAATTATATGTAGAACTATATATGTGTTTGGTCTAATATTTATATAATAATTATTCATTTATTATTAGCATCTTTGATTGTTGTCATAATCTCTATTTTATTGACTTTCATTCATCATTTTTTATTGGTTTCATTTTACTTCATTAACTCATACAGCTTGATAGGGTACAAAAATGGACCAGGACCGAAGGGCACAGAAATGTCTTTCAAAAAGGAACACCCCCAGCAACAAGCTTTGTGCCCTTTTAAAGGGGAAGTTCAGGATTTTTGACATAGGGCCTGATTTTCAAGTAAGCCAGAATACTACTTATCACTGAAGACAGTTTCAACATATTCCATCCCGTTATTCTAGTTCCAGGAGGTTGCTGATGCTAATGCTAGTGGAAGTCAATAGGAATCTGCTAGCCTGTCATTAAAAACAATCTTATCCACTCCAGAAAAGATCTGAGGCAAATTAGCAAGTCTATCTGTGTAAATGCTGTATTAAACTCGTAAACTCGTGTTAAAAAAGTAAAATTAGCCTTGTATGACAAATTTTGCATTACATATTAAGGAACTAGTTTCTTACCAGCTTACTACCTGTGCCAGTGTATTCCTGTTCATAGAAACATGGTGACAGTTAGTTTGACGAAAAAAGTTCGAAATCATCTTCATAATCTGACATATCCTCATGCCTTTCAGATGTGGCCGTATTTTAGACTTTATATTTGTGTAATCAGATTCCTTCATGCATGTAACAGCAGATGACATCACGCTGCTGCCAAATACAGGAAGTAAAACTCTGTAAAGTGCCTCAGCAGCAACAATCAAAATGCAACGAAACGCAGGTTCGTTTTATTTGTAACATTATTCTGTTAACACGGCATTTACATAGATAGTCTGAAGTTATAAATGATTTGCCTCGAATGTTCTGTGGAGTGGATAAGATTGTTATTAATGACAGGCTAGCAGATTCCAATTGACTTGCACTAGCATTAGCATCAGCAACCTCCTGGAACTAGAATAACGGAATGGAATATGTTGAAACTGTCTTCAATGATAAATAGTATTCTGGCTCACTTGAAAATGAGGCCCTATGTCAAAAATCCTGAACTTCACTTCAAGTACAAATTTGTACCTCTATTTTTGAGTGTGTAGTAAAAATAGTGGAACAAATATGGCAGCCTCCATATGTGCACCGCCCAGCAAGTAGATATAAATGACTCATTCTAAGAAAATAAACATATAACAGCTATTCTAGCGCAGTGATTACACATCAATAGAAACACAGTTTTAAATTATATATCACATTTTTCTGCCATTGACCTCTGATTTTTTACATACTGTACCTTTAACATTTAAGAAGAATTCCCTACATCCACCTTTTATAGACTGTGGAGTTCTAAAGTAGCAAAATGAGATTGGCAAACTGGTCCTAATCAAACATACAGCTCACATATCCATCTTTGGGGAGTGGATTAACGAGCCCCACTGGTGATGTTCACATTCACTGGCTGTGTAAAGCATTTAGATGCATTAAAAAGAAAAAAAAGAAATTGAGAAACCCATGAATCAAAAGTCTGTCACCATGTCATCATGGTATTTTTTTTCTATACTTTCCAGAAAAAAACTAGTTCATGTATTTGTTCTGTCAAGACTGGTGTACTACAATATTATTCAATTCCTTTTTGATAAAGCTTATAGTTAGAGTTGGCTTGGCTGGCCGTTAGCCATCCTTTTAGTCATGCTACTATAGGCTTAGACTGCTGGCGGATGTCCCATGATGCACTGAGCACTTCCCTCCATTTCCCTCTCCTTACTCTTTTCTATGCATAAATATATGATATTATTATTGCCTCTGACTTGTGTCTCTTTTTATTTCTCAGCAGGTATTCCTGGCTTAGATTGGTGCTGTTTGCTGCTCTTTTTTTGTCCCCTCCACATATGGGCGCTTAGCCTGAGCCTGGTTCTACTGACGAGCTTCCACTCCTGTAAAACCTTTATTGGGTACTCGCAGAAATACTTAGAAATTTAAAATTTCAACCATAGAGAAGAGTGTTAATGTGGTACTGTTGGATATTACAGTACATAACTGTAAAAATGTTTTTTTTAAAGGTGCTGTGTGTAACAAAATCGAAGGTAAATGGCAGAAAAATATAATACATAATTCAAAACTCTGTCTATTAATCTGTAATCGCTGCTATAGAATATCTGTTATCGCGATATTTTCATATGCTGATATCATATTGACATTTAAAAACACGGTATCAATCCATTTTACTGACGAAATCTCCCGGGAATTCACAAAATATCGTGAGAGTTTGTAACAGAAAATCTCACAAGATTTTCCTAGTAAAATGGATTGATACCGCATTTTTGAATATCTATTTGTTATCAGCATATGAAAATATCACGATATTTCCATGTATAGATATTTTTCCCACCCCTATTTTTCAAAGTGTTGGAAGCAGATAACAAAGCTGCTATTTGCAATGACTGCTTATTTTTTAAGCTTTAATATCGGTATCAATATCGGTTATCGGCCACATGAGTTTTAAAATATCAGCATATCGGATATCGGCCGAAATTCTGATATCGTGCATCCCTACTAATAATCATAGCTTTGGGTAATTTTTTCCTAACTTCCCCAGGAAAAATAGCACAGCCACATTAATATAGAGTGAATTTCTTAGTTCTATGATAGCAATCTGTTTTCAGCCAGATTCTCAACTTTACCTGACATTCATTTATGTAACAGCTCATATCACAAACACCAGTCGCACATCTCCCTCTCCCTTTGATCTCTGGAAAGCAGTGCGAGGTCTAAAAGTAGCCCACAAGGCTAAACGCTCTGAACTCCACTTGCATAATCAAGCATGGCTGTTTGACTTTAAAGTATGAACGCTGACAGATGCTAATGCAAGTATGCAAGTACACATCCAAACAAAAAGACACACACAAGCGCACACTTTTTGATTTGCACTATAATGATTCAGAGCTTACATCCATATTCATAGGTCACGTAAACTCCTCTGAACCTGCCTGTCGAGAAGATCAATGGAACATTCAAAACGAGGCCTCCTTGAAACAAATATCAAACAACAGCTGGAAGCTGAAGTTTGCATTGAGCATCATTTCTAACCTGTTTTTGCTTATTTTGCCGCCGTGCCCTTGAGCATGAAACATAATCCTCTAGCAGCTCAGTGGGCTGTAGTGGAGAACTGCTAGTTTTAAAGATTGCAATAATAGGGTTTTAAACACACAAATTTATCCTGACACTGGGGAATATTTGGACCCTGAACCCCCCAATTTTTTGCCTGTTGTGAGAAAAGCATATGAATAAAGCATTAGTCGGCATTTTCTACACACCCAACGAAATAACCAAAACCAATAAATCACTTCGTGATTTTTAATATCTGAACTAGTCATTTTGGGGTTTTCTCTTTCTGCGCCCAAAGATCTCTCCTGTAGATTGTACACATCAAACATGCAAACTCAGAACATGTGAAAAAGGGGTTAAACTAAACCTTAGGGGAGTCTGGAGGCAGAAAAATGCTGTGATTTTAACCAGTAAACTACATTGTTGTTCAAAACTAGGTTAATTTTTAACCAGCCGTTAAATACATTTAGCCGACCGTTAACTTTAACAGTCCGATTACCGTATTTTCCGGACTATAAGTCACACTTTTTTTCATAGTTTGGTTGCTTGTGCGACTTACATACCAAAATATATACAATTTAACATATTTTTAAGTATTAATTCATATTGACTGACATGAGCCAAGAAGGAAATATGAGCGTCTAATCTCAAAAGAGGATGCTCTAGGCTTGTGACAACTATATTCTGCTCACAGGGCAAAAATCCCAAAATAGCCTTATCTCAGTGAGAGGAGTTCATTTTGGATATCTGTCTGCACCTTATCCCTCTTTGTTATGATGCTTATGATCATTTACAGGCATTAACTTTGGAATTGGACTGATTGCGTAATTTTTAGCAGTAACAAGTTGGATATGAAAAATCCAAAAATCACCCTATTTTAAATAAATAAATGCGACTTATACTCAGGAGCGACTTATGGATCACCGCGAACATCCGGGAATTTTCGCCAAATTCGTCACATCCGGTTAGGTAACAGGTGAAAACATGGCTTCGTTGCATAGGGGAGCCACTGAATTACCTGCTTCATTACTCGTCAATCTTCGTTTATTCTACTTTTGGAAATACCGAGAAGTCCCGCTGTGTATGGCTGCCATAAACATATCTATCACACGGACAAGAGAAGATGTTTGTTCCAGTTCCCAAAACAACAGAAAAAGTCCCGAACAACATGCTAAGTGGCTAGCTGCTATCAAGCCCATAAATGCTGACAGTTTACGCTGGAAACCATGGAAACATCTAACAATATGTTCCGATCACTTTGTGACTGATAAAAAAAAGCATATTCTGGTCTCACTTTTTAAACCCTGTAGTTGTTTTTGCACAGATGATAGAAAACAGCATTAAATCAGTGGATGTACAGAATCACAGCACCGCCCCGCTGTTCCCGTCTCCTCAGGACTGTTAACGATTACGTTCATCCAGATTACTGCCATCAATGTTCCCACATAAGAATAAAAGCATAAAAAGCGGCAGAAAGGCATTTGCAGCGTTATAAACATGCACAGTCATAACCAGTTACATACAGATGAGACTGCCGGTAATTTATAGCTTTATCAATGAGAGTAAACTCCTGAGAAGTACATCAAAGAAATACCACCATTTCTTAAAAATCCGGGCAAAATTAATATTCTATAAAGAATAAATGGCTTGAACACGGGGCTTACCTGATGAAAGCAAATACATCATGAGATCGGGAAACTGATCATCAGGCTGTTATGTACAGGTAGGTTCGTCTAACCAGGTTCTAGCAGCAGAAGATGGCATCACTGAGTCCAACAGATACTAGTTTAGCTTCGTATCTTCTTCTAGCGTCGGCAGTGAGACTTTCAGTATAACTGGACGTCATTTCTATAATATTTCAAAGACAGACCGGCGGAGAAAAAAAATTAAAAAGAGTGCAAAAGCAGTTTTTGAGGCTCATAGTCCATCAGACGCCGTTCAAATACGAAGCATATTTTCACCGGGACCAGCTTCGCGGTCACATGAGTTCCGGGTTGTGACGTAGGCTCGCGGTGATCCATAGTCCGGAAAATACGGTATCTTGTTTAAAACTCAGTTAACTTTATCCATGCGCTATCTTGACGTTACACCTAAGGACCGCCGCTAAAGTTTTAACGGTGTGGTTATCTCTCATTATGGCATTTGTTCCTAACGCTGCGTTCGAGAAGGAAGGACAGCGTTTATCGTGGCCTTGATTTTGACATCGAGGATTATTTTAACAAAGAGCTGCGCCCAACTTCAGAAGAGAATGCATTCAGGTCTATGTAATTCTTTGCGAGGCAATTTGGAGCGTGCAACTGTGGACGCGGACCGACTATTTAGGAAGATTATTATCTTGCTACTGTGGTGTGAGTTACATTTTCTTCATCGGCAGAGAAATTTCTGCCTCTTTTTTTCTTGAAGTGAAAGGGGTCGTTTGCTTATCAATACTTTGTGTCCTGTGTGTTCTGTTACTGAGGGTTTGCTCTATTGAAGCCGGGTGAGCCAGGGGGCGCAAGAGTGTGAATAGAATGGGGAAGGATAGAGAGACTGGGGGATGAGGAAGAGTCTGTTGTTTTTATTTATTAACAAATACGAAAGTGTACATTTATTATGATATTAATGAAAACAGGAATAACTGGATCGGAATGCTAGATTGGGCACATTATATCCAATCCAGCTAATATGTCAATATCGGAGCCGATATCTGATCCGGGAATCGGATCGGCGCATCTCTAATAGATAACTGTACAACTTCATAAATTGAATTTATCGTTTTCATTGTGAGATGAAAAATTATTACCATGTGGAATTTCTTTGACGATATGTCCAGAAACAAAACATTACAGGTAAACGCTGCTCGTTCCATCAAAGAAGTTTCATTGTAAAGATGATAGCGTCCCCCCAGAGCTCCTATTACACCTTTTATTATCAATAAAAGCTATTATTGTGGAGTCCCCCCACCCCTAAAATGGAAAAGCTCTTCAGATTTGTATGAATTAGTTCAATTCAGCTTCATTTATATTGCGCCAATTCACAACAAAGTCATCTAAAGTCATCAAAATGTCATTTTTGGATTAAAAAAAATGTAAATTTTTGCCAAAAAAGTGACAAATTTGCAGGCATGAAACATACAAGAAAGCAAAATACAACCTACCAATGTGATGTAATTCAGAATAAAGACATACCTGAGTCCGTAGAGAACGGTTCCGTCAGGATGCAGGCGGATCATGCGGTTTTTCACCGTGACTCCGTGGACAAAAGACTTTTTGTCATTGAGGAAGTAGGTGTCAGGGACCCAGAGCTGATCAGCAACCCTGTTGTCCAGAGTCAAGTTAAGGGGGATTCCTACGTAGGCTAGACGCTTGTCCCTCCAGTACTGCTGGAAATACATGGTCAACGTGTAGTCCTACGAATAAGCAGAAAACAGAAGAATCATCAGTTAATTCAAAATGTTAAATTTGACTACTCCTGCACTGAAAATCTGCAGCAGCTGTTAAAAAGCATCGTTAAAGGCTGTGAAATATTCCCTGCTGTTTGTGCTGCTAATATTTATATGACATGACACAGCATCCTACAAGCTGGATGGGGCGTGGGCCAACTGGTTCATAGACTGCAGCCAAATTCTTTGCAGGGCCTTTGCCCTCCCGTTTGGAAATACAGTAACTCATACAGTAAAGGGGCATCGTACACCAATGTGTGGGGAGGTTGACTCATTTAGCAGCATCTTCTGTCATTTTTTTGTTTAATAAAAAAGTTTCCACCTGCTATCCAACAACTCTCTCCCCTTCACTTTATTCCCAGTGATTCACAAAGTTCATACGTTTTTTAAAAATCATGTTTCTTTTACGGATGCACGATATTGGAATTTTGGCCGATATCTGATATGCCGATATTTTGAAACCCATGTGGCAGATAACCGATATCGATACCGATATTAAAGCTGGAAAAAAAGTAAGCAGTCATTGCAAATAATACTTTTCTGATCCGTTTCCGACACTTTGAAAAATAGGGATGGGAAAAAATATCGATACACTGAAATAATACAAGATTTCCTTATGCCGATATCAAATCGATATTTAAAAACAAACTATGACGATGTATTTTATTCACAAAATCTTGCGATATTTCATGAATTCTCACGAGATTTAGAAACAGGACGATGAAATCGCGAGATTTCATTAGCAAAACAGATTGATACCGCGTTTTCAAATGTCAATATGATATCAGCATATGAAAATATTGCAAAATTTTTGTGAATTCTCGCAACATTTTGAACAGAACAATAAAATATCGCAAGATTTTATTAGTAAAATAGATCAATACCACATTTTTAAATGTCAAAATGATATCAGCATATGACAATATTGCTATATATATATTGTGTATCAATATTTTTTTCTACCCCCATTTTTTCAGAAGTTTCAAAGTCTGTAAAAAAAAAAGAAGTTTTTGAAGAAGAAGAAGTTTTTTGGTTTTGTTTTTTATCGGTTAAATATTAGTTAAATATCGGTGGGGTGACAGTTTTAAGGCCGATATAGGCCGATACGGATAGGGGGCCGATTATACTGTGCATCCCTGGTTTCTTTTGATTTAAATGGACTGAGACAGTAAATTACCACCAGCTTTCTCCCAATGGGCTGTTTGTTTTTAATGGAGTTCTACTAAAATGCCAATCGGATGTTATTTTTCCCTCCATTTGGGACCGAGTGACACTTCACCGTGCAATCCTTAAAGGTTGTACCTAATTTGGTATTCTAATAGGTATTTTCCAATTACTTACACACAATAAAAATCCAAAGTACTTCATCAAAAAGGCTTCACTGCAGTATGTAAGGACTTCAGAGTTCTTTTCCCCAGTCTTTCCTGCATTAGCAAGTCAGGCATTAAGTTAAAGTCATATTCTTTAACCTTAAAAGATCATATTTAACATACTTAATCTTCCAAATAAAATATTCAGCTCCTGAACGCACCATGTTCAGTCAAATTAATCAGTTGAGTCAAAGGTTTTCTCGGTGGCTGTTAACAAGCTTTTAATAGATTCCAGGGATAATTTTATAACTCACTGGCTTCATGGCAGATTTCGCTTGTGGTGTTACAGAAAATCCATTTAACACCTTAAGCCCCGGTAGTATTAAAAAAAAAAACAACTAAAAAGACAAACCCAAAGTAAAGTACAGAATATTCATGTTATTGGTGTCTATGGACATCTAGAGACCTACGAAAAGCATATCCCTGTCAAGAAATTTGTCTGTTACTTAGTGTGAATAACTGGAAAAAATTTCCTTGCCCAATAATGATGACTGAATAATTAAATTAATCAATAATATATAAATTAATGAAGTAATGATAGTAAATAGGGCTGGTTATTGTTAAAAAACTTACGTTTCAATCTGATATTGATTGGATTCATGATTGATTTAAAGAGGGGGTTACTGTAAATGTCATTATTATAAGCTACATAATTCCCTTTTATGGCACAACCAAATAACTGTGTTACTTTCAGTAGTTTTGAAAATATAGTATACATAAGAAAACAACCTAAAAAAATGTGGCATCACTCCACGTCTGTATCTGACGCCTTAAGAAGTCACTGCTGTCCCTTTCAGATGCCCCCTGCTGTTTCTGACACGCCCACTCCGCTCATCACGACCATAGATATAACATATAGGACTAGATTGTGCAAGCGGTGTAGTTCAGCGTAGCTACACAGCAGCCATCTTACTTCAGACAGGTCGTCCCTTAAACAGCATTGATGTCAATGTGCATGCACTATTTAAATAACCATATCTGGCTCAATTTTCAACTGATTTTCAAACGGTTGATTTCTTCTAAACGACAGAGATGTAGCTATGTTCCTGAATACTTAGATGTGGCAAATAATATCTCATATCATAAAGAAGAAAGAAAACGCCAAACAAACAGAGAAGAGCATCTAGACATGGCTGGAACTTCTGAGGGCACAGGGACAGCACTGGCGCCTAGCGGACAAACTGGTTTATGAACCAAGAGAATGTAGAAGATGCATGGAAGTATGAAGGCAGCCACGTAGGGTGACGCATGAAACGGACGTCACCATTTACATGCATAAGGGAGCATAAATGGGCCTAAATGTGTCCCGGACAGTTTTTTTTTGTTTGTTTGTTTTTATTATTATTATTTCCAACCACAATTAAACTGCAATATTTTATTTCAGTAAATTATAATTTTGTAATTTTTTATTTATTATTAGTTTCTTGATATTTGAATGACTATTGAGGATTTAGCTAGGGATGCACAATATTGGAATGTCCGATATGCCGACATTTTGAAACTCAAGTGGCCGATAATCGATGCCATCATTAAAGCTGAAAAAATAAGCAGTCATTGGAAATAGTAGCTTTGTTATCCTTTTCCGATACTTTGAAAATTAGGGGTGGGAAAAAATATGGTTACACTAAAATATTGCGATATTTTCATATGCCAATATTAAATTGATATTGAAAAACGCATCATCGATCTATTTTACTTACAAAATCTGTGAGATTTCATGATTCAAGATTTTGGAACAGATCTACAAAATATCGCTAGATTTTGTTAACAAAATAGATCGATACCATGTTTTTAAATGTCAATATGATATCAGCTTTTGAAAATATTGCAAATTTTTTGTGAATTCTCGCGAGATTTTGTAACAGAATGATGAAATATTGCAAGATTATGTTAGGAAAATAGATCAGGCCGCGTTTTAGATATCAATATGATATCAGCATATGAATATATCACAATATTTCAGTGTATCAATATTTTTTTCGACCTTTAGAATTTTTTAAATCTTTAAAAAAGAAGTTTTTTTTAGACTTTTGAAATAGCGAACGGGTTGGTTAAATGTTGGTGGGTTGGCCAATGTCTGATACTCAGGTTTAAGGCCGTTACAGACAGGGGGCTGATTATGGTGTGCATCCCTGGATTTAACCTTTTCTTTACTTGAAGGGTATGAATAATTTTTTTATATGTGGTTATAGCAACTTAAAGATGCAAGATGTAAAAAAAAAACAATTGTAACTGAATTTAAATTTGAGACCAACATTTATTGATTCTCTAATTTGCGCAAGTTGATTGATATTCTGATGTGTATTACACCCGTTTTACATAACGAACCCTTGCTATATGGCACCAAAGTCAAATAAAGTCCAGCCAAATTGTGTTCGTACGGTTGTGCAAGTAAATGTTTTGGTTTTCCATTGATTTAAGTAATATTTGACCAGAGCAGGAGCAGCACCAGAGGACAGAGCCCCCCCCCCCCCCCCTTTCTTTCCACATCACATAATCCCCTTACCCAAGCTAACAGTCTCTCTCCTCTATTTCTGTTTCTCTGTATCCGCCTCTTTCTCTCGGGGCAATGCCATGATCTCCCCTCTGCCCGCTGTGGTGTTGAAATGAAACCAGCCTGCACCAAGCTGGCGCTGGTAAAGGCACACATGTTCCTGCGGCGCTGCAGTATTTCACATTCACACCCAACAAAAAACCAAAAAGGACATGAAAATGGCCACCGTGATGAGCACCGCTTCCCAAAAATGTCCACGTGTGAAGAGGCTGTTACATAACTCAAGTAGTTATTTGTCTCTTTGCTCAGCCTGGAATACTGGGTTACTAATGCTTACAAAACATGAGAGGTTTTGCATTTTCATGAGGAAAAAGAAGAGGGGGGAAAAAAGGCATGATGCAAATTCAAGCAACCTTCTGAATGTTAAATTATTCCTCTGTTTTGTTTTTTTTTTCTTTCTTTCTGATGCTTCATATCGGGTGATATTTTGGTTAGCACCCAGAGATGAGAAGTGGAAGATCTTAGTCAGCACAGGATCCAGATTGGTCACACAGCATGACAAGGAAAGCAGATTGGCACTAATCCATAAACGTATAGTGATGGAACCATGGCGTGTTTGGTAGCCTGCAGCCCCCAAACACTGCCCAATCGTGGTAATTATAAATCATGTGGGAGGAAATGTCTGGATTTACTGGAGCAATTGCTTTTGTAGTACAACCATTATCTTCCAATGCAAATCATCCTTTTCAAACAAAGGCTTTCTGTCTGAGCACAAACCACATTATGGGATCATTGGGGGTTAATTCTTCATCCTAAAGTAAAGTTGGCTTTTTTTAAAACCGTATGGCTTCATATGGTAGTATTACAAACACATGGCTCAAGAGGATTGCATGTTAAATGCATTTCCTATTCATTTTAGATTAAGTTGAAAATCTATAGTGGATGAAGAGTTACAAAAACAAAAAAAAAAAAATTAGGGGGTTGGACAATATGCTTTTCTTTTTTTTTTATCATTTTTTTGGGTGCTGATTCAATTTAAATTGCAATTTTTGCGTAGTGCAGATTTCAGTGATTTTAGTTAGCTTTTTTAAAGGTACAGTATGTAAAAAATCAGAGGTCAATGGCAGAAAAATGTGATACATAATTCAAAACTGTGTCTCTATTGATGTGTAATCGCTGCACTGGAATAGCTGTGATATAATTGTTTTCTTAGAATGAGTCATTTATATTTACTTGTTGTGCACATATGGAGGCTGCCATATTTGTTTTACCATTTTTACTACGGTGTCCCTAAATGGACAAAACAATGTGTGTGAAACCTCTGAATTTTAAAACTGCTGTACCAGCTTTGTTTGATGGGAGTTAAAGCAGTGATCACCAACTCCGGTCCTCAAGGACCGGTATCCTGCTGGTCTTCCAGGTCTCCCTGCTGCAGCACACCAGAGTCAGACTCAGACAAGCTCTGGACAACTCTGCTAATTAGTCAATGATTTCAATCAGGTGTGTTGCAGCAGTGAGACATGGAATACCTGCAGGATACCGGTCCTTGAGGACCAGGATTGGGGATCCCTGAGTTAAAGCACTGTTTGGGATAAGTACCGTATTTTCTGGATTATAAGTCACATTTTTTTTCACAGTTTGACGACTTGTAGTCCAGTGCAATTTAATATATTTTTAAGTCTTAATTCATATTGACTGACATGAGCCAAGGCATAAATATTATGGTCTCATGTCAAAAAAGGACGCTCTAGGCTTATGACAACTATATTCTGCTCCAAGGGCAAAAATCCCAAAATAGCTTCATCTCAATGAGAGGAGTTTATTTTGGACATCTGGCTGTACTGCCTGTGCGGTGGAACAAATCCTCAAAAAACATCTTTATCCTTCTTAGTTTGGATGTTTATGATCATTTACAGGCATTTACTTTGGAATTGGACTGATTGGGTCATTTTTAGCAGTAAAAAGTAGGATATGAAAAATCTGAAAATCACCCGATTCAAAATAAATAAATATGACTTATAGTCCGGTGCGACTTATAAATGTTTTTTTCCTGTTCATGATGCATTTTTTTACTTATGTGACTAATAGCCTGGAGAATACGATAATGCCTTAAAAGACATTAAAAGTAGGTACTCAAAGTACAGTCATAGCTACACCTGAGACCACTAGATCCACTCACAGATGAAAACATCTTTATGTCTGGGAGAATTTTGGCTACTCACGGCCACCGTACATTCACAACAGTGCTTGGAATATGGAGTCATTTTAAAAGAAACATCTTTTTTTTTCAAATACCCATCTTTACCACTAGATGTCAGTAATTCTTACATACTGTACCTTTAACACTAGACCAAATTGTCCACCATTCCTCAGCCTTTCGTTTTCTGAAAACATAATGTTACTCGTCAAAGAAAAAAATGTTGCCATCTGCTGGAGAAAATTGGTAACTTGTTTTCAACCTGGCTTATAAACATAAACTGAAATTAAGCATTTTTTATTACATTTTTTTAACAAAAGAAAAATGTATTTAAAAATAGTAAAATAAAAACTGCTGAAATTTTTTCTTCCCATCCTTGAAAAATGTTTTTAAAAGTAATACTTTTGATCAGGGGTTCTCAACCGTTTTTATGCTGAGGCTCAATTTTTCAGTACAAACTAGTCTGGGGCCAATTCACAAATGAACACTCAACTGGTTTAAATCATCTTACTCAAAATGTTACATTTTACGACAGAATAAAAAAAGGGGGCTTGGAAAAAACTAATGGAAATGGATAAAAAAGATAGAAATCTAATAAATAGTATGGTTCAGCAATAAAAAGCATTAAAAATAATTTTTAAAAAAAGTTCAGATTAAATCATCTGTAAAATATATTTTATCAAAAAAATATGTAAACCTTTTATTTAATTAAACTTTCATAAAATTTTTATGGCAGGCCATTTATGTGATCACGTAGTTCTAAATACTTTTTTATAACCTTCACTACGCGCTAGTGGCTAGCTAACTGTCTTCTTCTGCTATTTGGAGTTTGCTGAGCTACTAATTGACATATTAGGCTACTGCCACCAGGTGGTGGGAAGATGCATTGCAACTGAGTTCTCATGTATAACAGTATTGCCGGTGTCTTATCCTGAAAGTTAAAACTGAAAGTCAAAAAAATAAATTCTTACAGATTTTTTTTTCTTGTATCATTTAGGTTTTGTTATTTTTGCAGCTTTCTGACTTTGACTTTCAGAAAAAATTATTGAATATATTCAAGAAATAGTATGAAGTTATAAAAATTATTGAAAAATAAATTGATCTTTTTTTTATCTTTATGAACACAATTCAAATGTACCTATATATATATGTGTGTATAAAAAAATCTATTTAATGTATTCTATATTTCATTACTTATATTTCTTAAACTTTTTCACTTTATTTTTTATCACATTTACATATTTGACACCTTTATTATTTACTCATTCATTACAAATTAAAGATCACAATGCATCTACAAATTCACAAAACATCTGATCTCAGGTGTACGGTACTGATTAAATCAACATTCAATATTATGGTCAGAGTAACTTTTAAAGATCTAGAAGTTATTTTAAATCTATAAACAGACTGAAATCAGATCTATTAAGTAAGAAAAATCTAAAAAATAGAACAAGTTATCTCTGTTTTTAAGATTTTCTCATAAACCTGTATTTTCGTGTAACCCCCTTTTAATAAACAGCGAGTCGTACGGGTTGAAATACTGTATGGTTTGATTGAACATTCATATTCAGATGCCTTCAGCCGGTCCATTAAAAACTTTTCCTTTAGAGTTTATTGAGCACTTCTTTAATGGTGAACCACGCTGTTCTTTTAAACGTGCTATTATAGAAAAGTGCTCTCTGGGGGAGAAGTCCATTCATTTTCACTCGCTTTACAGGAACAGAAAAATAAAACCTTAGCAATTTGAAGAAATTTGTGTCACAAAGCACAATAAATGTCAGTCATCGTCCCATTCAATACATTTCTGTGGATTGATCTTAGCATGCGGTGGCATTTAAATTCGCTGTATGAATCGGTGCTGGAGCTTGTCCTCCCCCTCCCCTCCCTTCCCACTGTAACTTCACCCTTCATCATTTCCTACTACTGCCTAATGTCTTTCACGCCGTCGTGTTTTTGACCGTCACATCGCATCCTTTCCCTCCTTCCTCCCATGAAGCCCCGGCTTCTCAGAGTCTCTCCTGGAGTATCACGCCCCAGGTTTCCATCGCCCGTCAGCAGGTGGGCAACTCGGCAAGCGCCTTGTAGTACATGAATGATTTAAATCAACTGTGTAGCCTGTGTAAACATGCGGCCAAGGAATCCTCATCAATCTTGCATGGAGACAATCAAAATGAATTTCAGATGAGGATGAATGCAGCTTTGCATTACCTGCCCTGAAACTGAGTTGGATTTTTTTATTTATTTTTACCGGAGTGAGCTCTGCTTTCCTATGAACTAGGACTATACATTATAAATTATTGACATCTCCCCCAATTCCCACTACTCTCAGCTTTACCACAGCTGTTTGTTTTTGAGCTTTAACTTTCCCAGCAATAACAACGACAGTGACCAGTGGAAATTATTTCCATCGAGCCTCAATTATTCAATTAACTGGAAGGGATAATCACTTCCATTCAGGGTCTGTAAGAATTCAGATAAGCGGAGTTTTGGCTGTGAACTGACCCACATTCAATTTAATCTTTCACTCTCTGCAGTACTAGCACTCTGCTATGTGGAGATACAACCGCCATTATCAAGAAAACGTCCTGTTTGTCACTTGTTTACTGTCCCTTTCATGTTCTCCAATTAAAGCACGGCACAACGGAATGGTGCTAATAAAGTCAAATGAAAAGACGAATCAATGTCAGGTCAGACGCACATCAAAGCCACTTGTCATAAAAAATGAATAACCAAGTTTTTTCCCAGTTAAACTTTGCATTTTTGGGGGGTGGAATGGGAAAAACAAAGTATAATGGCTATGTACTCTGTATGAACCTTGGTTCAGTAAAGCAATTCGAGTCACTTTAATGTAATTTGGGAGCGATCCCTCGGGATGGCCCTGAGGAGGTATATCACCGCAGTGCGGGGGAATCCCTTAGTGGGTTCCTATCCCCCTCCTTCGGCTGCTATACAATGGTAAAAATAGCCATGTCCCTTAGTGAGCGCACGGTGATTGAATTGGGCTTTTTTCTCTAAACGACAGTGTTGGCCTTCAGTATATAGGATAATTTCCTCCCTGTCTAATATTTTATGATATATTACCTCATAACAAAGCAAGAGAGGGAGGACAGAAGGGAGAGAAATAAGGTAGGAATAATGTACAAACATTTTTCTTCCTTATAAACAGCCTTTATGGCTCTGCCGCATGTATTACGGCATTCAATCTGTTCTTCCTTCAGTCAATGGTATAAACTTCTTTCTCTTGATGAATTCTTTAAAGGAATCTGCCATGTCAGACATCTTTGTACCAATCTTGGCTTTGCCAATGTAATCTAATATATGGGTTAAGAACAAGTGCGTTTTTAATTAGGTCCCAGAAGTGTGTCATAAGCTTAAATAACAGATGCTTCTTGAGAAGGCGGTAAACAAGGGCAGGGCATGTTTTCTGCAGCCAAAAAATTGGGTATCATGTAAGACCGGCCTGGCCAAATAAACCGAGAACATATGTGGTTACCTGTTAGGTGAGTAAAGGTTTTACCATTAACAGAGAAACACAAGACAGGGCTGGATGATACTGCCTAAAATTGATATCACGATATATTGAGCAGTTCACCTCGGTAATGATAAATAAATCATTACAGACTGGATGGGGTGGAGTCATGTGACAACAGACGGTACATATTGTTCAGTATCTTATAGGGACATGAACACAGCCGACCTGTAAACGGCCAACAACACTATTCATTTTAAAGACAAACATAATTTTAGACCTTAAAAAAATCCGTTTCTGACTCTTTTTTATGACACACCAACATTCATTATGCGCATTTTCGAGCCGTCACTGCCGAGAGGCGTCCCGAGGCTCAGAAACAGCACTATGTAACTTTTCTATCCGGGACACAACTGGGACATTGCAGCTGACTATTGGCTGCGCGTCGCGTCACTTACTAGCAAACGGATATGAACCAGATATGAACACAGCGGGTGTTTTGAACACGTATCATGTCAGATTTGGCAAAGAAACGCAAGGAAACATTACCAGAGGAAGAGCGGAAAATAAAAAGAAGGGACAGAACAAGAGTCAAGTACTGTCTTTTACAGGGTGGAGTGAGCTCACAGTACATGTCAGGTACAATCCAAGATGTATGCTAGTTTAGCCGTTGATAGGGGGCGCATCACTGAGAAAACTGCTAAAAGTTCCGTTGTGTGTTTTTAATAAAACACTGATGTTCTGCCCATAACTGTAACTTCTTCACTAAACACCCAGGAGGCAGCAGACTAGCATGAATGCTACCCTAACATTGAAAAACTCATAGACAGGCTAACGCAATTAGCATCGCTACCATTTTCAAAATGTTTAACAAACAACATTCCTTCAAACATTTATCACTTTACACTGACAGAAAATAAACTTAACTTATCATTTAAAGGCATATGCTACATACAGAAAACGTGCAAAAGATGGAGAAAATTTTATATTACATCATACATTAATTACAAATTCCGACCACAATTCAAAAGTAATATCTTATTCCACTAAATTATAATTTTGTAAATTTGTATTTATTATTAGTTTCTTGTTATTTGAATTACTATTGTGAATTTAGCCTTTTCTTTAATTTGAGGGTCTGAACAATTCTGAGGACGACTGTATATATATATATATATATATAAATATACAGTGGGTATAGTATTTAGACCCCTTTAAACTTTTTACTCTTTGTTTCATTGCAGACACTTGCTAAAATAAAAAAAGTGAATTTTATTTCTCATTAATGTCACTCAGCATCCCATCTTGACAGAAAATACAGAAGTGTAGAAATTTTTGCAAATGTATTCAAAAAGAAAAACTGAAATATCACATGGTCATAAGTATTCAGACCCTTTGCAGTGACACCCATATTTAACTCATAGGCTGTCCATTTCTTCTGATCCTCCTTGAGATGGTTCTACTCCTTCATTGGAGTCCAGCTGTGTTTAATGAAACTGATTGGACTTGATTAGGAAAGACACACACCTGTCTATATAAGAGCTTCCAGCTCACAGTGCATGTCAGAGCAAATGAGGATCATGAGGTGGAAGGAACTGTCCAAGGAGCTCAGAGACAGAATTGTGGTGAGACACAGATCTGGACAAGGTTACAAAATAATTTCTGCAGCACTAAAGGTTCCTAAGAACACGGTGGCCTCCATAGTCCTTACATGGAAGAAGTTTGGGACGACCAGAACTCTTCCTAGACCCGGCCGTCCAGCCAAACTGAGCAATGGTGGGAGAAGAGCCTTGGTGAGAGAGTAAAGAAGAAGCCAAAGATCACTGTGGCTGAGCTCCAGAGATGCAGTAGGGAGATGGAGAAAGTTCCACAAAGTCAGTATCACTGCAGCCTCCACCAGTCGGGGCTTTATGGCAGAGTGGCCCGATGGAAGCCTCTCCTCAGTGCAGACATATGAAAGCCCGCATAGAGTTTGCCAAAAACACATGAAGGACTCCCAGACTGAGAGAAATAAGATTCTCTGGTCTGATGAGATCAAGATTGAACTTTTTGGAGTTAATTCTAAGCGGTATGTGTGGAGAAAACCAGGCACTGCTCATTACCTGCCCAATACCATCCCAACAGTGAAGCACGGTGGTGGAAGCATCATGCTATGGGGGTGTTTTTCAGCTGCAGGGACAGGACGACTGGTTGCAATTGAAAGAAATATGAATGCGGCCAAGTACAGAGTTCAGGACCTCAGACTGGACCGAAGGTTCACCTTCCAACAAGACAATGACCCTCAGCACACAGCTGAAATAACAAAGGAGTGGCTTCAGAACAACTCTGGACCATTCTGGACCGGCCCAGCCAGAACCCTGACTTAAACCCAACTGAGCATCTCTGAGAGACCTGAAAATGGCTGAACACCACCGTTCACCATCCAACCTGACAGAACTGGAGAGGATCTGCAAGGAAGAACACAGAAGATCCCAAATCCAGGTGTGGAACACATGTTGCATCATTCCCAAGAAGACTCATGGCTGTACGAGCTCAGAAGTACTTCTACTCAGTACTCAGCAAAGTACTGAATACTTATGACCATGTGATATTTCAGTTTTTCTTTTTTTATATAAATTTGCAAAAATTTTCTACATTTCTCTGGGGTTTTTTGTGAGGATGGAGTGCTGAGTGACATTAATGAGAAATAAAAATGAACTTTTTGATTTTGGCAAATGGCTGCAATGAAAGAAAGTGTGAAAATTTTAAAGGGGTCTGAATACTTTCTGTACCCACTGTATGTAAATATATGTATATATACATATATATATATATATATATATATATATATATATATATATATATATATATATATATATATATATATATATATATAGTACATAACCACCTAATATATGCTATATCCGCAAGGGAAAGTCGAATCAAACCGTGGATTGATGGCCTTTGCAGGAAGCAGCTTTATAAATCTAGTTTACAGTTAACCTGAGTGTTTGTATTCGCTACATTACGACTGCTTCAGCAGCACCGAGGAGAGAAACGAGGCTGGCTTCTGTCAGTTTTACATCCCCCAAACCAACACAGTGTCTTACGGGCAGATGCAATTCTGAGTAAGGTTATTACAACGAGACCGTAGCGCCACAAGTCCCCACCTCAAATAACGTGTCCTCTCGATGGACTGGCACTGTAAACCAGGAAGTGCCCTCTCTTCTCACTCTAAATCTTCATGATCATCACTTCATCCTCCAGCATGCTCTCTCCTGAGGCCAATTACATTCCATCAGGCAGGAAGCCGGATGCCGGATAAAAGACATGGGATATATTAAACCACACTATGAGCACAGAGAAACGATGTGCTCTCTCTCTGCAGGGCTGCAAACCTATGCAAGATAATTAGGGTGACATAGTTAGTGCATTGGCAACATCAGATTCCATGATGTACTTTATGCGCAGTCAGCCCCACATAAGGTACATTTTAAACCTCCCGGTGACACCGAATGAAATCAGCCTGAAATCTCGATGCGTGCATGCATTAACTACCTGAGAAATGGCTGGACAAAAAAAGAGACTTTTTGTGTTTGAGGTGCAAAATCCTAAAACGCAAACCAAGCAGCAGGAACATTTGGAGATAGAGATGGAGATCTTTTCACCTCTCCATAATGACAGGCTTTTTTTTTTTTCCTTTTGACACCCACACACAGCCGTGGGTGTAGGGATGACTGGTATGCTCAGCCTGTTACTGTGACTACCCTCACCGTACAGACTCTGACCGTTTCTGTGTGCATCACACGTCCTACTTTTATCATGCTGGAACTTAATTTCTAAATGTTGGTGACATTCATGAAGCCCAGATAATGCTGCAGTGTTAAAGATTCATGGGTCATGATCCTGACAATAATTTCCCACATCCAAAGCTCACATCTGCCCGGCGTCGAATGAAAAAGCAAAAGCTCCCATCACTGATTACAGTTTAAAACTAGCCCTAACAAGTGGCATATTTTCATGTGATTCATTCTTAAGTGTGCAACTAGTTTGCAACCACTGCCTTAGCGCACATATTATTTCTTTTTTTTCTTTCCTTCGCTCTGATCTTGTCCTAGTATGTGTTTCTCATCAAGCGAGGCCCCCGGCACGCCACAAACAAACCTCAGAGGTAATTAGCGAGCCTTTCTCAGACGTTTTAGCATCTGCCAGTGCAGGAGCTTCGCACGCTGCAAGGGCTTCAGCGGCAGAGACCGACTTAGTCAACCTGCCCTGCCAGGTGGATTTTTCTTCTTCTCTTTTTTCTTTTAGATGAGCCAGATGCCGTTTGCACAGCTAGTGGGGTATTTCAATCTACTACCCCTCTTGTTTTACTCACATCATCCTCAATAAATCCTTCAAGTCTTCGGCTTTTCATTTCTCAGGTTGCCTGATGTGCTGATTGCCTGTGTGTTCGGGCTAATAGTACCACATAAACGACACTCGACCCTGGCAAAGGTGGATAAAAAGAACTCCTGCTGCACATCAAATGAAACAAGACTGAAAAATATGGTGATAGGAGGAACCAGAGCGTTACAAGATAGTCTGGAACTGACCGGCAGCACTGACATTAGTGCACTGAGAATTTGTTAAATTTAAATTTTTAAGAAGCAAACTCCTTCCAACATTTTTTGAAACCCCCTAACAGATCTCACACTGAGTTGGGACAAGTTTTGCCATCATTAAAAGCTAAAGGAGGAAAAAGCACTTAAAGTTTCATAAGGTGTTGGGTTTTCATCAGTAATATGTTGTAACGTTAATGTTTGAATAATTCCACATGTTTTTCACATGTGGAACATAAAGTTTCACATGTGAAGCACATGCGGTTTACATGTGCTTGAAATGTGATCTAAGAGTTTTTCACATGTGCTTCGCATGGAAATGTTCTATGTTTACATATCTGAAGAAAATATGGTTTACCTGGGCTTCAAATGGAATTCACATGTTCCGTATGTTTTTCAGGTTGACCAAATGAAATTGTTCTAAAAACACATTTGCATATGTGAACAACAAGTGATCTACAAGTTTTTCAAATTAGGATCACATGAAAACGTTATAACAACATGTGAAGCACATGCGTCTTACATGTCCTTCACATTTCACATGTGATCGACAAGTTTTTCAAATTAGGATCACATGAAAACGTTATAACAACATGTGAAGCACATGTGAAGCACATGCGGTTTACATGTCCTTCACATTTCACATGTGATCTACAAGTTTTTCAAATTAGGATCACATGAAAACGTTATAACAACATGTGAAGCACATGCGGTTTACATGTGCTTCACATTTCACATGTGATCTACAAGTTTTTCAAATTAGGATCACATGAAAACGTTATAACAACATGTTTGCACATGTGAAGCACATGCGGTTTACATGTGCTCCACATTTCACATGTGATCTACAAGTTTTGCACATGTGGACCACATGAAAATCTTCCATCCACATGTTTGCACATTTGAAGCACATGCGATTTACACATGTGGATCACATGAAAACATTCCGTTTGCACATGTGAAGCACATTTGATTTAGGTGTACTTCACATGTGATCTACCAGTTTTTCACATTTGGATGACATGAAAATGTTCCATCATGTTTGCACATTTAAGCACATGTGGTTTACATGTGCTTGAAATGTAATCTAAGAGTTTTTCACATGTGCTTTGCATGGAAATGTTCTATGTTTACATATTTGAAGAAAATATGGTTTACCTGGGCTTCAAATGGAATTTACATGTTCCGTATGTTTTTCACGTTGACCAAATGAAATCGTTCTAAAAACACATTTGCACATGTGCTTCACATGTGATCTAGTTTTTCACATTAGGATGTCATGAAAAAGATATCAACATGTTTGCACATGTGAAGCACATGTGGTTTGCATGTGCCTCACTTTTCATATGTGATCCACATGTTTTTCACATGTGGGTCACATAAAGAAAAAACCTTCCATAAACACAAAATTAAACATGCGAAGCACATGTGGTTTACATATACTGCACGATTCACATGTGATCTACAAGTTTTTCACATTTGAACCACATAAAAATGTTCCATCCACATGTTTGCACATTTAAAACACATGCGATTTACACGAGGATCACATGAAAACATTATAAAATGTTTGAATGTAGAATATTTGTTTATGTTTTAATATGATATAAAATTTTTTTATTTTTAATAAAAAAAAATATTATTATTTTTAATAAAATATATTATTATTTTTAAATAAAATTTTTAATTTATATAAAAATATTTTTATTAAAAAAAAAATTTTAAAAAAAAATATTTTTTTTTTTAAAAAAAAAAAATAAAAAAAAATAATAAATTCCATCAACATGTTTGCACATTTGAAGCAAACATGGTTTACCTTTGCTTCACATGTGATTATCATGTTCTATGTTTTTCACATGTGGATCACATGTTCCATAGAGGAACATTGTGTCTATGGAAGCACATGTGAAACCACATGTGCTTCACATGTGATCTACAAGTTTTTCACATTTGGATCACAAGAAAACATTCCATCAACATGTTTGCAAATTTCAAGCATGTGGTTAACACGCACTTCACATGTGATTCATATGTTCCACATTTGATCCACATGTTTTTCACATGTGGACCACATCAAAATGTTCAATAAACATGTTTTCACAGGTGAAGCGCAGGTGGTTATGCGCTTCATATGTGATCTAATAGTTTTTTCCTCATGTGGATCACAGGAAAACATTCAATAAACATGTTTGGACATGTAAAGCACATGTTGTTTTCATGTGCTTCACATGTAATTCATATGTTTCACATTTGATCCATTTTTTTAACAGGTAGATCACATTCAGAAGCTACATGTTTGCCCATGTGAATGTGCTTCACATGGACAAACATGTGGCCCACGTGTGATTCACATGAAGACAACACAAAAATGTTGTACTGAATTATCATTTTCTAAATGCTTGATTTTGTGATGATGCAAACAGGAGCTAAAGCAAAATTAAGCTCATTATTTCTTCAAACTCTACTTCTCACATTTAGCATGACTCCATAGTTATCTCAAAATGAGTGTTTTTTTTTTCCACCTTACTACAAGCATAAATTAGTCTCCATTAGAGCTAAATCAATGTACTTTCACTACTCGGTAACATCTAATTACTAATGATCGTTTGCATTATCTTTGCAATGAAAAGTCAACCTTTAAGGCCTCATTCAACCTTCTGCTGTCTAATGCTCTCTGACCCTGACATGACGCCTCAATGCAACCTATGAAAATGACTTTTTTTCTTACCAGAAGCTTCACAAGCTTCAGTGGAAAGATTTTTAATCTCACACACCCACACTCAAGCTGCATGAAGAAGACTCAATCTGCCAAAACCTTCGTCCGTTTGCTTTTTATCCACATTTTCCAGTTTTCTTTATTGTTTCACTCTTTGATTTTTGAATCTGTGCTTCTTGCACATACCGATTCGAATCTTAACCTCAGTGCATAGCAAGCAGTACTTCTCTCAAACTTTAAAGACCAGTTTCCTCTGCTATGTCTTCAGGTGGCTTGACTAATCTGGTGGAGTTAATTAATGCAGAATGGAGCCCTCAACAATTTGGAAATTATCTTTGTTTTTAACCCAAAACAAAAGAAAAGGAGCAGCATTTATCAGAGCTGTGCTGCTTAGCGTTGATCAAGACTTCCCTTTAGAACATCAACCCAACGTTAGAACCACAGACGGACCCGCCGTCGGATGAATATCACCCACCAAATGTCGAGCGCTGAAAACAACAAACAGATTGATCCCTCTTGTTTCGGTTTCAGCACTTGCTGACGGCCAGGATTTGTCCATTTAACAAGCACAGATGCAGAGTCCCTCTGTGTATTGGTGGCAGAGAGACATGGACGTCATTAATTATCAGTCTGAGTGTGATCTCAGCTATCTGATTCCCTGGATGATCAGTTGCCTTCATCTGCTCTGCAGAGAATAGCCGGCTTGGCCGGATTCTTCCTTTTAGCTGCTAAACTGTTAGCAAACAAAGCTTTTAGCAGTAATCACAGCAGCAGGGCTAAAGTAACAGATTATTTATAGACTTCTATTCCCTTAATACAACCCAGACTGCTAGAAATTAAGTTTATCATAGCCCTAATTTCCAATAGAAAGTAGGGAAAGATGGCTTTAGTGGCAACTTTTCATCTCTCATGGTGTCCTGTTCTGAACAGACGACGATATACTGTCCAATTTATTTGCTTTAATCCTTATTTGCTAGCTTTTTTCCCACCTTTTTTCATATATAAGTACATGTATAAGCTCAACCCCTTAAATCCCAGTCAGCATTATATTCCAGGACAGCCTCTGTTGTCAGATTGGAGCTAAAATGATGTCACATAAAGGGATTTATACGATAAATACCACACAGATCAACAGTGACCAAGCCTTCTCTCATCTGCATATCATAGATATCATATATCATATCATATAAGAATAAGTCTTGGCTTTCAGGCATTGAAACAAACACACAACAGAAACACACATTTACATATTTATACTTTTTCCTTATTTCCAGTTATTTATGCTACTGTTCATCTACTATCCTCACAAAACCAACTCACCTACACCTAGAACAAAAAAAAAAAACAAACCAACTCCAACTCAGCTGCATCAGAAAGATCTTCTTTCTTTATTCCAGCCACAGAGGACCATTATTTTTCTTCTTTTCAGACACATATAGAACTTTCTGCTCACTTGTTGATCTTTGGCTGCTCCTGATTGGTGGAAAGTTTGTCATAAAGGCCCTGATTTATGAAAGGTTTTTGCGTGCTAAAACAAGCACTATCTTCATTACTCACACAATAATCCGCCAAAGCTGATTTACAAACGGGGCAAAAGGAAGTTAGCACCTGTTAACGAGCAAAATATCAATTTTGCGTGTCTGCTGTAGATGAATATGCAATCTGGGCTTTTCTGCCAGAATGCGCAAAATATTTGGAGGAGACTATGCAAAAAACTCAGCTTTGCACGCGCAATATGATTTATCAACCCTGCAACGGAAAGCAGGCGCAAAAGATTGCATGTATTTTAGCACATCTGAAAAAGCAGGTGTTAACTGGCAGCTTTATGCACTGATGACTGGTAATGCTGCAGGCCTGCAGACATGCAACACTGGGTCAAAATAATTTCTTACGAGGTGTGCGAGCAACTCGTCAAGTTTTCATGATCTAATTAAACAACAATCAGCATCAGTATTTAACACGGATTATTCTAGACTGACAAGTCAGAACACAGTTAGCTGTAGCATAATGGCAGTTAAAGCTCCTGTGCACGGTTCCTCCTCTCCACACCGCAGAGAAAATATCCAGCACTAACGTAGCACAAACTAATGATACTATTTTTTACTGAGTTTTGCGAGTAGACCATTAAAAGAGAGGGATGAACCTTCCACTACGTCACCCGCTGGTTTCTGAAGAGCTAAAAGTGAAGCCAGGTGGGCGTGTCCCACCGTCACCATCTTGCCGTGTCACATGAGTCGTCAGTCCCGGAAAATACTAAAATGGGCAAAGGCAAGGCCGCTCCGAGCTGCAGGGCAAATGATTGACAGCTGACGTACTCTGGGCTAAACGCTAACTGAGCAAACTCGAAACTAACAGGAGCTAACAAAGATTAGCCTCCTAAGCAGCGTGGTAAAGGTAAGACACGCTGAGATTTGCTATTATCCGACAAAAAACTGCCGTTGTGCTGCTCTGCTACAAACTGAGACGTAACTGAGAGCAAACAAGGAGCTAACCGTTAGCCATCAGTCAGCAGGCCGGGCTTCAGGTCTGCTGCATGTCAATCAAAAGGACACGCCCTTAATTATGACCGATTTCAAGATAAAATAACATCTAAACAGATGAGTTATAAAAAAAAATCCCCCTCTTACAGTTGACATGAAGGTAAACTTGACCTATTTTATAGCTATTATACTTAGCTTTTATCGTATATGTTATTTGCCTCATATATCTCTGGAACTAATATCTCTCTATCAGGTTGAATTTAATTTTGCGTTTACCACATGCTCTTCTGAACTTTCCATGGCAAAGCAATGGCACACGCTAAATGCTCATTTAAATACTGCTGTTTGCGCCTGCTATTGATTGCGTGTGTAATCTTTGCAGATCACCCGCAAACACTGTAGAGACGCACGCAATTTATCAGCGCCGCACACGTTAGTGCTCTTTATTTAAATTCTTTGTAAATTAGGGCCGTAATATTTTAATCATTCCCTGCTCTCTTTTTTTAATACCATATTGGTAAGGTCCCCTGGTCCATTGCCCACCTTCTTAACCACTAAGCTATGCATTTTTAGAAACAAGCTAATGATAACGACCTTTTGTATCATAAGAATGTAATGGTGTTATCATGGACCACTCATTGTAGATTTACCACATACTGTAGAGTCTCTGAATGAAACCACATGTTGTGGCTGGATTGTAAACCTCCTGGATGGGATATAAATGTCTGAAAAACTTCTATAGATCATCTAAAGGGTAAACTATCCATCACAATTTACCCCACAGACACGCACCACCTCTCCTGAGAAATTATAGTACTCAAGGCGATGGTGGTGTATAGGTCCATCTTAAAAAGGTCTGGCATTGATATTTATCAAATCAGACCCAATTCAATCCTTAAATACACCATTAAATTCTCAAAATGCTGCAAAAGTTTTTGCTTTGTCAATAAAAACAGAAAAAAGTGACTGCCTTTCCCTCTCAGTCCAACCAAGCATAAATAAAAACCAGAGTAAGCAGAGGAGACAAATCTGGGCTACAGAAACAAAGAGTCTGCTGGTTTCTTCATAGATGCTTTGAGGAATCAAAGAAATTATGCAACTGTGCATCTGTAAGCTGCAACTTTTTGGGCTGTTTTCAGCATTTTAGCCTGTAAACCGTTATCGTGTCATCCCAACGTCATCTGGTCCATGAGCTTTGTTTGTGCTGCCAGCTGTTGTACTGATCTGTTTGCTGTCAGCAAAAGACGAGAATGTCAGAGTTATTTCCAGGACAACTCAGGGGTTTCTGGGACATTTTACTATTTGATGCAGCAATGGGAAGTTGATCTAACGATTAGGATTGCTGCAACGAATGAAATCCAACCACCTGGAAGCCCCCGACTTTCAAACGCTGAGCTGAATCAGAGGTAGGATGGTGCACACCTGACTGGACTGGGTTTTACTTCTTGTTTAGGGCACATAAGGGACCTTCTGCAAACATGCGATACAAACAAGCATGAAAATATGTTTCACTGTTTTGCTGATCATTGTGGAGGGATTTTGGTTCACTTTTCTGCAGCATCCTCTGAGTTCAGGGATGTCCAGTTCCGCAGGACCGCAGTCCTGCAGGTTTTAGATGTTTCCAGAAGGGCATCTACAACCTGCACATCATAGATCATACCTGGGCATCCCTGCTTTGCTAGATTGAGGTTTATGTACGGCCGCTACATTTCAACTCGTCTGTCTTCTGATTGGGTGATCGTAAGACTTTTCTTTTCCATTCTGTAGTAGATTCTTTTTGGTTGTAAAACAGCTTTAGCTGGACTCGATGATAGCTATGTCCAGGTTCTGCAGCTGCAACCATGGCCCACATCACCAACCCTCCACCTCCGTACCTGACAGCCACTTTGAGGTGTTTGGCTTTGATCAAACATGCTGTTGTTTTGAGCAGATATCCCCACTTTGCTCTTGTTTGTACAAAGGATATCGAGCCTCATTCATTACAAACATATTAGTTCTAATTCTGTTTAGTTGCTTTGGTTAGCCTTTATGGTGCTAATATCTATTTACCCATTCATTTCATATCATTTTAACCTCATAATGTGACAACTGAGTCTGTCCAAAAAAAATAATAGCTGCATTTGAATTCAAGTTTTTTGCTAAAGAAAAACAATATTTTTAAGTTCTATTGAAATATGTAGGTGTTTCCACTGAATGGTGTTTAGCGCATAAGCCACAAATCTCATATAATCTTGTGATGGAGATACAAAACATTTTGCATTCTGGAGTAACTGCTGCTCCTCATCAGGAGATAAAAGCACCAGATGATAATTTAGAGACAAAGTCTGTCTGTACAGTAAGAAGCCCCCTGATAACATCAGCAAAAAGAAAACAGGTTGCCACGCGCCACCAAAGCATGGCCACAAGATGCTACCCTGTAGCCATGCATTACTGATCAGGACCACAGATTACTGACGTGTGGGAACAAGATAACTAAGTCGTGGCCATGTGTTACAAATGTGTGGAAATTGCATAAATAACTCGTGGCCAGTTGTTACTAATACATAAAGAAGTTTCACCATATCCGCATGTTGTCCAAAATGAACTCCTCTAGCTGAAACAAGGCCATTTTGGGATTTTTCATATCGGCTTATATGTAACTGGTAAAACTTCCCAGGTCGCTCTGATTTCCAAAGTTAATGCTTGTAAATGATCAGAAACATCATAATTAAAAATGATAAATATGTTTTTTGGCCCCTTATGTTACATCCAATGGTGTGAAAAAGTGTTTCCAATTACACTTTTGCAATATACTTCTATATGGACACGTCTGAAAAACCTCCTCATGAGAGCGTAGTTTCAGTTTCCATTACCAGTTTCTTGTTGTGATATGTGCTAGGGGTAATAGAAACGTAGAAACCGACTAAATATTGTGTTTAAAAAGGTTTAGCTTCTACTTATATTTTAACATTATTGGAGCTGTATCATGTTTTTCAAACGTTTCAAAAGCCGACTACAGGTGTATAGGGCTGCCAGGACTTATCTATTAATCGACTAATCGTCAACTATCAAAGTAGTCGGCCACTAATTTCATAATTGACTAATAGTTTATCGTTTATATGCTTGTTTTTCCTCTCAAAATTGCCACTGTACTCTCCCCTGCCTTGTCTGACTGGTCAGCTTTTCTTAAATTGAATTTTCGTAAATTGTTTATTAATTGTACATAAATAAACTCACACACAACCAGTTAAATGTTTGGACATGTTTTTTGATTGGATTCAATGTCAAAGTGTTGTGAACTCGCAGGGGCACGCTTTGTAGCAGCTAGATGTTCTACTGTTAAGGCTATAAAAATGTAATAAATTATGTTGTTTCGAGTAAATTCTGGACGCTACCCACTCAGGACACTTGGATTACATTGGACGAGCAGTATGGAGGAATATTGACAAGTTTTTGTGGACTTTTATAGACCTTTTTGGTAACCTGACTCCGCCAGATGGATTTGCTCCCGCATATCCATCTGGGAATCATCCGTTAGAGTAGTTTTAGGAAGGGGCAAAAATACTGTTTAGCTGATTGGATAAGGCATCTGTCTATCACCACCTATGTTGGTGATAGACGGACCAAATCAACCAATCAGATCAACAAAGCATATGACGTACTAACAGAGCGACGACGAAAACACAACCACAAGCAGGCTACTCTTGCTGCTGCCGGCAACGGCTCGTTAGCTCAGCAAACAAGAAACATGTCGGCAGTAATTCCAATAAAACTTGAGCGATAGCCACGCTGACGCTAGTTTCATCTGCTGAAGCCGCCATGTTGTTTAGACTGAACTGTCGCTTCTCGTTGCGTCACACCTCAACCCGCCTCAAAGCCAACGCTGACTGGACGTTCGTTTGGAGAAACGCTCTAAATTCTCCACAACGGAAAGAAGCCAGACTGATCTACGAGTGCAAACCTGAAGCTCACGAGATCAGGATGGTCTCACGAGGCTATCTTTTTGGTTCAGTCGTCGGTGAACTCCATTATATGAAAGTTGGGGGAAAACGAAAACCTGTCTGATCTCCGGCTGCATTTGAGATATTAAAAAAGTGCTCCAGAGTCTTGCTCAGCATGAAGGTGAGTAGAAAATGAACCCACATCATCTGTGGGTGTACTATTCCTTTAAGAACCTGATGAAGGCCAGGTGATTTTTCATCTTGGCATGTAAAACCTCGGAGGTGAAAGATGCTGCACTTTCTTTCACAACTCCCTTTGTTTTACATGCAAGTCTCCAGAAGAAATACGAACACAGAGAACCAGCACGGGCAAAAATCAATTGTCAAAGCCAGGAGTCACCTGGCGAAGTACTCATCGAGTCATTAGTATTGATCCGCACCCGCCCACACACATAAACACACCTCCCACAACATAACAGTTAGTTTTCTCATACTGTAACAGCACAGTGAAGACGGAGCTCTCTCCAGACCTGGATCACCACCCTGCGAATGATGTAAGCTGTCAGAACATTTGAGTGTACGCTGAAATGCAGCACGAGTTCAGCGGCCATTGTCCCAAATGAAAGCCATGATGGGAGCACCTGCACAGGCAGCAGCCCGTAAAAGGTATAGACAGAGGTGTTGAAGTGGAACTGGTAGTTTAAAAAGTCTATCATTAAGCCTATAGTCTTAGCATCAGTTGCTTTTTTCTTTTTTTCTTTTTTTGCAAAGGACAGGGAAGCATAGCCAATGGCAGGCAACGTGGCGCCACTCATTTCCCACTGCAATTTGGGTCATCGTCAGCTGATATTTTAAGATACAATAGCCTGAAGTTACTTTCCTGCATGTGGGTACACGTGTCAACTTGGTGGGCATAAAAAAAAGAGCATTTAGTTCAGGAATTAGCAAATCCAATCAAATTTCCCTGCTTAGAGGAGCCTCCTGGGGGGGACACAGCCACTGCACCTGGCAGCGGAGAGCAACATGCAGAGCAACGGGAGGGCTGGGAATTCTGCATGGGGGAAAAAATAAAGGAAAATGAATGGAGAGCTTTCTGCACATGCATTGCATGTGGATTGTATTGATTGTAAAATAGCTGCAGCTTTAATCTACCCTTCAAGTGCAGCTGAGGATCAGCGTTGGAAACTGAAGCAGGAGGCTGGTACTTGGAGATAAAGATGCAGGAAACCCCCCATCTGCACCCCTGCTGAATGCATTATGCTGTAAACACATGTAAATCCACTCACCATGTTGACTTCTGACACCATGTCTATGCTCGCCACGTCTATGCTCATGCCGACTGCAACAGGGGCCCCTGAAGAGGTTAAAAACAGTTGATTATGCATGCGGGCCCACTCCTCTACACCTGACCACAACACTGTGGATGGCGCCAAAAATAAAGCAGCGGATTAATGATGGAGGGTGGGCTGTGGAGGGGGAGGAGAGGGGGAAATGCGGCGCATACCTCCAAAGTCTGGTCTCAGTCGGATGTCGTAACCCTTCAGTAGTTTATCCACCGTCTCCTTCACAAAAGACATGTTGCCCGGTTCATTGACGCTGGAAAGGGAGCAGAGGAACGAGAGAAAACATCACGTTGGGCTCTCGTGCCAATCAGCTCGAGCAATAACCTTGACTTCCCATTTAAAAGAAAAACATAAATGACAAATAATTACTCACCTTTTTGCGCAGCACACAATCGAACCAATAACCAGCGCGGAAAAGACGCGAAATTGACGAACCCTCGGCAAAGCAAACATCATCTCTTCTCTAATTTGCTTTTATTTCTTATTAAAATCGCGCTGTTTGCAGCCACGATAGAAAGAGCCTCCCTCCAATCAACAGTCTTGCCCCTCAGATCCAGAGTAAATCCATTGATCGCCCCTTTTTAAAAGAAAAAAAAAGAAAAAAGTCGACTTAGGCGCGGAAAAAGTCAGCAGCTCGCTGGGGACGGAGTCAGGTGTGAAATATGGGTTGACATCGCCTCCCTGTCCGGAATTCAGGCTCCGCTCGTCTTTGCCGTGTCTGGCTGTGTGAGAGGCTCTTACATTCAGGAGCTGAAGCGCATATTGATGAGGGGGGGACGCACAGGGGCTGCTGCTGCTGCTGGTGGCGGCGGTGAAGGCACTCGCTTGTTTCAGTCAGAAGCCCAACACTTAACACGCTGTAAAAAATAACCACCAGTAGCTGCAGTCAGCTTGCAAACGTCGAACTGACAGATTTTTTGGGGGGGTTCGTTTGTTATTCTTTATTTTATAGGAGGGGATGAATCAAAGTAGCGGTCAAATATTCTTTTAATCGAGTATAAATTGACTGATTTCGATTTCTTATCAGGATTTTTATTGTTTCTGTATTCTTTGGTCTGTTTTCAGTGTGTTCAGTCAGAGACTGCTGCATGTACGTACAAGCACTCAAGTGCCTTTGGCTGGCTATTAATTATCCCTCATTAAAAAGAGAGAGGGAAGTCCTACAGCATCACATCTCCTTCAGTAAGATACTGTTCTTTTTTCTTTCCTTATCTCTAAAAAAATAGCCCACTGATAAAAATTCAATCCCACTCAAAGATTTTTTTAATCCAACTGAATATTGTTCAGCTTTATTGAAATCTAATCCAAATGCATTTAAAAGTAGTTTATCAAAGCCAGTCATATACAAATTTTAAGGAAATCCAACTGAATATAGTCATAGACAATTAAATCTACAGTCCAATTTGGCCGATTCAAACTAGATTATATCCGTTCCAGTTTAATTCACCGGTTAATTCAGGTTTAATTAAAAAACAAAAACAAATAAAATACCAATTTACAGTTGTTCTGGTGGGAAATGATAGATGATTAACCTCAGTATACACATATGCACACCTTATATAGTGTGCATATGTGTATATTATATATATATATATATATGAACCTCATCAAGTTATTACCCCTCAGCCTATAAGCACCATTCCATAAAGCAATCGTGTTTGATGCAGACACTTTTTACAGCGCATCACACACCATCAGCGCCAATTCCCTTCCCCTGTGTTTCCAATAAAAATGGCGGGACCCATGGAGAGGAGACAGGCTCGCATTTATCAACCTATGAATCGATGCATGTGATTGGTTGGCCTGTTAATCGTCCATGATGGCATCTTTTCGTCTTCTGATTTAAAATGCGTGTGTGGGGAGGCTGGGGGGAGCACCATATATATCATTTAGCTTGAGAAAGCTGAAATATAAGAAGAAAAAAAAATCCGTGGATAATTTAATGGGGGGGGGGGGGGGGGGGGGGGGGGGGCAGTCGCGTGTGTGCACCACACTGATTATTAAGGCTACATAAGGGTGTTGTGACATTTCCCACCTGGTGTCGTAGATGGCGAACAACTTCTTGTTTCCGTCAACTGCATTCCTGAAAGAAGAGTGATGACATCATTAATTATTTAAAAGATTCAACCAATGAAAACGCTTACGAGTGTCAACATGTCACAGCCACTAATACTGAGATAATTAGGAATATTTCTTTAAGGCTTCATGATTTTTAATCTTTAAATTGATCATTTCCAAAGATTCCCTGCCTCTGTTGTTTGGCTTGTTTGTTTATAAAAGAGGCGCGTGCCTGCAGGGAAACATGTGGAATGCATTTTATAACACACGCGTGTCTGGACCCCCCCCTCCTCTCACGCGCTTGTCCAGGCGGTCATCACTCAGGGGGAGCTGTCCGCACCAGGCCGGGTGCTGAAATCAGACTCCCGGAGGAGCAGCCAGTGTTTCCTTCCACCTCCCATCCGCAGACTGCGCCTCCAGACCGGTTTAAAAAGTGGATGGAGGTTAAACATCACAGACTAATTAGTGTCTCCGAAACGTGGAACTCGGCTTCCCTCTTATGGCAACCGTCAGGATGAAAACCCTGCTTAATGAGAACAGGCATTTTAATGCTGCAGTATTTTAAAAAATAATGCTTTACTCAGCCAGTGTGCAGTTTGTTTGGTGGTGGTGTCTGGGTTGTTGCACATTGACTCTTCGGGCAAGCACAAAGTCTAGACAGTCATCTCTGCAGAATCAACAACCCATATATACGGTTAGTAGTAAAGTTTATAGGAGGAGGTTTAGAATCAATATTATAGATGGAGTCCACTGACAAAGAAACTTGTAAAACGCCGAGCTTATGGGAGACACAGTGGCCTTCACTTGTGGAAAAATTCTGTTTATCCTTGATGAAGAAGTCTATTTTTTGAACAATTTCTGTCCAATAAACATCTAAAAGGTCATAATTAACACAATTAGAAAGATAAAGCCAAAACATGCTAGGTGTCGTTAAACTTCAGTTTGAAGTAAATACTGGATAAAACATTTAACAGTAAAATATATTGTGATAAAAGACAGAATTGGTTTAAATGATTAGCTATTTGTGATGAAAAAAATAGATAATCAATGAAGGTAAAAAACTAAACACGCATTAACCATGAAAATAGCAAAACAATTAGGGAATAGTAAAGTTTAAAGGTACAGTGTTTAAAAATTCAAAGGTCAATGGCAGAAAAATGTGATATATAATTCAAAACTGTGTTTCCATTTATGTTTAATCACTTCATTAGAATAGCTGTTCTATGTTTATTTTCTTAGAATGAGTCATTTATATCTACTTGTTGTGGGTGCACATACATGGAGGCTGCCATACTTGTTCCACCATCTTTACTACGGTGTCCCTGAATGGACAAAACAATGTGTGAAGTGAGAACCCTCTTTACTTTAAAGATGCTGCACCAGCTTTGTTTGATGGGAGTTAGACTGTTTAGGATCATTAATGCCTTAAAAAACATAAAATGATTACTTAGTCCAGTCATAGCTACATCTGAGCTAAATCTTTATGCCTCGGAGAATTTTGGTCACTAACAGCCACCATACATTCACAACAGTGCTTGGAATATGAAGTAATTTGAAAGGGAACATATTTTCTTTCAAATATCCATCTTTACCACTAGATGCCAGGAATTCTTACATACTTTACCTTTAAAATCTAAGTTAAAGTGTAGTTTTCCAGCATAACAACTTCACATGGTAGCAAATAAAAGTAGTTCTTCTAATGGATGTAAGTAATGGCTGACAGTTGTTTAAAACTGGAAGTCTCTTTTATACTAAGCACGCTAAAAATGTGAAACAGTTATGATGAGAATAGCTAGCTATGGGCTAACGGAGGACTGACTCCACTTTTGTAATTTAACAGCAAAAATATTAACGCTACTGTTAGTAAAACATTTATTTGCCAACAAATGCTAAGGCTTGAAAGCTATTACAGCGTAGTCTTACACTAAATAACTTGAAACTATGTTCTAATCCAGAGGTTTTCAAACTTTTTGAGTCACAATCCCAAAATAACATTTTATGGACCATCCTATGCCCATCCCCTTATGTTCGTATGTCTTTTCATAAATAAGGAGGATAAAGTAGATTTATTATGTTAACAGCTGTGGAAAAAGCACCCAAATTCTGCTTTTCTCACCAAAAATAAGGCCAAATTCGGATATTTAGCAGTTATAATTTTATTTCTGGACACTCAATGATAATTCTATATGTAAGGCTTGAAAACTATTAGAAATTTCAGAAAAAAGGAGGAAAAATGTTTGGTGGATTCAGTTCATTGCTGTGAAGATATCTACATGCCCAAAATCGGCTTATTTTGCTGAGGTGATGTAAAATTCAGATTTTTTTTAAAACATGGTGTTGGTAATAACTTAGTTATTTATGGAATAATTAAAAGTGCCATGACAACAAATTTTACTTTTCTGTAGTTTTGGGGGTCTGATATTATCTGTTGTGCACTATGAGGCCATGTGAATATCAAGAGCAAGTTTGTTTATGTTCAAAAAGAGTTGAATCACAAAGGTTGAGGTTTTTGAACAAATTGATTTAGCAAAAAAACAAAACAAAAACAAAACTGCAGCAACACTGAAGGAGGCAACTACAATGTTGTCATTAAAAAAGCAGCAACTGTTACATTAGGCTATAATGGACGATTTTATGATTACTAACATATTTGTACGATGGACATTACTGCAACAATAAAACAAAACAGCCATAGGAAAGCCAAAATGCAATTTATCATCACCAGGAAAAAATAAAGTATCCTCTTGCGCCTGAACAATTGGGAGGGGCCGACGGCAAGCAGCACCGGACAAATGAGTGGATCGATATAAATATTGTCCGTCTCCATGAACACCAGAAAAAGTCGCTAGATTTATCGCTAGTCGCTTTAAAAAAAAAAAAAAAAGTCACTAGAGAGGTCTAGACTAGACTAGAAGTTGCAAATATAGCGACAAAGTTGCTAAGTTGGCAACAATGGCAGCAAGTTGACCTAGTTTCTCTAAATAAAGTTATAGCCAATCAAAAATTAGGTCATTGGTCTCCGGGCAGATCATATCATTACTGCACCAAACCCTTTTACTGAGGAGGGAAATCTTGCGTGCCAACATACTAAAATGATCTGGCAACCTGCTGAAATCATCATGCGACCCACTTGAGGGTCCCGACCCCAAGTTTGAAAACCACTGAACCAAATCACTTATTGAGTAGAACATTTAGCCTATCATAATTATGAAAAGTAATGGCTAATGAAAGTCTAAGACAAAGTTTAAAAGAGCCTTATTAAGTTTGAAAGAAAGATTGAAAGATGCTGCCTTCATGTGATATAGGAAAGATGATCCTTTCCACTTGTTAAGTGGAAATTACCAGTGCATTGTGTTCAAGTGATTTGTTGTGTAATGAATTTAAACACTGGAGGCTAGCTTCTACTGGCTAGCTAGCTAGCTAGCTGCTCTGTGGAGGTAAACCGAACAAAAACCTTAGTTTTTACAAGTTTAAATGGTGATGCTATCAAAGTGCTGTGTGTCACAGACTTATGCAGACTACAAACTAACCAAATAACAGCAACAGAAAACTTTAAACATAATGTAGCCTAATGCATCCCATTCAGGATATTTTCATTGCTGTCCGCCATGTTGAAAGGTCAAAGTTGACCTCATCTTTCAACTCGGGCTTCATAACATTTTTTCCAGCTTTCCAGTGGAAATTACGGCATGAGTGGGTGTTCAAGTGCAATTTTCATGTCGGACTTTGGTATTTACCATTAATACGTTACCACATGAAGGCAGCATAAGTTTAGACAAAATGCGTGACACAAAAGGGACTAAATTAACCAAATCTTCTACTCTCAGTGGAAGAATCGTTTATTTGGTTGTTTTTATGCGTTTTAAATAGCTTGACTTGGACATAAACCACCAGAACTGTTCAGTTCAGTGACAGGTTTCATAAACCCGCACAGAATTTGTTGCCATTAGTTGCGCTGCCAGACCACCTCCTCCTCCTCTTCCTCCCCTTCCTCCTCCTGCAAGCCCACCAATGGCGAAGCCCTATTTTAAAAATCATTAGCGCTGCTGCAGCATTAAATTTTCGTGCAGGCAGAGCGAAAAAGACAGAAACATATGGAGTAAATTCAGGCTGCGACTTAGAAGAGGCAACCTTTATTGCCGCTGCGGCTGCAACATCTCTGGAGGCGATGCGGAAGACGCGGTGCGGCAGGCGCTAAGGACGCGAGGCGATAGGAGGAGAGGGGCAGACAGACCACTACACCACCTCCTGATTGACAGGAGAGAGAGAGAGAGAGAGCAGAAACCAGCCATGGTGGAGAAGCTAAAGAGGAGGTGAGACGACAAGCACGGGGATAAGGTGATCACCCAGTTCAGGTCTCGCGCCGCCGAAGAGCCCCAGCCTCCGGTCGCTGCTTGGGGGGAAAAAACCCAAAACCTCGGCTGTGATTGACCAGCGTCCAGGTAGCGTTTTATCTCTAGCGTTTTTTTCTAAATATCAGCACGCGGGGATGAGATTCGTGTTAATGTTTTTGGTTCTGGAAAGAAAGAAGGGAAGGCTGGGGGAGAGGGATAGCCCCTGAATTATAATGCGCCGGATTCAAATGCAGTTGCAGCTTTACACAATAGAAACCATACTGCAGAAACAATTATCCCGCTTTTTAAAGATCCTCTTGATTCATTTAATTGTCTATTTATTAATTTTTTACGAAGTGTTTGCTTATTAATCTAATCTGTAATATTCCAGCTGAGGTTTTGGATGTTGAAGTTGCAGATTGCAGCCTCATTGATGCACAGATTGTCCCGCTGCCTGATTTAGTGATGCTCTGCCTTGTACGCAGCAAGGTTAAGAGTTTTCTTATGATGATTTTGCTGCCTTGCATCTTTATATTTTATCTTTGTTTTCTAAATTGTTGTCTCTTTTTCTATCAGGATCAAAGCAAGCAGATTTCCAGCCATGGCAAAGCTCATCCTCTCCCTCCTGCTCTTGTGTGGAAGCCAAATTAGGTAAAGGAAGAAATAAAACATACATAAAACACTACTTTAACAGTTTAAAGTGGGATTAAAATGCTTATTAAAGCTACTTAAAGTAAACAAATGGACATGTTTTGTCTGAAAACTGATGCAGATTCAATCACAAGTTGAATTTTGGTTGCAGTCAGCCGCTTTGCCACAGATTTCGCCCTTTATTTCCACTTTTTGAGTTTCAGTATATCTTTAGATAGATTCCTGCCAGCTTTGCCCCTCTTTCCAGGATTGATTGCATATCTGAGCTGCCCTCTGCTCACAGCACTGCTTAAGTGGCCGTCTTGCATTCAAAGAAAGCAATGAAAAATGGGAAAAAAGAAAAAGAAAGAGGGAATAATGCACTCTCATCAGTGTCTTAGATTGTAATCTGGTAGAGTTTCTTCAACACCAAACTCAGATTATTAAAATGCTCAGCCTGGAGACATAACGCCTCGCCTCATGCCATATTTAAAGAGAAAGCTCGTTTGTTTGCATTTGGATCAAACATCTAAGCCTTAATTATCTCTACTGGTAGTTATAAGCAGTACTTATGTTCAATAATTAATCACAACAAGCCCGTCCTTGATGCGGCTAGCTAATTAATCACAATAACCATGTCATGTTTGACGTCCTGGAGTTTAACCAATGCCGATGTCTTCTTTAGTAGCTGCCAGTCTTCTTCGGAAGCCCAGAAGGAGACGGGCGCCAACGACAACAGCACCGTCTTCACCCGGATCCTGGACGGGCTCCTGGACGGCTACGACAACAGGCTCCGGCCGGGGCTCGGAGGTTTGCTTAACATCACATCTTTACATCCCAATCCGTGCTGGTAAAGGTGAAGGCGGACACGTGTAGGTGTCAGACGCCAGGGGAGGGTCTTGAATGCATCTTCTGTTATAGGCAGGGAAGGTAAATCAATGGAGACACGCTCAGCAGCCAGAATGCGGCTCTGTGTGGGGTTTTTTATTCACGCTCCTCACCGTGGCAACAGGAGATAACCTTGAGAGCCAACAAGCTGCCATTTAGACGTGGACTTCTGAAAGGAAAGCTTTTCATTCTCCGTTTCTAACTGCTTTTTTTTGGGTTGTTTTTTAACACCAAACAGATGATGATGTAGCCGTCACAAGGCCGGTCTCCGCTCACCTTTGTTACATGTGCACCGTATTTGTCCCGAAACAGGAGCAAACAATGGGCTCTTTCACAACCAGTGCCATGATGTGTCATAGCAAAAACCTTGCTCTCACATCCTGGTAACGGTTGCTACCCTTGACAAGAGGGCCTATAAATACATACTTGAAAACGACTGAGGCCTGAAACAGAGCAAAGCAGATTTCTGGATTTCTCTGCTGAGGATGAAGAAAACGACATAAAAAAAAGCTCCTCTGCTTACATCATAGAGAAATCATGGATCAGGGGGATTATATGAGGACTATCATCCTGTAACTGCCAGTGGACTAATGTTGATATCGATCTTGATTTCTCATTTTATTGATCAGAGTTTCAACTGTTGTTTGCACTTAAATCATGAACAATCAGTGTTTACCTCTGAATTTTAGATCACCAAGGTCTTCTTCATCTATTACTATATAATCTAATGATATATTGACAGTTTAAATGCTCATTATTAATGCTAATTGTAATTTGTTCTTGTTTTAATGAATATCTTAAGCTGAATTTGTGGTTTCCGTGTGTGAGGATCAGTTGGGATCGACAAAGGCGTCGCTGAAATTCACCATTACACTAGATTATATGATAGAAATGCACAATGTTTTTGGACCGATATCGGTATCGGCCAATATCGGCTTTAAAACTGAATATCGATATCAGCCGATAATGACCCGATATTGACCCCGGTATCATTAATCAGTGTATAGCAGGGGGTGTTTGGTACAGAACCCGCAGAATGCCATTTTTTTTTTTCTTATTTTTGAACATCATAAGACCACGCCCACCGTGCAACATTATGACGTCTCCAACAACTACAGTCGTCCTCAAAATTATTCATACCCTCGAGTTAAAGAAAAGGCTGAATTCACAACAGTAATTCAAATAACAGGAAAGTAAATAAATTAATAATAAATAAAAATTCACAAAATTATTATTTAGTGAAAGAAAATATATTTTTTTGAGTTGTGGTTGAAAATAATAATTTAAAAAAACAAACAAAACTGAAAATACCTGACCAAAACAAGACCAAAATACCTGTCAACAGGTGTAGAAGTCTTTTGCACGTTACAGAAAACACCTGATTGCAGCGATTGCCTCAAAGTGTTGCTCAACAACATTTTAGCTTCAGAGCCCCATCATGCTTGTTCATTTGTTTTATTTTTTCTGTGTTTGTTTTTAATGTTTTTTGTTGAACCCCAATTCATAATCAATGTCATGATTTTCATAGAATTTTTATTTATTATCACTTTTGTCAATTTCATCTTATTTCACTAACAGTTGATTTTTTTTCCCCTTCTTTAATTAATTAATTCATTTGACGACTGTACCTGATCTGCAGCAGAAGTATTTTTCAAATTTTGCTCAAGGAATGAATATGACATCATTTCAGTGTTAATATTGGTATCAAATAGCAGCCAAATTAGTTCTGAAATATCGGTATTTCATATATCGTCCAAAAATCCAACATCGTGAATTCCTATTTTTTGACATGGAGATGTCACAGAGCGAGTTGTGTTGATACTTCAGCCCTTTCCCAGTGATCAGTAATGACATATTTAGCACTGATGGATTTATTTAAATATCAGGTTTGGGAGGAATTTACTCTCAAATGATTTCCCATCATTTTACTGAGAGTTTAAACAGAATATTCCACATGTAAAACCATAATTAATGATGAATAAGGGAGAGCCTTATTATTATTACATGACTTACTGTTGGTGCATTTGAGAGTTCATGTTTGATGAAAAGTATTTGAGCTGGAAAAAAAAAGTTCTGTCTCATAACAGGTATTTAATTATTTAACTGAGTGTATTAATTAATCAAATTAATGTTCTCAGGTAGTATAAGATGTACATCCTGGACATTATATGATGGAATATTAACTTTATAAAGTACTTATAACAACCACAGTTGGAGTACATAACTGGATACACTCAAAACTAAGAAAACATAAAATATCTGTGTAGTTTTAAGACAAGTTTGAAAGCGGACATTGAAGGGTTCTTTCTAATATCGCCTTAGTTGACAACGAGACAGCTTCGCTGCCAAACACTGTGTGGATTTTACTGGAGATAAATTCCAGCTTCAATAACTGAGCAGCACATTTGTTAAAAACACAGTTTCAACAACAGCTAATGGTTTTCTTTGTACACATTGAAATAATTAGCAAAGTCTGATTGTTTGACTTTTATTATGTTGGTTTTTATAAGAAAATCTCTAAATTCAGATAAGATCTGAATGACATCACCTGACTGCATTTACCACAGTGACCTGATAGTCAGTTAGCAGGACTTTCTAACATGAATTTATCTTAATCCATAGATCTTATTAGGCTGTAAATTCTTTATTTGGATGTTTTACATTTGGTTGGCAGCATAAAAAAGAAAGAAAAAAAACTATTTTTAATCACCATATTAAATTACTGTTATTACTTTTGTTATTTCAAGGGATCATTGACAGTTTTTACCGATATCTGATATACCGATATTGTCCAACTCTTAATTTCCAATATCAACCGATACTGATCTCTGCAGACTACAGTGAGATTGTATCTCTCATGTTTTGAGAAATACAACTATATTCTGCTCTGAGAGCAAAGATCTCAAAATATCCTAAACTCAGCCAGAGGAGTTCATTTTGGACATCTGGCTGTCAGATATCAGATACTAGCAGGTATTAGCAAACACGTGGCTAATTCTAATGTTTCTGACAACTTGGTAACTTAACCAACAACTTAAAACCAGACATATTATCAGCAGCTTCAAAGCAAGTCAGTCTGTAGCAGCAGCAGCTGCACCGTAGTCACATCACTCTGAAAGGAATGCTGGGAAATGAAGTTCTTCCACGATAACAGGGACTTCTCTACATGCTGGACTGCTGCTAATGGAACAACGAGATCTCCCAAGATTTTGTATTAATGTCAGTTCAATAAAACTGGGGATGTCCTATATTATCGGCCTACCTATATTATCAGCCGATTTTTGCATTATAATGTGATATTGGAAAATATCGGTATTGTTCTTTCGGACTGATATTTTTAAAAACTAAACGAAACATAACGGAAATTAAATCTTGCGAGATCTTGTTCCATGAGCAGCGATCCAGCATGTAGAAAAGTCCCTGTTATCCTGGAAGAACTTCATTTCCCAGCATTCCTTTCAGAGTCATGTGACTACGGTGCAGCTGCTGCTGCTACAGACTGACTTGCTTTGAAGCTGCTGATAATATGTCTGGTTTTAAGTTGTTGGTTAAGTTACCAAGTTGTCAGAAACATTAGAATTAGACACATGAGTAATACCTGCTAGTATCTGATATCTGGTAGTATCTAATACCTGCTAGTATCTGATATCTGGCAGCCAGATGTCCAAAATGAGCTCTTATGGCTGAGTTTAGGAGATATTGGGATCTTTGCTCTCAGACCAGAATATAGTTGTGTTTCTCAAAATATAAGAGATACAACCTCACATTTATCTGCAAATATCGGTATCGGTTGATATGTGATATTGGAATTTGAGAGTTGGACAATATTGGATATTAGTAAAAAAAAAGCAAATATCGAACATCCCTAAATAAAACTTATATTTTCTGATAATACATTTTAATGCTGATATTGGCGGATGGTATCGAACATGTCAGCAGCATGAAAGTAGGCTTAGTAAAGGAAAGTAAATGGACCATTTCCCATTGGCATTGTTTTCTTTGACAAGAGTCCTGCAGGTTTTCCATGTTTTCCTCCCTCAACTCTCTTGTTTCACTTGAACGGGTCGTTGTGAAAACCTGACAGCAAACTGCTTGATGCATCTCATGTAAATCAGTTTCTCTGGAGCAGGAAAACATCTAAAACCTGCAGGACTGTGGTCTTCAAAAACCAGAGATTGGGATCCCTGCTTTAGCTGAAGAGGGAATGTAATGTCTCAGGTTTTTTGAAAGCTGGAGGACATTCTGCATCGTCCAGGTCCAGGAGACAGACTGTGCACACCCTTAGATTGTCCAACTCCGATGGCTTTTACAGAATGAAACAGAATTGCACATAAACAGATGCGAAAAGCACAAAATGCCCCGGCTGTCTTACCAAAAGCATGTGTTTTGTGTTTGTCCATCTGAATTCTGCTTGATTCCTCGTTTTTCTCTCCTCCCTTCAACAGAGAACGTCACGGAGATAAAAACGAACATTTTTGTCACCAGCTTCGGCCCCGTGTCCGATACAGAGATGGTGAGTTTGTCCACAGCAAACACCTCAGCCACAAGCCGGACAAACACATACACATTTCCAATGTATTTATAGATCCGCAAGGGGGTGGCCAGGGGTGGCCATTGCCCCCTTGAACAAAAAGCTGGCCACCCCAGCAAAAAATGATGTTTTTTAATTTATATCAACATTTATGCACCATTAATTATCACAGTGCAGCATGCTTTGTTTATGTTTGAATGTCAAATTCTTCACTCTAAGCTCTAAAAATAAAATGCTAATATTTTAAAACTCAAGTAGCCGATAACCAATGCCGATATTAAAGCTGAAAAAAATAAGCAGTCATTTCAAACAGCAGTTTTGTTATCCGTTTTTGGCACTTTGAGAAACAGGGGTGAGAAAAAATATCAAGACACTGAAATATCCCGATATGTTCATATGCCGATATCAAACTGATATTTAGAAACACAGTTTTGATCTAGGCGATTTTACCTACAAAATCTCGCGAGATTTCCTTGTTCTGTTACTAAATATCCAGATATTTCATGTATTCTCACGAGATTTCATAACAGAATTAGTAAAATAGATCGAAACCGCATTTTTAAATGTCAATATGATATCACCATATGAAAATATCGCAAAATTTTGGGGAATTGTCGCGAGATCTCATAACAGAATGATGAAATATTGCCAGATTTAGTGATCAAAATAGACTGATACCGCGTTTTTAAATGTCAATATGATATCACCATATGAAAATATCATATTTCAATGTATCAATATTTTTTCACACCCCTAATCTTTAGAAGTTTTAGTCTGTAAAGAAGAAGTTTTTGAAGAAGAAGAAGATTTTTTTTTTTTAAGACTTTAGAAACAGCGGGCTGATTGGTTAAATATCGGTTAAATGTCAGTGGGGTGGCCGATGTCTGATACTCGATTTTAGGGCCGATATAGGCTGATACCGATAGGGGGCTGATTATATCGTGCATACCTACTAAATAGCATCCAAAGACGACAGATCCTGAAATGTATTCATTTCTAGAAATAAGGTCTAGGTTGAAAAAAGAAAAACGTTATCCTTTAGTAACCTTTGGCTATCCTGCCATTTTCTCTGGGCACCCCTAAATAAAATTTCTGAGGGCACCCTTGTAGATTGGAGCCTATATTTCCATTTTACGAGCCTGGACCCGTCAAATGGATACTGGATAGTTCCAGAAAGCTCCCGCTGCTTTCTGGAAGTATCCTCATGTCCTAGTTGTGTCTCTGACGATTGGATTTTTCTTTTTGGCCTCTTGCAAATTAGATTAAATTCACGAGGGTGAGCTAAACTTTCAGATTTAATGCAATGTGGCTGGCCCATTCCAACTTTGTTCCAAATGATTTACCTCTTCATTAATCCCGTCTCCCATCAGCTATGAGGTTCCACCTGGGAAGCAGAACGCCTTAAATCTAGTCTTTCGTTAGATCTTCCATTAGATCCTGCCACATCCCTGGAACAGTGACGGGGCAGTTATCAAACTTGCCACTTTGCTATAATCGGCTTGAAAGAGGTCTAGTCAGGGAGGCGTGGCTGATGAATGGATTGTTATGAGAAACTTGAATGTTTCTTCAGTCCAAAAGCGCTCATATGTCAGTCTGCTAACATCCTGCTGGATGCTGCATTGTTTTTCTTTCATGGTCATTTGTTTATTGGAGCTCGACGCGAGCACATTTGTGATGGATATAAACACTGTGATGTCCAATCCTGGCTTTCTAAAATCTAAGATGACTTATGGAAACTCTGAGGGTGAATTATTTGCCTATTTTTGTGAAGTTAAATTCACTTTTCTTTGTCAACAGATTCATTTTATGCTCTGAATGTGCTCAAATTTATGGCAAAAAACAAGCCCAAAACTATTAAAATGCCATTAAGGTGCTGCAGTAACCTGTTCAGTCAAACAACCAGCAAATTTACCTTCTCAAAACCCAAAGAATATCTTTATTTCTCTGTCTGTTTTAAGGAATACACCATAGACGTGTTCTTCCGTCAGAGCTGGAAAGACGAGCGTCTGTGCTTCAAAGGACCCATGGAGATGCTGCCATTAAACAACCTGCTTGCCAGCAACATCTGGACCCCCGACACCTTCTTCCTTAATGGAAAGAAGTCTATTGCTCATAACATGACCACGCCCAACAAGCTGCTGAGGCTGCAGGACGACGGCACTTTGCTTTACACCATGAGGTAGGCCACGGCAAACGCACACGGGGACGCGCAGTGAACTATGACTAAGAACTCACAATAAAGCCAATAAAGAGCCTCCCAAGGTTGGCAGCACTTTATCACATAATGTTTATATTCATGTATTTGCACAGGGAAGCACAAAAGTTCAAGGCAGAGATGAGAACAGGTAACAAATGCAGAGCTGCACCAACATAAAGCCTCAATGTGGGGCTCAGACTGCAGGGAAACAGAGACACCCAGTGGTCAGACGAGTGTACTGCAGCCAGGACAATGATACACAGTCGTCCTCAAAGTTATTCAAACCCTCCAATTAAAGAAAAGGCTAAATTTACAACATTAATTCAAATAACAAGAAAATAATAATAAATAAAAATTTACAAAATTATGATTTAGTGAAATAAAATATTGCTTTTGAATTGTTTTGGGAAATAATAATAATAATAATAATAATAAAAAAAGCTGTCCCAGACACATTAGTTTCGGAGCCCCCTCATGCTTATTTACTTGTTTTATTTTGTGTATGTTTTTAATATTTCTTTCAAACCACAATTGCAAATCAGTGTTATGATTTTCATAGAATTTTTATTTCTTTTTACTTTTGTCAATCATCTTTGTCATCTTATTTCACTGACTGCTGATTTTTTTTCCTTCTTTAATTGAATAATTTTGAGGAAAGCAAATGTTTTCTCACCTATCTTATAATGCAAATGAAAACTTTTCTTATATAATGCTGCATGATAATCTGATATCTTTAAATTAGAAGCAAAAAAAAAAAAAAAAGCAAAGCTCCATAAGGAGATCATTTATTCATAACTGTAACCTCATTGTGAACTTTCATTTTTGGCAGCGATCTGATGGCAAATCAGAGCCAAACACAAAGAACCTTGTGCGACTGTCCTTATTAGGACGTTGCTCCAACTTCATTCAATCATTGTGCAGAGCCAAACCTGAACACTAACACTATCCTAGTCTACCTCGTTCACCTTCAGAAGGGACATGTAACGCGTTTACACGAGGTTTCCATACGTGTTCTCTCAGGTTTTGGTCTCCATAATGCATATAAAGATGAGCAATGATCAGGGGCATTATACTTTACATCAGGGATGGGCATATCGATACCCTGGAGTTGATACTTTGATACCAGCCAGACAAAATATTGGATTCAATACTTTTTTGAGTATGGAAATACCACTATACAGTTACAAAACACGCAATTTGTTTCAATTTCTCATGGTTTTAGGCAATGAAATGATGTGAAAGCAGCCAGATTCTGGCTTCTGTGTCACATGATGGTGGCAGCAGAGCCGTGCAATGAATCGAAATTTGATCATGATTTCAATTTTTTTTCATACAATTTCCAAACCCTATAATCGAGTTGAAACTTGTGCTGTGCGATATACTGATATGATATCGCAATATATTTACATGAGAGATATATGATATTTACACATATCGTTATGTGTAAATATCATAGTTGTGCACATTTTTTTGCTTTATTTTTTGCAATGACCCGGCTGCACCTCGATTGACTACAAAGGGGATACCTGATTATTTAACAAGGGCGGGAAAAAATATCCATACACTGAAATATCGCAATATTTTCATATGCAGATACCATATCTATATTTAAAAACGCTGTATAGATCTATCTTATAAATTAAAATCTCTTGAGATATCATCGTTTTGTTACAAAATCTCATGAGATTTCACTAAATACAACAAGATTTTGTAACATAACCCCAAAAAAATCTCCCTATATTTTTTTATTTTTGAATGTTGCAGAAAAGAAAGTCTAACTTTTTTTTCTTTTCCAGAATACTAAAAAATATGGGGGGAAAAAAATCTTTTTTTTTTTCACTTTCTTAGACAAAAGTCAGAATTCTGACTTTTTTTTTTTTTTTTCAAAATTCAGTTTTTTTTCAGAAAATGAAAAAAAATCTGATTTTGTTGTTTTTTTAATATTCTGAAAAAAAAGTCAGAAGTCTAACTTTTTTTTCCCAGAATACTAAAAAATATTTTTAAAAAATCAAGATTTTTTTTTTTTTCAATTTCTGAGACAAAAGTCAGAATTCTGACTTTTTTCCAGAACACTAAAGAAATAACAATAACAATAATAATAATATGGAGTTTTTTTTTTTTTCAATTTCTGAGATAAAAGTATGAATTCTGACTTTTTTTTTGTTTTTCAGAAACTGAAATTTTTTTTTAATGTTCTGGTTAAAGACCCCTCAGAAGTCTAACTTTCCCATAAAAAATGTTCTGGAAGAAAGTCAGAATTCTGAAGCATTCGGGAAAAAAAGGAGAAAAAAGGGAGATTTTCTGGTGGGTTTTTTCAGGATAATGCAAAAACATCCCAAAATGAAACTTGGTGAATAAAAAAAACCTCCTCACATTTTCATCTTTATTTAAAATTGCGCTACAGGCTTTGGTATTAGCAGAGGGCAGCAACATCTGACTCAACTTGTTTTCCTTGCAACCCAAGTCTCACAGTGACCTTGCCACCAGAGAATTAGAATAATTCTGCGCTCAGTCTCAGAGTTCACCGGCTGCAGGACCTGGAGGTGACTGTATCACTAATGATAGCACTCTGATAGCAGCATCGCAGACAGGAAGAATAATACCCGATGGAGGCCGGATTATCTATATGCCACCACTCTGACATAGAAACGTAGCTAAAGAAGGCTATATTTATAGGTGCCTCTTTGTCACATGTACTAGATGCACGGATAAACACACACTGTGGAAGGAAGACTGACCTTTAACCTCGAGGCTTAACCAGTGAGAGATTGTGAAGTGTTTGTGTACATTCTCATATGTGTGCCTTTATGGAAACCTGTGGATTCATGTCTGAATGTGAAGAGGAATTTCGTTGTGTTTGTGTTAGAAAGAAAGTGCGAGAGTGTGCCCCCCCAAGTCCAAAAGTGGGATTTGTTTCTTTTGCTCCAGTAAGACCGAATCAGCTTTTAATCATCTGATTGTTACACTGCTCCGCTTGTCATTACCAGCAGAGCTTAACCACATGATGTCGTCTCCTACAGAAACTCACACACTGACACACACACACACACACACACACACACTGGCCATCTGGGTACTTTCAGGTTACAAACAGCAACAGCAAATGTCCCGTTCTACTCCATCTCTCTTTTATTTTCTGCGTTCTAACTTTAGAACAAATGCTAGATTTTCCCTCTTTTCCTGCTCCGACATATTTCACACACTTTCCAACATCACTGATGTTTTAATGGCTCCAAAAACACTGACAATTTTTAAGGATGCACAATATAATCTGCCCTCTATCGACCTTAAAACTGAGTGTCTGACATCAGCCACCCCACCGATATTTAACTGATATTTAACCGATCAGCCCGCTGTTTCTAAAGTCTAAAAAAAAAAAAAAAAAACTTCTTAAAAAAATCCTTTTTTACAGACTTTAAAACTTCTAAAGACGAGGGGTGGTGAAAATATCAATACACTGAAATATCACGATATTTTGATATGCTGATATAAAACGTGGTATCGATCTATGTTACTAATAAAATGTCATTTCATTGTTCTGTTAAAAAATCTTGCGAGAATTGAAAAAATTTTGTGATATTTTCATATGCTAATATCATAATGACATTCAAAAACGCGGTATTGATCTATTTTACTAACGAAATCTCGCAATATTTTATCGTTCTGTTACAAAATCTCCCAAGAATTCACAAAATTTTGTAACATTTTCATATGCTGATATCATAATGACATTCAAAAATGCAATATCGATCTATTTTACTAACGAAATCTCGTGATATTTCATCTTTCTGCTACGAATTCTCCTGAGAATTCAGGAAATATCGTGAGATTTTGTGACAAAACAATGAAATCTCACAAGACTTTGTAAGTAAAGTAGGTCGATACCGCGTTTTTAACTCTTTCGCTGCCATTCACGTGGTTCCAAGGTAATTTAAATTCGGAAGGTTAATTCCAAATCAGGTGTTTAAAGGTAAATAAGGGGTTTTAATTGGGGAAGTTGTTTAAATTTTGGGTGGAGTTTGGGAGAGAGTTCAGAGGTGATGAGAAATTTTGGGGGGGATTTTTCCCAAAATAGAAGAGGGGGGGGGGTGAGAAAGGAGAGAAACCATCCAGGAGGGGGGGGAGGGGGGGTGTGGGGGGGGTGTGTTTGGTGGGTGGGGGGGGGTGGGGCCGGGGGGGGGAGGGGGGGGGGTGGGTGCTTTTGGGAGGGGGGGGGGGAAGGGGGGTGGGTGGGAAGGGAAAGGGGTTGGGGGGGGGAAAAGGGAGGGGGGGTGGGGGGAAAAGGGAAAGGGGGAGGGAGGGGGAGGGGGGGGGGGGGGACGGGGGTAGAGGGGGGGAGGGAGGGGAGGGGGGGGGGGGGGGGGGGGGGGGGGGGGGGGGGGGGGGGGGGGGGGGGGGGGGGGGAGGGGGGGGGGGGGGGGGGGGGGGGGGGGGGGGGCGCCGCTCTCTCTGCCTGATAAATATATTGAAGAGGAAGATATGGAAGGTGATTAATATATAGTAAATAAATAAATAATAATTATGAATCATTTATTATTTTTTTGATATTTGTATATATAAAGAAAAAGAGGGATAAAGAGAAGAAGAGGAAAAAAAAAAAAAAAAAAAATAAAATAAAAGAAAATTTTACATTTAATTAAATAAGGAGAGTCAAAGAATTATTTATCTCTTTTTTTTCCCAAAAAGAGGAAATTTTGGAAAAATGAAGAAAACTACTAAATGAAAATAATAAAAAAAGGAAGAAATGGAAAAAAAAGGAAATTATGGGAAAAAAGAAGAGAGGAAAGATTTTAAATTTATTTTGGGAAAGTACATAGTAGAAAGGGGAAAATAAATAGATGTCCATAGAACAAGAAAAAAAAGTGATAAGGAGTATGGAGGTTTGGAGTATTGGGCTGGGAGGACGGGGGAGTTAAATGTAATTTGATATTGGCATATGAAAATATTGTGATATTTCAGTGCATCGATATTTTTTCCCACCCCTATTTTTCAAAGCATCGGATAACAAAACTGCTATTTGCAATGACTGCTTTTTTTTCCCAGATTTAATATTTGTATCAATATCGTTTATCGGCCACATGTGTTTGAAAATATCGGCATATCGAATATCGTCCAAAATTACAATATTCTGCATCCCTAAAAATTTTTAAAGATTATCATGCAGCTGGAATATATTAAGTAAGGCTTGCTTGAATGCTGTAAAACCTTGACTGTTGCCATAGTAACCTGTATCCAAATCCATAATCATATGCTTTAGGGTGACTTGGTTTATTCCATTTCTTAGATGTCAGAATATCCAAGCTCCCAGTAGTAAAAATCAACTGGAACACCTCCAGAAAAAGGATTCTTAGCACAGAAACTCAGAGTAACTTCAACAGCTTCAACGTTTACGTCCAACCTGGTCGTCTTGAACGTAAATAATGGTGATAGCAATGTTAATAAACAGTTTATTATCATTTATGTCCAACTTTTGCCAGTGTTTATGTGCAACATACAAACAGCAGGTTTTTCAGTCCAACAGCAATCATGTACTTGGTTCAGTTCAATTCTGAAGCTTCTGATATCGATACCGATACTTTTTGTCCCTTCAAAGAAAATCACATGGTTGTACAGTTTGCATTAATATCTTGAATACAAGGAGAATGTTAGATATAAGTAAAGATTGAGAACAGAAGTACTAGAAAGAAATAATTTTAAAACAATACTAAATTATCTTGATGAGTAAATTAAACAAATTTATATTAAAAACTTCTTTTAATGATCAAATAACTAAAGTACAGGTTAATATTATTTACATTTATTCAGAGGAAAATATTCAAATATAAAATGTAATAGTAATACTATAAATTTACAAAAACATACTGTGCAATAACCTGCATAATTAGTACTAAAAAAGTGATAAAACATCATCATCATCACCAACAGTAGCAGCATCATCATGAAATCTGGTAGGATACCACCATCATGTGACACAGAAGCAAGAATCTGGCTGCTTTCATCATTTTGTTGCCTAAAACTCTCAGAGGAGGAAACAAATTGCATGTTTTGTACTACAGAGGAAGATTAGGACCACTGAAAAAAAATACTGAGGAAAAAGTCAAAATTTCAGGCTTTTTTCTCAAATTTTTTTTTTTCCTTCAGTGGCCCTAATTCACTTCCGTAGTACGGATACAAAACATGCAAAAAAAAAAAAAAAAGTCAGAAAATAAGTCATAATTCAGAGTTTAATCTCAGAATTCTGACTTTTTTCCAGAACTTTAAAAAAAGACAAAAATTGGGAGACTTTTTTTTTCAATTTCTGAAAAAAAAAGGCAGAATTTAAAAAATATATATATTTTTTTTAATTGTTCTGGAAAAAAGTCAGAATGGGGGGGGGGGGGGGGGGGGGGGGGGGGCGGGGGGGGGGGGGGGGGGGGGGGGCGGGGGGGGGGGGGGGGGGGGGGGGGGGAGCGAGGGGGGGGGGCGGGGAAAAAGAAGCGGCGGGGGCGGGGAGTCGAGAATGAAAAATAGGGGGAAAGTGGGAGAACGGGGAGGCGGAAGGGAGGCAAGCCTTCCGGAACCGGAACGCGGGCGGTAATCCCTATTCTGAGATTAAAGACTGAATTCTGACTTGTTTTTCTTCAGTGGCCCTCATTCTCTTCCGTACTGTACACTGGCATTTCCATACTCAAAAAAGTATTGATTCCGATATTTTGTCTCGCTGAAATCGAAGTATCGACTCCAGGGTATCAATATGCCCCTCCCTCAGATGAAACTGACCAATCAGATCCAAGAAAGGATTGGCAAACATTTTGTTAAACCATTTCCAAATTCGCTCCCACAGCTTATGGATCAACAGTTCATATTTCAGAAATATAGTAAAGTTAAACGGGAGAGTTTTGCTCAATGTGTACTTTTCTACATAAACATTAGCATGTAGTCTAAAGGGTTAAACAGTGCTTCCTAACATTAGACTTTTCCACTACCTCTAAAATTACGCAAAACCTAAATATCGCAATAAAAAACTGTAACAGAAATGCAACTACTGCCTTTTCAAGCTGAATCAACTGTCAAAAAATGTGACATTATTATATTCTTGAGGCTCCAAAAGCATGACATGCAACGTGTAAATTTTACGCTATACTGCATTTATATGAAAACGATAATGCACAATTTAACCCCCCCCCATTTTTAACTTCACTGCCAGTTGCATTAGGTTAGGAATTACATTTACATATTTAAGTTCATATCACCCTGCACATCCCAAAACAAGTTATTTAACCCCAACTGATGCAAAGAGTCGCTTCTCTTTTCTTAAACAACTCTGTTGGTGGACATTCTGTGGAAACAGCTGCTGTGTAATAATTCCAGTTTTATATTCAGTATGTCAACCATAAAGAAAAACTTCCCTGTATACTGCAGGGTATCGATAAACCCGTCATCCCCGTGCGTTAAACATGCTGATTAACACGAACATACGGCATACGAACACTCTCAGAGGCACTCACATTCAGTCATATACCAGCTCTTTACAGATAACACAGCCTATCTCCCTTGAACACGTTTCTCCCATAAATGTGTTGGTGACAGCTCGTATCCCTTCTCTCCCAAATGTTACCGTGCAGGCTCCGCATTTCACAGCACTAACTCAGGACAAAAGCAATTGGTTTTCTGGAGCAAATTTCTATTGTCTCCATGGATAATTCACAAACTGCCTCTGCGAGCTCATGCATACAGAATCCAAGATGGCCGTTATAGGCAGACACAAGATATGCTGCTCACATTCATTCATGCTTCTTCCTCAAGAAAGACAGTGGCTTCATGTTTTACATTTGAGCTCTTCAGTTATATCCTCTCTTACAGGTTGGGAGACGGGCTGAAAATGGGCTTCCTGAGAGTGTTGTTGACTTTTCTGCATAATAAGGCTGTTGTCAACTTAACATTTCGCATTAGTGTCAATGTGCTGGCTTTTCCTGGGGTTTATTCAAGCAGCAACCTCTGGAGGCCAACTATGAAGCTATGTAGAAGATAACAGTTGTAGTTCTCTCTTCATCCACTAGGAGCTGCAAAACATAGCAAATCCCCAAAGACTTCCATGTTAAACACGCCAACTTCACAGCAGAAATAAACATGTTTACAGCTCAAAAAATCATTTTAGATCAAGTTTACCTTCATGTCAACTGTTAGGGCGGTAAATTTTTTTTTTTATAACTCATCCGTTTAGATGTTATTTAATCTTGAAATTACACATAATTAAGGGCGTGTCCTTTTGATTGACAGGTGGCAGACTCGATGCTGGCAGTTAGCTCCTTGTTTGCTCTCGGTAAGGTTTCAGGCTGTAGCAGAGTCGCACAACGATGGTTTTTAGTCAGCTAATAGCAAGTCTAAGCGTGTCTTGCCTTTATCTTACCTTAGGCTCATCTTCATTAACTAGTTTTAGTTTCGAGTTAGCGTTGAGCCCAGTGTACGTCAGCTGTCAATCATTTGCCTCGAGGCCGCGCTTTGCCCATTTTAGTATTTTCCAGGAGTGACGACATGCGTGACATGGTGAAGATGGCAAGGATGGGAACCCCCAGCTGGCTTCATTTTTAGCTGTTCAGAAACCAATGAGTCACGCCAGCGTAAGGTTTGCCGTCTTTTTTCATGGTCTCTGGCTTAAGTAAAGGTGATAAACTGCTTTTCACCCTATTCATGCTAACTACACCCTGACAGAGTCACAGAAGTGAAGCCCAATCTTCGTTTCTCCACCTACGTCCCTGTCATAGAGCCATTTAACTTCCAAGTTGCCAGACTTTCTCGTATTTTAAAGTGGTCTTGATCAACTATTCTTCAGGCGTCCTTGTGGTCTTTCAAAAATTCCTTTGGACATTGGCTGGTTTGTCCATTAATGTTCAGTCCAGTTCTTCTCCACTTAAAAACTCCCTTATGAATCACTTAAACCTCAAAAACATTCCCAACTCAAGGGTTCGGGGGGGGCGGCGGGGGGGGGGGGGGGGGGGGGGGGGGGGCCGGGGGGGGGGGGGGGGGGGGCGGTGCTGAAGAAGGGAGAGGGGGGACAGGAGGGACCCACCCCGGCCCTCCTCACTGGCTGGAAGGCACCAGGGACCTGGGAGCTGCAAGCCTGGGGGACCACTCAGGGACCTGAAGGGGACAAACACCAACACCCTCCTGGGAAGGCCAGCAGAGGATGTCTTCCTCGGCAGCTGCGGAAATACAGACTGTCGAGGGCCATGATGACCCAGTCTCACAGCCATCATAGGTCCATCCTCACTCACTCCATCATCACCTGGTCCCCGCTGCAGCTGCAAAGTCTCATAGGCTGCAGGGGGATCGCCGAGAGAGGGTGATTGGCCGTCCCTGCTCCTCAAGCCCTGCATGACTAGGGCGTTGAGGAGGGCAAGAAGATCATGGCCGCCCCTCCCATCCTGGCCCGGCCTCCTCACCCTGCTCCCTCTGGGAGAAGGATGCGGCATTGGGGGCAAGACAGGGATACAAACGCAGTTTCCCCTCAGCAGCTAGGCTGCTAACGGATGCTGGTCCCTTTCCTCCAGACCCTTAGGGGTACCAGAAAAATGGACTATTGTGTGCACAACTGGACTGATCACTAATGCACTTTACCTGCTAATATAATTCTATTTATTTTGAATGGTGTCTTTGTGTGTATGTTTGCATGGTATATGTGGAAAATGGAACGCACACTTGGTCTTGCCAAAACAAATTCCTATGTGTATTACACAATGGTGAAATAAATCTGAATCTGAATCTGATTACCCAGTGTTGTGGCAATACATGACCAATATAAGCAAAGGACCAGTTTTAAAAGGGATCTTTAGGTAGTCTGCCACAAAGACACATCATTTGTCCCTAAAACATCCATGCTAAATGTAAAATAAAACATTCATAAGTGATTTATACTGGACTTATATTTCTTGGTCGATGAAGATGTTTCACCTCTCACCCAAAAGGATTCTTCAGTTCTAACCAGTTGGTGGGGAGTTTCCGTTTATAAGCACTAAAGGAACATTGGCACGTTAGAGTTAAGACCATGTGGTATCATTGACTCAACTGACCAATCTGTTGGTTGTTCAAGTCATTTTCACCTGTAAATTGTTTACTTGCATGACCAAAACTGTTTTGGCCACAAGGTCCAATGACTGAATGGTTGTGAAACCTCGTGCGCCACCAAAGGCCACCGAAGGCCACCTCCTCTGAGGTCTGCCGAACCTTGACTTGTAGAGCTGCCGAACCTTGCTTGTACATTCATGAAAAATAGTATTTTTGCACCAACAAGGTGATTCACAAAGAACTGGGCTTTCTCAGCATAGTGTGTAGCTTATCCTTTAAAACGGTGGAGAAAACTGGACAAATAGATCACAAAAACTAGAAGTATCAGGCCTAAAAGCATCTACAGAAGATAGAGTATATGGAAGTGATGTCCTTAAGAAATAGGAACAAGCCAACATGGTGTGTGCTCAGCATTGATGGCACAGCCTGGCCTCTAAAATCCATTCCCCCACACCAAATATCTCAGATCTCAATGACAAAGCAAAGGCACGACTGGCCAAACTTATAGTTTCGTACACTGAGGAGCCTCTCCATAGCTTCTTCCAGCTCCTTCCCTCAGGACACAGATACAGACTCTAAAGTACAGGAGGGTCTGTTTTCACTAGAGTTTTGTTCCATCATCCATCACCATTCTCAACAAGCTATCTCACTAAATTATTTTGCATACGCGTCTTTGTGCGCGTTCTTGTGGTTGAGGGCTGCAATCCTGCAGTTTTTCAATGTCTCCTTGTTCCAACACACCTGACACAACTTGAGTTAGTTGTGTTGGAACAGGGAGACATGGAAAACCTGTAGGATTCCGGCCTTCTTAGGACTGAATTGAGTAACCCTGCTCCACTGTGGCGTCTATGTTTTACCTGATGATGTAAATGCTAACTTGATGGACTGTGAAAGCAAATTTCCCTCTGGAGAATAAAGACATAATCTATCCATCTACCCTATCCTATAGACCTGAGTCAGGACCTGAGAGATGCATCTGGACCTTCAGTAAAGCAATTTATTGTTTTATTAGACATGGTCTCCATGGAAAGGTGTCCTTCCTAGACCTGACCTCAGCATTACTGAAGCATCTTGTCAGAGAATAGAAATAAAGGCAGCCAACACCCAAAGAAGGGTTTTTTGGGAGAAGTCCTTCAAGAAGCCTGGAGCACTATTCCTGAAGACTATAAAGAAACTGGAAGAAAGCTTGTCTAAGCGGGTTCAGGCTGATACCAAATATTTACTTTCAAGATGATTAGAGTTGAACAGTTTACATATTTTCAATTAATCATTAGTTATTTCCAACTTTTTTGTAATATCAAATGAAACAAGGGGTGGCTCAAGACTTTTGCACAGTACAGAAGTCGACACCTTCGTTAAGACATAGATTTGGACTTATAAGCGTCTTATTTAGGTTATGGCTCTCTTTACGCTCATCCTGTTAATGGGGCAAGGCTATGTGAATAATTAGAACATGGCATAATTGCCGAAAGCCCTGTTCTCATTTATTTGTCCCAGAGACACCCTTTCTTCGCCTCCGCAGAGAAACCTTGAGCTGCGTCAACACAATAACGCAGTCTGGATGATCCTGCTGAGCCCCAAAACCGTCGTCTCCGTGGGAACCAGAAGTAGCTTCCTGTCCCACTTCGTTCCACTTCATCCACCTTATTGATTTAATTGGAAACCTCCTGCGGTATATACGCGCTGTACATGCTGAAGGTATTAGAGCATAAAAACCGTGTCCCAAGTAGATTTCACATCAACCCTGGCAACACAGTTGTAATTAAGAGTATGATGTAGCTCAGTTAGGGGAAAAAAACCCCTGCTTCTCTGTAATTAATGCTATGGTATGGGTTAATGGTTTAAAAAAAGAAAAGAAAATGAAAGCGTTGATATAATGAGTCTTGTGCACCCAGCCTATACTGTAAGCATCACCACTACATGGCATTACTACTCGTCACCACTCAAACAGCAGAAATACCCACAGGGATTGGATTTAATCTGGGACAGATAGCTTTAAATAAATAAAAAAGTAAGAATTATGAGATTTTCATGGCTGACGTGGATGTGGGACACTTAAAGGCACCATCTCTGTAGCTAAAAGGAAGGTGCTGAATGATTGTCAACAGGAAATGGAAAAACAAAAAGCAGTTGTTCCATTGGTGGAGGGTTTAAACATGGTGACATGTGAGTGGGGGTGGGGGATAAACAAAGACATCGTAAGCAGTTCAAATGGTTTTCATTAGAGATATTTCTGGTTGCACATTACAGATTAAATGGAAGTTTCTTTGTGTTTTCTGGGGAGATGATAGCAGAGACGCATTCTGACCACTAGGTGGTGGTGTTATCTCTTCACTAAGAAACAGAAATGCCTTCTAGATCATCAAAACATGAATTTCCCGGTCTACTTCCACCAGGAATTTTAAATTCTGGCCCTCAAAGGCCACTTTCCTGTAGGCTTTAGGTGCTCTCCTGCTCCGACACACCTGATTTGAATGAAATGGATCCAACAGCTTGTTGTCAAGTCAGTATGAAGGGTAAAAAACACAATGTTTAACGTGTGATCTGTTTTATTTCAGGCTGACCATCTCTGCAGAGTGCCCCATGCAGCTGGAGGACTTCCCCATGGATGCTCACGCCTGCCCACTCAAGTTTGGCAGCTGTGAGTAAAATCCCCCCGCTGAACAGCTACATCCATCCTCTTCTCACAGCATCTACTAATCCCTCCTATTATTGTTACACAATGGCCGTTTGCAACCGAATGCATACAATTATATATAGATTTCATCTAAATTTAATGAGCAATCATGACTTCAGTTTTTTTAAACTAAAGGTAACATTTATTCTAATGCTAAATGCAATTTGTGTAGCAAATTTTCTGTATATAGAACATGTTGGAATAAGGTATTCAGTCCATCCTTTAGCCAGTATAATCCTGAGATGAGAATAGATTCCTGCAGGTTTCTCGTACTCCCAATTAGGGCAATGATGGGACGGGCTGTCCCCGGTGCTTCTTAATGTGGGAAGCTTGTCTGTGTAATCAAGAAGTGAGGACACGTACAGAGGCGTGTAGCCCTGGTGGTATTTAAAGAGAGATCAGGCTAAATGCTGCATCTCAGGAGTCTGTTGGGCTCAAAGGATGAAGCTCTTATCCCCAGATTTTAGTGAGGTGTTGCCAGACCAATCTCGCTATGTCAGATTACACATTGGCGCGCAATCCAATTATAGTGTAAGGAGGTGCCGGGGCTTCCCATGGCTGGCACTTACCAAACCATCATGGTTAAGCTCTGCAGGTTGAAGGAGGACATGCTTAACAAGCATAATAGCTCATGTGAAGTAATATTTGTACATAAGAATTGTTCATAACATAGAAGATCAGTCTAGAATCATGTGCACACTCCTAAAAGATCGAGTAACTGAAGCGTTGATGTCTGCTGTGGGGTCACTTCAGGTAATGGGTCACTAATCCCAGCTGCTGGCCTGCTTACTTATACAGTAGTCCTATAAGAAGGAAAGCAGGCCCTTTTAAAGGAGAAAGTACCACGATCCAGGCTGAAAATATACAGTCAGGTAAAAAGAATAAATACATACAACTAAAAAAGAACAATGTTAAAAATTACAAAAAGTAAATCTGAACAATTGAACTAAGAAAATTAATAATTGAATAAAGAATAAATAGGAAAAACCTCACATTATATACAAAACTGTCATTATTTAACAAAAACTAAATGCCAGCATCTTAGGGAGATGATTTCTCAAGCATATCCTTTGCAGTTGTCAAGAGTGATAGTGCTTAGGGCTGCCAATGCTGGCGGCGTAGTTGCAGAGGCAGCAGCCCAGGTTGTAACAGCCAGCAAACAATGCAGCCCAAGAACCATTATCTTCACCAAGTCTAGAAGGAAGCGTGTCCCACAGCCGAGGTCAATGAATGGCCGATGAAAGTAGATCCAAGCGGCTGCGGCTTCCAGACCAATCATTTCCACAGCGTTGCCTCCTGGCATGGCCATGTTTTCAGGGTCTACCGAACAGGTAGTAGAACTCGCCGTACCCTGTGGAGGGTGCATGGATGAAGCTCAAGAGTGGAAAGGTGCCAAGTACGAGGAGTTGACAGAGCAGAGGAGGGTTGGGTCACCTACTGTGAGCCTGTTGAGGTTGGATGTTGGGGCTTTGCAGTAGGGATGCACCGAAAATTCGGCCACCAAAAGTTTTCGGCCAAAAATGACCCAAAAGTGCATTTTCGGTTTTCGGCCGAAAGACAAATCACCGAAACAACACGGCCGTCACTTGTGATGATGCAACAAACAGCGCATCCAGCACGCAACTTATGAACTTTGTGTTTTTATGTGAAAATATATTTAATTTCACTGTCTTTCAGCAGCCAGTCAGTTATAAGCCTGTATATTATTATTTGTTGTAATAGTCCTACAGAAAAAAAATGTAAAAGACATTATGTAATGAACACGAGTGAGTCAAACTAAATATTTTATTTTGAATTTTAATCTATAGTGTACATTCTGTAATGTCAGGGGTAAATAAATATTTTGATACTTTTGTAGTTGATTTGTTGCAATGATTGATTTTAGTGAAGTTAGTACACATCGTAGCTAAAAGTGCTACAGTTCTAATAATTGACATTTTTTTCGGTGTTCGGTTTTCGGCCTTGGTTTGTTAATTTTTTGTTTTCGGTTTCGGTCAAGTATTTTTCATTTCGGTGCATCCCTACTTTGCAGGCTGAGTCCTGACCAAGGATTCTAGGCTTGTCTAAGAAAAGGGCCATCAAATCAATTCCAGGTGCTACAGGAAGAGCTTTTGAAGAGGGATGCAAGCTGGTGACCTATCACATGCCTTGAAGAGGGTTAGGGTAATATGATGTTTTTAAAGGAGCTGTATCATGCTTTTCAAACGTTCCAAAAGTCAGCTACATGTACAGGCATATAGAAGCTGAATATGTTCTCCTCGCCACTGTAGAAACTAATCTGGTGTTAAATATTAGTTTTTTTATGTCTAGTTTCCAACACAAAAGTAAAACAGCTGACTGCACTGAACCACCGAAGCCCTCGGAACAATCACGACATGTTTTATACCCATTTCATGACGTCACCCCAGAACAGACACAGATTCTGAAGGGTAACAGATTTGGTTTTAGCACCGGCGTAACTCACGTGGATAATAGATATTTATAAACATTGATGGATAATCGGACTCTGATCGAGGGAATAAAATGGACCAGCCTGTTATGGAGCTGTATGCGCTCGACCCAGAGTCTGATATGGAGTTTGAAATAGACGCAGTACCGCAGAGACCCTAACAAGTAAATAGATTAGCTAACAAGTCATAGGCTAACAGTTAGCATTGAGCTGGGAGACATTTTTACTCACTGGTGTTGTTGTCTGTCCATGAGGCATTTTTATTGTGGGAACTGCGTCAGGTTTCAGACGTAATCCCCGAGAAAAAACACTTAAAGGGCACTATAGAAGATGTTTCAGCATTTCAGAAAGCAGAGACTGTTGGCGAGTGTTTGAATAATGCGCATGTGCAAGACCAACCTGCTAGATTCACAGCTCTCCTCCCCTGACCACAGAATAACGTACACGAGCCACTCCAAGCACGTTATTCCTGACTGCTAGCAGAATGACGTTAGCTACCTACTGCAAACATCAGGCGAGTGCCAGCTTCTCGCAGTATTACTTTCACCAATCAATCACTCTCATTGATCACTCTCACCTATTACTCGTTGTCTGACCGTCAATCACTTACTACAGTAGTAAAAGTGATTGACGAGCCTGTAGACAAATGAAAAAGTTAAGGAATGCAGAGATGATTGGAGGATGTTTTTTTAGCCCCATTACTTCCACAGCTAATGAATAATAATATTCATATATTTAAAGCTTTTAATTAATCATAGCATATAGTGAATCCAATTTTACTGAGTACTGAAAAAATTGTTGAAAGAAACATCTTCTATAACGCCTCTAACAGCCCAAGATTCATGAAGTTGTCAGGAGTGAAGTTCACACACAAAGTTGAGGGTTTTTTCTGCCCCTGAAGATAAAATCTGACCACTTACGGCAGGTCCTTTAACAGACCCAAAACACTCGATGATCCCAGGATACATCAATGGTGATGCATCTTAGAGTTTATCAAGGAAATATTCAGGCAGTTTTCCCCTTGAACCAGGCTTGAAATATACAGTTGGGTAGAAATTAAAAAGACTTTGTCTGTCCCACCACATCATTTCAATCTGGCTGAGGTCCGGATGTTGACTGGATAGTTTCAACAGCCTCATTCTTTTTCCTTTTCAGCCACTCTGTCGTAGATCCGTGTTGTGTTTGGGATCATCGTCCTGTTGTATGACCCAGTTTTAGTCAAGCTTTAGCTGTCAGACAGATGGCATCACATCTGATCCTCGAAGACTTTGCTATACAGCAGCTTTCGTAGTCCACTCACTGACTGGAAGGTGCACTAAGAGGTGTACCGTGCAACAAGTTCCACACAGCCAGGCTTTTTTTGTTTACTGGTTTAAGGTAGCTTGAACTGATTATGTTTGGGCCTTCAGATGACTTTGTTGTGAACTGGAGCTATAGAACCTTTTCACTGTGTCTGCGATTACCCGGATGTCGGGGGCTGTCTGCCATTTTTTGGGTTAACGTAACGTGTAACAATATTGATGTAGAGTTTGCCAGGAACATGACTTTGCCACTTTCTAAAAAGTACAGGGACAGTTTGGATGCTGCACATCGGGAAAGGTATGAACAAAAACCTGGACTTATCGGTGGCAAAGATCCATACAATGACGACTTTGCCCCCACCAAAGTGAGTGGTTGAGAGATCGGAATGCTTTCTCCAAAGTTGCCAATGCAAACATTTTTAATTACCTGATTAATTAAAAATTAAGCTTGTACACGCTGGAGGAGCTGAAAGCTCACAAATCCCTCAAAATGTCGTTATTTTGTATGTGATTGGGTGATGGACATTTTGACATTAACGGGGGGACTCTTCTTCTTGCAAAGGTTAGTCAGCACGATGCTACTTTACACAATGCTAACAGTCTCCTGAAGCACACGTGTTGATGTAAACTTGGTAATTTGCCAATGCTTAGGTTATAACCACACAGTTTGCCACGACCATCTCTTATCTTTGTCTGCTAATCAAGCTTTCTCCTTATTCTTAATATGTTTTGAGTGCACCTAAAAGAAAATTTAATCAATTGTGAGGGTGGGACCACATTCCCCCCACACACACATTACCCTAACCTTTGTTATAAAAGTACAAATCCACATGTAATCAGACCATGAAGTGATCTACATATCGTCATACCTGCAAGCACACTTTGGAGTGTCACGAGGGCTGGGAGTTTTGGCGGTTGATCCGAGCTTGCCACAATGTCCGTCTTTGTCTTGAAATATCTTTCGTCAAACCCTTGGTCAAACATATGGCTGGTATGGACAAAAACGTTCGCCGCACGGGGTCAGTTTAACAGCTTTTACATCCACTGACAACACAACAACGAACCATTGTTAGTGTTTTACAACTAGGAGCAGGACTACCAAAGAAAGACGATGTCTATCCACAGGTGGTCTGTAGGTTGTGAACACTTAACCCAAAAAATGGCAATGCCCACGGTGATGGAAAGGATCTATAAAAATAGAGCTGAATCCATCTCATTGTATAAAATTGTCTTATAAAATGCCAAAGTTTAAGCAACATCAACTGATTTGACAACCAGATGCAACATCTCCCAGTTTCTTTACAGTCACAGACACAAAATGCCAATATTTCTGTCAGTTTGATTGCTATCAGGGAAAGAGGACAAGGAGGAGCTGTTTACACTTTCAGGAAGCAATCTTCAGTCAAGGTTACCATGGTGATCATGCCAGGTTAAAGGAAAACTGTGATTTTCAGCTTAAAATAGCTCACGAGGCTACCAATCTCCCCACTCTAGTCCTGCAGCTGCAAAACAAGCCCAATTCATCAGCCCTCCACCATCACCATGCCTGATTGTTTGCATAAATGTGTTTAATTTTCTACAAATATGCCGCTGTGGATTCTGACAAGAAAAAAATGTTCACTTGTGGTTTGTTCAGATCAAACTTTGCAAACTATGCTGCCATGCTCGTGAAGAAAAGAAGTCATTTTTTTCCTGCAAGCCCTCCAAACAAGCCATGCATGTTCCTGGGGGAAAAAAATCCAGGTTATAACTAAATACATTTAATCATGCATGTTCTTCATAAAAAGGCCGAACGAAAAAATCATCACCACGGAAACAATAAATTAAGAGATGGATAAAGGAGGCAATTGAAATACGGCGACGAGAAACGAACAGCATAAACAGGGACGAGGGGGCATACCAGCTCCCACACACCTGGGACTCCATCATCAGTCACCAGCAGCAGGGGGCCGGAGGAGGACAGACGAGACCGGGCACGAGCACTTCATTGTAAGTTGCCGTGCCCGGTCAGCTGTTCTCCTGACACGTTACGTCGGAATTCCTGGTCAGCTGTCTACATAGACACGTCACACCAGGAAGCCCGACCACTTCTGATGAAGGCTGAAGTGACAGCCGAAACCGTCAAGGTAAGAACAAGCTGAAACCATTTGTCTTTAAAACAAAATACTAACTAGCCTCTTTGTAGAAATGGTCCAATCACTGCCTCATTTTTGCTTACCTTCACATCACTTGTTAAATTTGAATTCCTCTCCTCATTTAGCTGCATTTTGTTCGGTCAGTAGCAAGCGGCAACCTCTGGTCCACAAATGTGAAGCTACCCTGAAGTCTTGAACAATAGCAGTTCACCTCTCATCCACTAGGGGGCTGGCTCCAGAAGGGAGTCAATCCCCATAGACTCACATGCTAAAAAGGCCAACTTCACAGCACGGTTATTATAGTTAACTAAAACTAAGACTAAAACTGAAACTCACAGTGGAAAAATTATTTAGTTAACTGAAATAAAAATAAAAACAAAAATTAAGAAAAAAAAACTAAATAGAAACTACAAAGAACAATGCAAAACTAACTAAAACTAAACTGAATTGTAGATAAATTCAGCTTAGTTTTTCATTGTCGTTTCGTTTTCTTAGTTGATTAGACGTGAGATGCCTGTCCTGCGGCAGCTCTTCTACTTTTCCTCCAGAGGGTGGCAGTATAGCGGCACCTAAACTAGAAGAAGGTGCTTTGCAGACAAAAATAGCTAAAGTTGCAGCAGGTTGAAAATGCCACAGCATTTTCAAGTATTCATAAATACTATTCGAGTATTTATAAATAGGCTATTTATATTATTTCGTATAAAGCATCGGAGTATTTCGAGTATGATTTGAAAGTTAATTTGCGAAGTTCTCGCAGAGACGCTCATGAAGAGTTCACGGTTACACTGAAGATACAGTATGTGGTGAGAGCTGTATGTGGGCTGATTTTAGAGTTGCCTGTTTGGATAAGAGCCTGTTAAAAGTTGAAACAAAAGTTGGATTTACATTCAAATCATTTGAATAATTGTGGTTCAGGAATTAAAATAAAAAGATTTGATAATCTATATTTTGTGTCACACATTCTTCCATACTTTTCAACATCTATTTCAATATTTTCTCCTAATACCTGAAAAACTAAGACTAAGACTAAAACTAAATAAAAACTAAACTGAAACTAGTCAATTCTTAAAATAAGAACTTAACTAAAACTACTAAATAATTTGTTGAACTAACTAAAACTAAACTGAAATAAAAAAAGGAAACTGAAAAACTAGATAAAAATGAAAACTAATTAAAATTTCAAAACTATAATAACCTTGCTTCACAGCAGAAATGATCATGTTTATAGCAGAAATAAAAATGTTTACAGCCTGGTTAAAAAAAAAATCATTTTAGGTTCAATAGGGCAAGTTTACCTTCATGTCAACTGTGAGGGGGTGATTTTTTTTTTATAACTCATCCATTTAGATGTTATTTAATGTTGAACTTACACATATTTGCTGGCATTAGCACTGGTGGCTAGTAGCTAGCTCCCTGCTATCTCCCAGGAAGGCCTCAGCCAATAGCGGAGAAGCACAACAGCGGTTTTTAGTTGGCCAACAGGCGGTCTCAGCGTGCCTTAATTTTAGTCTGCCTATCTTTGTTTGCTCCTATTCACTCCGGGTGAGCTCTGTTAGCTCTTAGCTCAGAGTATGTTAGCTTGTCAGTTATTTGCCCTCCGAGGCTTGGAGCGACCCTCTCGTTGCCCATTTATCAATTTTCCAAAAACTGTAAAAAGAATGGAAATAGTATCTGTTATGTCACCAATTAGCTTCTGAATAGCTGAAAGTGAAGCCAGCTGGGCGTTCCCACAGTCACCATCTTCGCTGTGGGAAATACAAAAATGGGCAAAGACAGGCCTCGGGGCAAGTGATTCTCAACGTTGGCTGTTAATCATTTGACCCGCAGCCAATGTACGCTGGGTTAATGCCAACCAAGCTAATGAAGATTAGCCCTCTAACAGGCAGACTAAAGTTAAGACACACTCAGCCTCGCTATTAGCTGACTCTACGACTGGGTGAGGCCTTTTCTGGAAGCATGCATGGAGCTAATTAGCCACCATCTGGCAGGTCGGCAGCTGGTCTGCCGGCCTGTCAATCAACAGGACACGCCCCTAATTATGTGTAATTTCAAGATTAAATAACACATAATAATTCACCTCCCTCCCAACTGACATGAAGCTAAACTTAATCTATTAAATGTAAAATGATTTTTGAACCAGGGTGTGAACATGTTCCTTTCTGCTGTGAAGTTGGCCTTTGTAAAGGGGGTTTCATGATATTTTAGGCACATTATTCCCTTTTACGGCACAACCAAATAACTGTGTTACCACCAGTAGTTTTGAATATAGTATACATAAAAAACAACCTTTAAAAATTTTACTTTACTCCATGTCTGTATCTGACGCCTTAAAAATTCACTGCTGTCCCTTTAAGAAGCCTCCTGCTCTTTCTGACACACCCACTCCACCCATGGGGCGGAGCTTACAGGGTCCTTACAGGGTCTTAAAAGGTCTAAAAATGTCTAAAATTCTAAACTTTAAATTCAAGGCCTTAAAATGTCTTAAAAACAGCCATCTTTTCATCCAAGGTCTTAAATTTTATTTAGACTAGTCTTAATTTCTTACTTTTATTCATTCCCAGGAAGCGTTGGCCCCAGAGAATGTGCTGAATGAAACGCAGCAATCAGAAGTTGATTCTGTCCGTCTTTCTAAGAGGCTCAGATAGTTACTGTGCAAGTGTTAAACTACAAATTAAACTACTTGTTTTCATGGTTTAAAGTTTTTTTTCTTAGAAAAATCTCATGTCTGTCAGTCTCAGTGTCACAGCAGGATATAGACAGATATTGTTATTTTGGGAAGGTTACATTGGTTAAGAAGGTGGAGTTTTCATACCAGTTTGAGTACTGAATTGTTTTAGTCTCTTTTTTTTAATGCAGGTAAATTTTTAATTATTCAAATGATCCCAGAAATTCAAAATCTTTTTAATTAATTTAGTGTTTCTGGTAATGTATCATTTTGGTCTTAAATTCAATTAACATAGTAGCAGCTGTTTTGGCAGCCATGTTGGTTTCCACAGAAGATTCAAGGATTACTCAAATATGCATGAATGAGTCAAAGTAACCTCTGGGACATGTTTTATGGGGAGGGAATGACATGATAACATAATGAAAAGCTCAAAGAAGTCAATTTTGCATGTTACCCCACTTTAAGATGGAAGTCTATGGGGATAGACTTGCTTTTTTCCAGCCAGCCTCGAGTGGAAGGGGGTAAACTTCACATTTTTAGCACTTTCAAGGACTTCTGCTTGGCCTCAATGTTCTCCATCAGAGTTTGCTGCTTGTTATTTTCCAGGAGTGATAACAACGTGACGTGGCTAAGATGGTGACGGTGGGCGCTGCCCAACAAGCTTTAATTGTTGCTCTTTAGAAACCAAAAAGAGACGTAAGCGGATACTTTGTCCATCTATATTAACTGTCTATGGTCATTGAGTCATGAAAAACAATGGACGGATGATTCATCATGGAGAGTTATTCTTGTTTTTTCATTCACAATAGCAAGAGGGAAAAATCATCACATTTGCAGATGTAAAAAAAAAAAAAAAAGGAGACCAAAATTGACGCAGAAATGGAGGAACTAATGCTAAGAGGGAAAGAAAAGATCACTTTTCCTACAATTGCTGCATGATTACTATAATTAAAGGCACTATGACCACAGAAAAGAAAGAGCTGTTTTTTTTATGTGTAGCAGGTGTTTGGAAATAGCTTTTTCCCTTGAATCAGATGGTGAAGATGCAGATGATGATGCGTGTTGCAGCAAACCTTCCTCCCTGAGCAGCAGGAAATCAATCGAGCAGAGCCTAACGCGTCACCTCTCGGCACATTTTCTTCTTCAGCTGGCAAAAATGTACCGAACGCATGCAGCAGTTAATGCTTTCCTGATTGTACTCCCTCTTGGAGCCATTTCACACGTTTGTTTTCCGTGAATATCTGAATTACTTCTAAGGTTTTAAGGAAGCAGATATGAAAACCAGCATTCTCCATTTCCTCTGTAACAACAGAAGAACTCCAGTTCAGAGTATCTGACACCTTAAATTCAATAAGAGTCAGTTGAACTTCATTTGTTGATGACTTTGGTTGACTCAGAGCTCCCTTTGCCTCACACCGCCGGCAGGAGCTCCAAAGCGTTTAACATGAAGTAGGGATGCACGATATTGGAATTTTAGCCGATATCCGATATGTCGATATTTTAAAACTCATGTGGCCGATAACCGATATTGATACCAATATTAAAGCTGAAAAAAAAAGCAGTCATTTCAAATAGCAGTTTTGTTATCCATGTCTGACACTTTGATAAATAGAGGTGGGAAAAAATATTGATACACTGAAATATCGCATTATTTTTATATGCTGATATAAAATCGATATTTAAAAACGTGGTATCGATTTATTTTACTTGAAAAATTTTGCAAGATTTCATCGTTCTGTTACAAAATCTCAATATTTCATGAATTCTCACAAGATTTTGAAACAAAATGATGAAATATCGCAAGATTTTGTTTGTAAAATAGATCGATACTGCGTTTTTAAATGTCAATATGATATCAACATATGAAAATATCACAAAATGTTTGTGAATTCTCGCGAGATTTCACAACAGAATGATGAAATATCGCAAGATTTTGTTAGTAAAATAGATTGATACTGCGTTTTAAAATGTCAATATGATATCAGCACATGAAAATATCGCAATATTTCAGTGTATCAATATTTTTCCCACCCCTAGTCTTTAGAAGTTTTAAAGTCTATAAAAAATAAGTGTTCGAAGAAGAAGTTTTTCGTTTTTTTAGTCTTTAGAAACAGCGGCCTGATGGGTTAAATATCGGTTAAAGATCGGTCGGGTGGCCGATTATATCGTGCATCCCTAGCATGAAGTGCTGAGAAGTTGGCAAAGGTGCACTGCCTGGCCTGCCAAAGTCTTTATCTCTTGTGTGCATAATGAAATTCACTGATAATCCCTTGCTGCAATCTACCCTCCAATTAAGGTCTGGCCTTTGGCCTGTCAGTCAGGGGCTAAATTTAAACACTGCAAGCCGTCTCCAGCTGCATCAAGCCGCTAAGTGAGCACCCAAAACGGAAACACCCAGGTTAAGATGTAATCTTGGGCCAAAAATAAATAACCCTGCCAAATAAGGTCAAGTCAAGATTGAATGCTGACATTTCAGTGGCATTTCTCACTCTTACTTCCACATCAAGTTTGTCCATGATTATTTTTTCCAAAATCCCCCTTAGCTTTTTTCTGTTCCAAATACATCCTGTTGTAAAGTAAATTGTCATGAAAAAACTCACTTTATTGGCCTCCTTTTCTCCCTTGTGCGTGTTCTTGGAAACATAATTATTTAAATTAAGTTACAGTATCTATTTTCTAAGAAATGGTGGCTTTAAATGGACTCCAGATCAGGGTTATAATAGTTTTGGATTTTTTATTAGTTTCAGTTTTTATTTAGTTTTGACTTTTTGTTTTTCAATTCAGTTAGTTTTAGTTAGTTTTTTGAGCAGGTAGCCTATGCTAGTTTTTATTTTTTGGAAAATGCTAAGTTTAAGTTTCATTTTTATTAGTTTCAGTGTTAGTTTTTTTTTTTTTCCTGTAAATTATACTGTTGGTATTTGTCTGATGTGACATTCAAAATCATCAGAAAGTCACTCAGACTAAAACCAGTAAAGTAAATAAGATTAAATAAACAGAAATAAATTTCATTTCAACTCAAAAGGCTCATATGTTGAATAGATTTACAAAGACTAAAACTCAGGATGGTTTTGAAGTAATTTTAGTTAGTTTTGTAAAGGCACAATACAGTTTCAGTCATTTTTTTTCAGGGTACCCACACGTCCTGGAAAACCTGGAAAATGATTGAACATTTTTCCAGTCATGGAAAACACATGAAATATGAGAAAAAGAGTAAAATGTCCTGGAAAATCTCGACTTGTCCTGGAAAATGATCTTTCCTCCCTCTGTTTCGTCTCCACTTTGTCTATGATTCGTCTATACTTCATTTCTGCTTCATCTATTCTTCTTCTTTGCTTCTCTCTGCTTCATCTCTGCCTTCTCTGCTTCATCTATTCTTCGTCTCTGTTTTGTCGCTGCTTCATTGCTGCACAAAATATAAGTATCTGTTGTAAAACACTTCTTCAAAAGCTTGGGGTGGAATTCATTAGTCTATGTTGCAATAACTTGACTCACAGTTCTGGAAAAGTCCTGGAAAATAACTTCAAGAAAAGAGTGGGAACCTTGTTGTTTTCATTTCAGTTCATGAAAATGTTTTTTCAATTTCAGTTTTTGTTATTTCTTTAGTTTTAGTTATCTATAATAAACTTACTCCAGGTGTCACAAACGCGCAATTTCAGACCTAAGGCAAACTAGGCTTGCCCAGCAACAATTTCCCTCCTTCATTTTTCAGAGATCAGGGAAGAGCAGCTCAGTATGTGGCGTTTGCAGATAAATGAAATACAAAGAGAAGCCTCAGGGTTTGTGTGATGCAACATATTTTGGTTAATCTGAAACCGTCTGTTTCTCGCTGAGAGGGGAGCTCACCTCTGACGTAGAACTGCGGTCAAAAAAAAAAAAGAACTTGGCTATTAACAAGCACAAATACACGTGCTGAGCAGACCGGCATGCAAAAAACAAAAAGTGCTCCCGGCTTTAGCCTCCATAGTAACAACAAAAAAATGCTTCCATCTTCAATGTCACATGTGAGAATTCGTTGTAATCTGCCTTTATCTCTCTCAGATGCCTATCCGGTGTCAGAGGTGGTCTATACTTGGACACAGGGAGCTGCCAAGTCTGTGGTGGTGGCAGAGGATGGCTCCAGGCTCAACCAGTACCATCTTATTGGGCAAACTGCCGGCACGGAGGACATACACACAAGCAGAGGTGCGTGCAGGCTAATGCTGTCTGAATAATTGTAATAACAGTGGTTTAATGGTTATGTAGTAGGTGTGCTTGTGATGCATGTGATAAAGCACTAAGAGTAGGAGGATTAATGAAAAAAGTTGTACTCCTAAACCCCAGTGGACTGTTACATAACAGCACAGCAGAATGAAGCGGGTGTTAGCACAGTGTTTATACGGCTTATTTATGAGTCCAGAACAACTAGTTACTACTTAAAGGCTATCATTCATGCTTTTGCTTCACATGTGGTTTGCTTTTTGTTGCTTTTGTTTCTGTTACCAGCACAGAGTCAATACTTAGTTTGTGTTAACGCCCCCAGTTTGTTTGCTGTGATCCCTGGCTTTTCTCGTGAGTATATGGCCAAACACAAGACGCAGCCAGGCCAGGTTTTTAAAATAAAGCAGGGATCAAAAGCAGAAACTGGAAACAAATGTGAACAAAAGCCATCAAAAAAACAGAGGCAAAGATGACAAGATTATTATACAGGGGTCAAAGCTGCAAAGCTACGGTCACAGGAAGCAGATCTGTGAGGGAACAACGAACTGGGTAGATTATGCAGATAAGAGATGACTGAGTAGTATGAAGAAAAAGTTGGAAGGCCAACAAAACACAAAACTGGTGAAAAGAAAGAGGAAAAGGAACATTTCTAAATAGGCAAACAACCTATGAGTTAATGGTTTGGTCATGGTTTGATACACACCTGTACAGTTCAGTTAAATACGAATACATGTACTGTTGCACGTCTAATATGTATGTATATATGAATATATATATATATATATATATATAAATTCATGCCCTTTCTAGTCATTGTCTTTTTCCACAATGACTTACTGTCAGGGTCAAAACACAATATATATATATATATATATATATGTATATATATATATATATATATATATATATATATATGCACAGTCGTTCTCAAAATTATTCATACCCTCCAATTAATTAAGAAAAAAAAATCAGCTGTCAGTGAAATAAGATGAAATTGACAAAAGTAATAATACATAAAAATTGTATGAAAATGATGGCATTGATTTTGAATTGTGGTTTGAAAGAAATATTAAAAACAAACACACAAAAAATAAAACAAGAAAACAAACGTAATGGGGATCTGAAGCTTAGATTCTGTTAAGCAACACTTTGAGGCAATCACTGCAATCAGGTGTTTTCTGTGATGTTCAAAAATACTTCTACACCTGTTGACAGGTATGTTGATCCACTGTTCATGGGAAATATGCTCTAATGTGTCTGGGACAGTTTCGTTTGTTTATTTTCTTTATTATTATTTCCAATTCAGAAGCAATATTTTATTTCACTAAATTATAATTTTGTAAATTTTTATTTATTTTAAGTTTCTTTAGTTTATTGTTATTTGAATTGCTATTGTGAGTTTAGCCTTTTCTTTAATTGGAGGATATGAATAATATATATATATATATATATATATATATATATTGACCAATCAGGGGTTTTTATATATATATATATATATATATATATATATATATATATATATGTATAAAACCTCTGATTGGTCAATGATTTGGTCAATGACGAACAAGAAGAGTCTTCAGCCTGCTGCCCAGCAAAGAGGGTGCAGGGCTTTAGTTTGATGAGATCACCATGTGGCCAATCACAGACTTGGATCACACCATTATGTGTAAGAAGGATGGAGTGCTACTGTATGAGCCTGTGGGGGCAGTGTGATGATCTGGGGTTGCTGCAGTTGCTCAGGTCCAGGTTCAGCAACAGTATGAGCTCAGATAATGAGGTCAGCTGATACCTGAATATACTGAATGACCAGGTTATTCCATCAATGGATGTTTCTTTCCTGATGGCACGGCCATATTCCAAGATGACCGTGCCAGAATTTATCGGGCTCAGATTGTGAAAGATGGTTCAGGGATCATCAGACATCATTTTCACACATGGATTGGCCCCCACAGAGTCCAGACCTGAACCCCATTGAGAATCTTTGGGATGTGCTGTGGTCAGACTCTACAATCATCATCAAGATCTTGGTGAAAAATTGATGCAACAGGATGCAAATAAATCTGGTGACATTGCAGAAGCTTCTGGAAACACAGCGAATGCTGCCGCAATCAAAGCTAAAGGCCGTCCAACGAAATGTTAAATGTTTGACCTTTTTTTTGTTGGCGACTTTTTTTTGGCCGGGCAGTGTATAAGTAAGTCACAATTGCTAAATTGGGCTAAAACAAAAGTTTTTAGTGATTCTAAATAAAAAACTGATTGGAACCGGCTCTTGAAAAGGAGTTAAATCTATGAAAGGAGATTGATCTATGATGAATCAGGCAAATCACTACCTTTAACACCGTCCAACGACATTTATGGCTTGTTTTATTCTTTTTAAAGAAAGTCACTGAACGATGTGAATATTAAACACGATAAACACAGCAATGGTGAGGTGCTTTCTTCAAGTATTTTCTTCAAGTATTTTCTTGGGTTTACCTTCAAAAGTGCCAGAAATGGGTGTCACACAAAAACAACAAAATTAATTTAATACTAATCTTATTTTTGACAATATCGCTGTTTTTGTTGTCATTTGGAGCCGACGTCAAAATTCTACACATTACACAGGCGTTCTGACTGTGTTTCTCTGCCATGTTTCCTTGTTCCCTCGCTCTGCTCTAAGTTCACCTCAGCTGCATGGGTTGAGGTGCAGGTTTATGACATCATCACACTGGGACTGTGTCATTTCAAATGACAGTTCTTATGCTGCATTCCATTTGAACTTGGAAGTCGGAAATTCCCAGTTCCGAGTAGGAAGTTTCAACAGGAACGACACCCCCGAAGTTGGATTTCCCACTCGGAGTTCAGATTTAAAGATGGCCGCACCCAGCGTTAGCAGTAGTAGAAGCTTCTGTAATGACACATTTATTTCACTTCTGACTATGTTTTGTTACATTAAATCAGTCAAAAACATGGTATTGTTTGATATAGTTGTAGGGGGAAGCTGCTGTGGTGTAATTCACATTTTTCCTGTGGCATATGTGAACTACAACGCCTGCTGTGCAAACAACAGCTAATCACAATAGCCTTAGCAAACAGATTGTTTTGCTAGGATTTTCCGACCAGTGAAATGGAATGCAAGTTGGTTGGGTGTGACGTCACCCCCCCCCCCCAGTTCCCACTTCCCAGTTCCGAGGTAAATGGAACGCAGCATTAATGTCTGGCAGCGCTAGCCACATTAGCTGGTGATAGAAAAGTTAACTTAGAGCCTTGGTGGAAAAAGTACTAAAGTAGGGATGGGTGATATGGCCTAAAATCAATATCACGATATATTGAGAAGTTCACCTCGGTAACAATAAATGGACGATAACTGGTTATAGACTGGAAAGGGTGGAGTCACATGACTACAGACGGTAGCTCAGACTAGCTGACCTATAAACAGCCAAAGCACACTTTTCATTTTATTAAAGCGCCTTAATTCTGCCCTTAATGTAACTTAAAGTGACTTCTAGTTTGTCAGATGGAGAACAGGTTCCTCAATAAACACCCAGGAGGCTGTAGATACATTTAGGATGTTCATGAGAAGCTCTGTGAGACTAAAATACAAACATACAAATGTACATATTAATAAACTTAAATGAGTCAGATTCTTATTTAAATATGAGCAAATATTACTTTGTGTCCATGAAAAACACAGTGATGAGTTTATTATTTAATTGCACACACATGACTTTTGATTAGCATGAATGCTAATTTAACATTGAAAAACCTATAGACAGGCTAACACAGTTAGCATCGCTAAGGTTTTCAAAATTCCTTCAACATTCCTTCAAACGTTTAACACTGACATCAAATAAACCTCACTGATAACTTGCAGCATGTTCTTCTAGGTCATGTACGGAAAACATTCAAAAGATGATGGAAAAACACCCAGCAGGAATGTTGCTGAGGAAACTACGGCAAGTCTGGAGAGTAAAAATGTCCTGTTGCGGCTTTCTTAAAGGGGCATCACACTGAATATAGAGACTAGGCCAAAATTCTGTCTGTTATCGTTGTAAATGTTGGTGTCAGTAAATTTTCGGTTTATCGCCCAGCCCTACACTGAAGGTCTCTCTCATTTCTACATGGAAAGCCAATCTCAGTGAAGCCTTTTAGACGGCCTGATCTCTGATGATTGGCGGGAGGAGCTCCGTGTGGTTCTATGGTTTCATGGAGTTGCATTCGGAGGCGTTTATGTCCACTGAAGAGAATAAATGTTTCTTCACCTGATAAAGACTTAACGTGAACGCTTGCTGAATGATCCCACCTATCCCACGAGCAAATGAACAGAATGCGGTGAACGATAAGTGTAATACCAAGTAACATGATGTAACTAATTCTAGATTAGAAAAGATGAACATTACGCCGGGAAATGGGGCGCGTGAGGCGGAGAATAAATGCAGGAAACGTTATCAGGAGATCAGAGTCAATGAGTGGAGGCCAGTGGAGGAGAGTAGCCTATCCGTCACACAACCAGCTGTCTACAGGCCTGGACAGCCCTGTCAAACAACACTTATCCCTGCATGAGCCCCATGCACGCACACACACATACAAAGCTAGAGAGACCTGAGACCCAGGGTTAATCCCCCCCACATCCAACCACCCATCAGCTTTTGCATAAGAAGATGACATCACAGATCAGTGAGGGATTGGTTGGGTGGCTGTCACTGAGTGTATCCGCACTGGTAAATTTATCTTTGTGGATGCCAAATGTCCTCACTATGATAGATGCAAACATGCAAAATGAGGTCACATGAGCAGGAAGCATAATAAACCAGGAGTTGAGTCTGGATTTTTTATGAACACAAGAGACAGTTTATTTCTACTTGGCAGTGATCGTAGACGTTTAATTCCCAAGATTACCACAGAGGAAGCAGTTGGACTTAAATTTAGGTTAGGTCCTCACAAAGCTGGGAGGAGAAATGTTTGTGTGTGTCTGTATGTTGGGATTGGACAGCCTTCGCTCTGGCATGTGGAGCGTGGGGAGGGTTGGAGGGGGGGTGGTTGAAAGGCATCTGTTTAATACTCTTATGTAAAGCAGAACTGTAATACACTTCCCTCTAGCTTCTAGTAGAATCATTATTAAAAGTCTGGATTTCCCCTGTTTTTTTCTTCTTCCTTTTCCCCCACGTTCTGGACAGTTGAAACTTCGTTTTCTTGACTGACCCAGTGGTTTCAGATAAACTTGATCCATCTGTTTGTTGTGTTGACCAGTTGGCTGATTGGCAGACCTGTCTTCTTGCCCAATTATTGCCATTCTCACTCCAAAATCACCACTTAGTCCTTCATTGTACTCCCATAGCAACACTATTGCATTTGCATCTTTCCGTAGATGTTTTTGTTGGATGAAACACAGTAAAAAGGCTGTGAATTGTCTCTGGCATTAGCCGCTAAACAACTCCTTCAAATGACTCTTTTCCAAAGTCATTGTGTTTATTTGTCAAACTGTTGACTTTACGCATTTTGTCCTAATCATGGGTCCACCATCTGGTGTCGTGACAACAAAATGCAAAACATTATCTGAGAATGAGATACTTAGTAGGACTAAAGGGAGGAAATCATCATTCATGCAGCCCAAAGCTTTTATCTGGAAACCGTCCAAATCAGTGGTGGATATTACTGATGAATTTCAGCTCTTGGGTCACATTCAGTCCAGTAGGCTAATTCACTTTGTGCTTGTTCTGCTGATAACATTCGCAGACCAAATATGGCCTTTTCAAATCTGCCAGACCTGTGTTGTGCTTTTTGATCTCCCAGTTCTCCGTGTTATTGCTCTATATGGGGAATATCCTCAGTGGATGTCTACAAGGCTTCTACAGTTCATGATACACTTTATTGCCACAAGTATTCGCTGACCCATCCAAATTATGGGAATCAGTAGTTCCAATCACTTTCAAGGCCACAGGTGTATAAAATGAAGCAGCTCGGCATGCAGACTGTTTTTACAAACATCTGTGAAAGAATGTGTCGCTCTCAGGAGCTCAGTGAATTTCAGCGTGGAACTGTGATAGGATGCCACCTGTGCAAATCTAGAGGTGAAATTTCCTCGCTCCTAAATATTCCACAGTCAACTGTCAGCTGTATTATAAGAAAATAGAAGTGTTTGGGAACGACAGCAACTCAGCCATGAAGTGGTCGGCAATGTAAACTGAAGGAGCGGGTCAGCAGATGCTGAAGCAAATAGTGCAAAGAGGTGGCCAACTTTCTGCAGAGTCAATCACTACAGACCTCCAAACTTCATGTGGCCTTCAGATCAGCTCAAGAGAGCTTCAAGGAATGGGTTTCCATGCCCGCATCCATCCATACATCACCAAGTGCAATGCAAAGCGTGGATGCAGTGGTGGAAAGCAGCCGCCACTGGACTCTAGAACAGTGGAGGTGTTCTCTGGAGTGACGCATCACGTTTCTCCATCTGGCAATCTGATGGAGGAGTCTGGGTTTGGCGGTTGCCAGGACAACGGTACTTGTCTGACTGCACTGTGCCAAGTGTAAAGTTTGGTGGAGGGGGTATTATGCTGTGGGATAATTTTTCAGAAGCTGGGCTTGGCCTCTTAGTTCCAGTGAAAGGAACTCTGAATGCTTCAGCATACCAAGACATTTTGGACAATTCCATGCTCCCAACTTTGTGGGACCAGTTTGGAGCTGGCCCCTCCCTCTTCCATCAGGTCCATAAAGACCTGGATGCAGAGTCTGGTGTGGAGGAACTGGACTGGCCTGCACAGAGTCCTGACCTCAACCCAATAGAACACCTTTGGGATGAATTACAGCGGAGACTGAGAGACAGGCCTTCTCAACCATCATCAGTGTGACCTCACAAATGCGCTTCTGGGAGAATGGTCAAAAATTCCCATAAACACACTCCTAAATCATAAGGACAGCCTTTCCAGAAGAGTTGAAGCTGTTTTAGCTGCAAAAAGGTGGACCAACGCCATATTGAACCTTATGGATTAGGAATGGGATGTTGCTGAAGCTCATATGTGAGTCAATGCAGGTGAGCAAATACTTTTAGCAATATAGTGTATCTTGGTACTGTATGTGAAAGGCAATCAAGATAAAAGCAGCCTGTAAGTCCAGAAGTATGAGTCAGGAATTAGCTGAATTTGGTCTGGTTGACTTCAAGTTTCCTGCTGTTTTATTTGGTCGAGACAGAGTAATGAGGCTCTTAATAACCTAAAATTCAAAGCTGGGGCCAATTAATTTAGTCTGGTCTTGTCTTAACTTACACTTAACTTCAAAAATGGTCTCTAAGCTAGTCCACCTGATCTAAGTAAATACAGAAACCACCTTTGTCCATCTCAGCTGATCAAATCTGCTTCTTAGACTTGGTCAACTCATGACTTTCTTCAGGTTTTTCTTTTAATATTTTGAACAAGCCAGCTTTAAACAAAGCTTCAAACAAACATTGATCTTCATGCGTTGGGAGTTACCAGATTACGATGGTGTTAGCCTTTAATTAGAACATCTAATTTTAGACAAAACTCCTATTTAGAGTTTGAGAGATGAGATACGTAAGTCCATGAGTTTTTCTTTAAATACTTGACACATTTAAGGACATGATCCCTTCTGAGTCAAGGAGCAACGTCTCTCCTCAAGTAACCGCCTAACTCTGAAAGAGGATGAGCTGCAACAGCAGTGATACACAGTAAAAATAAAATCTGAAAACGCAATTTTCTTGTATCATTTCACAGTTTTCCAATGTAATATTTGAAAATACAGGTCCAATGAGATTACAAACATAGATTGTAAACTTACACGCCATCCAAATTTCACTAAAATGTAATTGAAAATAGTTAAAAGCCTAAATTCAAGTTCAATACTGCATAGATTTATTCATACTATTCTATAGTAAAAATACATTTTTACATTTGTTTTTTCACAGCGGAAAAAGACTAAATTTACTTTTCATTCTAATTTTACTAAAATAAAATTCAAAATAGTTAAAAGCCCAAATTCAAGTTTAATAGTGTAAAATACATACATAAATGCATACACAAAATACATTTTACGATTTGTTTTTTTCTCGGGAGAAACAGACCCTAATTACACAAGAATGTAATTAAAAAATAGTTAAACACCTTAATTTAAGTTTAATACTATATGGATTTATTTATATTTCTACAGTATATACTGTATATTTATATACATACATAAATGCATCCGTAAAATAAATCCTACTATTTGTTTTTTTCACTGTATTTTTCTGTTACCTTACTAGCAGCATATTACTGTGTTTTTACAGTATAATTCCACCCTGTAGGAAGGTATGGGACCTAAAAAACAGTATGCAAGTGATACTTTCATTTCCAGAAGATAAATAGTTGTTTAAACCTCTTTGTGAACCTTCAAAGTATTAGATAAAGCGAGTAAAGTTCCTCTGAGACTCACCAGTTGACCAGCATAGCAGCATTGTTCCCAGATATAAAAGGAAGTTCCCCTCGGGCGTTGTGGAATACAAATCCTTGGGAGAAAAGTAGTAAGATCCACCAGAGGAGCATGTTCCTCCTGATTCCTTCAGCCCCTGTCCTGTAGGGTTCCATGCATCAAGGGTGGAGGTGTCCCAGGTCAGCAGCACCTGGATTTGTCCGAACGTTTCCCACAGTGGCAGAAGTAGGTGGGGCGGTTGGGGGGTCTGCAGTCATGAGGGCATCAGAGGGCCCAGATGATGGAGCCGGGGATGTCTTGATGGAAGCATTTCAGTAGCGGAGACGCTGATAAAATCACAAGTTTCCTTCACTCACATCCAGCTGTCAAGTTCCTTTGCATGCCAGCCAGTCCCACAAAGAATCTTTGATCATTTTCCCACAAACAGCTGCCAAATCGGAGAAAAAAAGAAAAAAAAAAAAAGACAACATAAAAAGGAAAAGACAGGGAATACCCTCACAGCTAGCCCCCCTCCATCCCACCAGTGATTAGCAGCAGCGAGTGTCCTCCCTCTGTGTGTGCCGAGGTGTGCGTCAACTGTTGGAAATCATGCTTCATGTGTGTTCCGGCGCCACGATTGGCAGGCTGCAAGGGGCGGGGCTTCAGCGAGGATCCCGGGACAGGGAGCATCACCCCCCCACCCCCAACTCCTCCTACTCCACTCCCTCTCTTTCTCTCACTGATGGCATGATGCAGATTGTAACCAGGGATTAGGGAGCTTCAAAAATCGGATTTTGCCTGGAGAAAGCCTTGTGTATTACTCAGTGTGTGCGCGTGCACGTGTGGTGAGTGCGTGCACGAGGGAGACAGAGGAAGAGAGTTAGAGATGCTTTGGATTTTTCATAGTTTACCAGCGCCTGCAGCTGCAAACTGCTGCTGGCGAGAGGATTTTTTTTAAAGCCTCAAATGCAATCTTTAGTAGTTTTACTGAATATCGTGTCCTCGCTTCCCTCTCTGGATTTACCTCCCGCCATCATCGCCCGCTGTCAAAGCCAGACATTAACTGCACCATAATCTATTGTGGTTTTCTCGTCATAATTAACTCCACTTGTGTTCATTTTTCATATCGATAATGGATTTGAAGGCAGTTTGATTTCACATTAATGTTCCTCTTTATCTTTTAGCTTTTGTACCCGATGACCTCGTCATCACGAGGTTGACATACCCAAAACAAATAGAGTCCATCTCCACAGCTACAAGGGCTGTGTGCATCATCATGGCTGCCAAAGAAAGCTGAGATCACGAGATCTGTGTTACTGTGTCAGAGCAGATTTACCTGGAGCTCAGTAGGAAATGTAAACGATTATCTCCAGAGGATAGCGGCCCAGTTCATCCAGGAATTTGTGAAATAATGTCTGATGAGGAACTATGCAAAAGTAGGAGCTAAAAAAAGGGAAGCTGAGCAGTTTACAGGCATTACAGGCCCCCTGGGCTGGACATGACAAACAAATATGGTTTTTACTGAGCCTCCTTTCTGGCCACCTATGCACGTTACACAACTGGAAAGCTATGATTCTTGAGATTTGAATGATGCATATCATTCCAGGCTACAATCACAACTGTAGGTCCAGTAAACACTACAAATAGAGATGTACAATAGTATTGGCCAACCAATACTATTAAAATGTGATATTGGAAAATATCCATTGGTTTTTTCAGACCGATATTTTTACTAATCTTTTTTTATGAACAAAAAAGATTTCTTGATGGAACAGCAGATCTCTCAAGGTTATTTGAGTAAAAATATCGGTTCCATCCAGCATGTAGAAAAGTCCCTGTTATCGAACTGGATAGAACATGTTCATATCCCAGCATTCCTTTCAGAGTCATGTGACCACGATGCAGCTGCTGCTGCTACAGACTGATTTGCTTTGAAGCTGCTCAGATAGGATATGTCTGGTTTTCAAGTTGTTGTGTGAAAAATTGTTTACCAAGTTGTCAGAAACATTAGAATTAGCCACATGTTGATAATATCTGCTAGTATCTGATATCTGGCAAAGTACACCAGATGTCCATTAAATGAGACTCTTATTTTGGGGGGGGGGGGCTGAGTTAAGGAGATTGGTCCTGTGTGAAAAAGTGATCTTCCTCTCAGAGCTAGGATAACTAGTTGTTCCTTTCTCAAAAAATCAACAGTTGTGTGAAAAATTGTTTCGCCCCCTTCCTGGCTTTTCCTTTGAACTTTTTTTTGCATGTATGCCACAGCATCTATATGGGATTCAGGTGGGGACTTTGACTGCCATCCATAGTCTTCATTTTGTTGAACAAAGCCATTCAGAGGTGGACTTGCTGGTGTGTTCTGGATCATTGTTCTGCTGCAGAACCCAAGTGCGCTTCAGCTTGAGGTCACCAACAGATGGCCGGACATTCTCCTTCAGGATTTTTTTGGTAGAAGCAGAATTCATGGTTCCATTTACCACAGCAAGTCTTCCAGGTCCTGAAGCAGCAAAACAGCTCCATACCATCACACTACCACCACCATTTTTTTACTGTTGCTATGATGTTCCTTTTCTGAAATGCCGTGTTACTTTTACACCAGATGTAATGGGACCTACACCTTCCAAAAAGTTCAACTTTTGTCTTGTCAGTCCACAGAGTATTTTCCCAAAAGTCTTGGGGATCATCAAGATGCTTTCTGGCTAAACTGAGACGAGCCTTTATGTTCTTTTTGCTCAGCAGTGGTTTTGGTCTTGGAACTCTGCCATGCAGCCATTTTTGCCCCCCAGTCTCTTTCTGATGGGGGAGTCATGAACACTGACCTTCATTGAGGCAAGTGAGGCCTGCAGTTCCTTGGATGTTGTTTTGGGGTCTTTTGTGACCTCTTGGATGAGTCGTCGCTGTGCTCTTGGGATAATTTTGGTCGGCCGGCCCCTCCTGGGAAGGTTCACCACTATTCCATGTTTTCACCATTTGTGGATAATGGCTCTCACTGTGGTTCTCTGGAGTCCCAAAGCTTTAGAAATGGCTTTGGAACCTTTTCCAGACTGATAGATCTCAGTTACTTTGTTTCTCATTTTGTCCTGAATATCTTTGGATCGCAGCATGATGTCTAGCTTTTGAGGAGCTTTTGGTCTACTTAACTTTGTCAGGCAGGTCCTATTTAAATAATTTCTTGATTGAGAACAGGTGTGGCAGTAATCAGATCTGGGTGTGGCTAGAGAAATTGAACTCAGCTTTTCAAAGATGTGATGAACCACAGTTAACTTGTGTTTTAACAGGGGTTGTTTACTTGTGTTGTCTTTGTCTAAATTTTAAATCTGTTTGATGATTTGAAACATTTGAGTGTGACAAACATGCAAAAAAAAAAAAAAAAAAAGAAATCAGGAAGGGGCAAACACTTTTTCACACAAATGTATGAGAGATGCAACCTCACAGTTGTCTGCATAGGTATCAGTTGATATTGGATATCGGGTATTGAGAGTTAGACAATATCGGATATCAGTCTTAGAAAAAGAGAAAAAGAAAAGCCCAGATCGAAACATCCTTACTTGGAAATACAATTTACCTTTAAAGCCAGCTGTACTGCAACAAGTCTTTCATCTATAAAAAACATACATTATTTTAAGGGTTTAATAGAGGTGTTACATAGATTAATATCTCAGTACACCCGTGGATGATGATTACCAGAGAACTAAACAGAACTGAAGCCCAAGATGGTATATAAGGGTTGGCATTTGTGGCAACAGGAGACAAGGACAAAGGACCCAAATGCTGAACACGCAGGTAGAAAAATGATGGATGATGATTAATTAATGATGACACAAGTAATTATGACACTAAAAGACTGAAACTCGGAGCAGACAAAAGAATGAGATGAAAACGTGACATGAAGAATAAATCAAGAAGGAACAACTGAAACCAACTCTATATTACTAATAACAATACGAGCAGCAGTGGAGGTAAAGTAAACCAGGTACAACAACAAGGAACCACGATTACAGAACAGGAAGTGACGTAAACATAAGTATAAGTAATAAACTCAACATAAAACAGGAAAGCAGACAGGACTGAAACAAACTTAAACAACATAGGAAAAGCCACAGATCAGGACAGGAAGAGAGAAAGAAATGGCTCCGACTACGCTGAAGCTTCAGTAGCATAATCGCTACCAGGTTGAAAACCAGCAGTTCTCCATAGGCAGCCCTGATAATCTACAGTGATAGATGATCAATAAAATCTTCAGCAACATCGCTGCTGGTCTTCAGTTGCATGGAGGGCATCATAGAGACAACACAAGTGGAAATGTCATGCACAAATCTGACTTGCTTGGAAACTTTAACCCACAGCTGTAGACGGCTTGATTTCTCCAGATTTCCAGTAACGGCTCAGCGTGCATCTGCTTACACTCAGGCCGGCAGCGATCACTGATGACGTGGGTGATTGTTGAAGGGGTGTCCGAATTTGTAGGGGTTGACTTTCTGCTGTTCCCCTTGTTGGCACTGTATGTTTTAAGTGGCAATGGGTAAAAAAGAGAAATAAAATTGGGCCTTAATCGGTCTGCCGAAGAACGAACCTTTGTGGTAAAATGCAATTTACATTTATACATAATAAAACAAAACATGTATTTGGGCCCAAGCACAATGAAAGCAAGCAATGAAAGATCACAGACAAAAACCAGACTTGCAACATTCACAAAGAGGTCAGATCCGTGCCAGTTAATTGTCACCAAGATGGCAACAGTGCAGCATAACTGAAAGTGCAGTTAAAGTCATCTGCTGAAAAGTTATGTGTTTTTTTTATATTGCAATATATATCGCAGGGTTAGAAAAGATTGAAATGTTAATTTTTTTCTCCAACATCGTGCAGCCCTAATCCTGATGATTGTGGTGTGGGACCCGCCCAGCTGCGATCTGGGTGGTACCTGTGGCAGCGGCCTCTGTTGTCATTCATGGGCCCCTAGATATCGCTTCCTCACAGCAGCATCAAGTCTGATATTTGCATTTATTTTGTCAGCAGAGAATTATGCTATTGATTGATATGAAAGGTGCTATATCACTAAATTTGATTTAATTTGATATGATAGGGCAGGCTAAGCGGAGCGCGGCTCTGGCGGTCGCTGAGGCAAAAACGACTTCTGGATGGCTTCGAGGCGATTGTGGTCCACCATTCGGCAACTCAGGAGGGGGAAACAGTGCACCATCAACATGGTATACAGTGGAAATGGTGGGCCGTTGACCTCGACTTGGGACGTTTTTGGTTGGTGGAAAGAATACTTTAAAGACCTCTTCATTCTGTCAACGCGTCTTCTGATGAGGAAGCACAGTTTGGGGACTCGGGTGGACTCTTGTGTCACCGGGGCTGAGGCAGTTAAAAAGCTCCTCGGTGGCCGGGCCCCAGGGGTAGATGAGATCCGCCAGGAGTTTCTTAAGGCTCTGGATGCTTTGGGGCTGTCTTGGCTGACATGCCTCTGCAGCATCGCGTGGACATCGGGGGCAGTACTTCTGGACTGGCAGACTGGGGTGGTGGTCCCCCTCTTCAAAAAAGGGGATTAGATAAGATGTGTTCCAACTTCAGAGGGATCACACTCCTCAGCCTCCCTGGTAAAGTCTATTAGGGGGTCCTGGAAAGGAGGGTCCATTAGATAGTCGAACCTTGGATTGAGGAGGAGCAGTGTGGTTTTCGTCCTGGTCGTGGAACAGTGGACCAGCTCTACACCCTCTTCAGGGTCCTGGAGGGGGCATGGGAGGTCACCCAACCAGTCTACATGTGCTTTGTGGAGCTGGAGAAGGCCGGTGCCAGAGCTTGGTCCGCATTTCCGGCTGTAGGTCGAATCCATTTCCGGTGAGGGTTGGACTCTGCCAAGGCTGCCCTTTGTCACCGATCCTGTTCATAACCTTTATGGACAGGATTTCTAGGCGCAGCCGAGGTGTTGAGGGGATCCAGTTTGGTGACCTCAGGATCAGGTCTCTGCTGTTCGCAGGTGATGTGGTTCTGTTGACATCATCGGGCCGTGATCTCCAACTCTTCCTGGAGCAATTTGCAGCGGAGTGTGAAGCGGCCAGGATAAAAAACAGCACCTCCAAATCCAAGACCATGGTCCTCGCCCGGAAAAGGGTGGAGTGTCCACCTGGGAGGAGGTGAACAGGTGGAGGAGTTTAAGTATCTCTGGGTCTTGTTCACGAGTGAGGGAAAATGGAGCGGGAGATCGACAAGCGGATCGGTACAGCGTCTGCAGTGATGCGGACTCTGCATCGATCCGTCATGGTGAAGAAGGAGTTGAGCCAGAATGTAAAGCTCTCCATTTCCCGGTAGATCTACATTCCTACCCTCACCAATGGTCATGAGCTGTTGGTCATGACCGAAAGAATGAGTTTCCTCCACAGGGTGGCCGGGCTCTCCCTTAGAGCCTCCTGGACGCCTCCCTGGTGAGGTGTTCCATGCACGTCCCAAATAAAAATCTTAAAATGGGTTTGTAAGTGGGCTGGAAGCCAGAGAAGGGAGTTACGTGCACGAGTTTGCTTGTTTACTCTGACTGCTACGTCAGAGGGTTTTTATCCCACAGCAATGAGACAGACATGTTTGTAACCTGCAGCCTCTCTGCTTTCATATCACTCATTGTTTGTGTGGAGAAATTAGTAGAAGTTAAAGTGGACAGTGCTGTTCTCATGTTTTTCTTTCATTACTGTGTAATTGTTGGGGTTTGAACTGTGTTTGGTTTGGATGCCGATGCTTGGTTTGAGTCTTTTAGCCGCGTTTCTCCTAATATTCTGGAATGTGATAGACTGCTGCTTCCTAGAGTGTACAAAGATATGTACTGCATGCAATTCATGTTTTAATTTCTGGAAAAATATAAGATATCAGGGGATATTTTGGTCCATTTCATCCACATTGTCTTTCTTCTAGGGGTGTGACAAAAACTGATGCACTGAAATACCGTGATATTTTATGTTGCGCTTTCATATTGATATTAAATAATGTGGTATTGATATTTTACTACGGAAATCTCATGAGATATCATCAGTGTTTTACAAAATCTCAATATTTCGTAATTGAATGATAAAATCTTGCAAGATTTTGTTGCAATGGTCTAGCATGTTGAAAAGTCCCTGCTTTACACAGATATTTGCAGTTTCAGGTTAAACTTTACACCCAATAGAAAGAACAAGTTGAAATGACTGAAATGTTTATTTACCCATGTACTAATATGCATTTTCATGTATTCATACTACTTTGTTTTACTGTTTTACCAATTTCACACGAATGTGTGTATATTTATACTATTCCAGCTCAGCTGTGGCAATATTGTTTTCAAAAGCACTTTATTTTTATTTTATTTGCACATCTATTCAGTTGGGTTTTCCCAAAGTGAGAAATGATTGTGTTCATGGGGACAGCAAATGGTTTTATTATGAGATCCAAGTGGCAAAGAAACCTGTCCAAGTTTAATAAATGGGACATGGAGAAATTGAATTTAATAGATTTTTACTTATTTTGTTGTTTCAGTCATCTGATGTATAGGTACAACTTTTATTTTAAGCTGCATTTTAAATTTCTCTAAAGGTCCTAAAATATTGCAACCTCACAATATTGCAATATTGTATCGTATCGTGACACATGCGTTGATACATATTGTGGTACGTATCGTGAAATCTTTGCAAATACCCACCCCTACTTTCTTCTGTAAGAAAGTCAATTTGCACATAATTCTTGATTCTGTTGTGGTCTATTTGGAAGCAGAATCTCCTGCCTGACTTTCAAACCTTCTCCCATCGCTCCTCCCTCCCAGGACAATACACAGTGATGATGGCCCACTTCTATCTAAAGAGGAAGATCGGATACTTTGTCATCCAGACGTACATGCCGTGTTTCATGACTGTGATCCTATCCCAGGTGTCATTTTGGCTTAACAGAGAGTCTGTTCCTGCACGGACTGTCTTTGGTGAGTGTTTCTGTTGCTGTCATGCGCATTCACGTCAGTGAGAATACTAACAGCTGCAGCTAGATGTCGGGAAGGTTCCCACCTTATGGCCTGTGTTTCTACCCAGGAGTGACCACGGTGCTGACCATGACCACCCTCAGCATCAGTGCCAGGAACTCGCTCCCCAAAGTGGCCTATGCGACAGCCATGGACTGGTTCATCGCTGTCTGCTACGCTTTTGTCTTCTCTGCCCTTATCGAGTTTGCCACGGTGAACTACTTCACCAAGAGGAGCTGGGCCTGGGATGGCAAGAAGGCGCTAGAAGCACAGCATCCTAAGGTACCGTCTGTTTGCACTAATGCTGTTCTTTCATGGCATCTTAGCATCTTAGCAAAGCAAAAGGTCCCATTCTCTGAACTTTGCCCAATCTTCCAACTCAGAGAAACCAAAACACCCCTCTTAAAGACATATGCCACCCCTGGGTGAAATTGAGCCGCCCCCCCACAGTCCCCTGAGTTGAACAAGTGGGCAGAAGCGTTTTCTAGCCGACCCAGTGATTCTCTGAATCTGGCAGCACTGACTTTAGCTCACCTTAGCATAGTGGCTGTAATCTGCCATTTCCAACTAGCAACACTTGGCGAAACTGAACTAATTAACTTGATTTTTCTCCAATTACGTTTCGTGACCCGCACATTCTGATTGAGTACAAATGACAAGCCGATTTCACATCAAAGGACTGACTAGGCGGCATTCGATAGGGGAACTTTATGCTGCAGGCGAATCACAGGCAAATAGTAGCAAAGGCAGCATCCCCAACTATCCGCGATGCTTCGCCTGTGATTGGCCTGTACTTCCGTGGCATATAGTTCCCTATTGAATGCCAACTAGTCAGTCCTTTGATGTGAAGTCGGCTTGTCAATTGTACTCGATCAGAATGTGCGGGTCACTAAACATAATTGGAAAAAATCTTGAGTTAATTAGTTCACTTTCACCAAGTGGTGCTAATTAGAAACACCAGATTACAGCAACTATGCTAAGCTAAACTAAAGTCAGTCCTGCCAGATTTAGAGAATGACTGGGTCGGCTAGAAAATGCTTCTGCCCACTTGTCCAACTCAGGGGACTGCGAAAGGAGGCTCAATTTCACCCAGGGGTGGCATATGCCTTTAAACCCTCTCCTTTACATTGTTTATGACCCTGTCATAAACTGGCTCCTTTCAGGCAATTTTGTAATTTGTTGTGAAGGCAGGGTCACAGTTAGCATGATTTGTTTAATCCCGTTTCAACTCATCAGGTGTCAAAAGTCTAGCACAAACGGCCTCTGATTACACTTGCAAAGTTGGAAACACGCCACCAGGTCATGTCACCGCATTTGCGTAAGTGACGCAACTGGGTGACTGGGTGAACTAAACAAGAGTTTTGTACCAAGACCACCTCCGGAGGTGGGTCTGAGCACCGCGCCACGGCCATCGGTCACTCTGAAGTTTTGACATGAAGCACGTTACTGTTTGTACCCGGGACATACTCAACCGTGCCAAGTGTGACTGGCCCCTTAAACATTCAAGAACTGTTTTATATTCTTATAAAAGTAAGCTAATGTTAATCATGTGATGAACTTTTCTTTTGACATGAAACATGATATACTTTGATTATTAGAAATTAGATGTTTCTTCCCCAAATTTCCATCACATGCATTCCAGGATTTGCTGGGTAAAATGACTGGGTAAAATACTTTTTGAAGTATTTTGTATACAGTGGATAAAAGTACAATATATTCTACCATAGAAAACACTGTAAGTTACACGTTTAAAAAGAAACATTAACAATAGCAAAGATAACAAGATCATGATAGACTTTTTTAAATAATCCACTGCTTGATCTCGTCCCTCTGCAGAAACGAGACCCCATGGTGCTGTCGAAAAAGCCCAACAATGTTTGCTCAGCAGGCGTCAACTACACCCCCAACCTCACCAAGGACGTGTCCATCTCCACCATCTCCAACACCACGTCGGTGCAGCTGCGGGCCTCCGAGAGCAAAATGGTGGACCCCAAGAAGACCTACAACAGCGTCAGCAAGATCGACAAGATGTCGCGGATAGTGTTCCCCGTCCTCTTCGGCACCTTCAACCTCGTCTACTGGGCCACATACCTGAACAGAGAACCAGTGGTGAAAGGAGCTGACACTTCGGCATAATTCCTCTTTTTTCCCTCTTACTGTTTTTTTTTGTTACCGTTTTTGAAAGAGGCTGTTTTTGCCTGATTGGAGAGTGAGCAGACTGAAAGAAAGAGGAGTTGTACGCTTTTGAAAAGTAATGTAAAAACAAATATCTGCGCTTGAAGAACAAAAACTATACTCAGCTATCTAATTCAAGCACTTTGAATGGATGCCAGGCTGCAACAGAATCCCTTTCCCGTTTTTAAACGCCTAAAAAAAACTGCTTGATGATGAAGAAGCTGCTTCAGAGACTAACTGGGAAGCTTGCGCTTTTGCTTTCTTCCCCATCTATCTTGCTGCAGTTTGCATGATGTTCTCTTTAATGGGAAACCATGGACTCCTCTTTGTCTTGAATACCGACCATGTATATGTCAATCTTTTGCTTAGAGTAACGGGGGCACTCTTTATTTGCATCTGATTTTTAAAAATGGATTTGAAAAGGCATCAAATCCCACATCACATGGAGGAAAAATGTTGAGATTAATGCTGCAAGTGAATTATTATTTTAGTTTGATGTCTCTTGTGAAATTTTGCCCCCTTCATTTGCAGTTAATTATTGTTGTGTAGCTTTCATGATTCAAAGCCATTTGCTGAAGGCCTGGATTCCCAAAAACACTGGAAGACAAGAGTTTCACAGAAAAAAACAACTTGAGAGGCTACCTGAGGGAAGAAAAACTAGATTTGTCAGAATATTACTGAATGTTTAAACCACTAAATTAAAAAACTGCACATTTGGGACAATAGGAAGACTACAAAATTATCTTTTTGGCCCACTTGTGTAGGACGACTTCTGCGACTTAAGTGTTAGCATATATTTTAATGGGGCAACAGGGGTTTAATAGCAACCACCTTGCTAATTTGTCTATGCAAAACAGTAGCAAAGTACATACCCCAGAATCCAGTTTCACAAAGCAACTTTGACTGTTGCTCCAATTAATTCTTTACTGCAAAATAACTTGCCTTAAATTCTGGATTAGCATCTTTTTCCAAACTCAAAGATCCTGACCAACTGTGTTTTACTGCTCCGTCTAAGTCAACAGTCAAATCCACACAGTATGAAACTGGTCTCTGGTGGGCAGGCTAAAGAAATAAAAACAATTACAAAAACAATCAGTTGAAGCATCAGAATTACATTGTTTCTGCCTGTTAATACATTAAGAAACGTTTTAAGTTAGTCAGTGGAAAAACAACAAAAAAAATTTGACACCATGTAGTGCTAGCTCTAGCATGCTAGCAAAAAAATGTCTTGTTTGGTTTGAAAGCTGCCACTTGCCCTTCTGAGCAATTTACTCTTGAAATTGTAAATGATTTTATTCAAAGAAAAGCTTAACTGAAGAAAGGAAGGTTAAAGATATTTCTAGTTGTGCTAGCCAGCTAGCCACCCCATTAATTCACTTACTAACAGCTAAAAGAAACTACAGCTAACAGGCTAACAAAATCAGTGTTTCCCAGAGAGGTCATTTTTGCCAAACCTTATACGAACCATGTTTGTTTTAGCTTATTTGGTGGTTTATTCTCTGAAAAAATAGGTGACAAGAAAAAAAGTGTTATAAATAGTAAATAACTTAAATGGCAAATAATCCTAAACACCGCCGCCAATAATGGTGCGTTCCAGTTGTCTCGGTATTCCAAGCAGATGCGAGTTGGTGACATCATTACCAAGCATTTTGCGTTCCAGTCAAAATAACATATTTCTAGCTAGAAAAATAACACAGACGTTATAACACTATTACCATGACAACAACAGCTAATTTCAGTGTGTGTGTTTAATAAACGACACTTAATCACATGGCGTGACAATTCGGTGCTGTTTACACTTGGAAATTATGATCAGAAAATCTCTTATATAGAAGTTTAATAAACAACAATGGTACTGGACGCCACCATCTGTAAATCTACAATCTCGGCATCCTCTGCAAATTACGAGCTTCAATCACAGAAAAACGAGTTCATCATGTCACTTCCTCAGAAAATTACCTCGGAAAAACGAGTTCCAGGACAACTGGAACGCACGACAAGAGCCCCAATTTAGTACCTATCTTAACAAACTGAAAAAGTGTCATTGAACAAAAAAAAAAAAAGGTAAAAAGGCTCTCTAGTTAGCACTTATGCTAGCCAGCTAGCAACCTCATTAGCTTTCTTGCTAAGAGGCTAACAAAATCAGTGTTTCCACGAGAGCTGAAGCTTGTGCCTCACAGTGCGTTCAGACCAAGGAGTAAAATGTGCAGGAGAAAAGTGAACAGGTAACCTTAAAAATTATAGTTCACTCTTCGTCCAGAAGAGGCCAACAGCGCAAATCCCCATAGACTCCAGATTTGGAAAATCTGAACTTTTACAGCTTGACGCAGGGTATCAACTAATTAGAGACACATTTTCTGACAGGATGGGAAACACCAAGAAGAAACTGGGGAATCTCTTCACTTTACGAAGACAATGGAGGTCCCGGGTTTCTGAACGGCGGTTTGATGACCTGCTGTCCTGATGCAGGACAGCAGGTCATCAAACCAGGCCCGGATCAGATGAAAGTAGCACTGAAAGCGCCCATCGTCAGAGCGCAGCTCCTGGAGTAAATGGTGAAACTCCCCAAAGTCAGAACACCTCTGAACAATCGGGTGAATCCAGACATGGCGCAGAGACGCCCGACAACGTCGTTCTCTAGCCTTGTGGAGAAAATAAAGCTTAACAACCGGGTCCAGCACTTTGCTCTGACAAACTCGGGCATCTAAAGAGAGGATGTCAAGCATCAGGACCAGCGTCCAAAGTTTTTGACACCAAAATCACCTTTGGTCTGGTTGCACTGTAACCTCATACAAACCATGTTACTCTCAGCTTATTTGGTGGTTTATTCTCTGACAAAGGCAGTCATAAGTAGACAGTGTCATAAATCGTACATAACTTTTAAACGGCATGGGAAAATTTGATCTGTGTTGTTTCCAAATCCCCCCGCTCTTACACACACACAAACACACATTGTTTTCACAGGTTATCTAAACCCCAAGTGTGAACCCACTCTCACTGGAACACATTGATTTTTCTAAGAACCCTCCATGTCATGAATGCTGGTGAGACGGAGCTTGAAACAGCATAATTTTTGAGAAAATAGGCCAAATGTCACAAGGGAGTCATGTAAATAGTCTTCATTTTTAACCTAATTCTTTTCTTTGATGGGAAAAAAAAGATGATTTCGTTAGTAAAAAAGATGAAAAAATGCCAAAGTCCAACGTTGACTTTCAATTTATTAAACTTTTTTTTTTCATGGATGTGTTTTTCTTAAAGTTTGTGCACCTGTGTAAATTATTTTGTTCTTGTTGCTTGTAGAACAATAAGAGCTTACTTTTGAGCATACTTGATCGTTGAGCTGAAGCTGATTTTTAGTTTTATTTCTACTCTAAGTTGGCTAAACTAGGAGCAGTGAACACATGCCGAGACATTATGTCTTTGGATCGCAGCTGCACAGCGTGGAGGACTTGTTGGTCTATGGTGAGACATACTCAGGAACAAAAGGACTCATGTTCTCAGCAGAAGAGTTGCCTCTCAGTCAAGGTTTCTTTAATCTCATGGATGTTGAACACTGCAGTTCCCTCTCATCTGCTGCTAGGAGCTTTGTCCTGGATAACTTGGATTGGTGGATCAGCTGGATCAAAAACTACTGGATCTGCTTTGGTTTGCAAAGTAAACTGGACCTAAAAGTAAATAAGATATCTCTTATGCTGCATTGTTTTTGTGTCGGACTGTCTGATATTTAAGCTGCAACTTTTGCAGCTATCCGTCAGCTGAGGCAACCTTTTGGTGATTGTAAGCACTCAGCAGCAGAGTTACAAGGAGTAAAATGAAATGTTTTCATCTAAGGCTACATCCACACGGATACACAGCTGAGTTCCTCAAAAAAAAAGAAAAGAAACGTGTGCATCCACAAAAACATACAACAAACAAACAAACCGAAAAACATTGTCGTACATATGCCAGGGCGGAAGGGGCGCGGAAAGGGCCAATGAAGGGGAACAAAAAAGAAGAGGGGATAAGGGGGGGGAAAGGAGGGGGGGGTGGGGGGGGGGGTAGGGACGTTACTCGAAAACACGCCCACCAGGCCAATGAGAGCCGTTGTCGCCCTACCCCGACCCTTCCCTAAACCTAACCAGACACGCCCACAATGCGACATGCCCACAATGCGACACGCCCACACTACGACACGCCCACTGGGTTGCAAGCCGCAGATAGATACACTTGCCAAAAACAGAGAATAAGACATGGAGAATGCGTGTCAACTCGTACAATAGAAACAAACATACAAAGGACAAAGTGGTGAAAATTTGAGATGAAAACGAAACATTTACGACAAGAAAATTTAGCTGTCAAAAGTCTTATCGGAATAAAAATGCCTCGTAAACATATTAAACGGAAAATTCTGGCTTTCTCACACCGATTTGGATAACATTTTTATTCTTTTTAAAGGATAACTTTCTTTTTCAACCTGGACGTTATTTCTAGGAGTATATATATGCATTTACTCACCGGTAAAGTTTCTGCATCACTTTGACTCCTTGGGAAGATATTATATTGAGTCACCCTTTGGTGCACATCCAGTACAATGACGCAGACGGGACAGCCACTACAGTATATCAGACATTATCTGCAGCAAAAACTCCTTGATTTCATAAATGCTTTAAGTAGAATGAATGAAGGAATGAGTACTATTGTTTTGTCCTGTGACTTCAGAGTTTTGCAAATTGTGTTTAAGTTGCTGTGCTACAGAAGCGCGCACACACGGCCCTGAAAAGTGTGTAGAACACCCTGATAACTAACGGAAAGCTAAATCTGAACTCACAGGACAGTAGTACTTAGTATCGGCAATAATCAAGGAGTTTTGCTGCAGATAATGTCTTATATAGTGACTGCCCCTCCTCCGCCATTATTACTGGATGTACACCGAAGGGTGACTCATATAACATCTTCTGAAGGACTCAAAGTGATGCAGAAATTTTACTGGTGAGTAAATGCACGTACAAACTCCTAGAAATAAGGTCCAGGTTGAAAAAAAAGAAAGTTATCCTTTAAAACTGATTGACGTTAAAGCTGTCTGGTTTGTTAAAACAGTCCTCCAAAAGTCACTCCAAAGTTCTTCTTATTAGAAGCAGGCACATTTTCCAGTTTATCGTTGTTGTTTTGACCTCAGCTTCTTCAAAAATGCGCTGTTTGCTTTGTTTTTCTCTGACCCAAACGATAATCTACCACACTTCCTTCTACTACTTCTGCTTTATTGCAGTCGACAGACGTCACTTCCATCAGGTATGCTGGATAGTCCGATAGTCCGTTTGCAAGTGAACCAAGTTCCCCGGCTTTCAGGTGGACCAGAGTCCGCTTCTTTGGTGCACCAGAGCTGCACCGGTTGGCGTTCAGACTGCGCCAAACAAAGCAGACTATCCATGGAATTGGACCACAGTCCGTTTGAAGCGGACCAAACAGCCAGAGTGTGAACGCACCCCTATGGAATCGGGATGAGCCTAAAGATTCCCAACCCTAGATGTAGTAGCTGTTGGCAGGTTTGTGCACGCAGGTTAAGAGGTGGGAGTATGGTCATTGGTTCGGGAGAGACGCATATGGGTGTAAAGATGGAAACAAAGCTGTGGTGTTTTCCAAATGTTCCAGTTCAGGCCCTGTTTCATCCGTCCAAACCCTTGTTTCTCACGGATGAAACATCCAAATGATACACAACTGTAACTCGTCTCCGTGTGGACATAGCCTACAGTAACTGTCCATGGTTGACATGGCAACCAGGTGCAGGTTAACAGACCAGACATAATTCTGTATCCATGCATGCACATCACTCTTCGACTCTGCTGCATGTGCACGCCATTCAGCCCTTCAACAAATTTGAGATCATTTGTTGAATTAAATTGTTCCAGCATCACTTAATTTCATGAAATGAACGTTTAATGGACACTTTGGTTCCTACTCATGTAAGTGTATGTAGCTCTCATCTTTTTCTGCGGGCAGCAGATCAGGCTGACGTATCTCCCAAATTTTACCATTATTTTCTTTTCAATTGAAGCCCTCAATAAGCATGAATTCATGACATCGGATAATCTTGGTTATGTGCTCGACTGACTTGTGAAAAACACACAAAGCAGCGTCCTGAAAGCTGAGAGTCCATCCAAAAAAAAAAAGCTGTCATTTCCCTGCAGGTCAGAGAAGCTACATCTTCCTCAGCATCATGATCATCCAGCATCAACCCATCCATCCATTCATCCATCCAGAAATCCTGCTATTGCCAGCCAAGATACGACTGCCCACCCACCCCCCCGCCTTTCTTCAGCCACTGTGACAGACTCATCGGCCATACATCTGTTAGAAAAGGGATTTAGTTCCGCTTAAGTTGCTTTCACCCAGTCAGGGGGTCCCGACTGGCCCAGCCCAGTGCCAAACACTTGTTTTTCTCATTGTGGTGTCTGGACAGCTGTAGCTGGCGTGGGCTACGGACAAATTTAGGATTGATTATGTGTTTTGGTTTTTTTTTCCAAAGCTGGGTCACGACCAGTGCAGCAGACTTAAGTTTAAGAGTCTGAGCTGGAGAATGTAACGCACATCCAGCGACATACTGTACTGACATTCAAGTGCATGAAAAATTCTCTTTCATTTTTTCCAGCAATGAAAAGTTGATTTTGTTTTTCGTTTGAAAAAAACATTAAATGAAACTTTTGCTTAATTCTTTTTGCAAAATTACAGCAAAGCAACTGTAGCTGGTTCTGTGCCACTCATTCCTTGTTTTATGTACTGTACTTGTATTCTGTATTATACTTAAACTGATCAAATAAAATGGATCAACAAAGATGCTTTATAATACACTGCTTATATTATGACACTACTGTATGTCCAATGTGGCTTCATTATATTACTATTAAAGCTTCTCATATGAGAAGGAACTCCAATTATTACGTATTACTTGTTTGGTTTTTTTACTATTTTTTTCCCTGCATCTCTCATTACCGTTTCGAACATAATTACTTCGACTTTAAAAGTACACAAACTACAGTATTATCATTAATAAAACTGGAAAATGTTTCATTTTCAAACATTTCTACCAATAATTTCTGAAAAATGACTTAACAACTTATAGTATTTTCTGTGTATTTTATACACAAAGTACAGAGTGAATGTTTGGCCGATGATACTTCATATTTACAAAAGTAAAAACTGTATTTGTTATACTTTAATACCGGCTCTGACAGTAAGTCTGACAGTCCAGTTCAGTACTGGGAAAGAACCATATCAATACCAAATTTGGCCTAAAATTTGGCCAATTTTTGGCCAAACTGGGTACATTTACCTCATATTTTGTCCTCTAACATAAAAATGATATATTTTTTACTCCATTACTCATAATTGGGAACTTTGGCAGTGCTTCTGACCTCTCTCTAGATTAACCAGAGAGCAGTGGGCCGCCAATTACAGCACCCTGGCAGCAATCGGTGGGGGTTAAGGACATTGCTCAAGGGCCCAAAGTGGTTCACATGTGCGGGGACTTGAATCCCATTTTTCCAGACCAAAACCATGATTGTTTAATTCTCTTGCAGCGTTTTTAGTTTAATTGTCTGACACTTTAATGGTATAGTGTACAGTGAAATGAACGCCATAGGCCATAAAAAGGGGACATGTACTACATATTTTGTAAGGGATCAGTGCAGGTCAACGATTGAAAGTAATTCTGTGATAAACTGGTAAAACTCAAATCCAAGCTACTAATTTTTAAGTTAAAAGTTTCCCAATTAATATCACTCAACTACTCAAATTTATCTCATAACACCATTAGATTGCATAATTAGAGTGTTAGACACAGTGAGTCATATGTACTGTATGTTACTCACTGGTTATTTATCCGGTGCACTTTGCTGGTAACCTTCAGAATTGCCTTAATTACTGGTGTCAACAAAGAGTTGGAAACCTTCCTCTTAGATTTTGCTCCATATTAACATGACAGCATCACACAGTTGCTGCATCCACGATGAGAATCTCCCGTTCACATCCCAAAGCTGCTCTGTTGGACTGAGATCTGGTGACTGCGGAGAACATCGGAGTCCAGTGAACTCGTGGTAATGACGTCGAAGATGATGTGAGGTTTGTGACATGCTGGACGTAGCATCTGAAGATGCTCCACTGTGGTCATAAAGGGATGGTCAGCAGCGATACTAAACCATACCACGCTGATACTCGGGAGCATCCCATTACGCCAGCAGCAACCTAAGCAGCTGATAGGAAGCAGGGATGATCCGTACTTTCATGCTGGTTCTTCTTACCTTTTCTTTTTGTAAGACAAGTCCTCAGTCAGTCTTAAATTTTCTTGGATTTTTAGGTTTTGGGAGAGGATGTTTTTGTCCTCTAAAGACTTATTGTCAATTACTGCAATATATATTGAGGAACTGAAATTCCGTGACTCGCAGTTTTTCTGACAACACAAGTCACCACTGAATAATGAAGAAAAAGAGAAAAAAGCAAGTCTTGATATTAGAAAACATAAACCTAATAGTAGATAGACAGACTGACAGACAGATAGAGTAGTCCTCAAAATTATCCAAAATTTTCCAACTTTATGGGCTATAAGTTATCACTGCAAGTCATTATGATATCGAACTTATCAGAATGATGTAATAATCCCCTGTTATCGGTCTGATAATTATCGTACATTTATACAGTTTTATATGTTTTATTTAATTATTATTTTCAACCACATTTCATAAGCAATATCTTATTTCACTAAATTATAATTTTGTAAATTTTTATTTGTTAGTTTCTTGTTATTTGAATTATTATTGTGAACTTCTTTCTTTTACTGGAGAGTATGAATAATTTTGAGGATGACTGTATATACTGTATACACACACAGATATCAAAAATACAAATGCCTGAGACAGTAAGTGCATTACAAAATTAGAAAATTGTACAAAATAAGCAAGACGCAAGACTTTATGACTATGACTTCCTTCTGACAGTCCTTAGGAGGGTGGAGGGGGGGCTGGGCCTTTAGAAAGGCTTTACTTCTGAGACTTAATAAGGATTTTTAATTCTAAATCTCACGATGCAAAAACCACCAACAATGCAAAAATATCAAAAATGTTACAAAACGTATCTTCAAAAGAAGTTAAGTTAGTTTCAGTCATGAAGAAAAAGTTGTTTTTTTTTTAGAGGAATTATTTCTTTGGAAGAAAGCAAACAATTACCACACGATTTCTACTTTAGGAACGATGAGATAAATCAAACTGAAGACACCGAAAATAACAACAGCTGCATCTTTTTCTTTTAAGATTAGACGTCAGTTCAATCAGTCCTGCAGGTCACTGAGTGTTAATCCTCTGGCAGCAGCATGACTGAAGAATCTCTCCTGTGTTTGGCATCTTCCCGCCAGCAGAGGGCAGCAGAGTCTGTCCGCTGTCACGCGCTGCTGCTGCTGCTGAGTGCAGGAGAAACCGGGCAGGTCTGGAGGCTGAGCGGGGCTGCACCCACTGAGACGCGCGCCTGTTTAGAAATGACTTATTTTGAGTGCTTGCTGCGACTCTGTGGCGCTTAAACGGCTGTTTTAAAGCCGAAATCTGACTTCATGTTGAGCTTATCACCAAACAAACTGCAAACATCAAGACAGATAATCACAGAAATGCTCCCCGAATGGAAATTAGTTTAGATTTCATATCCTGCTTTCAAAATCCGGCTGATTGTGAAGTTAAAATAACTTTAACTTCTTTTTCCAGCATATTATCAATATTTTTTTAATAAAAGATGCAGATTTTGAGGATTAATAATTAAAAAAAATGCATGTAGAGATATTTACCCCCAGAAATGAGGGTGTGTGCGCATCCAGCGGAATAATGGCAGGTTTGATCCAGGTAGCGTGCACGGTGCATGAGTCACGCTGATCTGAGGGTTCACCACCTTCACCAGCAGCAGACAGCGTCACCAAACCAATCTGTTGCCCACACAGGAGGAGGGGGGAGGAAGGGGGGGCGCCGCTGGATCCCGTCGATTCCCACTCCCCCTCCCCTTCCGCACACACACACCCCCTTCTTCCCACCCCATCTGCTCGGACTCATCACCCTGATTGATCGTCGGGTGCCTTCCCGGAGGAAGCCCTCCTGCGAGGAGCGAGGAGGACCAAACAGGAGGGGAGAGAGTGGGGGGGTCGGTGGGAGAGAGACCGCTGCTTTGTGGCCGCACATGACGCGCAGGAGAAAGTGCGTGGGCGGATGAGGAAGTTCAGATCTGGGGATTGATGGGTACACACCTTCTGTACTGGTACTTGATCGCAGCGGCGGCAGCAGCTCACGCGGGGGTCTCCGTGCACCAGTTCCTGTCATCAGAGGGGTGATCCGCGCGTGGGAAAATGACAATCAAGTTTGTGGTCATCCTCTTCACACTTCTGCTCGCTCACGGTGCTCGGTGAGTCCGATTATTACCTTTTAATCTCTTCATTTAGGCGATCAACACCTGAGATGCGCTTCTTTGAAGTTAAAAAGTTGAGCGCATCGTTTGAATTTCGCATTTTATATGAAACAGAATATTTTTTTTCTTTTCTTTTTTTTTTTCCTAAGGGTTTTCCCCACAAACACACTCCTATAGGAGAAAAACAATCCCAGCTGCAGCCAAACCCACAGTCTGCGCTCTGACAGGCAAACATCAGCATGTTTTACAGCTGCGACAAAGTTTTTTATGACAAAAATAAAACCAGTCTTGCATGTCAGCGTGATAAACGCCCCCTTTGTTATTCTTTTCTTCCACCATAATTGATTTTTCCCCATTTCAGGTCTGATCTACTGGAATATGGCGACGACGATGAAGATCTCCATGATACCACTGTCAATCAAATGCTGGTCCCCAGGTCGCACCAGGAGGATGCCACATTGATACTGAACAATTTACTGAAGGAATATGACAAGACGCTGCGGCCAGACATCGGAGGTGAGCTCAGGGGGTTTGGGGGGGGGGGAAACTGGGGGAAACTTTGGTGGATGTGAGAGTCGATGGAGCTGTCCACGGTGCTGATGGTTGCTGCTGGAGCTGGCCGTGGTGCTGAAAGTCTTAGCCTTTAACCCTTTTCAGACTTTTAGCAAAGATCTTTTATCTGTTCAAACTGCGCTAAATTTATGGATTTTCACTGGAAAAAACCCCTAAAACCCAGAAAGTTTGATCTCTGCTTCAGCATCTAGATCTTCATCAATAATGTGCCGTTAAACCTCTGAGATATTTGCTATTTTTAAATCACTTGTGTTTTTTTTATTTGCTTATAGAAGCCCAACAGTCTACATCCAGGTAATATTTTTCAGGACACCTTCAGTTGTCTGATTCTGAGATTAAAATGATGTAAAATATATGTATAAATTACTATACACAATATGGCCAAAAGTATTGTCTCACCTGCCTTGACACATGAGCTTCAGTAACGTCCCATTCCTGATCCAGAGGGTTCAGTATGACGTTGGTCCACCTTTGCAGCTAGAACAGCTTCAGTTCTTCTGGGAAGGCTGTCCACAAGGTTTAGGAGTGTTTCTGGGAATCTTTGACCATCTTCCAGAAGCGCATTTGTGAGGTCACACTGATGTTGGACCAGAAGGCCTGGCTCTCAGTCTCCGCTCTGATTCATCCTAAAGGTGTTCTATGGGGTTCAGGTCAGGACTCTGTGCAGGCCAGTCCAGTTCCTCCACACCAGACTCTGCATCCAGGTCTTTATGGACCTGCTTTGTGGTGCACAGTCATGATGGAAGAGGAAGGGGCCAGCTCCAAACTGGTCCCACAAAGTTGGGAGCGTGGAATTGTCCAAAATGTCTTGTCATGCTGAAGCATTCAGAGTTTCTTTCACTGGAACTAAGGAGCCAAGCCCAGCTCCTGAAAAACAACCCCACACCATAATCCCCCCTCCACCAAACTTTACATTTGGCACAATGCAGTCAGACAAGTACCGTTGTCCTGGCAACCACCAAACCCAGACTCCTCCATCATGCTGGAGAAGCGTGATTGGCCCCTCCAGAGAACGCCTCCACTGCTCTAGAGTCCAGTGGCGGCTGCTTTCCACCACTGCATCCACGCTTTGCATTGCACTTGGTCATGTATGGATGAATGCAGCTGATCGCCATGGAAACCCATTCCATGAAGCTCTCTGTGCACTCTTCTTGAGCTGATCTGAAGGCCTCATGAACTTTGACTCTGCAGAAAGTTGGTGACCTCTTCGCACTCTGCACTTCAGCATCCGCTGATCCGCTCTATCAGTTTACGTGGACGACCACTTCATGGCTGATTTTCTGTCGTTCCTAAACACTTCCATTTTCTTATAAAACAGCTGACAGTTGACTGTGGAATATTTAGGAGCGAGGAAATTTCACCACTGGATTGTTGCACAGGTGGCATCCTATCACAGTTCCACGCTGGAATTCACTGAGATCCTGAGAGCGACACATTCTTTCACACGTTTGTAGAAACAGTCTGCATGCTTAGCTGCTTCATTTATACACCTGTGGACATGAAAGTAATGGAACAGCTGATTCCATCATTTGGATGGGTGAGCAAATACCTTTGACAATATAGTGTAGCACCATAAAGGATTTTATTACAATACTGTAGATACCACACAGATCAACAGTGAAGCCTTCTCTCATCTGCATATCATCTCTCCATCCTGGCTTTCAGGCTTTGAAACAAACAATTTATTTCCATGTTTCCACTTTTTCCTCGTCTCCAGTTATTTCTGCTACTATTTACCTTCTATCCTCACAAAACCAACTCCACCTCAGCTGCATCACAAAGCTCTTCTCTCTTTATTTCAGCCATAGAGGATCATTATTTCCTTCTTTTCAAACACACATAAAACTTTCTGCTCACTTGTTGATCTTTGGCTGCTCCTGATTGGACGTTACTGTCAATTTAAGCTCTCTGATTGGTGGAAAGTTTGACAGGAAGTGTCTTCATCATCATTTCCAGGTCTAAATAGAGGTCTCTTAGCAACATAGTAGTGATAGTGATGTTTTTATGATGACAATGGGATAAATAATGGTGCAATCATGGATCATTGTGGATTTACCAGATAGTCTCTGAATAAACATGATATTTAGTGGCTGGATTGTAAACTTCCAATGGGATATAAATGTCTTGAAAGCTTCCGTAGATCACTTAAAAGGTAAACTATCACAATTTACAGTACAGAGTTGCACACTCCTGTTTTTGAGACATTGTTGACACTATAAGCAACAGTATTTAGGATCCCTGGCAACTTTTATTGGTTAACTGAGGCCGGCTCTTCATCCTACCACTGATTAACCAGTTATCTACCCACCACGTTATATGAAACCTGTGAAAAAGAACTTTAAGACTTCATTTCCGAGGAAAAGTCCTCAATTCCAGGTATGACTATAAATCACTGGTGCCAAGTTTGACAAATATGAAAAATGACGGAGGATATTAGCTGCTATCTTTTAGAAAAGTAACTGGATTTCCTGATTGTTCACATGCTGTTGCATTTTTTAAACCTTTAAATATAAATAATGTACAAGGTGGGAGGATAACTTCTATCTTTTCTATTTCATACATCTGACTTCAGTTTTTCCAGGTTGTTTCCTTTTGTTTTCTATAATGATGGTTCATTGCATGCAAACATCTTGATAATGTACTTTTTTTTGCACTTAAACAAGGTTATTTGTGGATTATGTGGCTCCTGGAGTAAAATGACTTTGACTGTTGTGAATCCTAAAAGATAGCAGCAAATCCTCACAGAAGACAGACCAACATCAGAGGAACTAAACCCAGAACAGGTCCAGATTAATATTCTGCTAATTAGCTGCTTGACTGAGCATCTTATGTAAGCAGTGAGGGTTGGAATAATTTGTTCAGCCATCGACAGAAACAACACAATGTCCCCTTACACTGAAACTCCAAAACTGGAGTCTAATCTTCCTTAAAGAATTTGAATTCTTTGTGTAGGTGTCCCTGGATGGTTGGAGTGGTAGCTGTCAATAGTTTCTCTGTGGGGTAAACTTTGATGGCCATTTTACCCTTAAGTTGATATACGGACATTTCCAGCCATTTATATCCCATCCTAGAGGTTTACAACCTTGTGTTTATTCAGAGACTGTCTGGCAAATGTACAATGATCCATGATAACACCATTATTTTTCCTATTTTCATCACAAAAACATCACTATCACTACTATGTTGCTAAGAGACCTCTATTTAGACCTGGACGTGATGATGAAGACACTTCCTGTCAAACTGTTAGGCACTGTACACGTTGCTAGTACTGGGTTGGACCCTTTTGCCTTCAGAACTGCCTTAATCCTTTATGGCATAGATTCAACAAGGTTCTGGAAACATTCCTCAGAGATTTTGCTCCATACTGACATGACATCATCACGCAGTTGCTGCAGATTTGTCGGCTGCACATCCGTGATGAGAACCTCCGGTTTTACCACTTCCCAAAGCTGCTATATTGGATTGAGATCTGGTGACTGTGGGGAACATTTGAGAACAATGAACTCATTGTCATGTTCAGAGAAACAGTCTGAGATCCCGTTTTTTATGACATGGCGGGTTATCCTGCTGGAAGCAGCATCAGAGGATGCTACACTGTGGCCATAAAGGGATGGACATGGTCAGCAACAATACTCAGGTAGGCTGTGGTGGTTAAACCGCCACGTTGGTACTAAAAGGCCCAAAGTGTGCCAAGAAAATCTCTCCCACACCATTACACCACCACCACCAAGCTGAACCGTTGATACAAGGCAGGATGGACCCATGCTTTCATGTTGTTGACACCAAATTCTGAGCCTAGCATCCGAATTTGGTAGCAGAAATGGAGACTCATCAGACAAGGCAACGTTTCTCCATCTTCTATTGTCCAATGTTGGTGAGTCTGTGTGAATTGTAGCCTCAGTTTCCTGTTCTTAGCTGACAGGAGCGGCACCCGGTGTGGTCTTCTGCTGCTGTAGCCCATCTGCTGTAGCCCATTCACAGATGCTCTTCTGCATACCTTGATTGTTAACAAGTGGTTATTTGAGTAACAGTGGCCTTTCTATCAGCTGGAACCAGTCTCATTCTCCTCTGACCTCTGGCATCAACAAGGCATTTGCGCCCACAGAACTGCTGCTCACTGGATATTTTCTCTTTTTGGGACCATTCTCTGTAAACCCTAGAGATGGTTGTGCAGGAAAATCCCTGTAGATCAGCAGTTTCTGAAATACTCAGACCAACAAGCATGCCACATTCAAAGTCACGTAAACCACCTTTCTTCCTCATTCTGATGCTGGTTTGAAGTGCAGCACATCGTCTTGACCATCTCTACATGCCTAAATGCATTGAGTTGCTGCCATGTGATTGGCTGATTAGAAATTTGCGTTAACGAGCAGTTGGACAGGTGTACCTAATAAAGTGGCTGGTGAGTGTATATACACATGTTTATACAGTGTGTATATATACTGTATATTGTTTATAATGTATTTAAAGAGTTTTAGGGGTTAAATGGTTGAAATAACAATTAATAATACTTAAATGGTATAAAACCTGAAACAGTAAAAGGAAAACATTCTTATTTTCAGTGGTAAAGATCATTTCAGCAGGTTTACCTCCACAATCTTTTAATAAAATTCATCATTACCACTGAAAACGTTTCCCTACCAACCAGCTAAGGGGTTAAAGAAGCTATTATGTAACACATGTAACGGATGGGTGCAGCATCTTCGTCTTCTAAAACTGAAATCAGCATTTTGGCCTCTGCCTTTTGGATTTTTGAGCCCATACACTCTGAATTAGCGGGAGTATGAGCACCGGTGGGTGTGTGTGGCTCAGGCAGCAGAAACAGGTGCCAGCTAATTACACTGTGTGTGATTCAGTCACGGTTAAACCAGTATCGGCAGCACAATTCGCTCTGTTTACTTCCTCCTCGGGCGGAGATGCTCCTGCGACTGTTTCAGCATCACAACTGGTCAAGTTTCCTTTCACCGATTGAGAAAATAAGAATTTCCTTAACTAAAATATCATAAAAAAAACTATCAGATCTGGAAGCTGACCAGTTTCATTTAATGCTGTTAACCACAGGGGGGCATCTTCATTTTTTTTTTACCTTTTAAATGAATGGGATAAGCTGAAAATGACATCATACTGACTTGCATTTGGGAACCCTCCTAAAAGCTGAAAGATGTTTGTTCTGGGTGCAGGGTGGAAGCTTTAGCTCACATCTGATTGCACCCACATCTCTGCTGCTATGCTTATGGTGCAATCATTGCATTTCTTGGAGGGTTAAATTCCTCTAAGAGACCTCTAATCAAATGCTGGTTTGATACCTGGAGTGTTCTCGCTGGTGGGCTGCAGCCTTGTGATGTGCACACGTCCTCGTTTTTGCTGCTGCTGCTTCATCTTTGGAAAAATAAAGACTTTTGTCTTTGCAGCTGCCTCATGAGATGATTATTTCGGGTTTTGGTGGCCTTCCCCTAAACGTGAAGGCTGACATTTACTCTCATCTCTGCTGCAATCCTATTTTTATCTTCCTTATATTCCAGTTTGACCCAACACAACAACATTTCTCCTGTTTTTCTTTTAGCCTCATTATTTCCTATTTGCAATCAGCGGTAGTATCTAATATGTGGAAACCATTTGGGAGCTGCTTAAGCAAAGGCTTTGTGGTTGCTTGCTGTGATGATGTTGCAGTTGGATAAACAAGCGCTGTGTATAAAAACCTTTCTCCTCAAAATATCCTGTTTTTCTGTAAGAAGAACAAAAGAAATTGAGAACCCACAGATCCTACATTTAAATGAGTAAATATCCCCAGAATGTACTTACAGTATCAAAAACATATAAATGATCTGGGTCAGCATGATGCATTTGGGTGAGTGTTAGTTAATTCCCACGTTTCGGTCCAGATTTGGAAATATAAGCATATCAACAAGGATCGGATGGGATTTTTATCGGCCTGTATTGGCCTAAAAACTAAATATTTGACAATGGCCACCCCACCGATATCTAACCGATATTTAACCGATCAGCCCGCTGTTTCTAAAGTCTTAAAGAAAACCTTCTTCTTCTTCAAAAACTTCTTTTTTACAGACTTTAAAACTTCTGAAGACTAGGGCTGGCAAAAATATTGATACACTGAAATATCGCAATATTTTTTCATGTGCTGATAATATGTTGACATTAAAAAAATAGGATTGATCGATTTCATGAACGAAATCTCGCAATATTTCATTGTTCTGCTACGAAATCTGACAAGAATTTATGAAAATTTGCAATATTTTCATACGCTGGTATCATATTGACATTTAAAAACGTGGTATCGATTTATTTTACTAACGAAATCTCACAATATTTCATCGTTCTGTTACGAAATCTCACAAGAATTCATGAAAATTTGCAATATTTTCATACGCTGGTATCATATTGACATTTAAAAATGTGTATCGTTTCATTTCACAAATGAAATCTTGCAATATTTCATCATTCTGTTATGAAATCTCATGAGTATTCATGAAATCTCGTGAGATTTTGGAAGCAAAATAAATCGATGCCATGTTCTTAAATATCGATTTGATATCAGGATATGAAAATATTGCGATATTTCAGTGTGTCAATATTTTTTCCCACCCCTATTTTTCAAAGTGTCAGGAACGGATAACAAAACCGCTATTTGCAATGACTGCTTATGTTTCTCAGCTTTAATATTGGTATCGATATCGGTTATCGACCGCATGAGTTTTAAAATATCGGTATATCAGATATCGGCCAAAATTCCAACATCGTGTATCCCTTCATTTTACGGTGCTCCCATAAGTCTGGAGTCATTTAGTGACGTCACTCTACGACACGCCCACTTTACAACATGCTTCTGTCTTGCAAGCCGCATACCAAAATATTAATATTTCCGATACCAGCCTTTTATTTTTAGAATAAATTAGAAAACATTCTTTTTATGCATGTAAAGGATGTCTTAATATTTATGTATTTTACTATTAATTTAAGTTTCATGTACAAAGTATTCTACAAAAATGTAGACAATCAATTCGTTTTTATCTAACCTAACCCAAATTATGTTTTTTAAAAGCAGGGCCGGGCCAACGTAGCAGCATTAACAAACGTCAAAGTACACATTAAAACAATAACACAATATAAAAGTAAAGAACATTTAGCAGGAGAAAACATTATAACCCACATCTCCATCAACGTGTCTGTATCAAGAGTAGTAAACTGAGAGAACTATGAACTACCTCTCTCCAGGGGAACCGTCTCATTTTGCATTCGCACAAATCGGGGATCTAGATGGGGACCGATGTGACGCAACAGTCTGTTGCAAACGTGTTAATTTTGCGTCCCAACAAAATAAAACAAATTCTGCGAAAACAAGAAGAGAAGACACCAGTGTTTAATGGTCTGCATGACGGGATTATTAATCACTAACGACGAGTCTTTTATGTGCTTGGATCTTAATCTAAATTAATTCATTTAGCTTCTGTTATTCCAAATTCCTAACAGAATCGTAGGCTAACGATATCTAGTCAAACCACATTTCTCTCATCTCGGTCAACCATTCACAGATCTCCACAGAAACCCCCTAAAAACTGGTTTGTGGCCAGAGAGAGAGGGGAAATAGTCTCAGCAATAAATAACCAATTAATGCTAAACTATTACCATTGTTAGAAAGTTGTTGCTCCTCCTGCCCGAAGACGAAGGTTTAAAATCCATTTTTTGCAGCGTTGTTCTGTCAGTTTTTGACATTTTTTTTTACCTTTGTGAAGGACAGTTTTCTGTACTCTTAAAAAAAAAAGTGCATCGTTCTCTGATTGCACGATTGGAGCCACACAGATATGACACGCTACTTTATTTCTGGCCCTCGGTCTGCATGTTAGCACGCTAGCGTCTTGTCAACTTAACGTATGGCACAACACACCTATTTAAAAAAGAAGAGTTTAGGACTGCGTTGCTGATATAAGCGTGACTTTCTTTGAAAGATTCATGTTCTGAGTGGAAGAAAACCTTTTGCAATCATACCTGTGTATATCAGTCAGTGTAGACCTCCAGAGACGTGCAGGTTCCCAAAGCAACAGCGATAACACACTCGTATGTGTTGCTTTTTAGCCTGAAGGGGAAAAAAAATGACCATTGCTTTCAGTATTGATGTATCAAACAAGCTCTGGCCAAAAGATAATAATAATATACTGTACACAGTGATAATAAAGTGCTGCTTGAAGGCCTGTAGATTAAGAAATCATCACTCAGACATATTGATTTCTCCAGACTCTCTGATTCAATCATGATATCATGAAAAGCAGATAAAGAAGTCGATGAATTTATAGCAATGTTATTAGCAATGACAATTTTTTCTTTAAAAAAAAAAAAAAGTTTGATTACAAATTTGAGGACATGGTTTGGTTTAGATATGAGAAAATATATGGTTAGGATTAGGAAAACATGATTGTCATCATGGTTCTGGCATAGAAGATGTCATTTCACAGGTTTTCATTTACAGTGGGTACCGGAAGTATCAGACCCCTTTAAACATTTTACTCTCTTTGTTTCATTGCAGCCATTTGCTAAAATCAAAAAATCAATTTTATTTCTCATTAATGTACACTCAGCACCCCATCTTAACAGAAAAAAATTTAAATGTAGATTATTTTTTCCAAATTTATTCAAAATGAAAAACTGAAATATCACATGGTCATAAGTTTTCAGACCCTTTGCAGTGACTCATATTTAACTCACAGATTGTCCGTTTCTTCTGATCCTCCTTGAGATGGTTCTACTCCTTCATTGGAGTCCAGCTGTGTTTAATTAAACTGATTGGACTTGATTAGGAAAGGCACACACCTGTGTATATAAGAGCTTCCAGCTCACAGTGCATGTCAGAGCAAATGAGGATCATGAGGTGGAAGGAACTTTCAGAGGAGCTCAGAGACAGAATTGTGGCGAGACACAGATCTGGACAAGGTTACAAAAGAATTTCTGCAGCACTAAAGGTTCCTAAGAGCACCCAGGAGTGGAGAAAACCAGGCACTGCTCATCGCCTGCCCAATACGATCCCAACAGTGAAGCATGGTGGCGGCAGCATCATGGTATGGGGGCTTCTTGTGATATTTTAGTGTTTTTTTTAAAATTCAAAAAAATTTCTATATTTCTGTTTTTTTTTCTGTTAAGATTGGGTGCTGAGTGTTCATTAATGAGAAATAAAATGATTTTTTTTTTATTTTGGCAAATGGCTGTAATGAAACAAAATGGTAAAAGATTAAAGGAGTCTGAATACTTTCTGTACCCACTGTATATTTTACAGTTTTTTGTGAGAGCGGGCTAAAATATCCCTATCTTTACTTTTAATTATGTCACCAGCCTGTTAGCAGTTAGCATGAATTGTTAATGTTCTCCAACTCCTGCCCTTAGGGGCCACTGCCCTGCAGGTTTCCAGTGTTTGCCTGGTCCAGCACATCCAATTCAATGAAATAGATCTGTTGGGGTTCTGCACAAGCCCGTTAATGACCCTTTAATTTGAGCCAAGTGAGCTGAAGCAGGGAAACATCTTAAACCCTGCAGGGCAGCCGGCCCCTGAGGACTGGAGTTGGAGAACACTGCGCCAGATGCTCTCCCCCATTTTTCTATAAAAAGCATGACTCAACTTCTCTCTTTTTAATTGCTTTTGTCCCAACTTTCTTGATTTGCATTTTCTTTGTTTTATAAACAATCCATATCTAAGACAACAACCTTGTATAAAATGTACAATGTGTGCAATGTGTGAGAAAACAACACAGAAACTCAGAGTTCTGCTTAAAATGACCAAGCGGCTGCTTTCTCCTGACTTTTCTCACCCTCTCAGCTCAGGTTCATCCCTTCAGCTCTTTTTCCATGATCAAGGGTTAAAATTCAGATGAGATCTAGTTGACAAACCTCAGTGTCGCACATGAATTGTTTATGTGTGAGCAGGATAATGTAAGCCAGCGGAAACAAGCGTGTGAATGGGGGGAAATAACACGCACAGACAAACAGAGCTGGAGATGACGCTGAGTCAAAGACAGATCTGGGACATTAAAGTCATTGGGAAAAAAAAAAACGAGAGAGTTCAGCTGAGAGCAAATCTTAGAGAAACACACCCTCATTCAGTCACACGCTCGCACAGATAGCCACGTCAGAGTGTGGCCTGCTTCCCAGACACACCTTTTAGTCTCAATCAAAGTCATTCTCTACCCAGACACAAACACACACATATCGATCTAGACTTAAATCACTCCAAGCTTTTCTTCTTGTCCCTTTTTCGGAGTCTAAGAAACTTCCACTGCTTTCTTGTGAGTCCGTTATCTTTAGCTATGTTTTAGTGAAGCTAATTTATGGAGCTAAATGAATAGTAGAATGCAGAGTGGAGCTAGTTTGTTTGGGAAAAGCTAATAAGCCCCTATGTTGTAGCTGTTAAAGAGCAAAACCACACTTTTCTTTCCATATAGTCACTATTCATTTTAGGATTTTTTTTTTTTGGACAACTGCTGTGAAATGAATTCAGCTAAATTAAAGGTGCAGTGTGTAAGAAAACCAAAAATCAATGGCAGAAAATTTGTTTTAAATTGTTATTTTGAACTGAAATTAAAAACAAATGCTCACATTTGGCATAATTAAAAAGAAAATTATAAATATATATATTTATACTGAATATATATATATATATAGCTCGGAAGAAGTTTAGAAAACTTACCAGGTCCAAACCCTTCAGTCAGACACAACTCAAATCCAACATTCACTGTAGTTTAGCAAAAATTCTTGACAAAATACACCATAGTTGATAAGAACAAAACTCTCAAAATGATATAGTCCATAATAAAAGTACATTGACCATTAACAATACAGACCATGGACCTTCCAAACACTGTCGCACATTTTTTGGTTGAATTAGAGCTTTTCAGTTTTCAGTTGCAAGGCATGGTCACAGAAGACTGTGTTGACCAGAGCTCATGGGGGGGTGTAATCCAGAGGTGTGGGTTAGCAATGGAGAAGGCCTGGAATTGCATTTATGTCTTTGTACTTCCAAGAGGACGAAAGAGGATGATCTCAGAGATCTGGTAAAGACATGGTGGGGCAACTCAGAGAGGTATCTGGGAGCAGAACCATGCAAAGCTTTAAAGGTACAGAATGTATGAATTAGCCTACTGACATCTAGTGGTAAAGATGGGCATTTAAAAGAAAAGATGTTTTCTTTCAAATAACTTCATATTCCAAGCACTGTTGTGAATGTACGGTGGCTGTTAGTGGGCAAAATTCTCCCAGACATAAAGATGTTTTCATGTGTGAGTGGATCCAGTGGTCTCAGGTGTAGCTACGACTGGACTATGAGTAAACATTTCTCTAACACCCATTAAACAAAGCTGGTATAGCAGTTTTAAAGTTCAGAGGGTTCTTACTTCACAAACATTGTTTTTATCCATTCACGGACAGCGTAGTAAAAAATGGTGGAACAAATATGGCAGCCTCCATATGTGCACCACCCAGCAAGTAGATATAAATGACTCATTCTAAGAAAATAAACACATAACAGCTATTCTAGAGCTGCAATTACACATCAATAGAAACACAGTTTTGAACTATATATTACATTTTTCTGCCGTTAACCTTTGATTTTTTACATACTGTACCTTTAAAGGTTGAAAGGTTGAAAACCATCACAGAAAGCCTTACAAATGAAATGGTGAAACTTAAAAAATGGTTTGATTATAATAAGTTATCTCTTAATTTGGAGAAAACTAAGTTTATGGTTTTTGCCAATAGAAGACAGGAGGAAATTGTTTTTTGCATTGATGGAGTGAACATTGAAAGAGTGCATGAAGTTAGGTTTTTGGGGGTACTGCTGGATGATAAATTAACATGGAAAAATCATATTGCATATGTCAAATCTAAGGTTGCTAAAAACCTTTTTATTTTGAATAAAGTAAAGTACATTTTGGATAGCAATATTTTGAGAATGCTTTACAATGCACTGATTTTACCATATTTTATGTATTGTTTGGTTGTGTGGGGAAATACTTATAAGAGCAGTTTTACTCCACTGTTTTTGTAACAGAAAAGGGCTGTAAGAATAATATATAAAGTAGGGTATAGAGAACATACAAACAAACTTTTTATTTTGTCAGGCTTATTGAAAATAATGGATTTAGTTGAGCTTCAGACTTTGATAATAATGCATAAAGCAAAGAATAAATATTTACCACAACAGTTACAGAGCCTATTTGAATTAGAAGAGGAGGACTGCAGACGCTGGTTGGATTTTAAACCCAGGTTTGGTTAGTTAACATTAAAACAAATGTGCAGTTCTGTTGCAGGTGTTAAATTATGGAATTCTCAAAATGTTATCTTAAAGAGTTGCACAAGTATTTTTTTGTTTAAGAAAATGTTTAAAAATGATAAAAGTAGCTCTTATGCACTGGAAGATTGATGGAATAGATGACAAGTACGTTAGATTTGTTTCCTTTTTTTTATGTAAGTGATTTGGTGTACTTTTGGTACCTGACAGAAATATATGTACAGAAAGGGGCAAGTATTACAAGTTTATCTTCTTCCTGCTCCTTTTCATTTGTGGTGTATAATGATAAAGCTATGTTGTGTTGATTGTAGTTATGTAAACCATGAATGAAATAAATCATGAAAATAGAAAAAAAAAAAAAATAAGGTCAGTAACATGGCCTTGAATTGAATCCTTAAAAAGGGAGCCAATGAAGGCCGGCTAGGATGGGGAAAATATGCTCAAATCGGGGAACCAGAGGGAAGGTGGGTGGGTGCATTTTCCAACTGCTTGAAGACATCATAAGGGGATTACAGAACTAAGGCAAGAAAATGGTGATAAAAGAGAAAGTCCAGAGTGCTCAGAAGGTTCATCCAAAAAAGTGTGGCGAAGGTGCTCTTTGGTGAAACCAAGGTCATTGGAAAAAGCAAAGGTCCAAGGCACTCTTCTTGGAATTTGAGGTTACGCATAGGCTGCAACCTCCTTGTTTTAATGTTTTAGCCATCCCACAATAAAGGCTTTTTATATTCCAAGAAGAGTGCCTTGGACCTTTGCTTTTTCTCAAGAAAATAGTGAATTGCAACAGTCAAGACGTGACAAAATCAAGAGTTGAGTTTCTCAAGGTCGTATTTGGGAACATACTGTATATTTTATTTGGCAAGCATCTTTAAATGAAAGGAGTTCCTAACAACTAGATGTTTGTAGTAATTCCAAGGCTTTTCTGTTTTGTACAAGAATGTTTAGAAGAAGCCAGGGGACCAAGGGCAATTGTGGAAGCAAGAAAAGAGGGGGCCCAAAAAGGATATATGTAGATAAGGATATTCTGAATGCATTTCTGGCTTGAACATGTATGGTTGGATTTTAAGTGTTGTCATGCTCAATAACAGTGCATTTTCAGAATTTTGCATTATGTAAGAGTTTTGATAGTTTCCTGACTGGCATTTGGAGTACGAGACCCCGTGGTCTTCACCCCCTTAGGTCTCAAAGGATTTGATTGGGTACAAAGCCAATATAGTACCCACGTAGTCTTCCATACACCACCACTGACCCCTCCACCTTCATCTCAATTTCCTAGTAATTGAGTTATTTCACATCGGGACCCTTTTAAATGTCTAAAAAGCATAAATCAGTTCCACAGCACTGAGGCAAAACTTAGGAAATCCAACACACCATAGCGTAACAGGATTATTAACTCAGAGCTCTGGTTTGTTTTTCCTCTGTCTCTTCCAGTATTATGAAGTCAGCTGTGAGCCTAATCTTCATATAAAGTGGGTGACTGGTCCACTTACAGGAAAAAAAAAGAAAGAAAGAAAGAAAAAACTCGACCCACATTTCCCCAAAGTAGAACAAGTGTTGAGGCTCACCTTAACTGATTGGAAGCAGTGTGCCTGAGAGGAAGATGAGATGCTTTTGTGTCCCTATTGTGTCACTTTCCTTTTGGGTTCAGAGTGTGATCACTCTGTAAGATCTGGGTGATCCTTGTGTACAATGCTAAGTTGCACATGGGTGTATGTGTCAGTGTTTGCATGCGCTCACCAGAGAATCGAGGACAAAGCGGGCTGGAGTGGAAGGCTTTGCAGCACTGAGCGCTGTGGAGAAGCACACATTCAGAGTCTGGGAGGCAAGATGATTCAAAGAGTTCAATTAAAGCTGGTACACAGAGGCGTTCTGGAAATACACCAGCCCCCCCAACAAATTATGAGATACATTTAGGACAGATTTAAGTCTTTGTTACCCATGAAACCTAAGCCCAAAGAAAACTGACTCAAGGAAGTTTTTAAAGAGTGCGCTCAGCAAGAAAAAACACTTAAACATGGATTTTTTTAAAGCCTGGGATACACTAAGTGATATTTTCAATCGTTGCTCGCAGCCCCAACTCAAATTGCACGAAGAGAATTCTTCATGATTCATGAAAAATTCATGAAAATTTTGCAATGTTTCATATGCTGATATTATATTGACACTCAAAAACGTGGTATCGATCTATTTTACCAACGAAATCTCGCAACATTTTATCGTTCTGTTATGAAATCTCACTAGAATTTACGAAATATTGTGAGGTTTTGTAACAGAATGATGAAAAACTGTGAGGTTTTGTAAGTAAAATAGATCCCGCATTTTTAAATATCCATTTGATATTGGCATATAAAAATATCGCGATATTTCAGTGTATTAAAATTCTTTCCTACCCCTAGTTTTCAAGGCATCGGAAACGGATAACAAAACTGCTATTTGCAATGACTACATGAGTTTTAAAATATCGGCATATCAGCCAAATTTCCAATATCGTGCATCCCTAATTGCATTTACAGTTTTTTCATTGTATTATCGCTGTTATTCTTTTTTTAATTATCTTAACATGTTTTATTTAAACTTCCAGTGTCGTGGATTCTTACAGTCCCCAGACTAGTTTCTTTATGAAAATGTGTGTTGGTTTATGACAATGTGTGCATGCAGTGTTTGTGTGTGACTCTCATAAGAGTCTGAAGTGGGTAAAGGTGGGATTTTTTTCCCTTTTGAAGCCTTTTTGCTTCGTCGTGTTTTTAATGTAAAGCACTTTGTGTTGCATATGCATGAAGAAGTGCTTTATAGAAATGATTGACTGATCGAGCCGTTTCAGTTTTAGTCTGCAATGCTAATGCAGCTAACCTGACAGCTCCTGGGGACGGCTGCACGCCCGAAACCGCTGCACCTCGTGTGTGATTGCAGGCCGTGGCTGAAGGCTGTAATTGTTCATGGCTAACAAGCTATTGATTTACAGTGAATGACCAGGTCGCTGCAATCATATCGGCCATTATTGCCTCCACAAATATGTCTGGCACTAACAATGAGGTCTGTGGGTGTGAGTGGAGAATCAAAGACTTTGTGTGCGCACAAATAGGAGGTTAATTGGAACCAGTCTTTAATTGAGCCATACTTTTGTTCATCTACACTTATTCATTTGTGGTCATAGATGTGGTTTTCCTTGCACACTTTCACAACAAAAGATCTGTGCACGAGATGTGTAAGTGTGTGTGTGTTACTAAAGAGGAGGACTTCAGAAGATCCCAGATGAAAGCCAGGTGTGTGTCAGAAATAGAAACCGAATCTGCTCAGACATTGTTGCTTTGCAGCTGTTTCCTGTCTCTTTCGCTCCATTTCCATCTGTTTCTCTCCCTGCCTCTCATTCAATTACCTCCCTCTTTTGGCCCATCCTCCTCTCCCTCCTTTCCACCACGATCCTCCCTTCTTCCGTCCCTTCAACATCCCCCTGCCTGCCATCAATTTCTGCACGCCGCCACATAATTTATGTACATCTTAGCGTTTGCGATTTTACAGTTTTCAGAATGCGAGTGCAAGTTTGACCCACTTTTTGATCGCATATTAAAATCTCATATATCCATTTGAGAAGTCATATCTGATTCAATTGTTCTGGGGGAGAATACAAGAGCAGAGGAAGGGGTGCAGTCGCAGCTCATGTTGCTGTGCATTATATCACATGGAGGCAGTCCCTCTTTAATGAATGATTTCAATCTATAAAACGAGTAAAAATCAGATTAATAATAACATATTTCCTGTGAAGTTCATCCTGAGTTTATATACTTTTCTGCACTCAATCCTGGAATAGAAAGTAGTGCAATGTCTTGTTCTCAAATGTGATTTCACTTAAACGTGCAGCTTTGACTGGAAAAAAAAAGGGAAGCATGACGCTGCAACTGTAGTCTGAGATGAAAGACTCAGCAATATTAAAGATGGTTTTAAACATGCTTCACCTGTCAGCTGCTGTAGGTGCTTAACTTCCAACAGAACTGAGTGTCTTGAAGAACTCTGAAACACTGGAAGAATTAAAGCGATAGCTGGAGTCTTTGGTTTAGATTTTGAGGAAGTCACTGTGTCGCCTTTTAACTGAATAACTCTGCTTTTGTTTCTTTAGGATGGACGTCTTTGGTTCATTTATGGATTTTTGTCACACTTATATGTTTAAGATCATCAAACAAATTTAAATATTAGACAAAGATAACACAAGTAAACACAAAATACAGTTTTTAAATGAAGATTTTTATTCGTAAGGGGGGGAAAAAGATTCCAAACCTCCATGGCCCTGCGTGAAAAAGTGATTGCCCCCTAAACCTAATAACTGGTTGGGGCACCATTAGCAGCAACAACTGCAACTGGGCTGATGAGACAAAAGTTTAACTTTTTGGAAGGTGGAGGTCCCATTACATCTGGTGTAAAAGTAACACGGCATTTCAAAAAAGGAACATCATAGCAACAGTAAAATATGGTGGTGGTAGTGTGATGGTCTGGGGCTGTTTTGCTGCTTCAGGACCTGGAAGACTTGCTGTGGTAAATGGAACCATGAATTCTGCTTCTACCAAAAATCCTGAAGAAGGATGTCCGGCCATCTGTTGGTGACCTCAAGCTGAAGCGCACTTGGGTTCTGCAGCCGGACAATGATCCATGATTTCATCATGGTTTTTATCAAAGGTCGGGAAAAGAGCAGCGTCTGTGGCAAGAAGCTAGCTAATGAAGGCATTAAACCAAGCAGGGTTTCAGGAACGGGCAGTGAAGGGGGTCCACTCCTCTTTGGTAGTTTCATGAAGGGAATCCTCAAGTAGGGATGGGGATATCGATACCTTGGAGCCGATACTTCGATACAAGCCAGACAAAATATCAGAATCAATACTTTTTTGAGTATCGTGATACCACTGTACAGATACAAAACATGCAATTTGTTTCTACTTCTGAGTGTTTTAGGCAATGAAATGATGAAAGCAGCCAGAATCTAGCTTCTGTATCACATGATGGTGGTAGCCGTTCGGATGTCATGATGATGCTGCAACTGTTAGTGATGATGATGATGATGTTTTGTTGTCTGTCAGTGGTTTAATGCAGGTTATTTCACATTATGTTTGGTAAATTTGTAATATTACTATTGCATTTTCTATCTTAACATTTTCCACTTCATAAATTTGATTATTTTAGCAAGTATATATCATGTTATTTGATACTTGAAAGATGTTGATAATCTTTATTATTGGTTTTTAAAAGCGTTTATGTTCTCAGGTTCTACTTATATCTAATATTGCCCTTAAATTCAAGATACTAATGTAAAATGTACAATCATGTGATTTTCTTTTAAGGGACAAAAAGTATCTATCGGTATTGCTGAAAAAAATGCAATTAACTACTGGTATCGTATCGACGTGAAAAATTTCGGAATCGCCCATCCCTAGAAAGGTCAGTTTATATTCATATTTAACATTGAAAAAAATGAGCGCTACGGTCATTAAATGCATCTTTTTGTTCCCCTTGTGGGTCATTCATGAGTTATTCTGCTCAACGCTGCCCCCGTGGTTTCTGCAGGTACTCTGTCAGGGAATGCATCTGCAAGGGCCCCCAAAACGGACTAAATTACACATATAGGATGGTGGAGATGCTGCGCATGTAGAGCATGAATGGGCCTTTAGATTCAAAGCGCTCTTCAACACAGTTGCTTGAAGCATGCGGTGAATATCGGAACTGACTTCATAAAGACTAAAAAAAGGACTCTTAATGTAGGTCAACAGCAGTAAAAGAAAATTATCCATAAAATCAGTTATGTAAATACTTTCTTTAATTTGATATCATGACATATGATACTCGACATCATTCAAGGCTGATATATCTATTATTAATTTATCACAGACTGCTGTGACACCTCTTGCATTGAGTTTTCTCTCAACTTCGGCTCTGCATGGAAACTCCTCATTGTGTGTTTCGACTCTGCAAAGACTAAATTAGCACCGCTCTGAGTTTTAGTAGTCGTAATTTCACATATAATCCATGTAAACATCTGCTTTATCATGTCATCTATCAGTCATATCCTCAAGTAGCTTGTACCACAACTACTGTAATAACAAGCTCTGTATTTCTGCGCGAGAAGGTGACGAATCCAATTACAAACACAGATGGATATTTTAATTGGCTTGCCCTTCTCGAGCCTCTTCAGGATGCATGGCATCTGTGCGGTTTTTGTTTGCTTTTTCACTTTTTGATTTCATGTAACACCAATATGATCAACAAAAAACCAAAGTCAGATTCAATTAGAAGCAAGAAGTGGAGCTAAACCTCACTGGAGATAAAAGCATGCATGCAAGCAAGTGTCCGATAATTAATCATTTTCTGAATGAAAAACCTTTTAGCCGCATTGAATTCAGATGATTGCATAGAGGTAATGATCTGGCTTCATGTCTTCCTCGCTGGGCTTCATCTTCATCACTGTGACTATTTAACTGAAACAAAGTATCAGCAGGAAATATGGAGAGGAATTAAAAAAGAAACTTAAACCACGACCAGTTTATTAACCCTAACTGGGATCCGATAATAGTTAAATGGATCACCATGATAAAAACCTAAATTTAAAATTAGCAGCCTGTGTGCTTCAGTCTCTCCTGCTAGAGTTGTGAATCAGCAGGTGTGTAAAAATGAGTCAATAGAGAAGAAAGTTTAAAATATTAACAGAATTTGTAATTAGTCGATATAAAAAATTTGAACCGATACAATAACGATAATTTTCTGCTTCTCAAGGCTGATACCAATACCTATACCAATAATAACGCTGAAAAGGATGTAATATTCATTCCTTGCTAAAAATCTGCTGCAGATCCAGTACAGTATGTGGAGATGTCATAATGTTGCACAGTGGGCGTGGCCTAATGTTCCCATGCCCCACGGATCACAAAAAAACCCCCCAAAAAAACCCCAGTATTTTGTGGGTGTATTTAGAAATTATTGTTTTTTATATGCTCTGTCCATATAAAATACAAACAAATAAAATATTTTTAAAAATGAAAAATATATCTGCTGATATGTGGTCAATATTGATATTCAGTATTAAAACCAATATTGCTCAACAATATTGTGCATCGTTTATTGTAATCAGAGATGGGCTAAATATATTGAGACTAAATTAGAAGACATGAAAATATTATTTTTTGCCATTATTTTAACCAATCAAATATCTCATGGGGCTCAGAGTGGTGGTGCACAGATGAAAGCGCTGAGTGAAATCTCAGCTGTATCGTAGCTGGAGCATTGAGCCGTTGTTCAGCCTGAGTTCAAATCAATACCTCAACCTTTGTGTGATGGTTGGAATTTAAGGATTTTATGATCATCAATCAATCAGGAGATTTTATGAACAAAAAACTCAAACTTTGCTGTCAGCAGATATATTCTTTATGGATGTTCGATACTGACTTTTTACCGATAACTAAATTTCTAATATTAAATTATACTGATCTATACAGACAACTATGAGGTTGTATCTCATATTTTGAGAAATACAACTATATTCTGCTTGGAGAGCAAAGATCCTAAAATAGCCTTAACTCAGTCAGAGGAGTTCATTTTGGACATCTGGCTGCCAGATATCAGACACTAGCAGGTATTAGCCAACATGTGGCTAATTATAATGTTTCTGACAACTTGGTAACTTAACCAACAACTTAAAACCAGACATACTGTAAGCAGCTTTAAAGCAAGTCAGTCTGTAGCTGCAGCAGCTGCACCGTAGTCACATGACTCTGAAAGGAATGCTGGGAAATGAAGTTCTCCAGAATAACGGGGACTTTTCCCACATGCTGGACCAACACTGATGGAACAAGATTTGCGATTTTGACTACGTTCACACTGCAGGTCTTAAAGGAATAGTTCACCCACAGAACAATTTAACTTTATTTTCCATTTACCCTCATGGTGAGCAAGACTCTGGAACACTTTAATATTTCAAATGCAGCCGGCGATCAGGACGACTTCTCGTTTTGCCCCAACTTTCATTTAATGGAGTTCGATTGAGCCCGAGCCAACAAGGTCCTTAGAAGTCCACAAAAACTTGTTAATATTCCTCCATACTGTTCGTCCAATGTAATCCAAGTGTCCTGAGTGGGTAGCGTCCAGAATTTACTCGAAACGACATCATTTAGTAGATTTTTAGAGCCTAAAAAGAAGAATATATTACTTCTACGAAGCGCGAACCTGCGCATTCAAGAAACTACGGAAGCCTCAGCGTTCAGAGCCTACGCTGCTGATAATACAAGCATAGAAGAAGAAATTTGCTGTTTACATTGTGTTAAGAGGTAACAGAGCTGCAGACGAACTGGGACAAACACAAGAAGAGTTGGATATTGATTTAAAACAAAGAATGAAAGAAAAAGAGAAATGCGCGATCTCCTCTGCCGCGCCTTCTGTAGTTTCATGAACGCGCATCGAAGTGCGCGCAAGAGATGCAATGTACTTCTATTTAGGCTCTAAAAATATACTAAATGGCATAGTTTTGAGTAAATTCTGGTTGTACCCACTCAGGACACTTGGATTACATTGGACGAGCAGTATGGAGGAATATTGACAAGTTTTTGTGGACTTCTAAGGACCTTGTTGGCTCAGGCTCAATCGAACTCTATTATATAAAAGATGGGGGAAAACAAGAAGCCTTCCTGATCTCCGGCTGCATTTGAAATATTAAAAAAGTGCTCCAGAGTCTTGCTCACCGTGAAGGTAAGTGGAAAATAAAATTAAATCGTTCTGTGGGTGAACTATTCCTTTAATGCTCTGTTCTGATTTCTTATCAGAGGTCGGATTGAATGCGACGTGCCCGTACAGACCGCAATCGCTTCGACACAGATCGGATACGTATCAGATTTCATACCACATTTAAAAGTGGCCTAAATCCAATCCAGAAATGTCAGATTCAGTGCGACTTGCGCTGTTCACACGGTCAGGAGGAGATCGGATATGGGTCACATTTGAGCGAAAAGATCGGATTCAGGTCGCATTTACCTGCAGTGTGAACGTAGCCTTTGTAATTGAACAAGTTATTGCAAAATTTTAACAAAATCTCCTAAAATGTGGGTCAGAAAAAGAGATTTTCTGTTACCACATTTTAATGCCGATATCAGACGATAATATCAGGAGGTCGATGATAGAAATCTCTGTTTTTCAAGTTTATGGCTTTGTGAATAATGTAGGAAGTCAGAGCACCATTAAAGTTCTGCTTCCTGTTCCTTTTCACCTCCTGTGAAAGTCTTTGTGGTTTGGACGAACAGATCTTATCAGACATTCTGTGATCCTGCTGTGTCAGCAGCTTAGACTCTTTTTTTTCTTCTTCTTTCCTGTAGCAGGTATTCCTGGCCTACATTTTGGTGTTTGTGTCCCCGTCATGTCCTTGTGTTTTTTTCCTCTGTTCTGTCGTATTACCCCCCAACTGTTTGAGGCAGATGGCCGTCCCTCCTCGAGTCTGGCTCTGCTGGAGGTTGCTGCCTCTTAAAAGGAAGTCACTGGGTGCATTATTCATGCTCAGGATGGGGGATTTAATCATATTAAAAATTGGATGTAATCCACTGGATTCCTTAGCGTGACAACTTCCAGTAAATTAGCATTTTAAAAATACTGTTATAGTAATCTGTACAAAATGAAATGGCTCATAGTCAGACTGAACGGGATTACAAAGATGTGTATTAAACTGGACTGAACTAGAATAAAATTACAATGAATCTGTTCAAGTTTTAATGAAATTAATGGTATCAAATTGGACAAAATTACATAATAGGAAATTAAATTAAGCAGTGTTAGAATTATTTGTGATGAACTGGATTAAGTGGGCTGATGATAAATTGGATTAGAATAAACTGGACCGAAGTGATAGAAAATGACTTGGACTAAATTAAACTAAACTGGACTGTGGAGCTTCGGATTCAACTGTATTGAACTGGTTCCAAATAGCAGATAATGACCTGGATTACAATGGATTAAACTGAAATACAGAGAATTGGATTCAAAACTATCATCATTATTTGAATTGGATTAATCAATTATGGACTTTAGGTGGGAAATTGTGAGATATAAACTAAACTAAATTAAATTGGAAGAGAATGAATTGGACTACGTTGGATTAAATTTAATTCAAATGTATTAATTTTTAGGAATGAACTGAATTAAAATGGTTCATTATGAACTGGTTCAGAATAATCTTGGGTAAATTGGAAGACAATGAATTGGACTGAATTTTTATTACAAGGAATTGAATTAAAAATGAACATGATTTGGATTGAACTGGATAAAATGGTTGATAATAAATTTGACCAAAATAAGCTGGATTAAATTGGAAGACAATGAGTTGGACTAAAAGTTGACTGAATTGGATTTTAGTGAATTGGACTAAAAACTATTGTCATTATTTGGATTGAACTGGTTTAAATGGTTGATAATAAACTGGACCAAGATGAGCTGGATTAATTTGGAAGACAATGAATTGGACTCCAAGTTGACTGAATTGGATTATAGGGAATTGGATTCAAAAGTAACAGCATTATTTGGATTGAACTAGATTAATTGGTTGATAATAAATTGGACAAAAGTGAGCTGGATTAAATTGGAAGACAAGGAATTGGACTAAATTCGACTGAATTGGATTGTAGGTAATTGGATTAAAAAGTATTGTCATTAGTTTGATTGGACTTAATTACATGGTTTACAAACTGGAATAAAAAAAAGCTGGATTAAATTGAAAAAAAAAATGAATTGGGCTAAAAGTTGACTGCATTATAGGGAATTGGATAAAATTGAATTAAAATGTTTCTGATTGAATCAGATTAAACTGACTGATACAGTAGTTGACAGACAAACTGGATTAAATTGAAATTGGAGCAAACTATTGATTTGGATTGATTTAATTACACTGGCTGACAATAAATTAGATAAACTAGATTGTGATGAAATGGATTATATGGATAATAATGGATTAAATTGGAGTGCATTGGATTATACTGAATTGGACTAGATTCAGTTTAACATATTGGACCAAACTGGCCCCAATTGGATGATTTTGAATTGAAAATAAATAAGAGGATAAGTTTAACTGAACTGGATTGACATGGATTATGATGGGTAGGATTGAACTGGAGTAAAAAAATTTTATATGTCATTTGAATTGGACTGTATTCAACGGTGAGCTTGTTCTATAAAAATCACAGAGAATTAAAAGATGAAATTTGCAGCATTTTTCGCCTGACTTATCCAGCTGTTCTCCGCACCTCTAGCTTAGATCTCGGTAATTTTCAGAAAGACGATTGTCCCAGCGGGCCTCCTCTCCTTGGACTTCACAGAGCTGACATTTGGCACAGCGGTGACACCTCACCAACGGAAAGGACAATACTCACATGAGCCTCCTCCATAATTCAAGTCCTGTGACATTTTATTAGATGAAGAGCAGTTTAGAGTCCTGGCAAATGCTTCTCCTCACATCTTAGGTGGCCGGGTGAGCCGAGGTGACAGTCACCCACAGGCAGGAACTTCACATGCGGCAACGTGCACACATGCATGGATGCAACACACGTGAAGCCACACACACACACACAAGCTGGCCAACATAACCTTTCATGAGCTCTGTGATGCAAATGTCTCTTCAGCCGTTGTTCTTTTATTATTTATTCATCTATTTATATATTTCATGCACGGGTTTAATTTAAATATATCCTGAAAGAGAACGCCACTGATTTAGGATTTAGATGCAAAACTGGTGGGAAGATGGAAATTAGTCTTCGAGTACTCGGTGTTATTTATGATTTTAGATGTTTTTAGTGAGAAATAAATCAGAGCTGAGAAGGACCAGACTGTTGTTAGCAACCACTGATTTGCTGTTGAAGCTTAAGGGGAGGCAAAAACACCATTTTTCATCACCTGGTCAATTTTGAGATTTTTGTGTTTTTTTCCTTCTTTAACATGTTTACTTTCAGACTAGTGTAAAAAAAAACAAAAAAAACATCCAAAATAAACATTTTAGGAGTTTATTTCATGATACTTTATCTAATGCTCCCAAATCTCCCCAAGATGCAGCTAAAGCTGCTGTTTTCTCAACTTTTTCTGCGTTTTTTTCTCTTACTCTGGGATGAAAATCTCAACTTCAGGAGCACTTACAGACACTAAACTTTCAAGTTTTGCTCCTGGCTGTATTCTTAAAGTTTTTACAGAAGGATTTTTTTATATTTCATTCACAGACTGTTTTATATAACATTTCATCCCAAAAAATATGCCTTTTTTTCTGGTTGTTGACAGTATATTCTAAATTGTGAAATGATCTATACAGATATCCAAAATCCCCTCTGTAAATATTTTTGGCTTTAATATGTGAACAAAATTCAAAAGAAACTTTGAACCTGGTTTAATCCTATGTTTAGACTTTTTTTTTTCCTAGAAATGTATGCAAATTAGCACATTTTTGGCTATATAACACCTCATTTGCATGTTTAAACATAAATTTTCAGAAAACTTGCAATACAAAAAATGATAGCCCTAATGTGAGGAATAAACCAGGAAAGTTTCATGGTGATACCTGGTAGTTTAATATTTTACCCTATTTGCTTGTAGTGTCTTGCCTTAAGTTTTTGTTTATATATATAAATAGTGAAATAGGTATTTTGGCAGCACTATATGAAAGATTTATAAATGTGTTTATAAATGATCTACTAATAAGTACTTATGTCAGAAACATGCTTTATAAAAGATGAATTTGTGATTTGCTAACTCATAACTAATGTGCTTATCAATGATGAATATAACATCTACAAATGTGCATATAAACCACATACTAATGAGTATTTCTGTCAGAAATATGCTCTGTAAATGATGAATTCAGTATTTATCAATGCTTAATAGTGTGTACTTTATTATAAAGTGTTACTGGTATTTTTTAGTCATTTATCTTATTCTACTATAATTTTATTCAATTATGTAATATATATATATCATTGAATTATACAATGTAATATTTGCATTTTGATATGTATATAATTTATTTCTTGGCTTTATGGCTTTCACATTTTTTGGATTTCAATTTAACCCTTTAACACACTAATTTACTTAAACTTCATTGACATGGAAATATGCAGTAATTTTTAATCAGGATATGAGGCAAAGCTAAAGAGGAGGTAATACTGATGATAGACTGGAGGAAGGGGAATAAACAAGCTTTTGCTTCTTCCTGCTCCTTTTTCAGCTCAAGTATTATGATTACTTTTGTCCTACTTTTGGCTGTGTTTTTCATCACTTCATTTATTTATTTTTATTGTGTCTTCACATGTTCAAAATAAATCATTTACTCATTCACTCAGTTATGTATAAAAATAAAACTGCAGTTAAAAGATTGGGGGGGAAGAAAAGACTGGAACAAACTGAGCTACAGTTAAATATCAAATAAATATAAAAAAAATTATTAAATACAAAAAAAAAATAAATATCAAATAAATTTGCTGAATTATTCAAAGTAAAAAGAAATGGTAATTTGTGTAAATAGGTGCACATGGTCCTTCCTGCAGTGGCAGCCTGGTTCTGGGCTCTGTGGTGGCTGCTTCGGGGCCTCTCTGGGGCCGGTCACACTTGGCACGGTTGGAGTATATCCCAGGTAAAAACAGCAGGGGGTAACGTGTTAAAACTTCAGTGTGATGGATGCGGCCCCCAGAACCCCTTCTGGAGGTGGGGGCCTGGAATGATTGCGTTATTCACCCAAGTGATAAAAGATGTAGGCACAGGCTCACCGTCGGGCAGTTGTTGGAAAACTGAAGGAACAAAAGGCTTCTCAGCATGTTTGGGTGGATGTCAAACAACATTGATTATTGGCGCCACCTGCTGGACTGGAGTGAAGCAGGCGCTGTCACTTACGCAGATGCAGTTACAGTAAGCGGTGGCACAGTGATGCATTTCCAACTTTGCAAGTGTGACCGGAGACCGTTTGTACGAGACTTTTGAGACCCGGTGAGTTGAAACAGGATAAAACCAATCGTGCCAAGTGTGACCCTGCCCTCTCAGCTGTGGTCGCACTTGCACGATCACTTAAAGGATAACTTTCTTTGTTTTTTCAACCAGGACCTTATTTCTGGGAGTTTATATGTGCATTTTCTCACCAGTAAAGTTTCTGCATCACTTTGAGTCCTTTGTTCATTCTACTGAAAGTATTGGCGGAAATCAAGGAGTTTTGCTGCAGATAATGTCTTATACTGCATAGAGACTGCCCCGTCTCTGCCATTATACTGGATGTACACCGAAGGGTGACTCAACGCAACATCTTCCGAAGGAGTCAAAGTGATGCAGAAACTTTACCGGTGAGTAAATGCATGTATATACTCCTAGAAATAAGGTCCAGGTTGAAAAAAAAGAAAGTTATCCTTTAACACAACTCATATGTGCACACATACACACATTTTACTGTAGTAGTTTTTTTTTTCTCAAGGGAGAAAAACAACTGTTTCTCTAGGGAGCGTACCTACAGTCATCCTCAAAATTATTCATACCCTCCAATTAAAGAAAAGGCTAAATTCATAATAGGAATTGAAATAACAAGAAAATAAAGAAACTAATAAATAAAAAATGATAAAATTATAATTTAGTAATATAAAATGTTGCTTTTGAATTATAGTTGGAAATAATAATAAAAAAAACCAAACAAAACTGTCCCAGACACATTAGAGCACCTTTCCCATGAACAGTGGACCAACATACTTGTCAGCAGGTGCAGACGTCTGATTGGACGTTACAGAAAACACATGATTGCAGTGATTGCCTCAAAGTGTTGCTCAGCAAAATTTTAGCTACAGAGCCCATCATGCTGGGGGGGGGGGGTTGGGAGGTTCCTCGTGTGTGGTTGGAGGGGGAGGGGGCGGGGGAGTGGTGGTGCGCGTGTTCGGGAGAAGGGTTTTTGGAGGCGTGGACTGAGGAGCTGTGAGACGCGAGGGGTGCGGGTCGGAGTAGTGGTCAGGGGATGCCGACTTTGGGATAATGATTCGGTTGTTCCCCTTTACTGAAAAAGAGGGTAGATATTTTGTGTTGTTTGAGCGTATAGCAAAGCTGAGTTGGCCGAGGGAGGTGTGGCCCGTGCTTTTACAATGTGTATTTACAGGTAAGGCTAGGAAGCTTATGCTCTGTCACCTAGGATAGTTTGAGGTATGATAAGGTGAAGACTGAGTGGAAAGGGCTTATGAGCTTGTGCCTGAGGCATCGCAGAAATTAGGTCAGTTGTGCGTGCTCTCACCCAGTTCATTTCTGTGTTTGGGATTCCAAAGTGTCCAGTCGGATAGGGAACGAACTTTTCGTCTCATTTGTTTAGTAAGTTTTGAGAAGCTAGGTGCGCATAATAAGCCACGGCTTACCATCCAGAAAGCCAGGGGGCCTTGGAGCGTTTCCACCAGTCCCTGAAGTCCCTCCTGCACGCTTATTGTATGGAGCTGGGGAGCGACTGGGAAGAAGGTTTGCCTTGGTTGATGTTGGCTGCGCGAGAAGTCACTCAGGAAAGCACTGGGTTTAGCCCCAATGAGCTGGTCTTTGCACACGGTGAAGGGTCCGTTGGCTGTAGTGGCGGATGGTTTGAAGGAGCCAGATCCACCTAGGAATCTGGTGGATTATGTTAATGGCTTAGGAGACGCTTATATGCCGCTAGGGAGATTGTTCAGGACAAGTTTTGCGGCACAGGAAAAGATGAAAACTCTGTTTGATCGGCGGTCGGAGACCCGAACGTTTTGCCGGGTGACCAGGTGTTGGCCCTGTGTCCTGTTATTACCTCTCCTTTTCAGGCAAAGTTCAGTGGTCCATATACAGTTCTTGACAGGGTTTCTGATCAGAACTATTCTATTGCCATGCCAGAGCGACGAAAAAAGACCCAGGTGTGTCATGTTAACCTGTTAAAACCTTATTATGCTCGGGATGTCGGTGTACCGCCGGCTAATGTTAAAGCTGCTCCAGCGTGTGTAGCGAGCAGGCCTGCCACAGGGCCAAAGTGCTCTAGCACCATGGACAGCGCTCTGCCACCTGTTGGAGTTGATACTGTTGTTGCAGATGCGTTGTCGCGCGCGCCGGTACAGTAGCGTTGTGTATGTGCCTGTCTTTCTCCTCCTTTCCTCCCCACTGTCTTTCCTTAACAGTTTGAGTGCACAGTTGCTGGGTGGAGAGTGTTTTGGAGTGGAATGAGTTGGAAGGGCGTGACTTGGACTGTGCTAAGTATTCTTTTCCTCGTGTGTGTGGACGATTTACTTCTTCGAGGTGGCTGGGTCTACTCTATGCGGTGTTGCTGTTTGTGTGGGCACTTGTATGTGTTTCTGGTGTATTGCAAGGTTCTATGGGGAACCTGCTTTTTATGGGTGGGGGTGTGACGGCTTGATGGCCTTTGTTAATATTCTTGTTCTTTTCTTGAGGTCTGGTGGCGTCCAGGTGGAGCTCTGACCCGGATGCTATATAAGGGCTTCCGCCAGGACCTTCTGGGGCTCTCTCTCTCTTTTGTTGGCAGCTGCTGGGCACACGCCATCGCGCCTGGCCTGCTGCTGGGATCCTCCGCCATGGTCTTCTTAAATAAATGCCCGTTTTAAGGGTTTAAAACTTATTTGTCGTTGTGTCCTCCCTTCTTGTTACGGCTCTTGAGCCGGGGTCGTAACATCGTTTGTTTTACTTGTTTATTTTATTTATTATTACTTTTGTCAATTTTAACATATCACGGAAAGCTGATTTTTTTCCATCATTAATTGGAGGATATGAATAATTTTGAGGACGACTGTATGTTCCCTGGCCCTTTTTTTTTTTTTAAAGGGTCCTATATTCCCTGTTTTATTAGGGAAGGGTCTAACCTTAACCCTTTTTAAAAAGGGTTAAAACACAGTGGGGAACATAGGACCCAGGGAACATAACGGGGGAAGATGACCCCCATTTTCTACAGGTGTAGCAGCCAATTGTCTGATTTTATCTGTTTATAGTTATTTTCTTTCACTTCACTTAAGAAAAATAGTCAGATTTAAAGATAGAAAATAGTAAGTATACAATACTTACTAAAACATACATCTTTAGCAGAATAATCTCCAATCAGCCAGGTTTTGCTTTTAAGGATGAGTTTGGCTCCTTGTTTTCACGTTTGATCCAACCACGTGTGTTATGTCATGACTTCTTCAGCCAGTAGCTGGTACTTACGACTAAGCTGCAAATTAAGTGCTGGATACATTTTTCATGTTCACACCCGTGTCGTGTTATGCATTGTCATCTGTATGGTACACTGCATGCGGGACATTATGTTGCCATGGTGACATCTTCCTGTGTGTTGGCAGGCATTGTGATCATAATAACTCGTACTTACAGATAAGATGATCTCATTATATTTTGGAGCACCTCGCTGCATAAATTAGCAAATTAATGAGATTCTTTTTTAAAACTTCTATACTTCCCAAGCTTAAAAATAGGGAGCTACCTGCCAAATGATCACAAATATGCTGACAGAAATATTTGCAAATTAATGCAGCTTCTTGTGCTATTTTTGATAATCACTGTGTCTGAGGAGGCCAGAAGCCGGCCATGACCAGGAATTTAGCTTTAATTCATCTCCAAACAGAGGTTGCTAAGCGTGGTAAACCCCCGTCTTTCATTCCTTTAGCGTGCACGTTAATAAGAAACCACAAAGGAATGGCCAGGCAATCATGTAGCGCTGTAAAGCTGTGGGGCTGATACCAAAGAGAAGTGCATTAGGTGGTAATAAGACCGAGCCGGGCTCGGGTCATGGCTGACACATTCCCCATCTCCGTGAGCTCCGACCATCAAATCGATTTCCATCTGTGACTCCCATGTCCGCTTCACTCCGGCCCAAGTACCGGGGATTTGGAAGGTGTGGATGTAGAAAGATGTAGGAAAAGATTGGGGAGGGGGCTGACTTGTACCTGTGTAGATTATATTTCCATTTACAGCCGGTTATCAAGCTCTGCTGCTGTAGAAGAAACAAATAAAACACATTGTTATTGTGATTAAATTCCCAGACTTTACTTTTACGCCTCCCAAAAGATGTAATTTAATTAATCAACTTTAAGAACCATCTTTTTCAAAACAAGACCTTTGCCTTCAAAAACTAATTAACAAAATTGCATTTCTCATTCTCAAAAGGAGCCCAACTAAAGGACAGTGGGAAGATTCAGATCCCTTAAAATGAATCAATACCAGAAAAGCACTCGGAGGGTGCAGACCTCCCCCAAGCAGCTCCACTTCCTTATTTTTGTGTTTCTCTGGATCCAGATCAACTTTTGAAACATTATAGAACTCAAATGAGATTTTTTTCTTGTAATTTTTATTGTTTTACCAAACACTCAGGCCATTTGTAGGGAGTTATTTGCAAAAATTCCAAAATTTGGCCGATCCAGGAGGTGATCCGGATCACCACCAAAATTTAATGGGTTCACCCTTAAACCCAGGCACACGGATTTCAGGTCAATCCGTTCAGAACTTTTTCCATCAAGTTGCTGACAGGCAGACAAACCAACGCTACCAAAACCAGTAGAAAAGCACTCGGAGAGCTCAGACCTCCACCAAGCAGTTCAACTCCCTCATTTTTGTATTTTCTCTGGATCCGGATCAACTTCCGAAACATTCTGGAACTCATTGAGATCCTTTCTTGTAATCTTTTACCAAACACTAGGAGCCATTTGTATGGAGTCGAGTAAAAAAAATTCCCAAATTTGGCCTATTAGGGTGATGTTGATGTAAAACTATTTGAGGTTTGATGTTGTGACTCTTAATCACAACAGCACAGTAATGCAACAAACGACAGGCTTACAGGTGAGGAGCTCCAGGCTAAAGATGAATGCTGGATGGAAGTGAGCGTGGTCTATAAACACAGAAATACAAAGCCATGAGGAACACTCGCTCAGCAAATAAACGCATTCAACGTATTAATTATGACTAATAAATCCCTTCCAGTTAGGACTAAACATGCATATGTTTGCACGGGATGAGATTTTCAATCCTGCTCCTGCCCGCCTCCATGGGACTCCCTTCACCTGACTGCCTGAGAGGACCAGAGTTTTTTAATACAAATTCTGAAGACGATCTTCACGTGACAATTTTTAAGGGATTTTTCCAGAACGCAGCACAATGAGGCTGTGATTGACAGCCCACACACAGGCCGGCCTGGTTCACGTGACCTGCGGCTGCTGCGCACACAGTGTTTTAAAAAACAGAAGGCTTTTTTGTTAATTACACTCTCTGCTGGGATTTTCAAAGGTTTTTTTTTTATCAGGGTTCGTTAATTACTGAATTCATACCAAGGAGTGGCAGAGAGTGATGCGCAGGTCGACCCTTGTGGGTCCCCGTGTGCTGCCCGTGAAGAAATTTTCTCTTAAACTGCAGCAGGATTGGACTGTTAAAGGCCGACAACCAACACTGCTCACCACACCTTTATGAGTTATTTTACTCACTAGCAGACAGACAAACAAATACTGGGGATTTTCTTTAAGGAACGGTCATCTGGCGATAGGGACATATTGTTGGTGGTGGTGTGTGTGTCTTTTGGGTGGGGGGTCTGCGCTCTTTGAGGGCTTTTCTAGTTGAATAATGCTGATGGATGAAATCATGACAGGAATGTCAATGAACACCAACAGGTCATGTTGAGACAATAAGTTTTTAGGCCAATAGGCCGACTCTGTGAGCCATTCTGGACATATGCGGGGGGAGCTCGGGACCCGACTGACCGCCCGCTCTTGCCCGTGGCTTTGTGAGTCCCGCCCCTTGCAGGTCTCTAGTTCAAGGCTAACAGTTACAGTAACATAATGTAGCAGGTCAGCTAGCTTAATAGCATAAAAAGGCACATGGTGAATGGAGGAACACTTCTGAATAAGCAAATCAGCTAAATAACATTAAAGGCTAAATAAACATCCTGTTCAGGCAGAAATGCAACTAGTTACTTCCAGTTCTTCACAGATGCACACAGTTCACCATATTCACCTGCTAGAAGTCTGTCCAACAGTCTTCTCTCCTCGTGCTCACTGCTGCTCATAAGTTTCATTTCTGCATCCTGACATCATGTGCTCAGTAGCGCAGCTGCACACTTCTGCCACAAGGGGGCACTCACGCCTCATCAACAGCCTTTCCAACATGGCCGATCTCACAATGATAAAGAATCCTTCAAAACATTCCGGGATCCAGAAAGTGATCCGGATCACCACCAAAATTAATGGGTCCGTCCTTTGGCTGGGACACACGGCTGGTGAAGATTTCAGGTCAATCCGTCCATCTAGTACTTTTTCCGTCAAGTTGCTGACAGACAGACAAGCCAACGCTTTACCGAAAACATGACCTCCTTGGCGGAAGTTATAAAATTTGTTTATTTTGTCGTCCTGGTTAACAGTTCAGGCACTCGTTTGCTTGGAGCTGGTAATGACTGAACCTGTACTAACATGCAGGTAAAAATAACCTAAAAATGAAGCTAAAGAGCTCACAGCTGTCAATATTCTCATCTGGAACCAGAAGAAGAAAAGACTATGAACTCACTTCTCATTTCTTTACATGATAAGAGGAGATGGGTAAAAAAAAAATCACACAAGAATATAAAAAACAGCTTTTATAATTATGATGAGCCAGAAAGTCAATATCTGGTGTGAGTAGCAACACAGCCTGAATCCTCTGAGACAAACTTTCTAGTCATTTCTCTTAGTAGTCTTCAGGAATAGTTCTGCAGGCTTCATGGACTCTTCAAAGCTCTTGTGTTTTTTTTTTGCCACATTGCATCAATAATGTTGAGGTTGAGGCTCTGGGGAGGATCGATCCCTCTGTCAGACCTGTTGCCACTGAGCATTTTGTGTTATACCCCAGGCTGGTTTTCTTCCTGGAATGATTTCTTGACAGTGACTCTTTCATTTAGACCATTTATAATGAGGCCTTGGCCAACAGGTAAGCTAAAGGTCCTGATGGATCTCTCCGGGTTTCCTTCTAATACTGCTTTGAGATCCTGCTGTAGGTGGTTCTCAAATGTTTGAACTTTTTACAACTTAAGCTACCCCAGTTGCAAGACCAGGGATTTTGGAGACCTTTTGATTAAAACCTCTTTAATATTTCTCTGTATCACTTAGAGTTTTGCAGCTCCAAGTTTTAGGAGCAGTGAAAGAAAATGCTCCTCTCCCAACCTATGTATTGACAGAGAAGTGAATGTTATAAGAGCTTGTTAGCGGAGGCTGTTTGGGTGACATAGAGGAAGTTAGATAATCCAGTTGCTTATTTATAAATGGAAAATATGATTGGCTGGCCCGATTGCTGGCCAGCCTATTTATTTAAAAAAAGCACAAAACTAACCTTTCAGTGCTTTATTCAATGTGTCTTTCCACATTGAGAGAAAAGATCTGAAAACAAGAGCAACTAAACATGACAATTCCTCTGAAATATAACTTGATTATAGTCCAAATCTTCCATTTTATATTTAGACAGCTTATTTTTGCAGTGTGGGAGCTCTTCAGACAAGTTTTCAACACGAAAATTGGAAATAAAGACGGTGTGATCTTGAATTGTGTCTCAGACACATGGTTTCACCTATATTTGTGAGAGATAACCAATTTTAGGACTTCACTAATAAGTCAGAAATAAAATACATGATTAATAATCTTATACAATCTGATCTTATAGTAAGCCAGTCTCAAAACAAGATCAAAAAGTCTTCCTGGCTGGTAATAAGGAGGTAAGACTTGATTAGATAGACTATTTTTGCAGTGTACAGTTTGAATTGCTACAATCTTGGAAGATTTGGGGAGTTTTATTTCTTGTCTGTGGTCCAACAGATGGAACCTCAGCTCTATCAGAGGGGAGATTTCCTTTCTTGAGACGAGTTAAAGACGAGTTCATCTTGAACTTGTCTTTAATGTTGTGTGTTTTCCCAGAGTCACTAAAAACAGCTGTGATCAAACCTCTGCTAAAAAGGGACAATCTAGACAAGACACAGATGAGCAGTCAAGGCCAATCTCCAATCCAAAGATCATCGAAGAAACAGTTTTTCATCAGCTAAATTACTTTCTAAAAGAAAACAACTGCTATGTCTTTGAGTCAGGTTTTAGACAGCACCACAGCACTGAGACTGCTTTGACCAAAGTCATAAATGACATATGTTTGAATACTGACGCTAGAAAAATGTCAGTGTTGGTTTTACTGGATCTCAGTGCTGCATTTGATACCGTTGACCACGTTATATTACTCCAACGACTGGAGAAGTGGGTGGGTCTTTCTGGTTCTGTACTAAACTGGTTCAAAACGTACTTGGAGAACAGGGACTACTTTGTGTCAGTAGGTAATTTTACATCTGAGCAGACAATAATGACCTGTGGAGTTCCCCAGGGCTCTATCCTGGGAACTCTTCTGTTCAACATCTACATGCTCCCACTGGCTCAGGTTATAAAGAACAACAATATTAGTTACCATGTAAGCAGATGACACACAGCTATATATTACAGTGTCACCAGGAGACCGGGGCCCTGTACAGGCTCTTGGTAAATGTATTGAGGTGATTATTGACTGGATGTGCCTCAACTTTCTTCAGCTGAACAAAAACAAAACTGAGGTGATTGTTTTTGGAGCCAAAGAGAAACGACAGCAGGTCATAGTGGGGTGTAGTGATGGACTCAGACCTAATCTTTGAAAAACACATCAAAATGATAACTAAATCAGCCTACTATCACCTGAATAACATCTCAAGGATAAAAGATCTGATGTCTCAGGAAAATCTGGAAAAACTAGTCCATCATTCATCTTCAGTCGACTTGACTGCTGTAACAGTGTCTTTACTGGTCTACCTAAAAAATCAGTTAAATGGCTCCAGCTTATTCAGAACTCTGCTGCCCGAGTTCTCACTAAGACCAGAAAAGTGGACCACATCAGTCCAGTTCTGAGGTCTTTCCACTGGCTGCCGGTCCATCAGAGAATAGACTTTAGAGTTCTGCTGCTGGTCTATAAAGCTCTGAATGGTTTAGGCCCAAAATACATCAGTGACCTCTTGACCCAGTATGAACCTACTAGACCCTTCAGGTCATCTGGATCCAGTCTTTTATCAGTTCCCAGAATCAGAACCAGACATGGAGAAGCTGCGTTCAGCTTCTATGCTCCACATGTCTGGAGCAAACTCCCAGAAAGCCTCAGATCTGCTGAAACAATGAGTTTATTTAAATTCAGGTTCTCAGCTGCATTTTCATAGATTTTACTCAAAAGTTAAAATCCACACAGCTCTATATTGTTTCTTTTTAATCTTAAATGTTTTTCATTTTAAATCATGCTTCGACTTTTTTGTTCTCATTTTTTTCCCTTTTGCATTCTGCTGTTATGCTTATGTTTTATGTAAAGCACATTGAATTGTCCTATGCATGAAATGTGCTACACAAATAGCCTTGCCTTGCCTTCTGCATAACTCAAAAGTAAAAACAGATGTTGCAATCAGAGCTTTTAAGGTGGAGCCAGAGGCTTGAGTCAATCCCGATAAAGATTTGCTTCTATATTGATTCTGATTCGTCCACTTTATAAACTTCAGCTACTTCAGTTCCCGTCTGACATCAGCAAACAAACATACATAAGCATCTTGCTGACATTTTGTTCTCTTAAGGCTCTAATTAACAGGCGCCAGCCGAAATGCCTCCAGATCTGCAACCAATCACGGTAATTAAGCAAGTTGCTGTGAACATGCCTCCACCAGCTCTTGCCTGTACAATCTAATCACGCCAAACCAACTCAACATCAGGCTATCCGATGTGACTGGCTTAGCCAGGGCAAAATCAGCTTAGACACCAGGTGACAGCAGAGGAATTCTCCCACAGCCGATAAAACACAAGCTCTCTAGTAACAGGTCAGAAACTGTTAGAATGAGATGTCTGTCATGGCTGCCATAAGTGCTGTAAAACCCCATCCACTGTCTTGATTTGAATCAACGTCTCACAGGAAAACGGGAATCTTCACTGTATGTTTACGTCATAACGGGGAGACATGTCAACACGTCCTCTGACACTACACTGCAAAAATCAGTTGCTTTACCACACAACAATTGTCTTTTACATTGTTACTGTAATTTTTACAGTGAAAAACTGGCAGCTGTGGTTGCCTGTTTTTCACTGTAAAAATTACAGTAAAAAAGTGTCAACTCCCAGTTATTTTTGCAGCAAACTACCATAAATAAACAACAATTAATCAGTCAGTCATGTTTTGTACCACAGATAATAGCTGGGATAGGCTCCAGCAACCCTGAAATAACAATTATGTACTGTTAAATTTATGGTTTCCAAAACTGCATACCATAATAATTTCTACATTGCCACCGTAATTTATAGACCAATCCTGGCAAAAACCGCAAGTAGACCATCCGCCATTGCTTGGGGAACCTTTCTCTACATGTATAATTAGAACAGATGAGAATCTGACTTTTATTCATAACATTATGGAGGAAATCTGGAAGGACTTGGTTGTTGTAACAGCAGTGGAAAACTTTAATTGTGGTAATAAGTGAAGAAGAAGATGATCACAAACATTTATTTCATGAAGATTGCTGCTGCTCAGTCCACTGATGTCAGTGTGTTCGTATCAGGGAAAGGAGGAATATCGGACACACAGAGCAGAGGAGGAATAACATGCTGCCATGGCAGAGAAAACACTGGTTTTAATTCCCAACAACAAAAACACGGTCAATTTTGGTAAACACCCATTAATCTGACACTGTTTCGTGTGTCTATGCTCCCGAAAAAGATGCACCGCAAATCGTTATTATACTAGCTAATGCTATCAGAGTAATTGACTAATCTGGGACATATTGTGAAATATAACATTATTTGCTCTGATAAGTGCAACGTTGGGACGGGAAAATAAAAATAGTTCAGTCGCAAACACAAACTGATCACGAATATGGTGTCCTGCAGCAGTTAGTTCCATCTGCAGGACGTGTGAAGGCTACGTGATCTGTAGCTACAGTCCTTAAACAATCCCAAAAGCCAAACATTGACAAAATAGAAACATAACGACCTATGAACGAGTTTAAATTTTTAAACCAACTTTGATAAGTAATAACGAGATTTGCGTGTTATTCCAGTGTGGCTTGTCATTAAAACCAGTTTCTGAAGATGATAAAATAGCTAACTTTGAATCACTGATGTTAGAATAATATGTCAGAATAACTTATAGATCTCCGGATAACATAGCTATAGGTTATCATTACCTTAGATGACTGTCCAACGTTGTAAATCCAGATGTTGATGCTGCTTTCTATGTTGGCAGATAGGAGGTAAATGGGACTGGAGCCATAAGCAATGGCGGTGCCACAAGATGGTGCGGCATCACCACACAAAACGCTCATCGGATTAGTCTATAGGGTGATAAGCTTTCAGTTTTTCACTGTAAATTTTACAGATACTCTTTTGTAAAAACAATTTTTGGGATGTTTTAACTGTTATTATTACAAGAAAATACTGTAAGAAGTTGTGAACAGCAAAATTTACAGCAGCCGCGGCGTTATGGGTGGGCCTGTGCCCACCTACTTGTGCTATGGGCCCACTCTGTAAGACTGCCGATAGATCAGCATTTTGTACTCAAAGCTGCAAGAAACAGCAAACGTGTTAACAAGGCAGTAAATGGATTCTTCCAGTTCAATTGTTTTCTTTTAAATACAGAAAAACCTCAAAATGAAACGGTCAGGTATGTTTCTGTACCTGCTCATAATTAGTGGGCTGTTCATTTATAAAGCCTGGGAAACAACATTACGCGACTGCAGCCGTCATACTTGCAGACACGGCAGTGAAAGCGTTTCACTTTCACTTTCACCACTTCAGATCAAAATAAATATATAAATAGATAGAGGAAACACGCAAGAGCTATTTCATTCTGAGAAAAACTGAACAATCAGACAAGGAAACGTTATCTAGACTGAATTAGGAAGAATTGGCCCATATGAGCACGAGGATGGTCCAGAAGTATCGGATGTGATGCGCAGCTCCTCAGTAATTGCAGTAAAAGGCAGGGAGATGCAGTCCCGCCTGTCTGCACGCTGCTCCGCCTTCCACGGCCAAACCACACCCCCCGCCACATTTACGCTTCCCCAATGATCAGTTTAATATCGCACAAAATATTGATAATCAGAATTTGAAAAACATCACTTCAATGTAGATTTGTCTAACAAAGTAATTCAATGGTAAAATTCTCATTAATGGTTTAACAATAAAGGTTTGCGTGGTTATGAAGCAGTGGTAGAAATTGTTTTCCCTTTTTCCCTCTGGCACCCTGACTTAAATGTACATATCACTCCTTTAAGTTCAACCAGAGTTTTGTGAACTGCATGAGCATAAACCTTAAGAAAAACATGCAGCGTATATGGGTTAGTGAGGTCACACTGGCGGTGCGCCTGATTTACAGCAACCAAAATGGCATCCTGTAATATCCTCTTTATTCTCACTGGATATTTTACGATGAAAAAAATGACAGCCACAGCTGCCAGTTTTTCACCGTAAATTAAACAGATTTTTTTTTTTTTACAGTGTCTCCAATAACAGAAATCTCATCCCCAGCCCTGGCTTGTTTGGGATCAGACAGCTTCCACTGTTGTGACTGCATCAGGAGAGCAAAATAATGCATAATTCATTGTTTACCTGATGGACATGTAGTCTAATTAAATCTGCACAGTATCTCCAGCTGTGACGGGATTGTCAGGGTTGGGCTTCTTTGTGTAAAAGTGACAAAAACATGCGGGGAAGCCATGACGCTGCTCACCAAAGACTTGGCTGTTTTACTAATCTTAGGTCATTTATCCAACAAACTGTAATGAAGCTTTGGGGACTAAATCATTCAATGTGGCTCATATCTAAGCGCAATTAGCATAAACATGTTTGATTCTCGAGACAGTAAACAAGGACTTCTTGGGATTGTGTTTAACAAGCATCCCCTGCCCCTGTTTTTGTACTTATTTCTTTCTGACAATTCATAGAGAGTGGGCAATATCTGGAGGAGGAGAAACAGTTTTCCTTTCCCAGAAGTGTTACATTGGTTTAGGGAGGTGAATACAATCTGATGCAGTACTGTATGTACTTTCTTTCCCCCCCACACACCTACATGCACAGACCAGAAATACAAAATAACTGTATCCCCACCTACACGGCCACTCCAGATCTGTCTGTCAGGAAAGTCTTCTCAGGAGGATTCAAATGACTTTTCTTATTTTGTGTGTTTATAGAGAGAATATATGAGTTTTCACCAACAGCTGATGTCATCTTTTATCTGTGCTCAGTAAAATGAACGAGTGTTTCTGGAACAAATTTGCTAGCTGAGTCTCATAAAACAGCCGGGAGGGTCACGCAGTGAAGCTGCGCTTTTCATTTCAAATTATCTGTGGTTACACCAGGAGGAATCATGTCAATAATACACCTCTCCAAAGTCACTCTGGTACGCACACAGCAAGCAGCCCTCAATTTGGTTGGAAGCAGGGCATCTTCGCTCAAAGGCAAGAGGTCAACAGATAAAAAGGAAATGAAATACAAGTGGTTTTCCTGTAATTTAAAAGGTTTATGAAGTTTGTTTTTATATACGGTGGGTACGGAAAGTATTCAGACCCCTTTACACTTTTACTCTTTGTTTCATTGCAGACATTTTCTAAAATAAAAAAAAAGTTCATTTTATTTCTCATTAATGTCACTCAGCACCCCATCTTGTCAGAAAAAACAAATGTAGAAATTTTTGCAAATTTATAAGAAAAGAAAAACTGAAATATCACATGGTCATAAGTATTCAAACCCTTTGCAGTGACTCATATTTAACTTATATGCAGTCCATTTCTTCTGATCCTCCTTGAGATGGTTCTACTCCTTCATTGGAGTCCAGCTGTGTTTAATCAAACTGATTGGACTTGATTAGGAAAGACACACACCTGTCTATATAAGAGCTTCCAGCTCACAGTGCATGTCAGAGCAAATGAGGATCATGAGGTGGAAGGAACTGTCCAAGGAGCTCAGAGACAGAATTGTGGTGAGACACAGATCTGGACAAGGTTACAAGAGAATTTCTGCAGCACTAAAGGTTCCTAAGAGCACGGTGGCCTCCATAGTCCTTACATGGAAGAAGTTTGGGACGACCAGAACTCTTCCTAGACCCGGCCGTCCAGCCAAACTGAGCAATGGTGGGAGAAGAGCCTTGGTGAGAGAGTAAAGAAGAAGCCAAAGATCACTGTGGCTGAGCTCCAGAGATGCAGTAGGGAGATGGAGAAAGTTCCACAAAGTCAACTATCACTGCAGCCTCCACCAGTCGGCACTTTATGGCAGAGTGGCCCGAAGGAAGCCTCTCCTCAGTGCAGACATATGAAAGCCCGCATAGAGTTTACCAAAAAACACACAAAGGACTCCCAGATTGTGAGAAATAAGATTCTCTGGTCTGATGAGACCAAGATTGAACCTTTTGGAGTTAATTCTAAGCGGTATGTGTGGAGAAAATCATATACGCAACAGGGTGGCACCATCATGAAGCGTCAAATAAGCATGCGCAGCGTCGTAGCAAGACGCCCTCTGTGTTGAAGAGAAACTCTTAGAGAATCCGAACCTATACACACTCTCTGAGGAAGAAACTAACAGCCTGCAGGAAGATTTCCTCAGAGACAAACAGCCATCAGCTAACGACTTAGAAATTTTTTTAAATTTTTTTTAAGCTGTAGAGGACGGCAAGTTGGGAAAAATGTGGTGACATTCAGCGTGGGAGTTTATTTGTTGTGCTGGACGAATCGACTTGCCAGAAGTGGTTGGATTATAACTTCAGGAGCAGAAAAAAAACCTCAACTTTGTGTGTGAACTTCACTTCTGACAACTCCATGAATCTCGGGCAGTAAAGTGTTTTTTTTTCTGGGATTACTTCTGAAACCTGACGCAGTTCCTGCTATAAAAACGCACATGGACAGACAACAACACCGGTGAGTGAAAACGTCTCTCAGCTCAATGCTAAGTGTTAGCCTATGATTTGTTCGCTAATTTACTTACTTGTCAGGGGTCTCTGTGGTACTTCTGTGGTACTGCGTGTACTTCAAACTCCATGTCAGACTCTGGCTTGAGCGCATACAGCTCCATAACAGGCTGCTCCGTTTTATTCCATCGATCGGAGTCCAATTATCCATCAATGTTTACAAATAACGTCCATGTGAGAGCTGCCGGTGCCGGTGCTACAGACAATTCTGTGACCCTTCAGAATAAGTGTCTCTTCCGGGGCGACATCATGAAATGGGCGTAAAACATGTTGCAATTGGTCGAGAGCTCCGCGGATCAGTACAGTCAGCCATCTTACTTCCGTGTTGGAAATTAGACGCAAAGAAAAACTAATATTTACACCAAATTAGTTTCTATAGTAGCGATGGAACATATTTAGCTTATAAATGCCTGTATTTGACTTTTGGAATGTTTGAAAAGCTGATACAGCTCCTTTAATGAACTTTCATCTTGGTCTTTATTTTTAGTTCGCATATGTATTAATCACTTCAAAATGAAAATTACTTGCGTTTACATAAAAGCAGCTTCATGCTGGAACGATGAGCTGTATGTTTTACATTCAATTTACGTAGGCTGTGATCCAATTAGTCGACTAATCGAAAAAATAATCGGTGATTAGTTGACTATCAAAATAATCGTTTGTGGCAGCCCTAATAATGACTGGGTGCTTAATTGTGTGATAGATAATCATCCAGCAGCATCCTCTAAATGTAAGGCTGGAAAACTGTCAGAATCTTCATAAATCAGGACGATAAAAAGGTTTTTGGTGGATTATGTTCACAGCTGTGAGAGAGCGGCAGAAAAACAGCCTAACAGATTGTAAAGCTTTGTTTGTGAACACCTGATGATGAAAAATACTAAATATAAGGCTTTAAAGATATTAGAAACTTCATAAATAAAGAGGATACAGTGGTTTTAGTTGATTCGGTACACCAAAGCACCTATGTCCAAATGAGTTTCCCTCAATAATTATAATTATTTGACATTATTCAAAAATATATATTAATCCTGATTAGGAAATTCATTCTCTGCATTTAACCCATCTCAAGTTTAACCTGAGAGCAGTGAGCAGCCAATTACAGCACCGAGGAGCTGTTGGTGGGGGTTGAGGACGTTGCTCAGGGCCCCATGGTGGTTCACCGTGTCGGGGACTTGAGCCTGGGTCTGCCATGCCAAGGCCCCGAGGCATTGCCACAAGGCTACCCACCTCCCCCAAATTCAGTATGACACACGTCCTGTCCATGGAATATTCTGCTTCTGTGTCAGAGCATCTGATTACTTGGCTGTAATCAGGCTGTGATGAAGTTTTTAAACAATATTGTAAAAAAAAATGCTCCTGGAAAACATAATCCATCCCACTTTGAAGTGAAACTAGTCTGATGTAGTGAACAGTACAAAATGTTTACACTGCTGTTGCACTAAACTTGTTAACACAAGGTTAAGGAGTCAACCTGGACAATGCTTTCCAAGCCTAGCTCTCCTGTCTTTGCAAGAAATAACAGAAATGTTCAAGTGTGTCCATGTTTTTAGTCACCTGCATGCTGCTGAGCATTCGTCATTTGTTCAAGGTAGCAAAGGACATCATGTTTCTTTCCTCTACTTATAAAAATGTATCTGAAAATGACAAGTTGCAACTTTTCCCTCTGGAATGCAGTCCTTCAGCTGATACAGGTGTACCTGTTGTTCATGACCTTCAGTTTGCCTCAGTGTCATCCAGTAAAGCACCTGCAGGAAATACAGCCATGGAAAAAACGGAGACCACCCTTGTCATTAAAAATAACGGTTATGCAATCGAGTACCAACTGTGGTGTGAATCATGTGACCAAAAGAGACAGAAAAGAAAATGTAGAATGCCTAAAAGCTGTTTTTGGCAATACAATGCCATATCTATTGATGTAAGACCTTAATAACCAAAATCACGTATCAAGTGGAAAATGGCAGATATTATCATCATTTTTTTGTCTAGACAAATATACTTTTAGTAGTACCAGGCATTAAAATGACCAAGAAATATGAGGGAAAAAAGGTGGTTTCCTTAATTTTTTTCCATGGCTGTTTGCCTTATAAGTGTTTCCACATTGGTGCAGACATCATTCTTAAGTCTATCACTTAGCAGGCCAAAGTCATCATAAGGAGAAAGCAAAGGTTATTAGTGGAGATGTCCCGATCAGGTTTTCTTGCCCCCCTGAGTCATTTCACTTTAAAAATCAGTTGATGCTGAGTCCTGATCCGATACATATATAATACAATAAAAATCATGTCATATCAACACTCTGCATAAATGAAAGCCTCCACCAGCCTTTCCCAAACTGCAGGGTACTAGTAAAACAAATACACTTAAATGAAAAACGATATTATGGATACCAAAATTAATATTCTAATACACAGATTAATCTGTGAAGTTGATACATTTGATTTCTGAACAAGTACATTATAACTCATGCCACATTGAAAATCTGTATTTGGCATTTTCTCATTAACGTCGGTATAGAAGATGTTTTTGAATAAAGCGCATGCAAAAGACCAGTCTGCTAATTCACAGCTGCCTCTGCAGCCACACCTTTAAGACAACGTGCATGAGCCAAGTCCCAACACCGGTGTCTATCAGACAGCAGGTGCAGATTCTCCCATCATATCACAAATGCAAGACAGATGTCATTGTCTAAATGTTGCTAACTGCTAGCAGAATGATTGTTAACTACCTACTGTAATCATCAGACAAGCGTGCGCCGTTTCCGGCAGGTAGTACTACCGGACTACTGCCGGAAACGGCGCACTCTTGCCTATAACCCGTTGACTATTGACAAAACACACGATGAGTGCAGAAATGATTGGCAGATGTTTTTTTAAGTCCCATTACTTTCACAGCTGATGTATATTGATAATTACATATGTAAAACTACTAATTAGTAATACCTTATGGGCAGTAAACCCAATTTCATTGAATATGGTAAACGTTGTTCAAATGGTGAATTCCAACTCCCCCTTAGCCTTTGCCCTTTGCCCTAATCCTTCGTTTTGCATGTTCATGTGAAGGGGGAGGGGGAAGTGGTAGGGTTCTTTGGCCCTCGAAACGGAGACGTTCCAGGGGCACACTAGAAAACGAGTGGGATGATGTTACCCACAACTTCATGTGAAATATGAGCAAAATAGCAAGGAAATTGGCAGCAGCAGCCAACCCCCCCAAATGTGAGTATTTAAAGGTTGAATATGGATACATTTTTATTAAAAGCTATATTTTTTCAAAAATAATACCTCCACAGGTCGTTTGGGGGTGTACAGAATGAAAGTACAACATTTCCTAGAAAAATTATATTTCGCCTAAAAATAATTATAAAATATTTTTTTACGGGTTCGATAATGGCATTTTATTTACGTCTATAAGCCAATACACGCCGCCATTGCAGGTTGCCAAATACGATCTCTGTGTGGAAACAATATTTTGGTCATAGTCAGGCATAGTACAGGGGAAAACCGTAGAGACGACCAGTGAAGCAGCTGCTTCAGAGCCCTGGAAATATTATCTGTTTCTGAGGAGGAGTGACCTGAGAAGAGCAAAACCTGGAGTAAATTTAGGTGAAGACTTCACTAAATGGACCCACATAAACGTTTTCCACGGAGTAAAACACGGAATTGGCGACTTTCCTGCTGGATCGGTAAGCTAGCTTGTTTGCTAACATGGCTAACGTTAGCTGTCAGTTATAAACTCCGCTGCGTTACTTGTTGGACATGCTGCAGGCTGTTGGTAACATGCGTATCGGCAGTGAGCCTGGCATCCCAGCGGTTGGAGTTGTTTTTCTGCCGTTGCAACTACAACCTAGACACATGTGATGTCGCTGTTCTGTCCGTATTCCATATTCAACCTTTAAAAATATATATATATATATATATATATATATATATAGAAATTGGTATTTTAATTGTTTCTGTAACGTAACATTAACGCTAAGCTTGAGTCGATTGCGTCTTCCTTTCATTTTTAGGTTTTTTGGCCAAAAGCCGAAAAAATAATCCAATCGCCCAGAAAAGGGAGATTACTGCTGGTGCAGAGGTGCATTGGGAACTCTTCCAGAAACAACTGTGATGTCAATTTACTCCACCACAGACGACTATTGATGACGCATGAGGATTTCAAAGGGTTGTCTGATTTCTTAAGGGAATATTTCAATCCCTAGCACTTGGGCCAAGGGGAAGGGGTAGAGGTAAGGATGAAAATAGGAATTGGAATCAGGTCAAAGAAACATTTTCGATACCACCATTAAGAGAAGCTGATGTTGTGATTGTGGGTGTTTTGATGAATTGGTGAACCGAATTCACAGAAAACTGCACTTCATCCTCATTTATGGAATTTATGCGCCGTGGTTTAGTTCAAACCCCTGCGGTGCGTCAGCTTGCGCCAGGAGGGTGTTAGAGACGCCACCTCTCTGGACAGTGTGTTGATGTACAGAGCATACGAATAGCAGCGCTGCTGCAGGTGGAGACGGTAATTCAGCTTCAATTTTAAAATGTTGACTTCCATGTGAAACATTTTCATTCTGAAGACATAACACTAACAATATAACCGTGGCAGCCCACCGCTGCCGGGCCTAGTAAAGGAAACACCTCTCCAATCCTTTATCAGGATGTAAAAGCTGATTGAGTATGAAACCACATGATTGGTCCTGATTTCCGATCAAATGGTTGGATAGGACATCCCTAGTAAAGCTGCACTTCCAGCCATAGGCTTTTGTGAGACACCAAAACTTGCACATACTCTTGCAACACATACCTTTAAGCCCCATTTCCGCCAGCGGGTCTGGGTCGGATCGGTTCACGTTTTTTTGCATCTCCACAGATAAAACCTGGGACAGGTCCCCTTATATCCGACCCGACCCGGCCTACTTTTTTGGTACCCTTCGGTAGGGGTACTGATCTACCCGATCCCGACCAAAGAGGTGGAGCTAACACACAGTAATCTGTTGATTCCCTGAAAAATCCGTAACTTCCCGCGTGACCCAGCGTACAAACAAAGCAGGGGTGACTCCTTTGTTTCTGTCCCGTGTGGTGTGGTGTTTTAGTTAAAAGGCATTACACGGCGATGTCACGCAATCACGTAGCAGCTATCCAGTTAATACTCCGCCTCCAGGTAAGGGTACAGTTTGTTGTGGGAACGCAACGTGAAATCAACATATCCATACCAAAACCCACCCGATCCGGCCTGGCCCGACCCGACCCAGAGCCAGACCCGTGGGTAGAAATAGGGCTTTAGAAACACAATGCCACTTTACTAAACCATTATGCAGGCAAAGTCTGAAAAATAATGACAATTTCAGCTATATATGTTTATATGAATGTGATTCATGGATGTCAATTCACAGATTGCCACAGTTAAATTAAAGACTCCAAATTATTTGAAAACTCTCATTTCTTGTTGTCCTTCGGTTGTAACATCAGTGGGTCAGGGCAGGGCTTTTAAATTCTGGTCTGGAAGCAGCACTGTCCTGCATGCTTTAGATGCGTCCACACACAAACACACCTGGCTGCAGTTGATGGTTTATTAACAGGGTTGCATGAGAAGGTCCATCGATCAGCATTGTGTGGTATTGAGGACTAGAATAGAGAAATGTTGGGTTAGGGTAAGAAATGGCCAATAATCATGGTTAGTAAGCATTGGCACCATGGAACAGTCTGCATTGGCCTGCTTACAAACCACATGGGCATGTTTTGGAGAGGACGATGTCGCCAGACCGGACATTGCATTCTGCTTCCAGTGTTTGTGCAAAGCTAAACCAACAAGCTGTCTCCTCTGGCTTCCTATTTGCATGCAAACATGAGCATATTCTCACCTAAATATCACCAGAAAAGCAAATAAAGATGCTTTTCAACAAGCCAAATTATGCTCAAGTAGTTCGTCTTTTCTTTCTGACGAAACTCAGTGAACCTGCAGCATGGCAAGACCTGAGGATGTTGAATAATACAGCTTTCTTTGGGTGGTAGAGTTCAGCAGTGCAGCCTGTGCATGAAGGACAATGGTTTCCCAGCAGTAGGGTGATTGCATCTAATGTTCCTCGCAGCAGTGCAGACACCCAGCTGCAGCATGTCCTTCAGGTCAGGAGCTTCTGAAATGTTACATGTGGGTAAAATAGCATCGGAAAATAATTCTTAGCCCTGTTTCAGAGCTCTGGTACAACCAGATGGCTGCTGCTCACGACACACAGAATTCTGTTTTAGTTATTTAAACATTTCTTGAAAGCAGATACAGTCTCACTGGCTGTGACTGGTTGAGATAAACTCAGAATATATCGGCCTCCATATTCTCTGGCTAAAACTTTGTGGTTGCAGAGATAATCCATTAAGAAATCCTATTATAAAAGGCCTGTTTAACTTTAAAATCTCGGCTCCTAATGTTCAAAGTCTCACTTTTTCCTTCAGTATCATAGTAACCCAGGTGGCTGCTGTCTGTTTCCATGGTTACACTTTGAGCAGGACAGCTAGTACAGGCAGCATCATGATGTAGATTTGCCAAAATGAGAAGGCAACTAAAGCAATAAGATGTTGTAAATTATCAGTTCTCTTCCAGTCGTGGAGGGGGTGGAAAAATAAAAGGGCTGGTGTTCACAAACGTTACTTTCAGCTCGTGTTTTAGGTCAAACTTTTCTTTTTGGGGCTAATAATAGGTGGGAAACTTGGTAGGTGAAGTTCGTAGCCATCTGCAACAAGCATTTACAGCTTTACAGCGCTATCGTCTCCTGACAGCAACATTCTGTGCAGTTATTCACGTGTCTCGGACCTTTGCCGTTTATCAGTGTATGGCAGGGTCACACTGCAGTCTTCTCCTGAGTATATCGTATTTCATAATGAGCGAGTCATATTTATTTACGTTTTGGGAGCGGGAAATGAAACTAACATCAGGCGCCTCACTGCTAAGTGTGCACTTGTGTTGTCACGCTTCAATCTGTAATGCCAAAAGGGACTTCAGGGACCCTTGAAAAAAAGGACTATGTGGCCTAGTTGTGAAAACCACTAAGGGGCTGACACCAGAGGGCTGACATATATTCCTGTTGTCAGCTCTTATTTACACAGTATCACTCATGACAAATGTGGCTGTAACTTAAACCAATGGATGACTGCAACGCTCGAAGCTGAGATGCAGAAGAAGGGAACTTTTCCTTTTATGAGCACACTTTTCAAAGTCAGTTACAGCAGAAAAATGAGCAAGAAGGGTCAAATCAAGATCCAGGGACTGTTTTTTGTGGTTAATATATATTTTTATGTTTCATCAAACTTTACTCAGTGATTTACCCGAGAGTTCAGTGGGAACAATCGTAACATGTTCATGTTTGTACACTAAAGAAACATTAGCAACATTTCCATTACATTGAGAATTTCACAAAATCTAAATATCGCAATTGAAAACTGGTAATGGAAACTCCTACATTTAAAAAATAGTAAAGTTTTTACGCTCTCGTGGTGGTTTTTCAGATGTTTGGATAGTTTTTCACAAATGTGTAATGGAAACACTTTTCACTTTTACATGCCATCAGGTGTGACGTAGGGGGGCAAAAAACACTTATTCCATCCAATATCTTTGCTTTTCAATTCATGGAAATGATTGTATTTTAAAACCCTTTCACTAAATTATAGAAAAACAAAGTTATATCTTGGGATGGAGTTAAATGATAAGAATTTATATCAGAACTTTGCAGGTTTATTGTGACTGGGCAGACACAGCTTCCCATGCTAGCCCACACTAAAGCTCACTATGTAGCCTGTGAGGCTTACTATACACATACTAACAAGGGAACAGAGAGGTCATGCATGACATGATGCATCATCGCTATGGATGACACGGACTATACCAGTGCAGCAGAGTATGGAGCGACAGATTAGAGTGTGAACAGACTACACTCTTGAGGTTTAGGGACTGACTTGATCTGTGTGACCCACAACTATGATGTGAAGGGCTAAATTAACGGAGACTGTAGTTAAAGTTCAGGCTACTTTCTCCACCTGATTAACTGCTGATTTGGAAAATGTTTCTGAACTCTTTCCTTTGATGTTAGGTGTGCACGTTTCATGAAGTAAATTTAGTTACTGTAGAGAAGATCTGAAACTAATTGACCTGGATGTAGGGAAAGATGAGACGCCTTAGGAAATTTGATTTTGTCATAAGGTGACTGGGAGATGTCTGTACTTAACTTTATTTGTAGAGCACTTTAACACAACAGAATTTGAAACAAAGTGCTGAACACCAACGTAGAACAGCTAAAACACAAAATATGATGAACAAATCAATGAGAAAAGGAGTAAGAACATAAAAAATAAAGGAAAACACAATAATCAGACTGAAACCCATTAATCGGTAGAAAGACTCCTCACTCCCGAGGCAACTCAGCGATGAAAGAAGATAAAAACTGCAGGTTGCCCACCAATCTCATCCTTTGCTTCTGTCCTGCATCTTTCATTATGATCAAGAAAGTTGTCATACCGCGAAGACATCACACCATTACATATCTCTTGCCATAATACTTAGGCAACCAAGTGAGGGTTCGGATAGTTGTGGTAACACAACAGAGATCAGGGTTTGCTGCACCAAACCATCCAGTCCAGCTGAACCGAGGAGCAAATTCCAATGAAAGAGAGGGAAGCCTGGAAGTTAATTTACATAATTGTAGTTCTTTCTTCATCCACTAGGGGCTGGCACCAAAACAGAGCAAATCCCCACAGACTCCCATGTTAAAAAGCAGAAATAAACATGTTTACAGCCTGGTTAAAAAAAAAAAAAATCATTTTAGGTTTAAAGGCAGGGTAGGGGATCCTAGAAAAACGGTTTGAGCAAGTTGCACTGTAAAATATACACACCTGGAAACCACGCCTCCAGAGCACAGGAGCGTGTGCGCCGACTGTTTACAGGCGAAGATGACCGATAACAGCCGAGTGGTTAGCTCGCTAGCCTAAACAGCTGAGGAACCACGTTGTGTGTTAAGTGTTAATTTGCTCACCTCCAACTCCTGCAGCGGTCTAAAACATCCACACTGCAAACGTCAACACCTCCATGACTTGATCCACATCCGTTTTATTTTTTTCTTTTGGGTGCATTTTAAGAGCAGCTACACAGATAGCCGAACGGCAGCGACAGCAGAATAATATAAGGCGGAGGGTGGTTTGAAATTTTTTGAATGGTGGGAAATAGAAAATCCAGGGTGGGGGTGATTTTTTTTTTTTTATAACTCATCAGTTTAGATAGTATTTAATCCTGAAATTACACATAATTTGGCGCGTGTCCTTTTGATTGACAGGCGGCCAACCCGGTGCCTCCCAGGAAGGCCTCAGCCTGTAGCAAAGTTGCACAGCATCGGGTTTTAGCTGGTTAACAGCAAGTTTGAGCGTGTCTTACCTTTAAACAGTCTATTTTCGCTCATTCCTGTTTACTTCGGATAAGCTTGGTTAACATTAGCATTCGTTTGCCTTACGCCTCCATGCGGCTTTGCCTTTGCCCATCTTAGTTTTTTTTGGGAGTGACAACTCACAACTGCGATAAGGCAAGATGACGACGGTGGGAAATGCCCGACTGGCTTCACTTTCCCCTTTTCAGACGTGAGCGGAAACTACATCCATTTTTTTTTTTTAACAGTCTTTGAGCTGAACCCTGAAGAAAAAAACAGAGCTGTAATCTTTGGATGTTATCATATCATTATTAGCACGATATTAAGTAAACTTGTGATATGCGATAACACTGTTTTGACTTGTGATGACAGTATGATTTCCGATAAATAAAATACTTGAATATGCAAGTGTCTTTCAGACATCAGGTTGTTGATAGCAGGGTGAATTTTATATAGGTAATGGGAAATCCCCTCTTTTATAGGATGCATTCATGGTCTGATTGGGCAGGGGATTGTCTTTGGTTTGGTTTGAGTCTGAATTGTATGCAGCTGAAGTGAACCAAACTGCCTGGTCACATCTTAAAATAAAAAAACTGCTCGCTAGAGAGCGATACTCCCAAAAAATACCCAATAATCAATGAAAAAAAATGAGAATGAAGAAGAAAAACAGACTTTGTGATTGGCCACGAGTGAAAATGGAAATCTGCCCAAAAGACGTTTTTACCTCGGCTTCTTCGGACACCTGCTGTTTCCTTTGTTTTTCCTCCTACCCAAAAATTTTCCTACTTCACCTTCTTCTTGATCTTTTATCACGGTTGGTATACGTCGCTTCCTTTGTGGACCACAGTGTGGTAAAAGCGAACGAAGCAGCCAGAGCGTGAACACACCTTTACCTGCATACACACTTCAGACAGACATACCGAGGTTATCAGCCAGCAGGCAGCTGATAGAAAAGTCAAAATAATACAACTCTTCTGACATCCACAGACACAATAAATCCTGGGCTTTACTGTCAGTCCATTTTTCTGAGTTTTGTTAGATATTTTTTTTATTTGAAGAGCTGCTGTTTGCAGGTTGTTTCCCCAACGGCAGGTTTGAGCGCTGTGTAGATTCTACAAATCACTGAACACTCACTTTGTCTGGCCCATTTACTGCACAGTTATGTCACCAGATGCTCCTCTCACGCTTGTACTACCTCCTCCGAGGAAGAACTAGGTGCTATCCCAAAAATATAACCTTGTAAACACTGGTAAAATGTCGACCATGTAGTCAACAGTCATGAAAAATTAAAAGAGAGAGGGATGCACTGACATCAAAGCACGGTTTTGACTCATCTGTCAAACACCGGCTGGCTTTTATGTCACTCTAGCGGAAAAAGCCCTTCGAGGTATGTCGTCCTCGGTTTCCTCCTTCAATGATTCCAATGGCCACCAGGGGGCGGGGTCCTAATGAAACACCCACTTTCGTACAGACACCTATAAAGCAAACAGCTGTAAGATGCTGCGCTGTAGATGACTTTTAGTTAAAGTGCAATGAATTATTTTCCAGCACATTTAAGCTGAAGACGTGAGGCTTCTCCTTGGAGGTGCGTCTGACAGCGCTCTGAGGCCTCCATATTCCCATAGCTGCGCTCTTTGGAAACTGAACATATGGGAGTTGAACGGTCAGCTGGGATATGTGCATCTGCATGTACACATGAGTTTTGGCTGAGGCTGACAATGCGTAATGCATTCGTTATGCCAGCCAGGCCAAGCAGGCATAAAAGCCCTTTCTTCTTAATCGAGCCCCGCAGGGTAATTCGATAATACAGATGGGAGCTGTCTTGCTTTTTCTGAAAAACAAGACAGGGAGGAGGAGGATGAGCAACAAAGAGAGGATGAAGAAGAAATCATCTGGCCTCCGTGGATCACAGTTTCTCCATTACGAGTGGAAAATTGAGGTTAACAGAAAAGCAGATAAGTGGATGCTTCCTTGTCTTTTCGGATAGATAAGATGATGATTTCCTTTTAGTTTAATTTTTCTGTTTGAGAGATGGAAAACAGACAAACTGAGACAATAATAATGATAAAAAAAAAACATTTTCATGATTATCTATACATGATTACACGTGAATCCACCATGCATTTTGACGCAACCATGTCTAAAGAAGCTGAGGGAACTGGTGTACTACATCTACTGTGTACCCTCCTCCATGTTGCATCCTCTGGTGACCTTTGTGGCCAAAAGTTTAAAACACGCAAAAACTGCACTAAAGTCATCACACATCAATATTTTTTCTGCTTTTTTTTCCCATAAATGATTTAAACAACTTCTGTCCTCCTCAAAACTACCAAACATTCAATTAATTTTAAGATCTTAACCTTTTAAATGTCAGTTTTGAATATTAAAATTAATATAAATTTTTCTGCCTCATTTATTACAACAAAACATAAACTGAATTATTTTGCATATGATACATATGAGAGGGATGGATCTTTGTCATATGTCAAATATTAGCGACAAACTGATTGTATTTTTTACATAATGTCAAAAACTCCCTCTGGGGGCCCTCGTGGGATAAGTCTACATGTGCAGAAACTCCTATACAATCATCATACATCAGTGTTTTTTCTCACTTAAATACCTTTAGATCTGCTCAAAACTGCTAAACATTTAATATAATATTAAAAAGCATTAAATATTTTCTGTAAAGTAAATATTACAGGGATTACTTTGGTAACAGTTGGGGTCTTGGATATAAGACAAGCAGCAGAACTGATTTGATATATTTTATGTAGTTTGAGCCATTTTCTCTGACCTATGTGGCCAGAAGTGCCAATGACTTCAGTTAAAACTACATGTTTTCCTTACAAGACACTAGATTTTAAAAATTTGTTGAAAAGAAAACCTGAACCTTACTGTTTTTGTAGGAATATATACGTGCATTTACTCACCGGTAAAATTTCTGTATCACTTTGAGTCCTTTGGAAGATATTACGTTGAGTTGCCCTTTGGTGTGCATCCATGTAATGGGAGAGACTCACAGGACAATATCATTCGTTCGTTCGTTCTACGTAAAGTATGGATGAAATGAAGGAGTTTTGCCGCACATAATGCCTTATAGAGATGCTGCCCCATCTCTGCCAATCCTTCACTGCCACAAGTCACAGCACAGCTGAAATGATAACCAAATATGCTATTATATATAACATTTTTGCAACAAAAGAAGATAGCTGTCGCTACTATGCTGTTAAGAGACCTTTATTTGACCCATAAGTTATGATGAAGCCACTTCCTGATGAATTTTAGACCAATTAGATCGTTTAAATTGGAAGTAATGTCCAATTAGGGGCAGCTGAAAATCAACAAGTGAGCAGAAAGTTCTGTGTGTGTCTGAAAAGAAGAAAAATAATGATCCTTAATGGCTGGAATAAAGCCAAGATGATGTTTTTGATGCAGCTGAGTTAGAGTTGGTTTTGTGTGGATAGAAGGTAAATAGTAGCAAAAATAACTGGAAATGAGGAAAAAAGTGTATATATGTAAAAAGTTTCTGTTGTGTGTTTGTTTCAATGCCTGAAAGCCAAGACTGGAGAGATGATACAGCATGCAGATGAGAGAAGGTTTGGTCACTGTTGGTCTGTGTGGTATTGCTAATAATTTCTTTTATGGTGCCATAATTATTGAGTCATTCATTTTACATCATATTAGCCTCATATCTGACAACTGAGGCTGGAACATGATGTCTGGATGCTTACTGTGGTAGAAACAGTCAAGCTTCTGCATATATGCAGAAGATGGATATAATTATCATATCCATCCACAATTCAAAACCAATATATTGTTTGAATTAGAATTACTATTGGGAATTTGGCCTTTTCTTTAATTGGAGGGTATGAATAATTTTGAGGACATTATACACTGTATATAGGCTATATATACAATATTATATATATATATACTACATAAAAGAAGAAAAAAAACAAAAACAAAAACAGGCAGACCAAAAGAGAAACGAATTGCTCAGAATTTTGAGGGTAAACATCGTCATCATTGATACTAATAAGCCACTGTGGTGTAAATTAAGGACATTTCACTTCAAGCTGTCCTGGTTTTGATGCTGCAGACCTGTTTCACTAAAACAAATCAGCCTTGCACCACACGGCTCCACTCCTGCAGTCTTGAATGTGTTTTTTTCCCCATTTCCATTGAAAATGGGTCTCACAGGAGGGCCAGTGGTGCTCACTATCACCCGCGTTTCCTCCAGGTGTTTCTGCTTCACGGTACAAGAAAAAGCTGCAGATCAGTTGGATTTCAGTGTGCACTTCCCAAATGTGTGGATTTTCTTTATCTCGTCTGTTTTTGTCTGGAGGCCAGTGGCGGGGAGCATGTCCTGGGGTTTCCCAGAGCATGTTTAAACACACCCGGGCTACCCTAAAGGAACAATGAATGCAAGCTCTGAATTTCCTCATAATTTGTACATTGTAATTATGCATTGTCCGCTTCGCCTCCCAGTGCCAGGTTCCTGCAAATGGACAATAGAGATTTGATTCAGAGTCTGAACTTAGGCCTGATGCCCAGGAATGGTGCCAGATCGAGCTCGAAACAAGGTTAGAGATGCTCGCCAGCAAACAGATGGATGCCAGCAGGAAACTGCGGGGACTTGAAAGCAGAAATCAGCAGAGATCTTCCACCAAAGGGAGCAGGTTTGAGTTGTAGGTGGCAGTCCTTCCAAATTTCAACTGACTGGATCCAGCAGGAAGCGTTTGTGGAAGCGAACCCGGTGGGAGACGGCTGTATGCAAGACTGAAATCCCCATAATCCAAAATAAACACTGAATTATGTAAAAGGTTTTATAAATTAATTAATGCACCAATAAATGCAACAAAAATGACGCATTTATTTATAAAAAAAAAAAATTGTGTAGAATGCTTATGTTTCCAGCTGTATTAAGTAGGGATGCACAATATTGGAATTTTGGCCGATATCTGACATGCCGATACTTTAAAACTCGTGGCCAATAAGCGATATCGATACTGATATTACAGATGAATAATAAATGATGTAATATTCAGTCCTCGTGCAAAACTAGAGAGCTTAGCTTTCTGTGTATTCTGTGTCAAAATGTTTATTTTGGGGAATACAGTGTTCAGTTATCGCTGCCTGGATGACCTGACTTTCTTTCAAATCACTGTAAGAGGCAGAAAAAACCCTGTTCAGTTTCATTAATATATCATCCCACTCTAAGTTACCTAAGTCATATATTTTAAAAGTTAATAGCAGGCTCCCCACAAACAGATCTGCTTTTGGTGCTGGTGCTGTCATGTAATATGCACAAGATGTGCATATGTGTGTAGCTTGTACAATAACTATAAATAGCAGTACTTCTAAACAGTAGTATATAGTTATATTATGATTGTCATAATAATCATAGGAATAATTATATATATAATTATATATGTGTTTGGCCTAATATTTATATAATAATTATTAATTTATTATTAGCAGCTTCGATTGTTGTCATAATCTCTCTTTTATTGAATTTTATTCATCATTTTTAATTGGTTTAATTGTACTTTTTTAACTCATACAGCTTAAAAGGTACAGAAATATCTTTCAAAAAGGAACACCCCCAGCGACAAAAGTAGTAGGTACCAATTTATACCTCAAAGCTTGAGTGTGTATCCACTCGGCTGTTATCGTTAACCTGCTCGTAAAACATCGGCGCACACGTCCCTGCGCTCTGAAGACGTGGTTTCGGGTGGTGTGTTTTTTTAAATGTTGCTTGCTCGAACCGTTTTTCCAACATTGCCGACCCGAGCTTTAAAGGTTGAATATGGAACACGGACAGAACAGCGACGTCACGTGTGTCTAAGTTGTAGTTGCAACGGCAGAAAAACAACTCCAGCTGCTGGGTTTCAGGCTCGCCGCCGATACAACAAGTGACCAGCAGTCTGCAGCACGTCCAACAAGTAATGCAGAGGAGTTTATAACTGACAGCTAACGTTAGCCACGTTAGCTAACCAATTAGCTTACTGATCCAGGAGGAAAGCGGCCATTTCCGTGTTTTGATGCCGTGGAAAACATTTATGTGGGTCCATCTAGTGTAGCTTCACCTAAATTTACTCCAGTTTTTGCTCTTATCAGGTCACTCCTTTTCTGAGAAAGATAATCTCCAGGGCTCTGAAGCGGCTGCGGGACTTGCCGCTTATATTTATTTTCAGGATAAATATAATCTTCCAAGTAAATGTTGTACTTTTATCCTCCAAACGACTTGTGGAGGTTTTTTTTTTTTTTTTTAAATACAGCTTTTAATAAAAATGTTCCATATTCAACCTTTAATTTTCTCAACATATGTCCTCTAGCATAAGAAATATGTCACATGAACATGTAAACATAAATAACATGATTTTCATCAGAGGGGGTCTTTTAAGTGTGACGCTAAGACTTACCACATGAATTAATCATGTAGGACGTTGCTAAAATTAATGGATTGAAATTTACTTTGCGTAATGTCAGATTAAATTAATGCCCACAGGCTACCGAGTAATTTGATTGCACCTAATTTGTTGGTGAACATGTCAATTTAAAATACCACACCTTTAAAGTACAAAAGTACAAACTAAGTCAAGTTCAAGCAACAAAACTGAGGGAACCTGGAGGCTGATACCTGACTGACCTGATTTTATTCAGTGATTTCTATGCAGTGAGCTTGTTTATCAGCTGGGCGAGTCACAGCAGACTCTTACCCGACTTTACTAGGATGCTAAGTTCTTGTGAAAGTCACAAGAGATTCCATCTTGCCAGGTTTCAAAGTGATCAGCCTGCAGCCAGAGGCAGGTTCCTGTCAGAAACAGTGGCTCCGCGGGAGGTTAGCATAGTATTACAGCGTATTACAGCGTGGAGAGGATTTCTCTACTGAAATATGAGGGAAGAAAGTTGCAAAATGGCCATTAAGTGGGACATTCTGACTCTGCTGAGATTGACTTCACCAGCTGGCTGTATTCTGCTGACTCTCTTGAAGTTAACCTCTAATAGGAGCTGATAGATGATTCATCCAGTTACCTGCCAAGTAAAGCAGCCACCATTTATCAACCACTTTTCAAAGACACTTCCCCAGATGGTGACAGAATGAAACCATCTGCGCATGAGCTCAAGCTTTAACCCTTACCCTCCGTAAGCTGTTCAAATAAAGCGGTTGGCTCTGGCTGGAAATGTTTATTTTGCGGATTCTGGGAGAAATCTCAGTGGCTTTGTGACAGAGCACCAGCAGACCAGGACTTTGTTGTTCTTCTCACTTAATTTCACATAATCCAGAGAGTAATAAACTCAGAAAACCCTCCGCAATCTGCTCTGGGTTCAGCTTCTTTGCATATTCATCCAGCATGTAAAGGAAAATGTCAGCCTCGTATGTGAGCTGCAGTCGCAATATTAGTAGAATTAAGACTTAAAAGTCACAGCTGTGAGTGTTTAGCATCTAAAACAGACCCGGCATACACCTGTTGACATCATGTCTTTGATTTCGGTCACTTAGCGAGCTCATTAAATCAGTAATTAAAGTGGATGCAACTATTTTATGCAAGCTGAGGCACCGCTAATCTCATCTCCTACCTCATATTGATGGAATTAAATTGTCTGTTTTATTCATGGGACCTTTAGAGAAAGTACTCATGAACTCAAGTATTTAAAAAAAATTCTTTCCCATTCCCAAAAGAAAAATCATGTCCAGCCCTGCACAGGTTGTGGATGGCTTTGAAGGTACGGAACAGGATCTTAGAGGTGGATCTGAATTAGATCGGGAGCCAGTGGAGCTGCTGGAGAACAGGGGTGATGTGGTGAAAGAAGCAGCTGGTGGTAATGCTCGCTGCTGAGTGCTGGACTGGTAAAAGTTTAAAGGATAACTTTCTTTTTTTTTCAACCTGGACGTTATTTCTAGGAATTTATATGTGCATTTACTCACCGGTAAAATTTCTGAATCACTTTGAGTCCTTCGGCAGATATTGCGTTGTCGCTCTTCGGTGTACATACGGGGCAGCCTCTATATAAGGCATTATCTGCAGCAAAACTCCTTGATTTTCACCAGTGCTTTAAAGGAGAACTGCTTGGACTGCGTTGGTCTCTAATTTAACCCACATTACACTCAGTCTGAGCCCAGAGTTAGAGTCATGATGTCTATTGAAGTAATAAAGTTATAAATCTGCAAGTTGTTTATGGTTTGATCGTTGAGTAAACTGATGGACTGTATGCTAACAGGAACAACAGGCTAACGCTGGCTTGTAGTTCAAATATCTAAATTCACAGGCTGAGACCACGATTACCGTATAAAATTACTGCATCAACTAAATTTAACAAGTGGCTAGAGTGCATCTCTTCCCCAGGAACATTAATATAACTGTCATCCTGCTACATTTACATGCTAAAAACTTAGCATTGCAGTATTCTGCATCCTTGTTTCCGTCATACATCACATTTACCTCGTTAGTAAGAAGAAAGCCAGCTGTGGGTCTCGTTTTATTCACAGCCTGGATCGGAGCTTCTCCTTAAAAAAAGAAAGAAAAAAAGCTGCTCGGTTGTTTACTCCCGTCTTACTCCGGTGCCGGTGTTGTGCCAAAAAAAGCCCCCCTGCTGTGGGGACTGGTCAGACTACAGTTTGGTTCTCTTCGTCTCACAAGACAAAACTTTTCTTCTTCGTCTTACTGGAGTCTGAGTTGGGGTTTGAGATGCACCTGTTCTCCATCTTTTAGCAGGATGCTCAACATGCGCGGATCTGCGGTGGCAGAATACATGAAACCGGTGCAGCCAGACGAACAAGAACACGCAGCTCGTCTCCCCCACAAGCGCCCCCTTGAGGTTTCATACCCGAATTTCTCGCATTGAGTATTCAGAAACAGTATTAGAGACCACCGCAGTGAAGAGAGATCAGCTTATTCTACACATCAGGCAGCTGTTAGAGGATGTGGAGGAAAGAAACGAATAATATTTAACATTTAAAGTATATATATATGAGAAAGAGAGAGATTTTCTAATAATAAGCTATAAAAGAAAGCGCTATAAAATCACTATGTATGCATGTGGGTGTGTCTAAGTATGTGTGTATGTATATACACTACTCACAAAAACTTAGGGATGTTTAACTTTCAGTTTTTGGAGAACAGAATGATGCAGAATAATTATTTAACCATTAAACAATGTACATGTGCATTGAAAAGTTTAGAGAAAGTTTAATTCAGTTCACCTGGAAAGGTTGTAGTAGATTTTAGATTCATTCTGACATCATACAAAAAGCCAAATATCCTTAACTTTTTGTGAGTAGTGTAAATGACAATCTACATATGCTTTGTCATAAATGTCAGATATTCATAATAAACCAAACGGCTTGAAAATCGGTTAAAAATTGGGTCGGTTATGCTGTATTTAATCGGGGATAGATCTCTGCCTACATTGATAAATGCAATGAGGAGACGCGGCTTCCCCCTGCCTAAGATGGTGGCCGAGCTGAGGTATCGCTCCAATGGACAGCAGCGTCGGAGGCGGCATCTAGTGATATCTATGAGCACAACTCATTCACTCCTGCTCTGTCACTGTGACGCATAGGACAATTGTACTCGTTTGTTTGTTCATTTGTCCAAAATACCCGTCAACAGGTGCAGGAATCTTATTGAACATTACGAAAAACACTTGATTGCAGCGATTGCTTCAAAGTGTTGCTCACAAAATTTTAGTTCAGGAGCCCCATCATGCTTGTTTGCTTGTTTTATTGCATTTTTTTTTATATTACCATTGAACCACGATTCAAAATCCATGTCATGATGTTCATTGAAATTTTTATTCATTATTACTTTTATCAATTGCAACTTATTTCACTGGCAGCTTATGTTTTTTCTGTCGTTAATAGATGGGGGGAGGGGGGGGACACTTTCAAGCACAAATGTTCAGACCACCAAGCCGTTCAAGCATTCAAGTGTGGACCATTGTTACTTTTATTATCCTTTCATTTCTGATAATTGCACAAAATGCTGCAAGGCAGAGTTTCTACAGGGAGTAATTTGTGTCAACACACACACACATTTGTACTTCTATGTTTGTGAGGACAGTCATTGACATAATGCTTGCCCTAGCCCCTAACCCTAACCATCACAACTAATAGCCTAAACTTAACCCTTGCCCCAACCCTAACCAAAACCTAATTCTTACCTAAACTCTAAAACCAAATCCTGACCCTCAAAAAGGGATTTTTCTTAGAGAGAACTGGCCAGAATGTCCTCATATTCCAAAAATGACATCACTTTGTTGGTAAAAAACGTAAATCAGTCCTCATAATGTAGCAAAAAACACACACACACACACACATACCAGCTGGTCTAATATCAGTTTTATACCATTATAGACCCAATATATGATTTTTTTTGTCATTTTTTAAAAATGTTTATCCTAAGCCTTCAGGGAGTATTTTACATGGCTAATGAGTGTAATGATAATGGAAATACCTGCTGATTACATCCTTTCAGTACCTTCATAATGGATCATAGCTTGCCAGAGGTTGTTTCTCTCTTAATTACCTCATTAGAAAATTAAAGTAATTTGTTTAAAGATAATTGTGCAAGTGCTTAATACGAATACAAGCACAAACATACGCAGACGTCTCGTAGATGATAGCGTTTAAACTTCAGAGGTGCAGATTCACAACAAACCTGCAATTAACCTAAATTAGACCTTTATGAAAAACATACAGAAATGACGCTGTATTGAGAATAAATGTAATTTGTCGTGAAACCCGTTTTGGCTCACCTGTGGCACACCAAGTGACACATTGATTTTCCATCCAGCCCACAGGTTCTACACTTATTAGATCAGCTGGTCACAGTCCTGTAAATGAATTCAAAACCAGCAATTGTAGCGTTCGAAAAGAGCTCTTACAGGCGCTTAACCTGATGGTTTGTGTTCGGCCCAAAGCAGCTCCAACTGCATTTACACCGTTGTCTTAAAGAGGATGTGCCGCCATTGCACTCAGTAACATAAGAGTCTGAACAATGTTCGATTAAAGATGTGAAGAGTAGAGCTGCTGCTATCAGTTCATTTAAAAATGGAATAATTTGCCACAGTAATCAATCGATTAATGAATTAATCTGATAAGTTTTCCTTTTCCACTTTTCTTTGAAGGTATTGCGACTCACATGCAACAGAGGAGTAACTGTACAAAAATCAGTAGCGTATCAATAAATGTGATTGTATTAACTATATTTGCAGCTCCTGCGACACATTATGACTTTAAACTAAGGCAACAAAAAATTAATGGTTTCACCAGTGATTGCATTACCTAGTAATAAGATTACAGGATAAAATAAGACCAGCTTCTGAATAAAATTTAATGAGCAAATCAAATAAATTAAAAGACAAGTTCAAAAAATGTTTTCATTTTTTTCCTGTGTTGAGTAGATAAAACTGCAATGTGGTAAAGAAATAAATACAACTACAAATTTAAAACATGGGGCATTTCATTGACTTGGTTAAAGAACATTATTTTTCTTCCATATACCTAAAATATTTATATATTCTAATTCTATTAAATGGGAGTCTCCACCTCCTATGTAATTTGAAATAGTCATGTTCCTAAAATATCTGAATTCAGTTCATGACTGGAGCTTTTAGCATGATCCTGCTGTCCTTTATGAACACAACTTTTTAATCTTTAATCCGTTTTTTGCTGGTCTGCTGCATATTTGTTTTTCTTTTAGTTTTGTAAGATACAAAAACGCTGAACTTTATATTATCTTGTCCACATGATAACTAATAAAGGTTTTCTAAACATGACATAACACCGTAAAATTAGCGTTAGCCTTCATAAAACCGGATGCTGGGTAGCTGGTGATTTTCGTCTTTGAAAAACCATAACTCCTCAAACGCTTACACTGCTGATGTAATTCTAGGCTGTGGTGCTAACCACACCACCGTGCAGCCCCAAACAGTGTTGCATTCATTTTTCTACACAACCTTTTATTGATGACGGTCGAGTCCGACCAATGCACAAAACCTCGTCCAGCTCATCCCAAAGATCCTCAGTGGGGGAAAATACCCGCTGATAAAATAACCTGCTCGTTTAGTATATTTGGGTAGTCTGACCTGATTCTTTGGGCACGTAATGTTGGAACAGGGTAAATCTGGACTTCTTCCATTGCTCCAGAGTCCAATCTTCATGCGCATGAGCAAACTGAAGCCTTTTTCTCTGGTTATCGTCACTGTTTAGGTGTTTTCTTATGGCTGCACAGCTGTTCAGTCCCAATCCCTTCAGTTCTTTTTACAAGTTCATGTGGAAATGTTCTTGCTTTCACTATTAAACATAGCCCTGAGTTCTTTTCCTTGGATTTGATCTCAGCGTCCATTAGGATTTTCTCAAACCACATTTCATTCCGGGAAACCATAGTTTCCTGCTATCCTTCCAGTTTCAATGTGTTTGACAGCTCTTAAACCAGTTTTAGTAGTTTCTGCATCTGCTGACCGTATTTTCTGGACTATAAGTCACATTTTTTTCATGGTATGGCTGCTCCAGCAACTTATAGTCCAGTGCGACTTATATATCAGAATACAATTTAACATATTTTTAAGTCTCAATTCATGCTGACTGACATGACCCAAGGATGTTTATTCCTCTCAATCATGATGTTTATGATCATTTATAGGCATTAACTTTGGAATCGGAGTGATTGGGGAATTTTTAGCAGTAACAAACCGGATATGAAAAATAAAAAAATGCCCTATTTAAAATTAATAAAAAATAAATACTTATAAATGACTTATAGTCCAGTGTGACATATATTTTCCTCTCCGTGATGCATTTTTTGACTGATGTGACTTTTACTCAGGAGTGACTTATAGTCCACAAAATACGTAGATGTTTTCTCTGCTAGACCCTTCTGAAGAAGACTAACATCTTTTCCAAAACCACAGGATGATTGTTTAAGAAATGAGAAGCTGCTCATTGCATCAGTTGGGATTTAAATAATTTGTTGCTGAAAGATAATCACCTTTGCAGTGATTATCCAAAAGGATATTCCTATTTCTAAGTTAAATCCAGGTACTGTAGTGATGTTTTTGGCCTGGCAGTGTGTTATGATTTAATACAACTGTGTGGCGCTTTGGCCCTTCCCCTGCAGATTTTCCATGTTTTCCAGCTCCAACATATGGTCATAATTAATTTGTAACTGAGCATGACTTGATTGGTTGTTGGATCCATTTTGATTTGAGTCAGGTGTGTTGGAGCAGGGATACATTGAAAACCTGCAGGACTGCAGCTTTGTAGGACCCACCATTGTTCAGTAAATGCTGAGTGGGGGGTATGTGTGTGTGGTTACAAAGGAAAAGGGTTATCTGGGGGAAAACTTGTGTGTTATCTTGTATTTCATATTATTGTTTTTAACTTCCCAAACATTGTGGATGTAAATGAGCTATTATCTTAATATGGTGTAAAGCACCTTCTTGCTCAACTTGGCACATCGTCCCTAAAAGAAATAAACCCAAACTTCACTTAAACTGGAAAGACAGTAGAAAACGTTTCACAAGATGGATTTTGACTGTTCTATCCAGCACTGGAGTGAATGGACGAAAGCAGGGGTGCCCAAAGTCCTCAATGGCCACTGTCATGCAGATTTTCCTCCCTACACCATCACAGCAGACTCAAATTCAATGACTCTAACAGCCTATGAAGTCATGGAGCAGGGAGAAATGGAAGAACCTGTAGGATTGTGGCCCTAAAGGATTGGAGCAGGACACCCCTGGACTAAAGCCTCCAGCTAACCCTTATTCCTATCATTAGTCTTTGTCCATGTATATCATCCATCCCTGCTGCAACGTATCTGCCTCGTAATTATTCATTAAGAGGCTGGTGCAGAACTTGGCTTCAAGCTATTGGAGAACCATTTCATTTAAACCACGGATCACCAACTCCGGACCTCTTGGGCCAGTGTACGTAAAGTTTTTAACATTTCCTTGCTCCAGCATACCTGACTTAAATTAAATGGGTCCAACAGCCTATGACAGGGATCCCCAATTCCAGTCCTCGAGGGCCGTTGTCCTGCAGGTATTTGGAGCTCCCTTGCTGCAACATACCTGACTCCAATCAGTGGGTAATTAGCAAACTTGTGCAGAGCTTTCTCTGCACATGTCACAAGGTGTGTTGCAGCCGGGCAGCTCATAATACCTGCAGGACACCGGCCCTTGAGGACCGGAATTGGGGATCCCTGTCATAGGCTGTTGGACCCATTTAATTTGAAGTTCTGCACAATGACTCATTGATTTGGATCAGGTGTGTTGGCACTGGGTGGCCTTGAAAACCTTCCGGACACTGGCCCAAGAGGTCCGGAGTTGATGATCCCTGATTTAAACCATGTGTGTTGCAGCAGGGAAACATCTAAACCATACAGGACTCTGGCCCAAGAGGTCCAGAGTTGGTGATCCTCACTTTAGTGCGTTTGTAATGGAAATTACCTGTAAACAGGTGTGGCCTTAGAATATGTATGTTTGTCAGAGGAATTATTTCCTCTCATGGACTCTCAATTTGTTTTTCCTTGCAAGTTAAAACCAAGTCAGCACTTTCAGTTCGGGTTAAGCGAATACACTGAAAAAAATAATGCAGGATACTTGGTGAATTTTTCATGAAATGTCTGTGTGCAAACAGGAGGCATTTTTTCATGTTTCCCCATAAGCATCTTCAAATGCAGCCATACACTTACGATCCAGAGTGCCCCATCTTCCATATTTTTCTAAAGTTTTACTTAGTACATGCTGCTGCCAAGTATATTTAGCCAAAATACACACTGACTGGAAATGTCATTACGTGCCACGATAAGTCTGGAGCTGCTCCAGGAAGCACCTCAGAAGTGTAAATCTTTCTTCTTGGACTGACTCGATTAATGGCTTGGGCTACATCCAAAAAGGAAGTAAATCCATTTTATTGGCCAAGGTGACATTGTGAATGATGATGCGCATTTTTTTAAACTTATTCTTTTGATTTTGGGGGGTCCAGATATGCTGCTGGGTGAAAACCCTGAGAAATAACCAAATCTCACGTGTCCCTTTCACATGTACGCTGTGTTCTCACCTTTCTTTCCCTCTGGCTCTTGCAGAGAAACCAACCGTCATTGATGTGGGCATATATGTCAACAGCATCGGGCCTGTGTCATCCATCGATATGGTGAGTTAGGGAATTACCTCCCTTCCTATGAGCTTTTCCATCCTCACACACACGTTTGTCCATTAACTGCCACGGGCATCATCAAACATGAGCGCCGTCATTTGTCATGCTGTATTTGGAGGTCGTTTGGGCCGCCACAGCTGTTTTTGCTGCAGAAGGTGCCAAAAATGACAGGTGTGGGCACTTTTTTTTGGTTTTCTTCATGCCCTGTTAATCAGCTGGGATTAAGCCACCTTGTGAGTTTTTTTTTTTTTTTTTTTTTTTTTTTTTAACACAGAGCCACAGAAACTGAGCAATAAAAACTCTGCTATCATATTAGACAGAACTTTGTGTCTCTGTGGGGAGGAGCCATGTTTTATTTGAATTCTGCACAAAAATGGCTTTTAGAAAAGACCAGGGTGCGTATAGATGCATATTTTATCACAGAGAGCCTGGTCAGACCGAATTTAACAAAAAGCAAAAGGTTGATAAATGGCAAATGATAAATAGCAGCAAGTCAGAATACTGAAAACATAAGCAGTCAGTTTGGCCTTTGGTGAAGTGCAGTCAGCTAAATGAATGCAGACTTTCATTATTTATGATGCAGGGGGTCCGTTCGTTGCTGTCAAAACAGTCAAATGAGATATTAATTTCTCCTCATGAAAGTTCTCCCTCCCCCCCAAAATAAATGTAATGCTTTGCAAATATTCGCTGAGGTAGAGATGATAATGAAAGGATTTTATCTTTGAACCAAGCACATCACCAGATATTGAGCTGTTGCCGTTTCTTGGCAGCATTTAAAAACTCCAAGATAAAAAAGTAACTTGCATTTTCCCTTTCTGCTGTCAGCACTGCCTCACAACTTGCATTATTTAAGATAAGATATGCACTTCACATGTAAATTACAAAAATATTTACATGTATAAAGCTATGAGTCCACTTTCAGGTAGAAGATCTTTCAAATCCAGCTTGTAAAAGCATTTTTAGCACCAAGTTATATTTTTTTGTATGACGTTTTCTCTGATATTCATAAATGTGCCCCACTCACAAAATGTTGAATCCTTTGATTTACGTTTGCAGGCCTTATTTCTGCACCGCTCTTTGAGGGTCTCATCACAGCATTTCAATCAGGTTAAGGTCTAGAATTACCGTCTTAATAGGAATTAGCAGTGTAAGTAGCAGCCAGGTGCCGCTAATCAAATGAATTTGATTAATTTATTATCATCAGTGTGAGCACCTCTATAAAAGCAGGAGTTGAGTTGGTTTGGAGCGTGCAGGTGTGTTCACACAATGAAGAGGAGGAGAGATTGTAGAGAATACCTGCTGCTGCCCAACAATCTAGAAAAGGGTTAAAGTGTTGTTTCCATCCCTTTGCAGTGAGAAGGATCCTTCATAAGTGGAAAACATCAGACATCTGTCAATCTTCCTGGAGTTGATATCTCAGGAAGTTTACCCTGTGGTCAGATAAATCTCAGACTCTCCAAGCTTCAGTAAGATATTTAAGCTCATGACGAACCAGTTAGAGAACAACTGAACCAGGATGGTTTATTTGGGAGGATTGTAGGAGAAAGTCTTTTCTTTCTGAAGCCCCGTTTTCACCAGAAGGTCCGGGTCAGGTCGGGATGGGTTGCTCAGCATTTTTTTGTGTTTCCACAGGCAAAAGCTAGGACAAATACCCTTATATCTGACCTGACCCGTGCTGCTTTTTGGCACCCTTCCGTTAGGGTACGAATCTTACCAATCCGACTCAAAAAGGCGGAGCTTTTAACCAATCCACTTTCCAAGAAGAACTAGAAAAGCACTGGGAGAGCACAGACCTCCGCCAAGCAGCTCTCGCAATGATAAAGAATCCTTCAAAAAAATTCCTGCATGTAGAAGGTGATCTGGATCACCACCAAAATTTAATGGGTTCGTTCTTGGGCTGAAGCTCATGACTGGTGAAAGTTCCAGGTCAATCCGTCCAGAACTTTTTCCGTTTGCTGACAGACAGACAAACCAACACTACCAAAAACAACAACTCCTTGGTGAAGGTAATAATACAAACTGCTGGATGTCAGTCGTTCTCAACCTTAGTTCAATCCTTGGTCCCCCTTGTAAACGAGACGTTACATCTCAAGGGGCCTTTCCATTAATAACTTGAAATTGGTCAGACATTTGCAGTGGATGTGGTAAACACAGAGAAACTTAAAGCAGAAAATTGTCACTTCTGCATTTTTGCTGATGTGAGGTTGAACAATAGACCGTTAATAGAGAGGGATGAACCTTCCGGTACGTCACCCGTTGGTTTCTGAAAAGCTAAAAGTGAAGCCAGTTGGGCGTCTCCCACCGTCGCCATCTTGCCGTGTCACGTGTGTCGCCACTTCCGGAAAATACTAAAATGGGCCAAGGCAAGGCCGCTCTGAGCCGCGGAACAAATGATTGACAGCTGACGTACTCTGGGCTAAATGCTAACCGAGCTAACCCGAAACTAACAGGAGCTAACGAAGATTTGCCCCCTAATCGGCGGGGTAAAGGTAAAACATGCTTAGACTTGCTATCATCGGACTAAAAACCACCGTTGCTACTCTGAGACCTTACTGAGAGCAAACAAGGAGCTAACTGTTAGCCACCGGTCGGCAGGCCGGGCTTCCGGTCTGCTGCATGTCAATCAAAAGGACACACCCTTAATTATGTGTAATTTCAAGATTAAATAACATCTAAACGGATGAGTTATAAAAAAAATCCCCCCCCCTCACAGTTGACATGAAGGTAAACTTTACCTATTAAACCTAAAATGATGTTTTGAACCAGGCTGTAAACATGTTTATTTCTGCTGTAAACATGTTTATTTCTGCTGTGAAGTTGGTGTTTTTTACATGGGAGTCTATGGGGATTTGCTTTGTTTTGCAGCCCCTAGCGGATAAAGGGGGAACTAAAAATAATGACTTCTTAGCCTCAAAGTTGGCCACCGGAGGTTGCCGCTTGCGTAGAACGAATAGCAATGATGAACAGCTAATCAATGAGGTGAGAAAGTAGAAAAAAAACAACACGTGGCTTTTAAAAACACGCAAACCATTGTGTTCACAATCTCGCCCACTTGCTACCGACGAAGTTTGTGAGTCATCCCCCTCATTGATCCCTGCCCTGTTGAGGATGAAGCTTCTCGTGAAGTATGAAATGACCAAACCAAAATGAACTTTTTCTTGTTCTTGTGGCCTTGAGAACAAGAAAAAAGTTTTAAATTCTTATGGAGTTTGGAGCAAGCTTTCAAGTCAATGCACTGCTTTTGCCTTCCTTCCCTTCAGCCACCGTCAGGCTTCAGGCTGGATGTGCGAAAGACTGGATCAGTGGTTCTCAAACTGGGGGGCAGGCCCCCCAGGGGGGGCTCAGGGCTCTGTCAGGGGGGGCCCAGCCAGGCCTATAGTCTTTGTACTTCAAACAAAAAATGGGCATATTCTTTAAAGTACAATGAACAAATAATGATGACTGAAAAGGCATTGCCCGCCCCCCAAATGCAGTGCATTTTTTCATGTATCTCATTGTAAATGTTTGGGTACATTTGGTAGCGGTGGTGGCGTGGGGGGGGCTTGAAATTCCAATTTCCAATAAAAAGGGGGCGCTGCAAAAAAAGTTTGAGAACCACTGGACATGCGATATTTCAACTTCTTATCATTCCCCAACGTTACACCAGTATTACAGTGAAATACCGGTTCGCAAGGCCCACAGTCTTGTAGGCTTTTGATGTTTCCCTGCTACAACACACCTGATTTAAATAAAATAGATCACCAACAAATTGTTTCAAGTTCTGCACAAGCTTGTTAATGCTTTAATTTGAGCGAGATGGGTTGCAGCAGAAAGATCAACATCTAAAACATTATGCAGGACAGTGAGGGCCCGGGTTGGTGATCCCTGTTTTAGAGTCATATGTGAGGCTCTCTAACAGCTAAAGCTTAGAAGAAACTGGCTCATGCAGCAGGACAACAATCCCAAACACAGCAACAAATCTACAACAGGACTGAAAAAGAAAAAGTGTTGCAACGATCCGGTCAAAGTCTGGAGGTCAACCTGACAGAAATGTTGCGGTGAGACCACAGAGGAGCAGTGGTTGGATTAAAAACCGCAAACCTCAATGAGCCTCAAACAAAAATGTGAAGAAGAGTGGAGCAAAATTCCTCCTCAAAACATGGAAGTGGAAAAGAGTTGACGAAACTGTTGCTATTGTATTTTTTCTCATTTTAGACCTCATGAGGGCCGAGGTTTGTTTGTTTTTTTCCAATAACTGGACAGAATATCATTCCACCACATTGATATTCTGTTCAACTTTACTACATCCCATTCTCATAAATAATAGCTGAAGTTGTCAACAGTGCAATCTTCTATAGACTTAAAAACTTCTACCTTAAACAAAATAAATTTGGGGTGGAAAAATGGTGCCGCTGAACCAACAGTTCAAGCTAGCAAGTCACTTTGATGGACACTTTTCTGTTGTTGTAAATATTTTCTCTCTCTCTTTCTCTAATAACAAATGACTGACTCCCATCTGAATATCCCCACTGGGACTTTATTCTTTCGCGGCTGATTAGGCAGCACTTGTGGTTTCTGTGTTAAGTGTGACGAATACCAGAAGAGGCAGCGAAAACAATCACAAACTTTGTCTAAAATCTAACAGAGGAAAAACTGGTGCATCACTTTCCTGTGCAGCCAAACTCAAAATGTGTAGGATTACAGTGACCTTTCCAATCATCCAAGGAGCTGCCGCAATCTCCTTTCCTGATGGCATTTATTGTTAATCATGAAATACATCTTTTTTTCTCACATATTCAAAATAAGAGCTGTTCCATCTTTCTGCAGAGGAATTGAAAGATTTAGTGTGAAGCTGCACTTTCAGAGAACTTCCTAAGAATGTAGCTTTGATGAGGTGTAGTACCAATGGTGGCCACTAGGTGTTGTTTTAAAGAGATTAACATTTAAGAAAAAGACAAAAATGTTGAGATATTGCTCATCAAATCATGTTGCAGCTTATTAGCACACATTTTTCGTACATTTGCGTCACATTTTACCCTTGTACACTGGAATTTAATGACATTTTTGGTATCTTTATGATCTTAAACCTGCTTTGAATGACAAGGCAAGTGAAGATTAAAATTGCTTGAAATTCATGAACTTACTATGTGCAGGTGATCTTTGTGATCTTATTGTCCCAACTTTCTGAGGGAATTGAGGTTGTAAATCTTGCACAGATTTGTAGCCAGTCAGCAAACCGATCGCATAAGTTAAAGGCTTATGCCACACCTGGATGAAATTGAGCCTCCTCCCACAGTCCCCTGAGTTGGACAAGTGGGCAGAAGCATTTTCTAGCCGACCCAGTCATTCTCTAAATCTGGCAGCACTGACTTTAGGTTAGCTTAGCATAGTTACTGCAATCTGGTGTTTCCAACCAGCACCACTTGGAGAGAGTGTACTAATTAAAGACACACAACGTAATTTTAGACCTTAAAGATATGCGTTTGACTCGTTTAGATGGCACACAAACATTCATTATGCGCCGTCACTGCCCAGGCGTCCCGAGGCACAGAATCAGCAGTATGTAAGATTCCCATCCGGTACGCGGCCGTGACGTTGGAGCCAACTATTGGGGTGTTTTGAACACTTATTATGTCGGATTCGGTAAAGAAATGCAAGGAAACACTACCGGAGAAAGGGAGGAAAAGAAAGAGAGGAAGGGACAGAACAAGAAACAAGATAAGACTGTTTTTTACTGGCGGGAGTGAATCACAGTACAGATACAATGCAAGATGTATGCTAGTTTAGCCGCTGATAGGGGGCGAGTCACTGAGAAAACTGCTTAAATTCTGCTGTGTGTCTTTAACTGGAGATTTTTCCCAAATACATTTTGTGACCCGCACATTCTGATTGAGGACCAATGTCAAGCCGATTTCACATCAAAGGACTGACTAGGCAGCATTCAATAGGGGAACTATTTGCCACGAATAGTAGAGTAAGTTGGGGATGCTGCGTGCTGTCGCCTGTGATTCGCCTTTACTTCCACGGCAAATACTGTAGTTCCCCTATTGAATGCCGCCAAGTCAGTCCTTTGATGTGAAATGAGCTTGTCATTTGTACTCAATCAGAATGTGAAGGTCACAAAATGTAATTGGAAAAAAATCTTGAGTTAATTAGTTCACTTTCGCCAAGTGGTGCTAGTTGGGAACACCAGATTATAGCAACTATGCTAAGCTAAGCTAAATTCAGTGCTGCCAGATTCAGAGAATGACTGGGTCGGCTAGAAAATGCTTCTGTCTACTTGTCTAACTCAGGGGACTGTGGGGGGAGGCTCAATTTCACCCAGGGGTGGCATATGCCTTTAATACAGTGTTTGATTGGTTAAAAAAAAAAACAAATTTGAGCAAATTCCTGTTTGCCAATCAAAAAATATGAAGTGTAGCGTCACTGCCAGGTCTTTAACTACTGAATCCCTTAATGACCCTTAAAAATGAAGCCATCCAGCCAATGCAGAGGACACATCAGAGACTGTGTCTGCCTCCAGCGCATCATATCTGTTCTAACCTGTCACTTTAATCATGTAGACTCGGCCATAATGCTGTGATTTTCATGGTAAGGATCATTTATGTCAACCTGGTCATTACTCCAGGAGAGGCCCCTGCGGGGAATTCAGCAGTTAAATCAGAAGCTCTTGACAACAGTGAAGGGGCTTATTTTACCATGATGTCCTTTTCCCACCAGAACCTGCTTATTACCACATGGCTGCTAACAAAAGACATCAATCAAGTGTCACTGCTGACAATAGCCACTAAAATGCTTTCTGCAAGGGTGAGCGGTATCTTTTTGTTGGGGTGAATGAACTGTACATTTAGCTCGCAGCTAAATGTGAAGTCTGAATAAGATTTGGTTGACCTTTAACTGTACTCAATGCTCAACAAGAGTACGCTAGAGCAAAATATGTTATCGTTGTCTCACTCTAAATAAAACCAGATCATAAAAGTGCAGTTATGCAGCACTGAGAAAAGTCTTGACCTGCCCCTGGTTTTTGCATATTTTCTCTGACTGTCTTATAATCCTTTGAAGCTATCTTTATCATTAGCTCTTGAGGTTTTCTAAACGTCTTTCAACTGTTGTCTTTAGACATTTGCTGCTTGAATCAGCTGGTGAATCATAAAAAAGGGCAGCCAACTCAATGGAAGAGCCAGTGTTAACATAGAACTTTGCAAAGAACCAATTTACCAGCAGTCTGTCAGGAAGACATCATTTGTTCCCGTTTCTTTAGTTGAGTCTGTGACAAATGCCAAAGATGACACAGGCTGTCATAAAACAGTAGTCTTGCGGTAACAAAGGGATTTCCAGAGAGCTATTAAGTGAGAATGTGGCATATCAGCATTGTGCAGTGTATCCTTAAAACATTTAAAGAAACTGGTCAAGTGGAAGGAAAAAGAAGTTTCAGGCCTTTACAACTATCTACATCAGAACAAGACAAAGTTGGAGGGAAAAATCCAACAAAGACCTGAACCTAAGGGTGCATCCGCACCAGGATTTTGTGAAAATATTCACACTTTTCTTTGCAGTTTAAACTGCATGTAACCGAAACGGACCAAACCACCGAGTTAAATTCACTTACATGTATATCATCACAATTTTCGTGATGCACTTGTAATGTATAGGAGTAGTACACCCACAGAATGATGTGCCTTCATTTTCTACTCACCCTCATGCTGAGCAAGACTCTGGAGAACTTTTTTTAATATCTCAAATGCAGCCGGAGATCGGACGGGTTTTGGTTTCTCTCCAACTTTCATGTAATGGAGTTCACCAGCGCTCAACATAAAAAGGTCCATAAAAGTCCACAAAAACTTGGGTAGCATCCATAATTTACTCGAAATGACTTCATTTAGTATATTTTAATAGCCCAAACCAGGGATCACCAACTCTGGACCTCTTGGGCCAGTGTCCAGAAGGTTTTCCATGCCCCCCTGCTCCAACACACCTGACCCAAATTAAGGAGTCATTGTGCAGAACTTATAGACTATCGGACCTATTTGAGTCAGGCGTGCTGGATCACGAAAATGTTGAAAACCTTTCAGACACTGGCCCAAGAGGTCCGGAGTTGGTGATCCCTGGCCTAAACAGTAGAAAATTCTACTTCTGCAATGCACGCTCATGCAAGTTCACGATATTAAGGAAGCTGCAGCAGACAAAATTGCATGTTCTTTCTTTCTTTCTTTAAAATCAATAGCCAGTCCCTCTTGTGTTTGTCCCAGTTTGTCCACAGCTCGTTCGCTCTTAGCACAATGTAAACAGCGAATTTCTTCTTCTACGCTTGCATTATCGGCAAAGTGGGCGCTGAACGCCGTGGCTTCCGTAGTGTCATGAACTCGCATGAGCATGGATTGTGGAAGTACACTGTTCTACTGTTCAGGCTATAAAAATATACTAAATGATGTCATTTCAAGTAAATTACGGACGCAACCCACTCAGGACACTTGGATTACATTTGAACGAGCAGTATGGAGGAATATTGCCATTTTGTGTGGACTTTTATGGACCTTTTTGTGTTGAGCCCCGGTGAACTCCATTATATGAAAGTTGGGGGAAAACAAAAACCTGTCCGATCTCCGGCTGCATTTCAGATGTTAAAAAAGTGCTCCAGAGTCTTGCTCAGCATGAGGGTGAGTAGAAAATGAAGGCACATCATTCTGTGGGTGTGCTGTTCCTTTAAATCTGTCAGTTTACCTGGTCTGTACCACTACGCCTCTGGTCTTCTGGAAGGCTGCCCCTATTCCTTCTTTACATAGTGGTATAATCCTAGTCTTTACATACATGTAATTGGCTGCATGAAATGACAAACAGTCCTGCACCTTCTATAAATTTGGGTCTTGACCTTTTGAGTCATCATTTGTTCATTAGTACTTTAAAGAATATGCCCATTTTTTGTTAGAAGTACAAAAACTATAGGCCTGGCTGGGCCCCTCCTGACAGAGCCCTGAGCCCCCCCTGGGGGGCCCGCCCCCCAGTTTGAGAGCCACTGCCCTAACCCCTTCGCCCTTCCCTAAGTGCTAGGATTGAATTATTCCCCTAAGAAATGGGACAACCCTTCGAAATCCTCATGCGTCACCAACATTCGACCGTGGCACAGAAAACTGACTTTACGGCTGTTTCCATCTGAGTTTGCAACGCCATCTGCAGCATTAAATTGTCAATAAATTTAAAAAAAAAAGCCGTCTGCAGCAACAATAATATCCCTTTCCTGGGCAATTGGATAATATTTTCGGCTTTGGGACAAAAATTTAAAGACAACGTAACATTTAGACATTAAAAATCTGCGTTTCTGACTCGTTTTGATGGCACACCAACATTCATTATGCGCATTTTTGAGCCGTCACTGCCCAGAGGCGTCCCCGGGCTCAGAAACAGCAGTATGCAAGATTCCCATCCGGGACGCAGCTGTTACGTTGCAGCCGACTATTGGTTGCAGCACCGCGTCACTCACTAGCAACCGGATGTAAACCAGGTATCAACACGCGGGTGTTTTGAATGCGCATCATGTCGGATTCGGTTAAGAAACGCAAAGACACATTACTGAAGGAAGAGAGGAAAAGAAAGCAAGGAAGGGACAAAACAAAAGTCAAGACTGTCTTTTACTGGCTGGAGTGAATCAGCACAGGTACGATGAAGATGGATGCTAGTTTAGCACAGTGGTTCCCAAACTTTTTTTGCAGGGCCCCCTTTTCATCTGAAATTATGTCAAGCCCCCCATCCCACCACCGCTACCACATGCACCAAAACATTTACCATGAGCAGTGTTGTATAGTAACTAAGTAAAAATACTTAGTTACTTTACTAAAGTAGTATTTTTTATATTTGTACTTTACTTTACTACTTCTATTTCTGATTACTTTCACTTCACTGCATTTTCCGAGAAAAATCTATACTTTTACTTCATTACATTTACCTGAGCATCTTAGTTACTCGTTACAAAATAACAGAACATAGTAGCCAATGGACAATCTTTGTTTTGTTATAGTGGGACTAGCAGCAGCCTTGTGCAGCATCTCTGAAGCTAAACACGCCTTAACCTGCCTCAGCAGCATGTGAACAGCTGTTTAGCATCGCTGGTCCGGTCTTCAGCCCAAGAAGATCGAGACTGAGTTCTCGCCATTTTGAGGAACAACTTCTTTTGAGGTTGAACAAAAAGTTTTTCAGGGTTCAGAAATGACTGGATGGACAGTTTAAGTGCTGTCACACTGCAGTCATGTTATAGTTCAACCAATCAAGTTTTTTGTTTGTTTGCATCACCTCCAAGCACCAAGAGTTTATTAGGAATGATTTCATAATGAATGCACGTGGGTATGAATGTTGGTAGGCATGCATGCAGGTCTGTAAGGATGTTTGTGTGTACAATATTTTTCTATATGGGTTTATGTAAGGAGGTATTGAAACTTCTTTACACTTTGCAATTAAAACTTAAAAACTAAATTAAACAAATAAAGAAAAAAATAAACTCAAATTTCAGATAGTGTTTTATTAACAGTACTTTTTACTTTTGATACTTAAGTACAGTAAACACTAGCTACTTTTTTACTTTTACTCAAGTAATATTCTAGCAGGCAACTTTCACTTTTACTTGAGTCATTTTCCAGTAAGGTATTTTTACTTTTACTCAAGTACTGTATGGCTTTTGGGTACTTTATACAACACTGACCATGAGACACATGAAAAAATGCACTGCATTTGGGACGGGGGGCAATGCCTGTTGAGTCATCATCATTTGTTCTTTAATACTTTAAAGAATATGCCCATTTTTTCTTAGAAGTACAAAAACTATAGCCCCTGCCATTTGCACCAAAAGGCAGGAATTGGTAATTCGCAACAGATAGAAAGAACAAATCGATGCCTTCATGTCTCGTCTTTGTCCTTCCCCTCTCACTGTCCCCGGCGTGACCCCCCCCCCATGTGCTGCTCACTGTAAACACATATAGCTAACGGACTGCTAACTGCTGCTGCGCCAAAAAAACAACAGATAAGGATCAAGTCTCGGAGGCGTTGATGTTTGCAGTGTGGACTTTTTAGACCACAGAAGGAGTTGGAGGTGAGGGGATGAAAGTTTTTAGAAACATGGTTGGTCAGCTGTTTACGATCAAGCTAACGAGCTATCCACTCGGCTGTTATCGTTAACCTGCTCGTAAAACATCGGCGCACACGTCCCTGCGCTCTGAGGGCGTGGTATCGGGTGGTGTGTTTTCTTTAAAATGTTTGCTCGAACCGTTTTTCCAACATTGCCAATCCTAGCTTTAAAAATGAAAGAAAAAGAAGATGCCTTCTACTCAAGCTTAACGTTACAGTATGTTACAGATGAGCAGACGCACATAAAGTTGTGCACATAAGATATTGCCTTATAGAGAGGCTGCCCCGTCTCTCCCATGATATAGATGTATGCCGAAGGGGGACTCATCGTAATATCTTCCAAAGGAGTCAAAGTGATGCAGAAATTTTAATTATGAGTGAATGCACGTATAAACTTCTAGAAAAAAGGTCCCTGAGAAAAAAATAAAGTTTGAAGGTAGCGATTTTAATAGGTGATTAAAAAAAAAAATACATTTGTGCATTTATTTGGCTGCCGCTGCTGATTTCCTCACCATTTTGCCCGTATTTGACATGAAATTGTGGGTAATATCATACCACTGGTTTTCTGTTGTGCCCCTGGAAAATCTCCATTTGGAGGGCCAGATAGCCCTACCACCTCCCCCTCGGTCTGAACCAGTCAGGACACCACTACGCTCCACATGAACTTACAAAACTAAGGGCTAGGGCCAAGGGGAGAATCTGAAATCACCCTCAAAGCCGGCTTGTTGTGGACGACATGTCGCTAACCACGACTGAAGACTAAATCTTACAGAGTTCAGACTGTGTTGAAGAATGACGCTGCTCAGACAAATACTGACCCTGGTTTAGCCTTTTATAATGCATTTCTATTCATGTTTGCCATGTTTCAGATGATTTCCATTTTCCTATAACAAAATGAGACCTTTGTACAGTACTATAGATCATAAATACATTTAAATTCTTTACTGGCTGCTGAGACACAAACAAACCCTCTAAGAACATTATTATTATTAAAGTTGTCCTTGTCTGCTGCGGTTTTATAAGATGGTTTAAATGGCATATATTGAGAGCAGCAGGATGTTCTGCATCCTTTGTTGGCTCGTTAATGTGAAGAAGGCGCAGAGCATTTCACCAAAGGAAATACAGTACATCTTTCACAGCCACACATTGCTCCCTGAGCCTTGATACTCAGGATTCCAGCTGTTATTTTTGTAAAATAAGCACTCAGTTTTCATACTGTTTTAACCATTTTTCTTAAGAGTTGTCAAATGTGATAAATATTCAAAATACTTGTATTTTCTCTGTATGTCTGATGCAAGTTTTCTTGTTTGAGCTCAAAACTGCTATTTTCTCATAGACACAAACACAGTCAAAGATGCTCATTAATATGAGTTTTATGTAGCACCATAGTTGCACAGCGCTGTAGCTTACAGGTTAAATAAGCTCCTGAGCTTCCTGCTGAGGAAATAGTTTGTCTTTCATGAATCACATCACATAGAAAATACTGGCGCATTAGCGACTAGGCTAATTCAGACAATATGACTTCTGCATATTAATGAGACTTGACCTTGATTTCTGGAAGACCTCACATATGTTCATCCTACTGGAAATGATGTGGTTTTGGCTGCTTAAAATGGGTTTCAATGCATTCTTTAATGCAGAGCTGAAAAAGCAACACGTTTTCCAACGTTATGCTGCCACAAGCTCCAAATAATGAATCGGGTTCTGCAGCCCACCAGTTTAGTTTTGGCTCTTTCCACCATTATGCTTCATTTCATGTTTACTTGGCAGGAACAAAAGCAATTTACATTGAAAATTAACAACAGTTATTCCATGCATTGAGTGATATTGCTGCTATTTACTTCCAATGTCTGTAGAAGGTTTAAAAATGAACACAAACTAGGGATGTGCACTACTAATCTATTAATTGATTAGTCGAAATGGTGCACAAAGTCATTGTCTCCTTTTTAAAAGTCTACTTTTACGAGTTTTGTCTCATTGCACCGAGACATAGTGATGTTTACAGCGCTGTTAAAACAGTGTGGCGTCTTTAATAAGGTCGAGCTAGAGAGGAGAGAGAGATAGAGGCACAGCATGTCAGCTGATCCAACTCAGCGCGAGTCTGAACGGGAAAGACACGACAGGGTGGAGGAAGCTAGCTGTGGGAAACTGTTTAGCGAGTGTTTTTACTGGAAAGCTTCATCAGTAAACTCCACACAGCGCCTCTAGACCTCTTCTTCTCCAGCAGAGTCTCATGTCTGCTTCTCCACTGCTGGGGAAAGTGAAGGCAGTTAACCCAGGAGTATCACCTCGCCTCCACCGCAGGAAAGTTTAACAGCTGTTTATGAGTTTTCACCGATAGTGGAGGCAACAGCACAACTGCTAAACCATCATGGAAATGATCCTTCAGGAGCAAAAGCTCAGATTTGCAGTACAACTGAGTCCTGTCATCTGTAGAAATACTCTGATTACTTTGCATCTGTGGGGAGTATCAGCGATGAACAAGAAGCTGAGGACAGGGAACTGGTCAGTTTGTGAGACGGTGCAGAAACAATCTCCTCAGGTGAAAGCGATGCTTCTAGGGAAGCTTCCACATCTTCCATCTTCCATTTGCATTTTGACCCATGTGTCATCCACATACCTGAACCGGTGGCTTGGTTGCTACCTGTAGGAGCTCAGTTCTCTGGTTCCACTTCTCCATATGGAGGTTGGTGAAACTCGAGAACCCATAGCCAACCATGCTTCTCTCTGTGAAACACATCCCTAAATAGGAGGTACGCACCCCAGGGAAACAACGTTGCAAAGTGGGGAACAACTACTCCAGGAATGACCATAGTAAATGTCACAGTCCCATCAAACAAGTCATTTTTTGACATCACAAAAAAAAAACAAAGTGCAACTTGAAATAAAGTCACGGAAACTGAATACAGTTATATTAAAAAATGTTAATTAAAACTTCACTCTGCACCAGTTAAGTCCGATATAACACTGTTCAGAGATGCATGCATCGACACCACCTAAATTTCAGCAGTTCAGATTGGATCAGACAAGAAGTCAGACACAGGATTCAGTGTAAAACATCCGGGAAATTCCTGAATGAAAGCCACCATGCAGATTTTCATTTGCTACACACGGAGTTCTAAATGAACTAGATTGTAAGATAACTTTCAGCGATACAAGTAATGAAACCCAAACATGGACCATTTGGATCCACTATACTGACAATCCATGACTGTTTTCACATGGACTGATGAAATCGCACGCAACGTTGCAATTCCCATGATTCTCTGACGTCTCGGATGTAGCAACACGGGGCGTGCTGGCAGTGTGCTCTGTAAATGGTCGTGCTGTGAATGTCTTTGCGAAGATGGAACTTAGCGTGCACGGACCCAGACGTCTCTCAATTCCTGGTTTACGTCCTGCATACTCGTTAACTTGTGAGTACGGACGTGTGGGTACATACTTGGAGTCCACACTTGCAGAGTTCACAAGTGCGGACTCCGCGCACGTGATGGATTGGGACTACACAAACTCGTGACATCACTACCCATGGTGTGCAGCAGTGCAGAGCAACAGCTGCCCGTCAACATGTGATGCATAGATGGGTTTCCGAGCAACGTCGCAGATAGGATGCGCGTGCAACCAGGGGGCAAGAAAACACAGTAAAAGCAGTATTGAAGTACAGATGTGGGCATGAAAAAGTTCCCTTTTCTGCCGACTGCCTGTAGACAGACTGTTGGGGACCATTTTGATTTTAACAAAAGAGTCTAAACGAAAGTTTAAGCCGCTTTCTAACTCAAGTTTTTCAGGCAAATGTCAAATGAGGTCCAACACGCCTTATATCCATGTCTTAACATTTAAAATGCTGTTTCTGCGATGACTCCCTTATCAAGTTAGTGTAATGGTAATAGAAACCCAGAAGAGCAATGCCGCGTTGGTATTTTTCATTCATCTTCAAAATACAGATTTATACAATATATTTAAAATACGACAATCTCTGTCTGTTTCGTCAGGTTACTTTACATTTTTATGAATGATATGAGTTCGTGTTTGACCGTAGACTGCCGTACAAACAAGGGCTTTTTGCCCCCTGGTTTCGCGCAGCTGCCAATGTTTGTAAACGGGGAACCATCTATAGACTAATCTGAAGAGCGTTTTGTGTGTGGCGCCATCTTGCTGCGCCACCATTAAGGTGGGGACAAGTCCCCGTTACCTCCTATCTACCAACATGGAAAGCAGCGTGAATATCTGGATTTGCAACGTTGGACAGTCGTCTCAGGTCATGATAACCTATAGGTATGTTATCCAGAGATCTTTAAAGTATTCTGACATTTATTTATTTTATTTTTTTTTTTACATCGGATCTTAAATTTAAACTATTATTCATCCACGGAAACTGGCTTTAATGACAAGCCACACTGGAATAACACGCACATCTCGTAATTACTTATCAAAATTTAAAAAACGAAACCCTTTCAAAGGTGGCTTACTTTTCTATTTCATCACATATTTGGCTTTTGGTATTGTTAAAGGACTGTACAGACCACGTAGCTTCACATGTCCTGCAGATGAAACTAAAGGCTGCAGGACACCGTCTTCCTGATCCGCTTGTGTTTCTGACTGAACTGTTTTAATTTTCTTGTCCCAAGTTTGCCCTGATCAGAGCAAATAACCTTATATTTCACAATATCTCCAGATTAGTTATTAAGGGTGAATTCCAATTCCTGTCTTAACCCTCAATCTCAAAAATGCCCAGTCCTGCAACTGGTGTCCCCATTCTCAGAAAGTTAAGTTGAGGGGCAAGTTTGAGGGCTGAATCGCCCTCAATATTGAGATTCTCCGACACCACCCTTGTGAGTAAGGGCTACCCAGAATGCAAGCGGAAAAGGAAGGAAAGCTACAAATCTTAAAGGGACTAGAGGCAGGAAACATGCATGTCCATTTTTTTTTTTAATACTAATGGGTGATAAAGCACTAAATACCAAAAACAATGTTTCCACCCACGTTTCTCTTTGTTGCCTTAAACAGGCTGTGTGCTGCAAAATGCGCTGCAATTCGGTGTTCGAATTTCCCGCGCTGCCCTGCGGACATGACGTCAAATGACGCTGTTTTGTCACAGATGGCAGAAATCTTCATGAAATAAATGCCCGTGATCATCTTATTCACTTATTACCACATTAAAGTTTTCCTCTGATGTTCCAACAACCAGGAATGTGACGTCCTTCCAGATTTCCTCCATGTTGTTAAAAAAGTCTGATTCTCATCTGTTCTAATTACACATGTACAGAAACGCCCCCGTTGCAATTGCGGACGGTCTAGTTGTGGCGTTTGGCTGGATTAGTCTACACGGCTGCATCCGTGATCTTGCGAACCTCATTTCCACCTGTAATGGCAGAAATAACATAGAAAAGTTTAGAGATTTCAGAGCAACTGTGCTGCGTTCAAGGCTTCATCTCTTTCAGAGCCAGCCATGCATTTAAACGAGACAAAGCCACGTTCTGCACACATCACCCATGTGCTCCTCATCCTCGGCCACGCAGGAGCTCCTTTTCACTCCTGATCCGTCCATAACAGAGAATGTTTGCAGAAACCTTGCAGTGGCAACCCTGCGTGGTCTCACACATTCAGTTTCAAGGAAGAATGGACTGAATAAAACCAAACATGACACCTCTTCCTTCATTTATTGATATTCTCAGTGCAGAATTTAAGTGTAAGATATCTGACCGAGCATTTTGGGGAATCACTGCAGGCCTGAAATGCAGAAACGATAAAGTCTACCTTTAAGCTCTGCTAGACACATTCACTCATGCACTCCGGGGTAATGTTGCTGCGGTGCATTAAAGACTCATGCATTCTGTAGTGGGTCACTGGGGCATGACTGGGTTCAGCTCGCTGCGAGCAGAAGCCCAAACTTCAGAGGAAGACAGCGCTCCACTGTGACTCTCCAGCGATTTTCATCCGTGTGCGGGCTGATTGACCTATATGTCAGGGACAAAGGATGCTGGTCAGTGGACTCCGATTACCCAATCACCCTCAGGGTTGGCGAGACTGGAATTAGTGCAAACTCCCAACTGTTTTCCCCCTCCTTGTGTGTCACTGACTGCTTCATTAGCATTAGTTTCACTCTGACATCATCATCATGCTGAACAAAGAGAGAAAAACACCCAACCTTGTTTTGTCTTTCAGTCTATCCCAAGATATCCATTTATCACGTTCACTAACTCCTTGAGTCTCTGTGTGTGACTTCCACATGAAAAACCAGGTCAAATCCACAGGGTGTATTAGATTCATGATCCATATTGATAACACACACACACACTGTAGCTGTCTCTAGTTAAACAGCACTGTGTATTTAAAACTGTCCACGACCAACTCCAGGAAGCTTCTCATCTGCCTTTGAACAAAACACATTATCTTTCCTCATTTGCAGCGGGGGTGATGGGCACTGGCTGGGACGATGCGATGCAAAATGAAGCCGATAGCAATTTAGGACATACAGAGATGAATGCTTGGCTGATTAAGCAGCATTAGCTGCATTAAAGCCGAGCAAAAGTGCTGGGTTTTTATGGCTGGTGCTGGGGGAGTCTGATAACAGTCAGAGAATTAACCCACAAAGATGGACACACTTTGACATCAACACTATGTTCTTCTCATCTGTGCTCACGCCAGCGAGTGGGTGGCATCTGTAGCCGAGTGAAGCCAGTGTGCATCAGCTAAGTGCAGAAACTGCTGCCCATTCTGCCCATGAAACCAAGCGGGAGCAAAGATTTGGTTATTACGAGTAGCACGGAACAACAAACACACATCTCTTCATGTTGATGCAAGAAATTGCTCAAGATCAATATGATCTGGCTACATACTAGTCTTAATCCAGTGCTTTACTCCAACAGCAGCTTAGGAGTTAAGTGATGTAAAACCGTGCAATGACCTTTTCTCACAGGCGAAATGAGTCGCAACACAAGGCCACACTTATAAAGACACTTTGAAAAGATGAAAATTGAACGCAGAGTAAGGACACTGCTCTCAATAGCCAATGGAAGTCAGTAATATCCAGTTTAATAGATGCATTAATAGAAAAGCAGATGAAGGACTTAAATTAAAGTTGGATATTTTATACAAGGTCATTTCAGCTCTGCTTCTGTGTCTGAGATTTAGACACAATGTTTTATGCTGAAGCACGTCTCTCCTTCACTGCCGGGGCCTTTAGTGCAACTTTCGTGCAACTGAAAACTTAAGTTATTGTGAAAGAACTACAGTTGAAACCAGATGTTAACACCCACTGTAAAAAGGTTTAAAAAAAAAAAAAAAAGAGTACAAATATAGGGATGCACGATACAATCGGCCCCCTATCGGTATCGGCCTTAAAAATGAATATCAGACATCGGCCACCCCACCAATTTGCAACCAGTATTTAAAAGATCAACCTGCTGTTTCTAAAGTCTAAAAAAAAAAAAAAAAAAAGCTTTTTCTTCTTTAAAAACTTTTTTTTACAGACTATAAAACCTCTAAAGACTAAGGATGGGAAAAAATATTAATACACTAAAACATTGCGATATTTTTTTAAATGCTGATATATTGACATTTAAAAATGCAGTATCGATCTATTTTACTAACAAAGTCTTGCAATATTTCATCGTTCTGTTACGAAATCTCACGAGAATTCACAAAAATTTCATGATATTTTCATGTGCTGATATCATATTGACATTTAGAAACACGGTATTTGATCTATTTTACTAACAAAACCCGCGAGAATTTACAAAATATTGTGAGTTTGTAACAGAACGATCAAATCTCGCCAGATTTTGTAAGTAAAAAAAATTTATATCTCGTTTTTAAATATCGATTTGATATTGGCATTTAAAATTTATCGTGATGTTTCAGCATATCGATATTTTATTCAAACCCTGTTTTTCTAAGTGTTGGAATCGGATAACAAAACTGCTATTTGCAATGACTGCTTTTTTTTCAACTTAAATATCGGTATCGATATCGGCTATCGACCACGAGTTTTAAAATATTAGAAATCGGACAAAATTCCAATATTGTGCTTCCCAAAACACATAAACCTTTATTTTCCTCATTGTCAGACAATAAATCAGACTGAGTCCCTGTTTCCACCAGCTGGTCTGGTTCAGGTCTGGTTCGGGTCTGGGTTGGGTCTGGTTCAGGTCTGGGTTGGGTCTGGGTCGGGTCTGGGTCGGTTGTTTCATGGTTTTTGCATCTCCACAGATAAAAACTGGTACGGTACCCTTATATCCGACCCGTCCGACTTTTTTGGTACCCTTTCGTAGGGCAGACTGAGTACAGTTGAGACAGTTTTCACTCCTCTCATTTCCACACAAAAATTAGACATTAAAAAGGGTCTGGACAGAAGATCTTTTTTTACAATTTGCATCTTCTGTTTGTGAACTAAAAAATAACCAAGTAATAATAATGATAAGAAATTGATCATTTTCACAATTAATCAAAAACAAGAAGTGTTTTTTTGTCTCAACTGTACCCATAGAATAAAAATACTGAGTACAGTTGAGACACCATTGAAATGGCTGGAGAGCCGATGCTGCAGATGTAATAAATGAACTATAAGAAACTTCAATTACAACTTTTTTTTTTTACACTTTGAGTTTTCAATTTGATTTAATTCAACAATAGCACAGGCAAACTTCTAAAGAAAAGTGAAAAGAACAAATTATTTAATGGATACTGCAAACAGTACACATGTAAACACAATATCAGTGCATTAATAACAGATCCAGTAACCGCTACCCTGATCAGATCCAATGTATTGATCAAACCCAGGATGTGGAAACAACATCCTGGTTCAGGAAAACGTCCAGCAAAAGGCTAAAACACGTCAGATACCTAAAACTGTCTGGAGTCATACATGACAGTTAGCTTAAAATAAAAAAATGTTAACGTACTCTGCGATGCAAGAACGTTGTTGTTCCTTTATATGGTTTTTCTGGATGTGAATCATCAAGACGTGGGGTTGCTACGTCTTTCTGAATGAACGCTGAGCCTTTGCTTCAATTTTAATATCCTCTTCGTCAACATTACTCCACCGACAAATGATGATGTATTCCTCAGATACATGTTGCCGTCCTCTCTGTCTACTCCAGAAATTCAACACAATTTGTTTCAGAATATTTTCACTAAAATCGCTGAGCAATTCATGTTGATGTACACAGAAATTAGCTAAAAATCTTGACAGATTTTGTAAATAAAAATATTTTTAAAGCACTCTTTAATATTGATACAGCATTTTAAAACAAACTATTGTGATAGAGTATCGATATTTTCCCACATCTCTAATAATGACACTCTTACCAGCTTCAGCCATCATCTTCACAAGACCTTTAGCTCCGGTTCTGGGGTTGATTTGCACATTTCAGACATCTGTGGGACACAGAACCCGCCTCCTTCCCGAGTGGCATGATGGCCGGACGTTCCCATGTCGTTGACACTTGCAGATAATTGTTTGAACAGACGAACGTTTGCACCAAAGAATGAACCAGACTTGTTTCTCTTCCTGATACTTTGCTGATTTCTTTTAATTTTCCCATTATGCCAAACAAGGAAGCAGAGTGTTGAGGCGTGGCTTTAAAATTCCTGCACAGGTGTCCCTCCAATCAGCTCAAATGTTGCCATTTGACTCATCAGACGCTCCTAAAGCCATGACATCATCATCTGGGATTTCCCACATTGTTTGAAGACTCATGGAAACTTCTGACCAACTTCTTTCTTTTGAAAAGTTCAAATATATCATCCTCACTGCAAAAACAAACCTTCGGGTCATCTTAAACTTTTACTGGAGTTCATTTCCACTGAGTGAAGGCGCTGCAGTCGCCACTTTACATCATAATTTAATTAGCTTCGGTAATATCGGCTCAGTTTAACAAGCTGTGGCTGTTACTCAATAACAGTGTCATGTACTTATTTAAAGAAGCATTCACACGTCTGAATATTGGATCAGGCTCCGCGTTGGCAGATACTCAATAATAAAAGACTTGGGCTGGGATTAAGGCCAGAACATTCCTGGTAATTAATTTTCATTACAAGATGAGCTGCATGTGTTTTCTCACAGTTAAAGAGGTAACGTTCATGATTTTACCAACACTTAAGTCTGCGTTTTGTCGGTTTTATGCCTTTGAAAGAAGTTACCGACTTCAGATTAAATCAGTTTGAGATAAAGTCGTCCTCAAAGTTATTCATACCCCTCAATTAAAGAAGGGAAAAAAAAACAGCTGTCAGTGAAATAAGTTGAAATTGACAAAAGTAATAAGAATTCTATGAAAATTGTGACATTGATTTTGAATTGTGGTTTGAAAGAAATATTTAAAAATATAAATAAATGAAACAAGTAAACAAGCATGATGAGGCTCTGAAGCTAAAGTTTTGTTGAGAAACACTTTGAGGCAATCAGCTGTTTTCTGTAACGTCCAATCAGACGTCTGCACCTGCTGACAGGTATGTTGGTCCACTGTTAATGGGAAAGCTGCTCCGGGACAGTTTTGTTTGTTTTTTTTATTATTATTATTTCCAATCGCAATTTAAAAGCAGCAATTTATGTCACTAAATAATAATTTCGTAAATTTTTATTTATTATTAGTTTCTCTTGTTTCTTCTTACTTGAATTACGATTGTGAATTTAGCCTTTTCTTTAATTGGAGGAATCATTTTGAGGACGACTGTAATTAGACTTCTGTTGTGTTACAGATCAATTTCCATTAAATTTTATCGAATAAGCTTTTCATTCAGTCCAGTTCTTGGAATAATGACTAAATTTTCTCTTTGTCATTTCAAATTTGTCCTCAGTGAGCGGAAGGGGACTGATACACTAGACAGTTATCTACTTTAGTCTGGGTAAATCTGTTTACATGAATAATCTCTGAAGAGCTGTCATTCCTAGTCAGGGGAAAATGTCCCCGTTTGACAGATGCAATATTTCAAAGAAGTGTGTTTGTGTGTGTGTGTTTGGACTGTGTGATGTTACTCTCCGAGACAAAAAGCAATGTGCATGCTTTACATGTAAACATCTCCCCTTTGTGCTTCACTGTTTGGACTGATAAACCCATCCAAGTACAAGTTGTGTTTGAGTGATTTCAGACTTTTTTCCTGCTTCCTTTCCCCCCGCTTTGATCACATCTGCTTATCCCGCTCCTTCGCTTTTTGTTCCACTTCCATTCGGAGCCGTCGGTAGAGCCTCGTTTTCATCTCCGCTCTCATAAATCCCCACCCGTCCAGGTTTGAGATCAAGCTTTTGCCTTTGCCAGGATGAGCCAACCAAATTAGCTGACATTTGAGTCCTTGACATTATCGACAATGAACACATCTATCATTTCATAATTAAAAGAAAAAGAAAGACAAAGAAGAGGGACAGTGACTCAGGCAGAGAGGACAGATTATCATTCTCACTGGCACGCCATCAATCTAGCACAGCTCTCAGTCATCGTGGCACACGGATCCTGCATCTATTACTCAGCATGAGCGTATCCAAGATGTTATTACTGACCCAAAACAGAAAGCAGGTCACGGCAATGCAGAGCAGTCAGGGTTTTAATTTGTTGTGATCGGGCGCATTTTTATTTTGTTTACAGATCTCTGCAAACAGTGAGGCTGCAATCAGTGCACTAATTATTTTACCGGTATGAGCTGGGGGCAGGGAGAGCATGGGAACGGGTTGTTTTGGGGGTTTTAATTGAGCATTTTGCTTAATAATGCTGAAATCCTTCCATTGACTGAGCTGATGAAATAAATCTGGATCACACATCTATAAACCTCAATTTCAGAGAAGTGGGTAAAAATTTTTGCACGTTTGTCACACTTATATGTTTCAGATCATCAGACAAATTTAAAAGTTAGACAAAGATAACAAGTAAACACAAAATGCAGTTTTTAAATGCAGACTTTTTTTGGGGGGGGGGGGATCCAAACCTTCATAGTCCTTTGTGAAAAAGTGATCTTCCCCTAAACCTAATAACTGGTTGTTCCACCTTTAGCAGCAACAACTGCAATCAAGCGTTTGTGATAACTGGCAGTGAGTCTTCTACAGCGCTGTGGAGGAATTTTGTTCCACTCATCTTTGCAGAATTGTTGTAATTCAGCCACATTGGAGGCTTTTCCAGCATGAACCGCCTTTTTAAGGTCATGCCACAGCATCTCAATGGGATTCAGGTGGGGACTTTGACTAGGCCACTCCAAAGTCTTCATTTTGTTGTTCTTAAGCCATTCAGAGGTGGACCTGGTGTGTTCTGGATCATTGTTCTGCTGCAGAACCCAAGTGCGCTTCAGCTTGAGGTCACCAACAGATGGCCGGACATTCTCCTTCAGGATTTTTTGGTAGAAGCAGAATTCATGGTTCCATTTACCACAGCAAGTCTTCCAGGTCCTGAAGCAGCAAAACAGCCCAGACCATCACACTACCACCACCATATTTTACTGTTGCTATAATGTTCCTTTTCTGAAATGCCGTGTTACTTTTACGCCAGATGTAATGGGACCTACACCTTCCAAAAAGTTCCACTTTTGTCTCGTCAGTCCACAGAGCATTTTCCCAAAAGTCTTGGGGATCATCAAGATGCTTCCTGGCTGAATGTGGCTGAATTACAACTATACTACAAAGATGAGTGGAACAAAATTCCTCCACAGCGCTGTAGAAGACTCATTGCCAGTTATCACAAATGCTTTATTGCAGTTGTTGCTGCTAAGGATGGTCCAACCAGTTATTTGGTTCAGGTGGCAATCACTTTTTCACACAGGTCCATGGAGGTTTGAATTTCTACCCCCCTTACTGATAAAAATCTTCATTTAAAAACTGCATTTTGTGTTTACTTGTGTTATCTTTGTCCAATATTTAGTTTTGTTTGATTATCTGAAACATATAAGTGAAAAACATTGGTAGAAGCTCCTTTTATACCCAATCCTGGCACCCCTACCAATTAATCTGATAGTTGAATCTTTTATAACACTGTTACTTGCATTTAATAAACTTTCTAACTCTTCCCGACCTTTCTTCACCCCTCATACCCTTTCAGTGGGTTGCTGATATTTTAAAGCTTCTTAACAAAATTACATTTGTCTGCGAAAATCAGTTTTAATGCATTTATTTCCCTTACGTTTTAAGCTTTTCTTTTTAAATTAAGTTTGCATAATTTAGGCATATTCAGTTTCTTTTTAAAAGGCCAATTTCTGCAATATTGGCCAATAATTGAAGAGAATATGATTATGGGCTGGAAAGTAGATCTTCCATGGAAGTTTTATTAAAAATATGAAATAAATGGGCACTATAACATGTAACTTAAGAACATTTCTTTGTGTAACTCAACCTAATCTGACAAGAAATCACTGGAATGAATCATTTGAGAGTTTTTCCCTTATATTCCTCCTCCAAAAGTATATTTCCAGCATCTAAATTCAGCACATAGTTTGAGCTCTTTATATCTTAATCAGAGGTGGATGGATGCTTTATATCCTGCAGCTCCACTTAGGTGATCAAGGCTGATAAAAACAGGTGTGTTTTTGCATAAAAGCTTGCTTCGTGCATGCAAATGGCAAATCAGCCGAGAAACCCGAATGTCCCCTTTGAATTATGGATGAAAATGATGAATGGGAGAAGGAGGGAAAAAAGAATAAGTGCACGCTGGACCCTTGACACAGGGATTCTCATTTTCGTTTGATTCATCTCCCATAACTTCGGTTCCCCAACAAACCTGCGTTTGCACTTAAACCTTTTTCCGAATGGAAGAAAGAGCACATCCTCGGTGCAACAGCGGCCGGGCAGGCCTCACTGAATAATTGAGTCCACAGAGATTGAAAGACTTTCTGACCCTCCAAAAAGACAGAACCAGCTATTTTTGTGGCAGGGACACTGACTTTCCAGAGATGCAAACAACCACTCCGACACACACGTTTTTATGTATCCATCTACGATAAACACACACATGGAGGGAACATACATCAAAGACACCATCCCTCTTTAAATGAGACTCTTGGAGCTAAGGAACATTGTGTTTTACTCCCTTTCTGCATTTCCGTCCATCTCCGGCTCATTTCTGTGCAGCGTTGATCATGTCAGAAATCTGTTGCAGGGTTACTTAGCACACAATGTTAAAAAAAAAAAATCATTTCCACAGCAAATAAGAATTCAGTATCAATTCAGCCTTCATTTGTTTAAAAAAAATAAAACAAAGGCCTTTTTCCCCTCTGTATAAAGACAGGAAATGTACATGAAATATACCCACAATGTTAAAAATAGACTGTAATTTATCAAAGAGAGTGTCAGGCTTGTCAGTTAATAGTAGCGACTCATTTGGCTGGCTGGATAATGAAATCTACAGCTTTCAAAAATGACTTTGCTTTCCTTGTTTTAAGTTACTCCAGTGGCTGATGCTCTGTCTTCGTGTTCACATGGTTTGAATTCATAAGCTCTTATTGGAGCTTACAGTGGCTAATAGGTGCATAATTACAGCAGCATTTAAAATGTCACGCATACTTAAACTATTCTCATATTCATTTTCCATGTATAATATTAACTGTAAGCGTATCAGCCAACTATTAGGAATTAATGTGCCAGTCTAATGGTTGACAACGCCATCCTAGAGCCATACTGTTGGAGGATGAGTGCAATGATTTTAGGTGAGAGGAATGCCATGACTTTAAAAAGTACCTTCAACTCCATTTGCTGAAGGTATTTCTTGAGGTTTCCCTCCAGTCTGTCTTTCTTTCTACTCAGGCGTTCCACTGGAATCTTCTTGTTACTGGTTCTACTTTTCTGATGCTCTACCACATTTGTTCAAAACAAGTACAAGTACTTACATTTGAGCACTTGCCACTACTGAGTACTGATAGGCACTATATTGCCAAAAGAATTTGCTCACCTATCCAAATGATCAGAATCAGGTGTTCCACAGGTGGCCACAGAGGTATGAAATTTAGTACCAAGGCATGCAGACTGTTTTTACAAACATGTGTGAAAGAATGTGTTGCTGTCAGGAGCTCAGTGAATTCCAGCGTGGAACTGTGATAGGATGCCACCTGTGCAACAAATCCAGTGGTGAAATTTCCTCATTCCTAAATATTCCACAGTCAACTGTCAGCTGTATTATAAGAAAATGGAAGTGTTTGGGAATGACGGCGACTCAGCCACGAAGTGGTCGTCCACGTAAACCGACAGAGCGGGGTCAGCGGATGATGAAGTGCATAGTGCCAAGTGCCAACTTTCAGTGGAGTCAATCACTACAGACCTCCAAACTTCATGTGGCCTTCAGATCAGCTCAAAAAAAGTGTGCAGAGAGCTTCATGGAATGGGTTTCCATGGCAATCAGCTGCATCCATCCATACATCACCAAGTGCAATGCAAAGCGTGGATGCAGAAGCACACCGTCACTGGACTCCAGAGCCGTGGAGGCGTTCTCTGGAGGGACCAATCACGCTTCTCCATCTGGCAATCTGATGGACGAGTCTGGGTTTGGTGGTTGCCAGGACAACGGTACTTGTCTGACTGCATTGTGCCAAGTGTAAAGTTTGGTGGAGGGTTATGGTGTGGGGGTGTTTTTCAGGAGCTGGGCTTGGCCCCTTAGTTCCAGTGAAAGGAACTCTGAATGCTTCAGCATACAAGACATTCTGGACAATTCCATGCTCCCAACTTTGTGGGAACAGTTTGGAGCTGACCCCTTCCTCCTCCAACATGACTGTGCACCAGTGCAGAGTCTGGTGTGGATGGCAGAGTCTGGTGCTGAAGAACTGGGCTGTCACAGAGTACTGACCTCAACCCATAGAACACATTTAGGATGAATTAAGAGTGGAGACTGATAGCCAGGCCTTCTCGTCCTGTCATCAGTGTGTGACCTCACGAATGTGCTTCTGGAACAATGGTCCAAAATTCCCATAAACACACTCCTAAACCTTGTGGACAGTTTTCCCTGAAGAGTTGAAACTGTTCTAGCTGCAAAGATGGACCAACATCATATTGAACCCTATGGATTAGGAATGGAACGTCACTTAAGCTCGTTGTCAGGGCAGGTGAGAAAATACTTTTGGCCATATAGTGTAAGTGCAAAAAAAATCCCATTAAAATGTACTGGTAAGGCGTGTGGACCAAAATGTCAGATGCAACATTAATTAAGGGATATATCAAATGGGCCATAATGGGCATTGTCTAAAACGGGGGTGTCAAACTTTTTGCCTCCAAGGGCCAAAGTGAAAATTTACTGCTGAGCTGCAGGCAAAACAGCAATTTTAAGGGTGAACGAAGAGGCAATCTGCACTGGAAAGAGTGAAGCCCGGACATTAAGTTAAATCATTGTCGTTCTAAGGGAGGGAGGGGAGGGAGGGGGCGGGAGGGCGGGAGGGCAGGTGGACGGACGGATGGATATCAAGTTCTGTAGTCTTGGAAGTACTTGCACATAGTATCAGACATATACTGGTACCGGGATTGGTGCATCCCACCTTAAATCTGCACCTTCTTGTTCTTGTCTGCATTGATTCTGCCAGTTTAATCTACCTCCTGAGAGCATTGAATAGGAGTAAGAGTTGACTTTTTGGAGTGGTACACCTCTGCAAAAGCCGTACAGCAGCTTCACCTCCTCAGGATACGTAAGAAAAAATGGCCTGAAGCAGTGGCTGCTCTTGACCTTTAACCAAGCCACTACTGAAAATGTGCTGGTGTATTGTATCTCAGGGTGGTATGCCAGCTGCTCAGTGGCTGACAAAAAAAGAAAAAAAAAAAAACAATGCAGAGGGTCAGAGGATCGGTGAAAAGGATCACTGGCTGCCCCCTGTCCTCCCTGGACAAAATCTCTGGCTTTCAGTTTCTTTCCAGAGCTGAGAAAACCATAAAGGTCAGCTCCCACCCAGACCACAATCTGTTCTCCCGCTTGTCATCAAGCAGAAGGTATAGAAGCCTGAAATCACTGATGAACGGACTCAAGTTTGTTTATTTTTATCCGCGAGCCATCGGGCTTCTGAACTTGTGGTAATTTAATCTTTTTGTAAGTGCAATAATTACCCCCTGGAACTTTGAAAAATATTCAGTGTTATTGGCCTACCATTATCATCGGCCAATATTAGCATTGAAATATGATATTTCAATTATATTATAGACAACAAAAAGTCGTGGCCATGCATCACTAAAAGATAAAAAAAAAAATGGCACAATGTCAGCATATTGTTAATGCCTTTAAATCATCGTAGAAAATAATAAATAAGGATAAACATGTTTTTTGAGGATTTGTTCCACCACATAGACAGTACATTCATATGTCCAAAATGGTGAACTCTCTCTGAGATAAGGCTATTTTAGGACCTTTCTTGGAACAAAACATAGTTGTCACAAGCCCAGAGCACCTTCTTGTGGTGTTAGACGGTAATGTTTAATCCTTGGTTCATGTCAGTCAGTATGAATTCATCCATCCATCCATCCATCCATCCATCCATTTTCTTGCTGCTTATCTGGGATCTGGTTGCGGGGGCAGCTGCCTAAGCAGGGAATCCCAGACTTCCCTCTCCCTGGCCACATCTACCAGCTCATCCAGGGGGATCCAGAGGCGTTCCCAGGCCAAACAGAAGATGCAGTCCCTTCAGCGTGTCCTGGGTCTTCCCCGGGTCTCGTCCTGGTGGGACATGCCCGGACCACCTTAACAGGGAGGCATCCAGGAAGCATCCTGACCAGGTGTCTGATCCACCCCATGCAGAGAAGCAGCTGCTCTATGGATGACCAAGCTTCTCACCCTATCTCCAAGGGAGAGCCTGGCCACCCTGCAGAAGAAACTCATTTCAACCGTTTGCACTAGTGATCTTGTTCTTTCTGTCACAACCCACAGCTCATGGCCATAGGTGAGGGTAGGAATGTAGATCGACTGGTAAATCGAGAGCTTTGTTTTTCAGCTCAGCTCCTTCCTCACCATGACAGACTAATGTATAGTCCGCATCACTGCAGATGCCGCACCAATTCATATGTCAATGTCCCACTTCAATCTTCCCTCACTCGTGAACAAGACCCTGAGATACTTGAACTCCATCTGATACAGGACCCCACCCCCGACCTGAAGAGGACACTCCACCCTTTTCCGGGTGAGGACCATAGTCTCAGATTTGGATGTGCAGATTTTCATCCCAGCCGCTTCACACTAACTTGCAAAGTGCTCCAGTGAGAGTTGGAGATCACGACCCGATGAAGCCAACTGAACCACATCATCTACAAAAACCAGAGACCCAATCCTGAGGCCACCAAACCAGATCGCCTCAACACCTCTGCTGCATCTAGAAATCCTGTCCACAAAGGTCATGAACAGGATCGTGGCCAAGGGCAGCCTTGGTGGAGTCCAACCATCACCAGAAACTAATCCCGACTTACTGCCGGATTATGAGGACCAAGCTCTGCTACCTGTCGAACAAGGATCAGACCGTGAGAGCTGGTGCTCTGGGTATATGGTACTCCATATCCTGGAGCACCCCCCACACAGGAGCCCCCAGGGGACATGGTTGAACGCCTTGAATCTGCACACAACCCATTGCCATTGGCAGCAGTGTAAACGCAAGTTGGACCTGTGAACATTGGGAGCGACCATTCAAATCAACAGACCTTCTCAGAGCATTCTAGAAAGCCAGAAAATAATAAGCTTATATTAAATAATATAGGAATATATTCTGATTTTAACTGTAGAATTATCTTTTCCATTAACAGCTCTGGCCCCAAATACAACAAAAGCTACAACACTGCAATGTTTCACCATTGGGATGAGGCTCTTATGCCAGAATCCAGGGCTTTTCTTTACCATGCATCTTACTTCCCATTTCAACGAAAACTTCAGGTTTGTTCTTATTCATTTGCAAATGATTTCTCCTCCTGCTATTTAGCTTATCCACATTGTCATTGCTAGGTGACAGCAAACTGTCACACTGAAACATAACAAAAAAAAAAAACAATAACCTTTCAAGCACCACTGTATACTGTCAACTCATTAGAGAAAGGGGACCAGGTGTGTTTGCTGTGGGAGTCTGGGTGATTAGGGGTTGGAGCTCAGGTACGCACCTGTGTGTGGGTGTGATGAGTCCAGGGACAGCGAGGGTGGCAACAGACAGGGTCAAAACACTAAAATAAATAGAGATGAGAAAGACGTAACAGCCAGCGGTCAGGAAACTTTCTCAGGATGTGATAGCTCAAACTGAGATTCAAATTTCAAACCAAGCAACAAATAAGTACAATTTCAAGATGTATATTTACTCTGACAAGATGAAACGTCCTTTCCTTAATCTGGTCTGCCTTGAGATTTCCAACACTATAATAATTTTAACATCACTAAGGGAGCTAATCAATTCAAGACACAATTTCAAGGAGGTTTCAAGATGAGTGCAAGGTCCTTGCATTTCCTTGATGATACTTCACACCCACAGGAACCATCATTTGAAAGGCTCTCGGGTATCATTTGAGGGCCCTTCAAGTCCTTTTTTCAAAGATTCACAAAGCCGATATTGGTTATGGAAAATAAAGTGCCTTTGAGCAACAAGATATAATGTTACAGTTACTGTTATCAATCGGTTTTTACTTGATTAAACATGTTATCCTGAGTACTGTTAAGCATTCATATTTCAGAGCGAGTGACAGCTCAGACAGAAGTCTTTGTTATCGTGTGTGCCTGAGTTTCCCAGATGTCAAAAGCCACTTTGAAGTGTCCTTTAATGTAGTCTCAGTGAGTGGGTGCACATGTGAAATTTGGTCTTTGTGTGGGTATGTATCTTTTGTTGCTCTTCCATGCTTGACCTTCAGTGATGTGACTCATTTAGGTAATGGGAGTGAGGCTGAAAATTCATGAGGAAAGGTCATCTGATTGCAGCGCGGAAGGTTACTATTATTGGCTTTTGCACTAAGACGGTGTCACAACCTAACACAGAAAAATGAAATGTGTTAAATGTGCTGAACAACTGTCCAAGTTGGATGAGAAACTCATATCAAGCAACACATTAAAACATGAAATTCTCTCCCTTTTTTGCCTTACATACTTTCACTTGTGACCTTTTGAAAATAAGTGACTGCCACTGAAGGTAGAGACCCTCGGGGCACTTCTCTCCCCTTGTTAGAGTTATTTTTGTTTTAGTTTGTTACTTCATTAAATCTCCATCTTTACTTGTTAAATTGCAAAAACTAAAGGCCATGTACTTTTATGAGATCACCAAGTTTGGAATTAAATATGAACGCAACTAAAACCTAAAATGTTTAAAGTACAAAGGTAGGTATTGTGTCCAAGTTCTCAGAGGCTGCTGGTTAATGTTGGAAAATGTGTTTAATTTGACCCTAAATGGGGATGATTTGCTAAAAAAATTGCTCAATAAAAAGTTTTTTTGCACTAACTACCTGTTTTGAATACAACAGTTTGGGCTAAACTTTTCTTGTATTTATCTAACAGGATTTCATTTGTTAAGGCTAATACTTACTCCACACTTGAACATACCTGACTCAAATGAATGGCTCATTAGCAGCAGTGTTGCATAAAGTACCCAAAAGCCATACTTGAGTAAAAGTAGAAGTACCATACTGGAAAATTACTAAAGTAAAAGTGAAAGTCACCTGCTAGAATATTACTTGAGTAAAAGTAAAGTGGCTAGTATTTACTGTACTTAAGCATCAAAAGTAAAAAGTAAAAAAAGTACTGTTATTAAAACGCATTCAGAAATTTGAGTTTAACATTTTATTCATTCCTGTTTAATTTAGTTTTTAAGTTTTGTTTAATTTGGAAAGTGCAACAGATCTTCAATACCTCCTTACATAAACCCAACTATATACAAACATATCTGAGACTTCTGACACTTCATCTTCCTCAAAACAACAATTGTGGCTTGTTGTAGATAATACTTGTTGCTTTGAATAGCCTGCTAATATAAACCTTACAGGATATTCTGTCCTATTCATCTGGGAAGAATGTGCACTAATGTGACAAGAAGATAGGCTGCTTCACTTCACTGCTGCAACTTGTCACTTGAATATTAAGAAATAGTGTTGTTTGGTGGGATTTGTTTAATGCATTGATGCCACAGAATGGTTTTTATTTCACAAGAAAAGAGAATATGTGGAGCAAAATGAAGATATAAAAAATTAGAATTCACAACCAATAACCACAGAGCTACAAACTACCTCCCCGGCCTGCCGGTGCTGCTAAATGTGTCATATTTATACATAAGAGTCACAAACCTGAGACAATTCATCACTGTAAATCTATCCCACGATGTCTAATATTTTAAATCTGTGAACCAAAGCAGTCAGACATTGGTGAAATACTAAGAGACGCCTGGTACAGTCCAGTGTTGTAATGCTTTGTTACAGATTGTGATAGCTTGTTGTGGAGTCCAGGGTTATGGGTTCTTGAGAAGAAATACAGCCATAGAATTGCCCATGTGTACTCTTGAGAATCCAAACCAATGAATACGATAAGTACAGAGCAATGAAGGAGAAAAAGACCTTCAAAGGAGACACACAAAATACAAAAAGGCTCACCAACAGTTTGGTTCTACGTGGGGAAAATAGCTGGACTTGGGTGTGCAGTGGCTTCATTATCATGGGAGCAAGAAACTGAGAATTAATGCAGTGTCTTGATTAGATGTGATTGAGGTGACTTCTTTGAATATGAGCGGCGATTACGAAGGTCAGCAGATATCGATTTGCTGACAAAGCAATTAGACCAGGATCTCCAAACTCGCTTCTATTTGTAGTTTCTTTGTCCTCCTCAAGCATGTCTTTCATTAGTCTTAAATCTTTTAAATCACATTAATTCCTTTCATTACTTTCCTGCACCTTATACGAGCTCCCTTCCTCATATGTTTACTCTCTAATTTACTTTTTCACCCCTTTTTCTTTCAGTTTTCTCTGTGGAATGAATATGAGAATTGAGGCAAGACATTTTAATCAGCATATAAATTAATTAGGTTGCAGGTGGATAAAAAACTGTTTCCAAAGCCTAGAGAACTGTCACACCTGTTTAGACAAACCGAAATAAAGGATACAAATACCAAAATAGGCTAGCTTTAAGTATAGGTTATAAAATTTAGCCAACAACAATTTAGATAATGACAGAGGAAACCATGAGATAAAAAGTGTTTGACCCTGGTAACCATTAAGACCTGTTAAGTCCATTTCTTTCATTTGGCTCAGATAGTTTACTGTAGGTATTTGATGTGCTTTAGAGATTAGTTGCTCATTCACATCTTCCCAAATGAGTAGTGATGGGAAGTTTGGCTCTTTTCAAACTCTTTTGCTTCCAAATGTTTCCTTATTTAGTATCACCAAGAGCTTCAATTGTAGTCTAATTTAGTAATTATGAGTGGTTTGTTTGTCCATAAGAACTCTATTTCTAACAAAAAGTGCATAAAAATAAGGCTCCTATGATTACAAAAAGATTCATTCATTTTCTGTACCGCTAATCCAATTCAGGGGGACAAGGTTGCTGGAGCCTGCCCCAGCTATTATCAGGCGAGAGGCGGGGTACACCCTGGACAGGTCACCAGTCTGTCGCCGGACCAACACAGACAGACAGACAACCATTCAAGCTCACATTCACACCCAGGGACAATTTAGAGTGATCGGTTAACCTAACATGCACGTCTTTGGACGGTGGGAGGAAGCCGGAGAACCCGTAGAGAACCCACACATACACGGGGAGAACATGCAAACTCCACGCAGGAAGGCCACTGTTTGAATTGTTCCAACCCCTCCCCAGCCGGGACTCGAACTAGCAAAAGTTTTACTGTGAGGCTGCGGTACTATCCACCACGCCATCATGCAGCCAGCAATTTAAAAAGATTAATTAAAAAAGAACTGTCCAATATTTTCATCAAACTGAACACAGAACCACACCAAGAAAATCAAGTAGTAAAAGCCAGAGCCTGAACATTTTCCCCACAGGCTATCAGCTTTTTTTTTCTCCCAATATCCAATATAAGGATATTGTCCTACTCTTAATTTCTAATGTCAATATAAACTAATACCGAGACAATACTGAGACAACTGTATCACTCATATTTTGACTTTTTGAGTGGTTGAAGAAGTAATTGAAGAGTTTGATGTATGCTGTATTTCTGGACAATAAGTCACACTTTTCATACCTTGGTATAGTCAGCTTTGACTTGTATATCAAAATATGTACAGTTTAACATTCTTATATGCTAATTCATACTGACGAACATGAACCAAGGAGTGAATATCACCGTTTAGCGCCACAAGAGGGCGTTTTAGGCTTGTGACGACTACATTCAGCTCCAAGAGCAAAGATTCCAAAACAGCGTTATCTCAGCGAGGGGAGTTCATTTTGGACATTTGGCTGTACCGTCTGTGTGGTGAAACAAATCCTCTATAAACATCTTAATCCTTCTTATTTATCATGTTTATGATCATTCACAGGCATTAACAACAATATGCTGACATTGTGTAAGTTCTTTTTGCATTAGAGTTGCATGGCCACAAATTTTGGGGTTTTTTCTGCTGACACTAGGGGGCTCTTAGGGTTGAGATCACCAGCTTGTGGATCTTGCTTACTAGTATCTTGCTTGTTGCTCCAGGTATGTTCTTTTTGCTATTATGCAGCTGAATAACCGTTAATGTGCTACATTAACATACCAGACACACACAGTATTCTACCTGTTGGTTTTTTGTTGTTGTTGTGTTTATTTAACCAGGTCGGTCCCATTGAGACGCAATGATCTCTTTTCCAAGGGAAGCCTGGCCAAGACAGCAGCTTAAAACATTTAGTTTAAAAAATAAAACAAACAATAAAAAATGCACAATAAACACCAATAATACAACAAATATACAAAATGCAATGAAAACAATAGAGTTGAATTTGGGACTCTCATGTGAAGCAAGAGCAAGAACAATATGAGGCTAATTCCAAGTCTCTTACATGGTTTTTGAAAGTTCCAAGAGAAACTAAATCCTGCAGCTTCAGAGTCTGTAATGAATTCCAAGCAGCAGGTGCACAATGCATACAGGAGTGTTTTCAGAGTTCAGTACGAACTTTGGGAACTTTAAACTTATAATAATCATTGGAACGTACAGAGTAGACATTCTGGACTCTTGAGATATAGCAGCATAAATATTGGGGAAGCTGGCCTAGAACGGCTTTGTATACATAAATGTACCAGTGTGAGAGGCGACGCACAATGAGGGCCACTCATTGTCTTGTTTGTTGTGCTACTGTGTATCTGAATAACTTGCCTTTCCAGGTTACATCTGTTCTTGGTCTTGGATTTTGTGAAATACATTTTTAAATAAATGTGACTTACAGTTCAGTGCTACATAAATACTTTCCTCTTCATGAAGGACATTTTAAACTGATGTGACTTGTACTCCAGAGCAACTTAGTCCAGAAGATGGACCAATATGCTGATACCGTGTAAAAGTTATCATTAAAAAAGTAAAAACCGATACTGATAATTGCTAATATTACATTTTAATGCCAATATCAGCCAATAATAGTTTGCTCATAATATCGGACATCTGTAGTTTTGGCTACACTGTGATAACAGGACGGATGTTATAATAAGACAATGTGTGACAAAAACAACCCAATTTTGTTGTTCAAACAAAGGCTCCAAAAGTCTGAGATCAGATAGTTTCAGCTTCCAGACAGATCATCAAGTGAGATAAATGTCAATGACAGCTATCAATCAAGGGGTACTGGGTAGGACACAAATCTCTCCTCCAGTCAAAAAATGTCCAACATCTTGCTTAACAGAGATGTGAAATTCAGCACCTAATACCACGACTGTTAGAAAAATATAGACACTTTTCAAGCAATATAAATATTCAGGGACACTGGAAGCATTGCAGAGTCCAATACTCTGCCTTTGTCATTGAGCTTTTTCATTCCACCCTTGCACTTTATCTATTCATCCCTGTTACTGTGGTCCAGATAATTGTTACTTTTTCATATAAGAAAGTTTATTCATTTATTATAATTGATGTAAACAATGTGGGCTTAGCTGTTTATGTATTAATTAAAATACAATCAACAGGTTAAAAATCATTATTCTTTGACAAAGACACCCACTTGATGGCTGGACCTGAGGCTTGATGTTCAGTCAAGCAAAACCAGCAGTCAGCATCATTTTCCATTCCGCCTTTTATCCCCACAAACAGACTTTGAGTAAACAGCCAGGTATGCAAATGGATTTCTTTTGTTTCTTTCAAAGGTCTTTTTGTTTGATTCTTAGAAATGAACAAATCATGCTTAGGAAATTAGCTCAACACGCACCTGCGCACACACATGCAGACTTCAAAATGCCACTCATATCCGCAGGCGCCACACGGTTTTGTTTATCACGCATGTGACAGAAGTTCATCAACACCCTTAAGCAGTGGTTGAATGGTTGTGTTTACCTCTATTTCTGCCCATCACACTCGAGGAGCATCACTGCAAGGCTGCTGGTGGGACAAAGCTACAGTGATGCATTCTGGGTATTTGCATGCATTTTGGTGACAGGTGGTGAGAATGAGGAAGCTCTAAGAATAAAATTGCATATTCAAACATCAGTCATGTTGATAAGGTATCCTCACAGCCAGTGCAGAGGTACACACATGACTGGAAGAATCAAAGGTCCCCCCATGTTTATCTTCCCCTTTCCTAGCGGGGATTAAAATGTAGACCAGCTACTAATTTTCTAAGGTCTGGGAGATATAAATATTTCACTTATAAATATTTATACCAACGATGCAGCATTGGGTTTGCCTGGAGAAATACATTAAGTGATCTCTGCTAAGTTTGAGATTCTCTTCCTCACAAGTTAACTATATTTTCAGGCTTTCTGGATTATATTTGATTGGAAAAGAAGCATGATCTATTATGAGTGAGATCTACTGGCAGTGAGAACAAACTCTTTGATAAGTTAATTTAGTAGATAAATGACAGAGAAGCAATCCAATGATTTGTTCAAGAGTTCAAATCATTGATGGGGGATAGATGTACCATCCATCAAAACATTCTTCTCATCCATTTTCTACTACACAGCCAAGGTTGTGTTATGGGAGCAGCAGGGAAGCCCAGACTGACACCTCCTGCACTTCCTCCAGCTCAAATGGAGGGATTCTAAGGCATTCACAGGTTGTTGTCCCTCCGGGACATCCTGGGTTTTCCCTGGCGCCTGGTCCCCATGGGATGTGCCCGAAACACCTCACCAGAGAGGCATCCAGGGGGCATCCTAACCAGATGCCTGAGCCACCTCACCTGGCCCCTCCTGTGGTGGAGCGCTGAGTCTGCTCTAAGCTTCTCACCCCCTCTCTAAGGAAGAGTCCAGCCACCTTGTGGAGAAAACTTGTTTTGGCTGCTTGTATCCATGAACTTGTTCCGTTGGGTTCCTAATACCACAGCTCATGACCATTGGCGAGGTTAGGAACGTAGATCGACCTGTAAATTGAAAGTTTCACGTTTGGACTCAACTCCTTTACCACAACAGAAGGAAGCAGAGTTTTCCCCACACTCTTGAATGAGACACCAAGATCCTTGAACTCATCCACTTGAGACAGGGTCTCATTCCTGACCCAAAGAGGACACTCCACCTCTGTCCAGCTTAGGACCATTAGGGGCGTAAATCACTGGTTTGATCATGATACAATGTTCTGTTGATACAGTGGAGAGTGATTTGATTTCAACCGATAAATTAAGTCGCAATACGATTTTGATTCTATTTGATTGTTTATGTGCAACTGAGCTTGTTTCAACATGAAAATGGCATCACAGATTTTTAAGTCAGGTTTTAAAAGTGGCCATAGTACTGAGACTGCATTGATTAAGGTTTTAAATTATATCTTCTTGGCTCCAGACTCTGGTCATATTTTTGCTCTCCTGCTGTTGGACCTCACGGCAGCATTTGATACAGTAGACCACCAGATTTTATTGGCTCGTGTGGAAAACTGGGAGGGCATTCAATGCCTAGCTCTTTCCTGGTTTAGGTCCTTCCTAACCAGCAGAGATTTATCAATGCAGGTTGGAGATGCTAGGTCCTCCTCAGCCCCTCTTACCTGTGGAGTGCCCCAAGGGGTCTGTTCTTGGACCTCTACTTTTGTCTTTACATCTTTTGCCTCTCGGGTCTATATTACGCAAACATAATGTGCCGTTCCATTGCTATGCAGATGACTGCAAAATTTAACTCGGGGAACTGCGGGGGAGGCTAAATTTCACCCAGGGGTGGCATATGCCTTTAACCTATCACAATTCAACTCAAAATTGCATTAATCCCAAAATACCATTTATAAGATGGTAAAATTGAATAAGAACAACCGTTGGATGTAAAAATGGTTGAGTTTTAACGTTTACTATCTCCAATAAGTGCTTGAATTGTTATGTTTTTGTCTTTGTAGTCTAATTTCTTAAAAATGGCAGAAAACTGGTCTTTTGTGGCTCTGTTCAGGTTAGCTTTTAGCTTAGCTCCCCATCAGAAATCCCCTCTGCTTTTCCAAAATGGGTGAAGCTATCTAAAGCAGTTAAGAGGCATTACACTGCCAGTCAAACAACTGGGCATCAGAACTGCCTGGACTTTTTTGAATGTTCCTCTTTTTTGTCTTTTCTGTGTGTAAATCTGTTTTGTCAGAGAAAGCACTCTAATTAGAGATGAAGAATACATGATTTAATTTACTGGATTAAGTTTCCCAGCATAGTAAATCCCAACTTTACCATAAAGTTGGAACATATCCTCAAACTCACTGCTTTGCTTCAGTTTAAACCTTTTTTTCTCTTGTTAAATACTGTAAATAGACAAAACACCTCCCACTGCCTTGGAGAATTTTATCTTCTTGCACAAGTGTTTGTTGTTGTCTTTTTACCCAATCATTGCCAACATGAGGGGACCCAGCAGGGGTCATCACTGTTTTCTTCTTTTTATGTTAGTTTGGTGTGTAACAGCTTGAAGACACTGACTACTACTAAAGATTCAACACAACCCAGCCCAGTCTGTGAAACCAGTAATTTTGTTAGCATTTTACCATCTAGGTTTCAATTCTGGAAATCACTCGTTTCTTTTAGGCAATAATGTGACATGAACGCAGTCAGTGAGTAAAAACAAAAAAAGGGGGGGTAACATGACCCTGGTGAAATAAAGGAGTTTGTGGCAGATAATGCCTTATTTAGAGGCCGCACGCGGTTGCCCCATAACTTCCATTATATTGGACATACGCTGATCTGGAGTGGATCTAAATATCTCCCGATGGAATTCAAGATGCACCAAAACTGTCTGAGTGAGTAAATGAACGTATTTCATGTTACAAAATAGGTCCAGATTGAAAAAAAAAAGAAGTTCCCTTTAAACCAAGTACACTTTGGTATCAAAACCTAACCGTGTACCTATACAGACTGAGGAATTACTTGTGAAGCATCAAGTCCAAAACAGGAGCCTAGTACTTGAAAGTTGACAGCTTCAACTCCATCCCAACAAGTCATTTTACATCCCAGTTAAGACTCACAACTATTACCAATTTTTTTTTATGAACGTCAACATTTTATCATATTGTAATGCACAACACCCAAAGATACAACCATGACAGATGCAATGTGAACATGTTAAGGAGAAACTTTGTCAGATACTTATTGGCTTCAGGGTGTAACCGCATCAAGTCACGAATAAATGAATAAGTGGTAAACAATGGATGAATCACTGAGAAATGATAATCATGACCGCCATGTCATCAGTGACAATCCAGACACTTTTCTGAGCAGTTTTCGGCCTGAAACTTGAAGACAAAGGCAGTTTAGGGAGCTTTCAATCACCACAGAAGACAATCATAGAAATAGTGCCTCTCAGGAAACACGTTTTGGTACATGAATGTGAAAAATGTGGATGAAAGACTTCTGTAATTGGTGAGGAATGAGCCGCCTCCAATGCAAAAATGATGAGGCAGGATAAGGAGAGAGCTATTTGTTCTGACGCCAACGCTAAAGTCAAGCTAATTAATTTCAGTCAGATGTGCTTTGTTGTCAACATCCTTTGGCTTTAATAATGAATTTCACATTATCAGATTCTGACTTGGTGTTTTCATTCCTGAAGGAGCCAAATTTGTTGATCTTTGCCGCTGAGGTTTATTTGCTGTTGTTCAGAGTGAAAAGTAAAGGAGCTCTTTCAGTGCATTGCTTTCATTTCACACAGCAAATGAATGGTTGAGTATCATATGCAGCATATATTGTGTGGAATATTGTCATCTTATCTGTCATCTCATTTTTTAGACCTCATATTTATCTCACAACTCACATGAGAATGAGTTCATTTTTAACCATGGGAGTGGTTTCCAAACACTTTCTGTATCTACAGTTGTGTGAAGCTTATTCAGAATGGATCTCTCTTAGTTTACCCTTAATGCTTTCAGAATAAGAAGTATTCATAAATTAAATATTCAAGTCGCAACTGCTGGTCACTGCAGGAATACCTCTCTGGGCTTCATGAAGGACTTTCCAAAGCTCCTCCTTGGATGTTTTCTACCTTTTGTTCTGTTCTCTGTCCAGACAAACCCACACTGCTTCCCTCTGAGGATTAATCCCTCTATTTGACCTGTTGCCATTGACTTTTAGTCCATTTCTTGTCATATACTGTACTTCATCTTTTCCCTCCAGTTTCCCTTCCGTGAAATAGGCTTCTTGACATCAACCCTTCCATGGGGATCATTTTTGATGAGGCTTTAGCTAACAGTATATGGATCAACTGAAAGTCAAGATTTTTCTGTATTAAAGGAATAGTACACCCACAGAATGGTGTGCCTTCATTTTCTACTCACCTTCACGCTGAGCAAGACTCTGGAGCACTTTTATAATCTCTCAAATGCAGCCGGAGATCGGACAGGTCTTCGTTTTCCCCCAACTTTCACGGCACTACGGAAGCCGTGGCAGATTAGATCACGCATTCTCTTTTTCTGTCTTTCTTTCTTTTCAATCAATAGCCAACCCCTCCTGCGTTTGTCCCCGTTTGTCCGCAGCTCGTTCGCTCTTAGCACAGTGTAGACAACAAATTTCTTCTTCTACGCTTGCATTATCGGCAGGGTAGGTGCTGAACGCCGCGGCTTCCGTAGTGTCGTGAACTTGCAGGGGCGTGCTTTGTGGCAACTAGATGTACTACTGTTTATTCGACAAAAATACACTAAAGGATGTCGTTTCGAGGAAATTACGGACGCTACCCAATCAGGACACTTGGATTACATTGGACGAGCAGTATGGAGGAATGTTGTCAAGTTTTTGTGGACTTTTATGGATCTTTTTGGTTCAGTTGCCAGTCACCTCCATTATTTGACAGTTGGGAGAAAACAAAAACCTGTCCGATCTCTGGCTGCATTTGAGATATTAAAAAAGTGCTCCACAGTCTTGCTCAGCATGAGGGTGAGTAGAAAATAAATGCATATCATTCTGTGGGTGTACTATTCTGTTCATCTATGAACCATTAGAGGCCCTGAACAAGGTCCGTCCGGTCAAGGGTGCTCAATGCTCAGAATGATTGTAACTTGTGATGAATCAAAAGAAGATGACTAAAGCACTGAAGGTGGTAGGAAGCCTATTGAAATGCAAATGTTTATTATTATGATTTTCTCAAATAAATTACATATTGTCCCCCATCCCCCATAGAAATCAGAGGGTGCATAGGATTTCTGGACGGAAATTTTTGAAAAATTTCACACCTTTTGTTGCATCGGTTCACGTTCAAACTGGAGTAGCTGCAGTGGACCAAACGGCCTGGTTAAAGATCTCCTTCCACTGAAAACCAGTTTAACTTGCTCCTTTTGAAATACGTAGGGTCACCCCTGGTTACATACACATGCTGCGCTTGCAAGTGGTGCGTCACCTCCACCGGCTGTGTCTCCTGTTCATAGAAACAATACAGAGAAGGGAGCGAATCAGGAAAAGCCTTTCACTTCTATGTCACATCGAAAAGGGCGTCGCCCACGTGGGTTTATACCCACCCGTGTGAACCCTCCCCTCCACACTAGAAGTGAAGACGGCACGACTGTAGCTGCGAAGTTGAGAAGTTAGCTAACTGCGCATGCCGCATGGCGGAACGAACTCGTTCATGTGCTCTGTTACACACACAGAGCGGGGGGAGGAGCTTCCTTCATACATTCATGGGAGGGAGCCAATCAGAGACGGCTCATTTTTCACGTCACGGATATTCAAGTGAAGGACCGTAAAAGCCTGCCATTGGACCACAAGCCACTCTTCTAGCAAACAAATACAGCTGGAAACAAAGCAACCAGAAGGTTTTTTTTAAACAGAAACTACGCATAATGCATTCAATAATAATCGCAAAACAGCAATATTAACGAAATGACAATGGAAGTAAATCTTTAAACCACCGTAGTTAAAACAACTGCTCACTAGGGGGTGATGTTGCCAAATACAACCACTGATCAATGATGAAAAAGCAGGAAGAGGAAGGAAACTGAACTTTGATTCTTTGAACACATGCTGTTTGCTTTGCTTTTCCTCCTACCAAAACAATAATCTACCCAAATTCCTTGTAGTTTTTCTTCTTGATGCTTTATTATGGTCGACAAATGTCACTTCCATTAGGTGAGTTGGATGTCTATGCTGGATAGCATGATATTCCGTTTGCAAGAACCATGATCCTTTGAAATTGCATCAAACAGCCAGAGTGTGAACGCACCCTGAAAGATTTTGCACTTTGGGGTTTTTTTTGTGCATGTTTGGGCAAAATTCCATGACAGTGCCGCCTATTTTTGGAGCTCCACCAGTGCATCTCATCAACTGTTATGAAATTTCATAAATGTATTCTACATGCCAGGGTGGACAAAAATCCTCTCGGAGCATTGGCCTAAACCCCCTAAACCTGGGGAAAAGTAGCCATTTTGACAATTTACTCACATTTGAATCAACTTGTCCTACAGCTTTCATCGTATAGCCACTAAAACTGGTCTGTGTGTTCCTAAGGCATGTGTGATTATGAATTTTAACAATCTTTTTCAAAGGAGTCTGCGTGTAGGAGGGTCGGTGCCTCAAATTTATCTCACCATGAACCACAAACTTAATGTAAGTCCTACATAAAAGCATTAAATCTGCACCAAAATTCCTACATATGATTCCAAACTGACCCTGAACATATGACCATTTCATGTCAACACTGTAGCCCCCGCCCCTGGCAACAGGAAGTGCTTATTGTGAAGCCAAAATGACCTGAATTACATTGAAAAATCACTATATTGCCTCATTTCACCAATGATTTTAACAGAAGTGTAGGTCCTCAAACGCTCTTTGCTTCATTCATTTCTTGTCGGTGGCCGTAAGTCATAGGCTTCCTCAGAGCAACTCTACATGAGTTTCTGACCTGAAAACATTGTGGTTCTAACCTGTTTCAATGGTGCACTGACATTTATTATGCACACTCTTTGAGCTGTTGTTGCCCTGCAGCATCCTGAAGCTGAGAAACCGCATTTGACATCTACTTTTTCCAGTAACTGGATAGCAACACTGGCCATTTTTGATTGTGCAAGCTGGCTGAATTGGGAAAGAAATGCAAGAGGGTATTATCAGAGGAAACGAGGTTAAAGAAGGAGAGAAAGTGATGAGAGTTTATTACAATTTGAAAGGAACAGACATCTTTAAAAAAAGCAATGGAATGAACTTTAACAGTGAAAGGAACTAAATGGTAAATTGACTGCACTTATGTGGTGCTTTTTCAGTCCTGCTGACCACTCAAAAAGCTTTACACTGTCAGATTTACCCGTTCACACACACATTCACACCCTAATAGGCACAATGGGAGGCAGCGTGGGGTTCAGTGTCTTCCCCAAGGACACTTTGGCATGTAGGAAGCCTGGAATCGGTCCACCAACCCTTCGGTTGATGGATGACTGCTCTTCCACCGGAGCAGCCGCCAATTCACCCATGGACTTCACAAAGAAATAAAGGAATAAATAACAATCATGGACGTCAAAAGACACATGAAAACAACAATATTGAAGTACGAACATGAAAGTTTTCAATAAATGTGAAGAATTTAGAAAAACAAAGGCCTCGTCAATACTGTGAATTAATAAATGTAAATAATTGCAAAAATGGGGGAAAATCTATGATGTAAACAATTATAAATTTGATGGCACTTGTGAATACTGTGTAGAAAACAAGAAACTGAATATAAAACAATATAAATGTTGACAGAGGCAGATATAAGACTGTCCTTCTCCCTGTTACTTTTCAGCTATATTGAGTTCATTGTGTATGTTTTTAATGCCATTATTTTAAAGGAGGCTGCACGGTGGCGTGGTGGTTAGCAGGTGTTTTCAGGTTGAAAAAAAAAGGAAGTTTTCCTTTAATGAAGTAAAAGTTGTTATATAAGAAAAGCAGACTGGCTTTTACTGGCTGGAGACAAATGTTGAATGAACGTTCTATAGGGAACAGTAAAGTGAGAAAATTTGTAAGAGTTCAGTAGTTTGGGTATTATCAGGGATTATCAGGAATCTGTTTTCTTAAAATCCTTGTTAATTTCGGTTATATATCTAACTACACTCCTCTTCATTGTTGTGTATAACATCCATGAATAATAGAGCTGCTGTGGCGCCTTGTCTTGTGTTCCCTGAAAAGACCAAGTGGAAATAGAAAACCCCACATGAGGACATGCATGAGAGCTGATTTTCACCAGGCGAAACACACTGCTTTGCTGTCACCATCTACAGTGGTAAATTATGGGCACGTCATCGTCAGCGTGGTGTCTCCCTATCATTATCCTCCAAATGTCACACGGGGCGACGGTAACAATAGGGATTCTGGCTGCAAATGTGCTAATAAGGTCAGGTCAGCTTTTTTCCTGTTTTTGAAAAAGGTCAGAAAAGTCACAAAGTGAGTGATGTGCAGAAAACTGATGTTTGGTGTGTGTATGAGTCCAAGCATACCTCTTTCTTGTAAAGTCCTTTAATCATGCAATACATTACAGTACAGCGCAGCTTTTGTTCCGTTTTATAACTTTGGCAACGGCAGAATTTTGCTGCAGAGAAAATCCTTTTATAATCGCCCATTTTATCCCCAAACCTTGACCAGTTTGCCATCAAATCTTAGCAACTTAGACACAGTTTCACATAATTTCATGTGTTGTGAATTGGTTTCACAGAGTTTTCTGTGTCTGATGTAAACTCTGAAGTGTACGCCTTGTTTACATTCTATAAAAGACTTCCAGCTGATGCACTGACCTTCTGTTGGCCACACTGGAAACCCTCAACACCTGAGCAACGGGAGGCTGTGAACAGCCTGCGGAGGCTAACAGTCTGACTCAACACTGTGAAGATGTGTTAAATCTTTTGCTTATTTCTACTTTGAGCAACATAATTCATTTTTAAATGAAATATGTGAAATAAAGTGTGTTCCCCACTCCCTATGCTGACATTTCTCAGAGTGTGACGAGGTCAGATAGCAGTTATGCCCCCGGCAGCTAAATCCCCTACATCCTCTGATGATGTGGGCAACATAAGCGAGGAGTGACAATGACAACAGCACCCAACAGGGACAAAACTGACTTAAAGCCAACAGATGGATCCTATGGAAGAGGTGGGGGTTGAGAATGACAATTCACAACCCCCAAAAAACCTAAAGAAAACACGCAGTCGGAATGTTTGTCTGCAGAGAAATGCAGTACAGTCACAATCAATCTTTGTAAGTCGTGAGATGGCAACGTCTCCCCTGGCAACCCATGAATGGTAAAGTCACAATAATGTAGATTTTTCTCTCTTAGAGCCCATTTTTACTCTCACATCTCAGACAAATCTGTTTGCATGGCTCTCAGTGCTCAGACAGAGCTGTCCTCCAAAAAAAAAAAAAAAAAGCTCACAATGCAGTGTTGATTAAAAGGTGATAAAGTGAATGCACTGCAAAAACTCAAATCTTAGCAAGTATATTTTTCTCATTTCTAGACAAAATATCTCATCACACTTAAAATAAGAAAATTGCTTTAAAATGAAGCATTTTGATTACATAAGATCTTGTTTTAAAACAATGCGTCTTATTTCAAGATAAGAAAATTTTGCTTATTACAAGCAAAAATAATCTTGAAATAAGATTTTATATCTTACAGAAATGTTTCTCTTTAAGCAATTTTGTCTTATTTTGAGTGTGATGAGATATTTTGTCTAAAAATTAGAAAAATATACTTGCTAAGATTTGAATTTTTGCAGTGTGAAAAAAAAAACCTATCAATCCCTTAATAGGAAATTTTAATCTCAGAGTTTTTGACTGCTGGCAGAAATGAATTCCTGCAACTTTCTGAATTACTACATGAAGAAGCCTCTGAATCAACACGCCTTTGTTTCCTCAGCGGTGGGGGTGTTGGGTGTCCCTGACTAAGATTTTTCATAGTTGAGCCTGATTCGTCAGATCATCCCATTCATCGATGATGAATCATCGAATCATGTTTTGTTTTTTTCACTTATTGATTTATAATCTCATTTGCATCTTTTTCTGCTCCAGAGTAAGAGCAATAACACCCCATTAAATAAATTACATTTTTCATTTGGTATAAGATCACAACAACAGGACAGTCTCCATCAACTTCTGTTTTTCTACATCACTGATTAGGCTGTAAAACTTGTCTGCTCGTTTAAAGTCCTTATTTTATTCATTTAGATATGTGAAACAATTCATTAATTTAATAGCATTTACACAACAACAAAAACAAAGTACTACATGAACATCCATGTAAAACGGAAAGTAAGTAAAAGTTCAAGTTCAAATTTATTTATAGAGCACACTTAACAATCAGCTGATCGCCCAAGATGCTTAACAATTGACAAACAAAGTGCCAAAACAGTTGAAACACAACAGCAGAGACCGATGACAGCACAAATGATAAAATTAAGACTTTAAATTAAAACGCATATGTTAAAAACAGGGGAAACATAGGAAAAGTAATAATGATAATATCGAGGGGGTAACCACAAAATGGGAAACATGATGAAAATAGAATTCCCAAAAATTTGAATTTCAAAAAATAAATAAAAAAAGTTAGAAAGTGTGCAGCAAAAAGGCGATGATGCTGCGCTGCTGAGACACAAGGTGTGTCTCATGTGGAAGTGCGCAGACTACGACGTTCGCAGACTACGTAGGCTACAGAGGGTGCTACGTAGTCCGCACACTCCGAAGCAGCCTCCTGAAACGGTAGCTGCTGAAATGGGACATCCTAGCAGACGAGAATTACCCATAGTGCTCCACTCTCGTAGCCTAGTAACCATAGACTGTATATAATTACTGGACGTAGCTTCCGGTCTCTTCTGAATAGAGAAATGTGAAGCCAGTTGGGCGTGTCTTACCGTCGCCATCTTGCCGTGTCACGTACGTCGTCACTCCAGGAAAATCCTAAAATGGGCACAGCGCGGCCGCGGGACAAATGATTGACAGCTGACGTACTGTGGGCTAAACGCTAACTGAGCTAACACGAAACTAAGAGGAGCTAACAAAGATAAGCCCCCTAAGCGGCATGGTTAAGGTAAGACGTGCTTAGACTTGCGATTCGCTGACTAAACACCGCCGTTGTGCGACTCTGTAACAAACTGAGACCTTATTAAGAGCAAAGAAGGAGCTAACTAGGAGCCTTCGGTCGGCAGGCGGAGCTTCCGGTCTGCCGCATGTCAATCATAAGGATACGCCCTTAATTATGTGTAATTTGAAGAATAAATAACATCTAAACGAATGAGTTATAAAAAAATTCACCCCCCTCACAGTTGACATGAAGGTAAACGTGACCTAATAAACCTAAAATGATTTTTTGAACCAGGCTGTAAACCTGTTTATTTCTGCTGTGAAGTCGGCGTTTTTAACATGGGAGTCTATGGGGATTTGCTCGCTCTTGGAGCCAGCCCCTAGTGGATGAAGGGAGGATTACACTATTTACAACGCGGAAGCGAGCTTCACTGTTCTGAGGCGGAGTTTGCCCCTTGCTAGTAACTGCAGACTCCACAGTTGTCTGGTGACGGCTTTCTTTCCGCTTATTCCCTCAGCTACATTGTTAGAAAAAAAAGAAAAAAATAATATGGAATACATTTTATTCCTTTTCATTTATCTGTCGCTTTCTGAACGTGGACACCCCATTAACCCCTTGTTAACCCATGAATAATATCAAACAAAGTGGATTTTCTGAGGCAAAAACTTTCTCTTTCTTTTTTTCCATGCTTGCCCGCATATTTTTTAATTTTCCACAGAGATTATCTGTTGTTTTTTTTACCAGTAAACACTTAATTTACCACTAAAAAATCCACAAATATAACCAAATATTACACTCGTAGCTCTGCAGCTTTCCTCCTATCTTCTGTGGGATGAAACTAAATACCTAACTTTGCTTGTTTTATTGATTTTTTACAATATTTTTCATCACTTAAATGTCAAGTAGAATTGCAAAAAAGATCTGTTAAAAAAGTCTCCTACCCTTCAGTTTTAATATTTCCCTTTCTTTAAACCCAGTCATGATGATGAACTTTGTGTTTACATCACTTTGTGACTATAAGTATTGAATATTGTGCCGTCTGACTACAAGTTGTGTGTAGGAAATCAGGTTAACAGGAGAGCTGCGCTCCTCGCTTCGTTTACAGTAAAGCCGACAGGAGAATCTCCTCTGGATGGCGTGGAGTGCAGGTGGAGATGTGCAGAACATCACATGATTATTCTACTTGTTGGAATGGTGCAGCATCTTCCCCTGACATCTTACGAGCACGCTCAACAGCTGACGCAGCGAGACCGCGGTCCAGTTCATTACGCACGGGAGCAGACGTGGTGTTCATGTCTGCAGCAGTCAGACTGTTTCCCACAGACTGATGTTGTAAATCAGTGGAAGAAGCTACAACAATGATGATGATGTGACGGTTGAGGGTCCTGTCATCATGCACTCCGGCTACTTGGTCATACAGACGTCTCTTTGGCTCTGTGCGTACGACCGCTGTTGAAACCCGCCTGCCCGGCTCTCCTCGCCTTCTGCCACACTTAGTAACAGAATTATTAGGCTGCTGATAGACCCACATCACCAGTCATTTAAAGAACAAATTGATATTATGTAAAAATCAAACGTTCAGCACCCCCCTACTGCCAGGATGGTATGATTGTTGCTTGGTAACCACATGTCTATTTGACTAGGAGAGAGGCAGTCGAAGCACAGTCCTGGAAACGAATCAACTAATCAAGGACACCTCTACTAGGGCTGGGGAAAAAAAATCGATACACTGAAATATCGCAATATTTTCATATGCAGATTTCATATAGAGACTCAAAAATGCAGTATTGATCTATTTTACCCATGAAATCTCGTGAGATTTCGTAAAATAATAGTGAAATCTCACGAGATTCAATGAAAACCCGCGAGATTTCTTGACTGAACAACGAAATCTCACGAGATTTCATTAGTAAAATAGATCGATACCACATTTTTATATATCGATTTGATATCAGCATAAGAAAATATTGCGATATTTCAGTGTATCGATTTTTTTTTCCCAGCCCTAACCTCTAGTGTTTAGAGCAGTGTTTCTCAGTTCTGGTCCTCAGGACCAACTGTCCTCCACGTCTTTGATGTGTTCCTACTCCAACACATCTCATTCATTTTTTTGCAACCCTGTTAACAAGCCATTCATTTGATTCAGGTGTGTGAAAGTGGGGTTACCTGAAAACGTGCAGGGCAGTGGGTCCTGCCAGAACTGAGAAACATTGGTTTGGAAGATGGGAAGAATTGTCTGATATTTTCTGCAGCTTTTGTCTCGGGGCAATCAGGTCCAGATTCCCAAACAGAGACAAATTTCTTGATCTTGATTAAGATAAAAAGATATACTTTATTAGTAATTAGTGAGCTAATTAAGAAATTCATTCTCTGCATTTAACCCGTCTCAGGTTGAACCAGAGAGCAGTGGGCTGCTAATGAGCGTGCCTGGGGAGCGGTTGGTAGGGGGTTAAGGACCTTACTTGGGTGCCGTGTCGGGGACTCGAGCCCAGGTCTGCTGCACCAGAGCCCACGGCATTACCACTACGCTACCCACTCCCCCCAAAGATGCTGCAGTATGGCATGCTTAAGTTTTAAGGCATTGCAGGAACCCTTCCTATTACGTTTCTGCTAACTTTGTGGTCTTGATCAGCTCATTTAGTCTTTAAGCTGCGTATGAACACATTACAGTGGAATATGTTCCAGTAGCAACAGTCATGTTTACATGGAGCCAAATTTACTGATGGTGATCGGTGGAAAGCTTCGAATGAAAATGATCAATATATACACCTCGTTCCTCTGTCTCTTCGCCTTTCTCCCTTCTAGTTTGCAGTGGGAGAGCATCAGTATCAAGCCGCTGCTTGAAAGTAAAACCACAACTGTGACGGTCAGTTTTTAGACCTCCATCTTTGAGAAATTATGTGACATAAAAATCTTTCAGCACATCAGACATGTACTCACCAGATCAAAATAGATTAGCTCCCATGTAAACAGCTGCCCACAAATCTTAAATCAGGAGGATTTTAATCCAAAAAGGGAAAAAAATCTCCATGGAAACATCGGCAATGTCTTGTGAAACAATACTGCTTTCTCTGTATTCCTTCCGTGTTCTTGTTAGCACTCTTTGCTAGCTCCTTCTCTCGTTTATAAAAATGTAAAAAACACACTTTTATTCCTTAGCTTTCAATCAAATGGTAGTTGTCATCTGTGTTTAATTTCTTTTGTCTCTTTTTCCTATTCATAGGTGATTGGTCACCTATTCATTCCTATTGTTCATCACTTTAGTCTACTGCTACGTTATTTTCTAAAGTGCTTTAGAAATAACAACATGGTATATGTCCATCAGAACAGAAGGAAGAAATGTTTCCTCTCTTCCTTCCTTCTATTTTGCCCTGTATTCTCTTAATTTCCTCTTTCATTTTGGTGGGATTTGGTGTTATTTGACTTTAACTTGGTTTTGGACAAACAAACATCACAAGTTTCAATGTGAAATCAAAAAGGCCAAAAATTCCCACACTGCTCATTTTAAAAAATGCTGCTATTCCTTCCAGTTACAGCCATCTTTGATTTTGTGTTGCTCATTTTTTTAGTAGCTCAGACAAAAGCAGCAGAAAAGGCAAACAAACTTAAATTCAGGCATTTTTTCACTTAACGTCAAGGTTAATGGATGCTATATTTCTATATTTAATAATTCAAGCAGACAGAGCATTTATATCAATTTTCTCAAAGATCCCATTTGCTGCTGATTGAAAAAGACAATCTGCTGTTCAGATAAAGTTTTATTGAATATTTTCCGGATGAGAAAGCTCAGATTCCGTGTTCTCACAGCAAAGCATCTCACAATTAGAGGAGGGGTCATTTCTGGGGTGAGGAAAATATGCTGAAGTAAACATTTGGGAGATGTTCTTATTTCATTTCCATATCAAAAGCATAATATATATTTCCAGTGAGTGCTGCTCTGCTTTAGTATTTCCTTTGATGTGGACACATTTGCGCTCGAACAAACATCAACTTCTCCAGAAGGATTACGCTGCTCAGAACACCAGCTTCCGCCTGAACATCTCTGTCTGCATATTTGCCTAAAAAGGCTTGTCGGATCGCTATATTGACTTTCGCTTTCTTTCCCCAGGAGTACCAGATCGATATCATCTTCGCCCAGAGCTGGGTGGACACCCGTCTGCGGTATAACAGCAGCAGCATGCGGATTCTAACCCTCAACAGGTACGGTGGATTACGCAGGATTTACTGCAAATACGCAGCGGCTGCATCGATAACCAACTATAGATCATTTCTATGTTTCATATTTGCTTTTTAAATGAAAGACTCTGCTTTGAGTCTTTGTCTTTCCACTATTTTTCAACATTTTCATACTGTGACTGTCTCATTTGAGAACAATATTATTCCCTCTCTCAGGAAGAGGCCTGTAATTAATGGAGAAAATTGATTGATGTGCTTTGTTTTCTCCACGTTGCCGGGGTATTTTATTATCCGCTTATTGGTAAGGGGAGCCAAAATCTGCGTGTCAGGAAACAAGAATGAAGCAAAGACCACAGCAGTGGTTTCTTACCGTCTGTTCTCTCCCTTTTCTGTTTTGTCTGCTTCTGGATCGACCAGCAACATGGTCGGCCTGATCTGGCTGCCGGACACCATCTTTAGGAATTCCAAGAATGCAGATTCGCACTGGATAACAACGCCCAATCAGCTGCTCCGCATCTGGAACAACGGGAAAATACTTTACACACTGAGGTAAATGTCGTCAGGACACATGGAAACATAAACACAGCATCAATTTGATGACATCATCATATCTGCAAATATTTATCCAAAACAGCAGAATCATAATGGAATGAGTAAATCTCTGCAACTGCAATGAATTAATGGATATGGCTGAATGAAGAAAATGGTTGGACAGAAATAAATCTTTACGATGCAGAAATCTGGGGTAATACATGTAAATGTTGATCATTATAATCTATACTGCAACAAAAGGGCTAGAAGGATTATCTACAATACTGGTTACAAATGTCACACAATCTGCTTCTTTTAAACTAAAATATTAAAATTAGTGGAGCTGGTTAAGCCTCATGCTGCAAACTGCCAGCTAGTTGTCCCTCTAGGGGACAGAGCTGCAAAATTTTGGCCATTTTATCACTTTTTCAACATTTGTTGTGTATGTGATCCAATGCGATGAGGATTCAATAAAATAATTCAAGGCCAAAAATTATATGGACATCTTGTCACATCTGTCTTCTTTCAATGAAGATTGTGGGACAGTCTGAACATGAGACAGTGCTGTAGTTGAAGTGGTAAAAATGTGGCAAAATAGACAAAAAAAAAAAACCCTCTGTGGTACTTTCACACTCTGCTGCACACATTTTGTACAAGGCAACAAACATCACTCCTTTAAATATCCTGGATATGTTTAAAAAAGAAAAGAGGGTTGTTATGTAACTGAAATCATCAGTGTTTTGCATCCGTTTGTGGAAGTGAAGTTCAAGAGTCACAATCCTGCAAGTTTAACCCCGGCTTTACACCGGGTCCTGCTCCAACACACCTGAATCAAATTAATGCTTGTTGCCAGCCTCTACAGAGCTGAATGACGTATGTGACAGTGTGGGATCCTGTCAGTATGCCTACGGTTGATCATGCGCCCTCGCTATACCTTTTGGCTAACTGGTTAGCGTCTATATCTGAGTCTGTGGATCAAATTCCAGATTTCCTGCAGACTTGAGTCTTTCTTGCATACCTGCCACATTTTTGGCGTTGTCGGGAAGATCCACGTAGCACTAAGAGTGGGTCCACTGATTGCTTGTGAAAATAGCGGGATGTGTTAGCATGCATGTGGCTGCCACACGTGTGTGTGAGGTAATTCAGGTGTGTTAGAAAATAGATGCATCTAAAAGTTGCAGGATGGTGGCTTCTGGGGCTGGGCGATATGGACCAAATATCATATCACGATATATTTATTTTAGATGACGATATACGATATATCCCGGTATATTTACCCTTATTTTTCTGAAAGTTTCATTTCACATCAAACAGCTGTTTTTAGAATTGAAACGTGTTTAGCGTAAAAGAATCGCTCCACTGCAGTGATGGAACTGACAAAACACTGATTTGAAATGTTTGTTAAATTGAAGTAAATAAAAGATAGTTGGCTGGTCTTTATGATTTCTTTGTCAAAGTCTTGGGGAGGATTGTGTTTAAATAATAGGGGTGGGAAAAAATATCGATATACTGCAATATCGTATTATTTTCATATGCCGACACCATATCTATATTTAAAAACACGATATCGATAAGAAAAAAAAAAAAAAGAAAAAGACAAAAAAAACAAAACAAAACACGATATCCTGTTTTTATCGTGCTATTTTACAAATGAAATCTCGCGAGACATCATTGTTACGAAATCTCATGAGATTTCACAAAATACCGTGTTTTCATCTTTCTGCTACGAGATTTCATTGTACTGTTACGAAATCTTGCATTATTTTGCTAAATCTCATGAGATTTCGTGAAATACCATGACATTTAATCGTTCTGTTACAAAATCTCGCGAGATTTAATCATTCTGCTATGAAATCTCGCGGTATTTCGTGTAATCTCATGAGATTTTGTAACAAAACGATATCATGCAAATTTTCTTTGGTAAAATAGATCGATACAGCATTTTTAAATATAGATATTGTCTCGGCATATAAAAATATCGTGATATTTCAGTGTATCGATATATTTTACCACCCTTATTAAATAATCAGGTGACCCCTTTGAAGTCAGTCGAGGTGCAGCCGGGTCATTACGAAAAAATAAAGCAAAAAAAATTCACACCGATATAACGATATGTGTCAATATCAAGTCTCTCACATGTAAATATATCGCAATATCATATCAGTATATCGCACAGCCCTAGGTGGCTCTCAAGGACTGGTCTCAGGTACCCCTGATCTGAGGTAATGTCCAAGCATAATCAAATTTATAATCTATCATTTACAACTTTTATTTGAACACTTTTGGAGTCACAGTGAAGGAAGATTTTATACAGCTTCACATATGTACACATTCATATGCAGTACCAGTCAAGTTTCTACACATTTTCCATTAAATGCAATGTAAGAGTGTCCAAACCTTTAACTAGTAGTGTGTTCATGTATGGCCCTTGGAAAAAAAAAAAAAAGGAAGCCAATGCTATTTTTTCCAAAATCAGCATCTGATTGCTACAAAAAATTTAATTCCTGTGCTGGCAAATCTCATTCTCTAACAAAACCGTAGTCTAGCAGAGGGTAAAAACAAGTCTGAAATGAAAGCTGACCACTGACTCGTCACTCACAAACCATCAGTTGACATCAAGTGACAAGTGACATCAAACACAGCTGCAAACTCAGACTGAAGTGCATGTCAGGAACAGTTGGAAACAGACTCCTACATGCAGAACTGGAGTCATGCACGGCTCACCTACATCAGTCAGAAGCCTAAAGCCACATACGAGGTTACACCGGAAAAACCATTTCTTAGGGTGCCAGGATAGTCTGGGGACTTGGTCCGATTGGACGGAGATTTCTGAAAGATTTTGCACCTTTCTTCGCTTCAGTTTGCGTTCAAACTGCAGTAACCAAAGCAGACGAAACCACCTGGTTAACCCACCGTAGTTAAATCAACTACTCGCAAGGGGGTGACGCTCCCCAATACAACCACGAATCAATGATGAAAAAGTAGGAAGAAGAAACCTGGACTCCGTGATTAAAGTGGAAATCTTTCTGCTTCTTATTATTGGCTACTGTATCTCTGTCTACACATTTTCCAGTTGTTTTTTGTTGTTTTGACCTCGGCCTCTGCGCTGTTTGCTTTGTTTTCCCTCCAACCAAAACGGTAATCTACCCCACTTTCTTCTTCTTCTTCTTCTTCTGCTTTATTGCAGTCAACACAAATCGCTTCCATTAGGTGCGCTGGATAGTCCGATAGTCCGTTTGCAAATGAACTGAGACCCCCGGCTTTCAGGCGGACCAGAGTCCGCTTCTTTGGTGCACACGAGAGTACGGTTGGTGTTCAGACTGTGTCAAACAATGTGGACTATCCGTGGAATCGGACCACAGTCCATTTAAAGCAGAGCGAACACCCAGAGTGTGAATGCACACTTAGGCAAAGACCGTGTTCCCCAACTCAGGACATCACAAAAGTACCGCCTTAAAGGTACAGTGTGCAAGAATTACTGACATCTCGTGGTAAAGGTGGGTGTAGCACTGATACAACATAGAAACAAAGCTGGCATAACGTGTTTTAAAGTTCTGAGGGTCTTGACTTCAAACACATTGTTTTGTCCATTCAGAGACACTGTAGTAAGAATTGTGGCACAGTTAGGCTATGGCAGCCTCCACGTGGTACCCATAGATAGTAGATAAACTACTCATTCTAAGACAGTGCACATAACAGCTATTGACGCAATTACACATCAATAGAAACAGTTTTAAATTACATATCGCATTTTTCTGCTATTTGAATTTGATTTTGTTACACATTGTTCCTTTAAACAATGTTATCTAGGCAGGTATTCATGCTTATAGCTAACCGGTTCTTTCCTTCAGAGCAAAACAAACTGGAGAAACCAAACCATGAGGCACCTCCAATTCAATCTGGTCATCTTTTAAGGACTGCCCCCACGTGGCAGAGGAAAGCTAAAACAGCTACAGTAGCTATGTGTTTCTGGGAGCTAAAAAAAAAAAAAAAAGCAAGCGATCCAACGATTATAAACATTGAGTCTGGAAATTTAATTGGTTTGTTCCTCTGCTACCGCTTTCAGCAAAGCAAAAGAAGCAGAATTCAGCTGGACAATGCAGGACGCCACACCATTTAAAGTCTACGATAAAGCAAACAGTTACAGATGAAATGCAGAATCATAAATCCAGCCTTCAGGTTTGTTTTTCATGCACAGCTCTGTCAAGGTCCCATCTCAAATTTAATCAAGTCTTGCACTTTGATTAATGAATCTAGTCCAATAAGGAAAGCATTTATATTGCCACAGGTTCGGGGACTGTGTGCGATCCTTTTCCGTTGCATCAACAGTTTCACAGGATGGATTACAGTTTTATTACAGCTTCCTGCAGACTGAATAGGATAAAGATAGAATGATACTTTATTAGTACCGAAAGGCAAATGACACTATTCCAGAAAAAGACAAATAGTCAATAATCCTTATAAGAAGTCTTTGTGCTGGGTTATTACTGTTTAACTGCAAGAAGGGCAAAAACAAGCAAGGGATGCGATAGTCTGACATCAGCAGAGCATCCAGGAGGAGCAGATTCTGCAGGATGATATTTGTTGTGACAGTCCTGTTCAAGAGTTTAACTATACTCATTTAGAAAAAAAAGTCTCATAGATTTGATTAATGTGCATTTTCTGTGGATCTGACACGACAAAGCGAAACTATTACAGTCAATATCCAGCTGTCAGAATCATCTACAGAAAATCTGCAGATCCGGGAGAGGGTTGTCATTTGTACCTTAAGGGAAACACTTCTCGCATGGTGAGTTTGTTTTGCACTTGCTGCCCTGTTAGCGACTGACACCAAACTTGTGTTTGCCAGAGTGAAAAAAAAAGCTCTTTCATGTCCTCAAAGACAAAATAGAAAAAATAAAGAAATAAGGATGGTGGAGTCAGGATGTGTTGACATGATTGTCCAACAGCAATATAGCAACTTATCAAAGTATTTCTGATGTGATAAACAGAAACATTACTTCCATCTCACAGTGAACAGGGAGTAAATTAAGCTAACACGTAATAGTGCTGATTAGGATGACTTGAATAAAGAACAGAGCAAAACTGGGCTGGTTTCGTAAAACCAGTAAAGCATGAATGTATTTTGCTACAGCCAAAGTCCGAATAGAGCCCACCCTAAGTCGGATTTATACTCACGCTTCATCTGCGTGACCACCGTAGCCTCCGCGTAGGCTCTGCGCAGAGGCCTGAAACGCACCTCTCTAGACTAGCTGGCGATTGGTCAGTGTGGTTATATACCTCCGAACGTTTGGGTTCTGTAGCTGAATAAATGAATGTCGCCGCTACTGTTGCTCTAAAAGAGGAAATACATGCCGCAGCTGTAGCAAACCAACGGGGTGGAAAAAAATCCACTCTGTGGAGGTTCCTGGTCATTAAAAGCCCTGCTGTCGCCTGCAGTTCTGGAAAAGAAACTGCAGCATGATGCCGTAACCCTACGCCGGAGTAAAAAACACACACTGCCTCTGCGTCAGGTACGCAGACGCCGTGCGAGTAGAAATCCAGCTTTATTCACATTTTGTCAGACTGCTAAGCACATAAAGAACTGTGACTGGAGAGCAGACCATTGAGATTGCATGTCAACTGACAATCACGTGGCTCAGAAACAACGTCAGGTCTGAATTTGCCTCTACTTCCATGTCCCATACCCCTTTTCCACTGGCTAAAAAAAAAAACGCTTAAACCTACGAACAATCTGCTTTTATGGGCAGCTGGAAAGGCTCACCAACCCACGTCCACCTGCATCAAACAACTCGGCAATCTACGTGGGTTTAAATCACCTTCAAACGGCATGCAGTGGGAACACCAAACCCGGGTTGAGCTGCGAATTTATGTGATGACGCTGGACGGTACGTGACTATGCCATGACATCACGCCAACCGCATCTCGTACAAAGTGCCAAAACAACTCAGCTTCGGCCACAAATTCACGTTGCCTACGTTCCATCTGCACTAGAAAATCATCCGCAGATTTCCAGACATTTTGAGGACAGAATTGACTACGCCCTGACTCACTCTCATCTTCTTTCCTGATTTCTGCCGCATGGATGACATCATCAGCACCACTTTACCGATGGTGTCACCAGACATGCAGCGGTGATGACAGAGGCCATGCAGTTTGCCAGCAGGGGATCAGACCTAGCATTTTATTTACCAGTGAAAAAGGAGCAAATGCCAATTGTGATGAGGGTTGACCTCGGTTAAAAAAAAAAAACCCATGTGGACCAGCTAATTTCATTAGGAAAGCAGCTCCGGAGGAACGGTTGGTACAGCTGTACAATTAAGTGGCCGGTTAAAAAAGGATAACTTTTTTTTTTTTAAACCTGGACCTTATTTCTAGGAGTTTATATGAGAATTTACTCACCGGTAAAATTTCTGCATCACTTTGAGTCCTTCAGAAGATATTTCATTGAGTCGCCCTTCGGCGTGCATCCAGTATAATGGTGGAGACGGGGCAGTCACTATGTAAGACATTATCTGCAGTAAAACTCCTTGGTTTTCGCCAATACTTTCAGTAGAATGAACGAAAGAACAAGTAGTTCTTTTTTCCTGTGAGTTCAGATTTAGCTTTCGTTTGTAATCAGGGTGTTGTACACACTTTGTCGCTGTGTGCACGCCCAGACAAGAAAAAAAAAACAATTTGTGAAAACTCTGAACTCACAGGACTATAGTACTCATTCGCTCGCTCATTCTATATAAAGCATTGATGAAATCAAGGAGTTTTGCTGCAGATAATGCCTCCTATGTAACTACCCCGTCTCCGCCATTAGACTGGATGCACACCAAAGGGCGACTCAACGTAATATACCCTAAAGGAGTCAAAGTGACACAAAAATTTTACTGATGAGTAAATGCACGTATACACTCCTACGGCCCAGATTGAAAAAAAAGAAGAAAGGAATCCTTTAACTGCAACTAGCTAGGCCCGACTACGCATGTACAGAGTCACATATTTGTGGCTTCTATCATATATATTTTTCTTTTGCCACTGAATGCACCTGTTTGGGTTGCTGCAAACAATAGCAGCAGTTTCCTCTCTGCCAAGCTCACCGTGGCAAATTCCATTAAACTGTTTACATGGAAAGTATTGAGACTTGAACAGTCTGTTGGTTTCTCTCTGGCAGCTTCTCAGAGGAATGGCCTTGTTGACAGTCAGAACAAATAACCAGCACATCTAGAGTTAAAGAAGATTTGAGTGAACAGGCTTCTTTAAAACAGCATTGGTATTTTGAGTTTTTATGTCTTAAAGGTTCATTTCACCTGCATATCTAATATCTTAAACTAAAGCTTGTTTAAGACCCAATCCCACTGTCCCCCCCTACTTTCAACCACTAGCCCCCACCCACTACCACGACACCCTTTAATTGAAGCCACAGGGGTAGGGCTTTGTCATTTTCATCACCATAACACACCCAGCAGCAACATGGAGTTAACAGTTAAGTCGTTTTTCTTTTTTTCATCATCATTCAGTTGATTAATAAAACAAGCGCATGTAGAAGAAGCAGTCATTGACGACCGTTGTCTCTTGTAAATTGCTGAAAAGCCTTCACAAGCTTGTCATCAGTATTTTAGCCTAGCTAGCGTGGCTAGTCTGGCTAATGTTACGAACTAATGTGTAATCTGTACATTTGTGAGTTTTCTTCTCCGAGTCCTGTCGCTCTCTGGGGGCTGCTATTGTTTGATTCAGTATACAAATGATGTAAAGCTTTCTGGGGAATTTTCTCCGTCCCTTCCTCAGCAAGTCAGTACTGACGTCGCTCGCTCTGAAGGGCTGGATTCATACCCCCTACCCCCTCGCTATGTCCACTACCCCTACATGCAAAGAGGGATTGGAACACTATCCCCATGGGAACATGCTAAATTTAGGGGTAGGGCTAAAAAAAATAGGGCTAGAGGGTGTAATGTGATGATATGATAAATCACCATCAGTGTTAATTTGTGGGCCCATTTGAGGAAAAGATGCATAACTCCTGCTGTTCTGCTGCTGCTGTGAATGAAATTTTACTACATATATCTGTAACATTTGGGACAAACTGCATGCGGAAGCGCCGAAGTGCAGCCCGCTAATTTTCTCATCGACACCACCCCCTTTCTGTCCACATCTGACGTGCACAGTCGGCAGGCAGTCGTGCTTCTCCGCTGCACTTTTACAGCTCATGATTCCACAACGGCTGCATCTCCTGTTCTGCTTTCAGACTATTTACAAGCAGAAAGCGACATTTCTGAGTGCAAATCCTTCCACTTGCATTTTCAATAAAGATCAAGACATGATTGACATACAGTATAATTAAATCTATTAAAAAGAGATCAGGTTTTAAAGCTTATCTGGGTATTTTACGTTGAAAATTGTTTTATTTTTTAATAGATCTGTCTCGTGTTCCTGCGCAACTTCCTGCCAGGCTTGATAAATTTGGCCGCGGCTCGCGCAGAAAATAGAGCAGAAGCTGAAACGATCGCTCCACGGCACTCGTCGATTTTGGCAATTCACGCCGTGACACGCCTGATGTGGTCGACACTGTTAAGGGTGCTGAAATGAAACTGCTGCACTTCAGCGTCCAGTGTCCCCCCAGGGTTAGGTTGCTGTCTATGACTTATTGTTGCCTTGGATGAAACATTTTTGGTTATTTCTCTGAGCTTTTCTTTCATTTCTGTTCAAAAAGGAGCTTCTAAAACTGCAAGCAACCACTGCTGAATTTAGGAGGCTAAAGGGCTTGCTTCAAATCCGCTAATTTTCTAAAATCTAACCCATAATTGTACGGAGTAAGGCGGGGTGTTGTAGAGGTTAATCACACTGTGATCATGGGCTTTAAATTGTGCTATAAATACGCTGGTTATCAGCAGGGTTCAGTGGTTCAAGACTGAATTGTTCTCCCTTCAAGCAGCAACAAGTTTAAAGCTGCATGAATCTTTTTCTTTTCTTTTTCATGAACAATACACCAAATGGAAATGTGATATGTAGAAGGGGTCACCCACCGTGGCAGGATTATTACCCAACACAGCTTCTCAAAGCACTTACAGTCAGTTCAGCTCATGGTTTGAGCTTGAATTAATCAGCCCGACACCTAAAAGCAGACTGTTGTTGTTTATTGTTTATTAATTTAGATCCCCATTCTTCCTGGAGTCTCACACAACCACACATACAGAAAAACCGTACATACTAGCATGAAAAGACCTAAGACTTGGTAAGACACTAAAGTTGAGCAAAGAGGTGTAATATCAATCCATCAGTCACCGCACAGCAACATGCAGTACAACCATAAATCAGAAAACACGAAGGACAAACACAATGAAAAACCAAATGTTAAGTTTTAGATCTGTATATTCACACTACAGTATGTTTCTGCATTAAAAAAATGGTCCAGCTGCTGTGGATTACGGATTTCAGTTACAGCAGATGACAAATTTCCATCCAACTGAATTGTGTTTCTGTACTGTATAGATGTTTTTTTACATTTATGTAATTTTAATTTAATTTCATTCATGTAATAGATGTTCCAGAAAATGAAATTTATGCAATTCAAATCAAATAAAACTGAGAAGAATGGACAAGAATGAAAGTAACAACAGCTAAAAGCCAATATTCTGTATTTTCCCAGTATATCTCATTCTTATTTAATTGTTTATTGTTCATGTCTGTTTCATTTGTCATTATACAGCAAATCCATTCAATATTTGACACGGACAAAAGGAAACAGGAAGGATATCAATCTTATATCTTGTTATATCTTGTATGACAAAACAAAATGACTTTCGATTTCTTTCAACCTCGGCCCTGAGCCCCACCAAGTCACCAAATATCATACAATGACATACATGCCTTCCATTTATTGACATTACGGATGGCTTTGTTTATTTTATTTATTAATAGCTTGCCAATATTTTATTCATATACAAAATTGTTAAGGTTGATGTGAACTATTAAAGTTTTATAAACTTTATTTATCAACTGTTAGTTTAAAAACTTTACAGTTTTACATAAACTGAATCACGTTAACTTTCCTATATTGGGTAAACTCTGTTCGCTGGTCTTACATTAAGCCTTTGTAGTCCATTCTTTACAGATTAAATGACATAATTTCATTCTCTCAGAGTTCCCACGCATCCTGGAAAACCTGGAAAATGATTAAACCTTTTTCCAGTCATGGAAAACTCATGGAAAATGAGAAAAAGAGTAAAATGTCCTGGAAAAGTTTGAGTTATCCTGGAAAATGTTTTTTCTTCCCGCTGCTTCGTCTCTGCCTCATCGCTGTTTTGTCGCCGCTACGTCGCCGTTATGTCACAGTTTCATCGTTGTCACTAATGACATCAATACAGATATCAAAGCTGAAAAATAAATGTTGTAATATTCATTCCTTGAGCAAAATTTTAAAAAATACCTTGTGTTTATGTATAACAAGTCAAATTCAATGACAGTTTTTCAAACAAAACTAATAGGATATATGCGTTATATCCTAGAATGACCTGGATTTTCTTCTCCCTGAGGAAAAAAAACAATACCCCAAAAGGGGATATTTGGTTATTTTCCACTGTCTTTAGAAGTTTGAAAGTCTGGAAAAAAAGAAGTTTTGGGGGTTTTTTAGACTTTAGAAACAGCAGCTTGACAAGTTAAATATCGGTGGGGTGGCTGATGTTCGATACTCAGTTTTAAGGCTGATATGCTGATACTGATAGGGGGGTGATTATATCATGCATTCCTATCAGCATTGTATTGGATTAGGAAGAAACTGGTGCAGCGCATCTCTAATCAAGATGACACACATGGCATTAAGGGGTTAAATGGAGCTCTTAGATTTACTCTCACGACTTTCAGTTAGAGGCATCATTGGTACAAAAAATAGAGAGCAGTAACAGCGATTTGAAATTTGAAAACACATTTGACTTATTGCTGTAATTTACCCATAAATAACTGTAGCAGGTGTGGGCAGGAGCGGTTTGCAGCATCCAGCAGCTCACACCTGTGTTTACTATCGCTGTCACTGCTAACCATCAGGTAACGTCTCAGACGGCAACATGGCTTCCACACAGACTGATTCTGCTCAGAAAAGGAAGAAAACAAACAAACTCATCTTCATAATTACAAACTTCTCCCAAAACACCAGTTTTAATAGCCAGTTTCACTTCTGCTCGTGATGAATTTTGAAATTATCGATTCATTCAAAGGATATTAAATCTCAAAGAGGCGCCCGTTTGGGAGCATCCGCCTCAGCTGAATCTCTCAGACTCAAATCTCAGCTTTGGTTGCTTGTTTTTCCCCCTCATTCAGATCCGGCTTTCCTGGCTCCCAACTACAACAGAAACAAGCGCGTATGCAAATCCAGACTGAACATCATTTGCAATTTGCTCACCTACAAACAAAGCGAATGGGGCAGCCCCTCTTCTTTTGTGCTCCACGCCTGGTAATTAATGAGAAATTGTATCAAGGACAAACACAGAACAAAGCAAACCTCAAAGAAAACGGCAGGTTTCTTAATCTCTCTTATTCTACCCATTAAAGATAAATCTTTGGTGGAGACGCTGCAGAAGCGGCGATTAACTGAGCGGCATTTAAATTTAGATTTGGCAAATAAATCGAATCCCCTCCGTCTTTGTCATCGCTGCAACTTCCCCAAACATCTGCTGTGTCGGCTTGTGTAGTGATCACAGCAAGGTAACCCTGATTTTACAGGCCGACAAGCCTTTGGGTCCTGACCTGGCTGAAAACGCCGGGTCAACGCCCATGATGAAACGCTTCTGTCGGTCTGAACGGCTTCACACATCAACCATACAATCCAGAGCCGTCCCATGCCAGATGGTTTGAATCCAGCACTTCATGCTTCACATATTTAAAAGTAGATCATGTGTTAAAGTGGTAACAAATCACGTGCACTCGAATTGTGCTTCGGTCTAAAAAATGGAGGCTTCAAAGCTGTTTCAACACCTTCAATGTCTTCGTCTAAGTCTGTATCCCTGTTTCTGTTTCTCTTCAGGATGACCATCAATGCCGAATGCCAGCTGCAGCTCCACAATTTCCCAATGGACGAACACTCCTGTCCTCTCGTCTTCTCCAGCTGTGAGTTTTCCAACAACATGCATAAGATATTCTGCCAACAGAGTTAAAATGAACATTGACAATGTAATAAAAACTGCAAAACTGCAGTTTGAAAGGGGGAAAAAAATGTTGAAACTGATGATAAACTTGCAGATTCCACCAGTCTTAATCTGTTTTCCTCATTCTGGGAGTTGTAGACCTTGGAGACACAGCAGGGAGCCCCATAAGTAGGGAATTCCCGGCTTCAGAGGGAATCACTGATCAGGGGATTGAGAACAGCTGCATATAGAGGGAGATATTTAATAAGGCGGTCATGTATTACCATCTGCGCGCAGAGTTTCATCCATTTTACAAGCAGGGAATCTCTGAGTCAAACATCTAGAGGTCTACTCGAACTGTATAGTGCTCAACCTTTAAGTGGGTTACACTCACAAGTATGACATAATGAAAAGAAAACAAGTTGCACGAAAGAAAATAAATCACTTATGATCAGTTTATTTAATTTATAAGCTATTAATTAACAGCCTCAACATGATATCGTGAGAAGAACTAGAAATTGTTTATTTGCATCCACCATGCTTAGATTGTCACAAATGTCATTTTTTAAGAATAATAATTGAACCTTCATCCAGAAACAGATGCATCATCCATTTTAATGGCTGGGGCCAATGTTGAAGACCTTCACTAAAACATGATCATGTGCTTCTGTAGCTATGCAACTTTCACACATAGCATCATACCAGTACGACTGGAATGAAGTGGATTGAATCAGGCTAATTTGCATTGTTCTGGCCTCCTTTTTGTTCTCTTTAAAGTGCCTTGAGTTGACTTGTTGCAGACTTCTGCTCTGTGGACATTACTCCCTGCTGGGTTTTTACATTAATTTAAAGACACACAACAGAACTTTCAGCAGTTTTCTATCGACGGCTAAACTAGCATCCATCTTCATCGTACCTGTGCTGTGACTCCTTCAGCCAGTAAACAGTCTTATCTTGACTCTTTTTCTGTCTCTTCCTTTCTTTTCTTTTCCTCTCCCCCTCCGGTAATGTTTCCTTGTGTTTCTTTACCGAATCCGAAACGATGCACATTCAAAACACCCGCGATGTTCATATCTGGTTCATAGACGTTTGCTAGTGATGCCATGCGTGTCATAGTGATAGCCTCTGGGTGCTATCAAAACAAGTCAGAAATGCATATTTTTAAAGGTCTAGAAGTTATGTTGTGTGTCTTTAAAAGGAGAGTTTAAAGGAATAGTACACCCACAGAATGATGCAACTTTATTTTCCTCTTCCCCTCATGATGAGCAACAATCTGGAGCACTTTTTTAACATCTCAAATGCAGCCGGCGATCAGGAAGGCTTCTCGTTTCCCCCCAACTGTCATATAATGGAGTTTGCCGGGGACCGAGCTGAAGAGGTCCATAAAAGTCCACAAAAACTTGTCAATATTCCTCCATACTGCTCGTCCAATGTAATCCAAGTGTCCTGAGTGGGTAGCGTCCAGAATTTACTCCAAACTACATCATTTAGTCTATTTTTATAGCCTAAACAGTAGTACATCTTACTTACGTGAAGCACCCATAAGCGCATTCACAAAACTATGGGAGCCTTGGCTTTCAGACCCTACTCTGCAGATAATGCAAGCATAGAAGAAGAAATTCGCTATATACATTGTGCTAAGAGCGCCAGAGCTGCAGACAAACCGGGATAAACACAAGAGGGTCCAAGAGGGGTTGGATATTGATTTAAAACAAAGAACGAAAGAGAACGCGCGATCTTGTCTGCCGCGTGAACGCGCATCGGCATGCTTGCAGGAGATGCGATGTAGTACTGTTTAGGCTCTAAAAATATACTAAATGACGTAGTTTCAAGTAAATTCTGGACGCTACCCGCTCAGGACACTTAGATTACATTGGACGAGCAGTATGGAGGAATATTGACAAGTTTTTGTGGACTTTTATGGACCTATCATTCTGTGGGTGTACCACTAGGGGCTGGCTGCAAAACAGAGCAAATCCCCAAAGACTCCCATGTTAAAAAGACCAACTTCACAGCAGAAATAAACATGTTTACAGCATGGTTCAAAAAATCATTTAAAAATAATTGAAAGTTGGTTGGTAAAAAAAATCATGTCAAATTACACATAATTAGAGGCATGTCCTTCTGTTTGACAGGTGGCAGATCAGATGCTGGCCTGCTGACCGGTGGCTAATACCTAGCTCCTGTTTGCTGTCGGGAAGGCCTCAACCTGCAGCAGAGTTGTATAACAGTTGTTTTTTAGCCATCTAACAGCAAGTCCTAGGATGCCTTACCTTTAGCCTGCCAATCAGGGGGGCTAATCTTCATAATCTCCTGTTAGTTTCAAGTTAGCTCGGTTAGCATTTAGCCCTGAGTATGTTGGCTGTCAGTCATTTGCCCAGAGGCCTGTCTTTGCCCATTTGTATTTTCTGGGAGTGACGAGACACGTGACGCAGCGAAGATAGGGACGGTGGGAACGCCTAACTTTTGAGCTCTTTAGAAATCAACGGGTGACGTAGTGGAAAGGTGGTCCCCCTTTTTTTTTTAATCGTCTCTGATCCAAACTTTCTTTCCTGACCACTGACCCATGAAATACTATAATTCAGACACTAGGCTGAAATATCTGATCCTTTAAACCAGGGGTACACAAGTTCCGTCCAAGAAAGCCACAGTCCTGCAGACATGTAGTGTTTCCCTGATCTAACACACCTAATTCTTTGGTTTAAGTCTTAACATTTTTAACTCCAGTGTTTCCTCATGGGGGTCTTTTACTCCAGGGGCTTTGCCTACTCAGTCCAAGGGGTAGTAGCTGCGGTGGATGCCCTTGTTTTGGTGCTGGGGGTCATACACTACAGTGAAAACATCAATAAAACGCCTGTCTCCTTACATGACGTCAGTGTTTCCAGCTGGTTAACTGGTTGTATTCACCAGTTAAAACAGCAGATCTTGAATCTTGGTCTTTTCTGAACAGAATCATCTCATTAAAAGTGAGAAAATGATTCAAAGTTCCCAAATTATTGATCTATTCTCTTAAAGAAATCCCTTAAACCAGCATCTGCACAACAACAGCCTCATTTGTGGCATCAAATTAGTAAGTTTCTCATCTTACTATCTTCAAAGCGTCAGAATTATTTGACACCATTCTGTCGATTCAGGTGTCGTCTTCTGTGGTTTATGGATTCAGAGGAAGGAAAGGGGGAGGAATCTTTACCTGATGCAACCACAGATTTCAGCGTTTGTCACAGCTCATCACCAAACCTCCACTCAGCCCTGAGCTTGGATAATATATTAACCTTTTTCAAACAAATATGGAGATATGCAAATACTGTAGATAGACTTTCATTACATCTCTGCTTTGCAGGGGAACCTCTTTCTTTTCAAGCTATAGCTGGATTCTTATTTACGTCTAGATGCAACAAATGAGCAGTCTCATCCATAGCACTGAATTAAAAGCTTAAAGCTTTCCGTTTGCTGATTCTTGAACAAAACAGAAATCACAGCAAGTTCACGGTTTTCGGTTCAGATTCGGCTTTTCCTCTTGTGATTCAGGAAGTCAACACGGCTTAACGATGCCTCAGAGTGGAACATCTGTTTCTTGTCCAGAGCTTTTTCCTTTGTATATGTGCAGACGTCTTATTTCTGAGACAGCAGTCGAGACGTGTACATTTGCACATATGAGTCAACTCTTATGGAAGAGAGAGTCTCTGCTTCCATTAGTCTCTGTGCAGCTGTTTGTCCATTAAGACCCTCCAAAGAAGCCATTTTCATCAATCTCAGACAGCAGAGCAGATATCAGCTAACTGAGCAGCAAGTGTTTCTCTCAGGTCGTCTCTGTCATTTATGCATCAACGGTCTGCCAGCCTACAAAATGGCATACTGGCTTTCCACAGCAGATGGTTTGGGAGATGAAGATCTGCTGTGGAGGAGGAGGAGGAGGAGGAGGAGAGTGGGAGACGGCGGGAATCAGTCAAGTATGCTTCAATGACATCTGACAAAAAAGCCACAATTAGCCCTCACTTATCCCCCCTGTTTAAACATATAATTCTTTCTTATGCGCAGTGAAATCCACGTCTAGATCCCCCCCCCATCACTCACAGCGTGGAGCGGTTAATGTGCACGGTTCCTAAAATATTCCTCATCGTGACGGAAATCACAACCTTCCCCATTATGTTGTAATTCCATTTCATTCACTGTGACAGAAAATTATGGACCTCATGGATGTATTGATGGCCTCACTAATCACTCCCATCAATTTTGTTTTGTTTTTTTTGTCAGAGGATGCATTTCTAACAGTCACATCAGCAACCTGACACCTTTAATTCACAGCTTCACTCAGCAAAAGAAGCTTTTACGCTACTGCAGTATTCACTCAAGAGAAAAGGCTGTACAATTCTAATTTCTATGAATAAATAAGCAAAGTATTTCCCACTGAAAGCCTCAACCAAAAAATAAGCATTTTTATTAACTGTGGTACCGTGCATTCACTCAGTGAGCACTTAGATGACTTCCCTCGCTGTAATATTACAACCTCTTTCATTTAAGAGATGCTTTACTCATATCAGTGTACATTAACTGGTAAAATGACAAAGTGAAAGCAAAAACCTATCAAATAATAAAAAAGGAAAACTTGTTTCATCATAGAGGAGAACTTTTAATCTCAGATTGCAAAACATTTTGGGCCCAAATTTGGCCTCAACTTACAGCGTTGACTGAATGGCAGCCACACGACCACCACATGTGGCCCACAAGGAAATTTCTATCAGGAATGCTGCCCGTGTCAGGACCACTTCAGATCCACGTCCAGGCCAACAACTGACATCTGGACCATGTGGCCCACTGAAGACTTGGTTCATGCTGCACTTGCCAGAACCATAACTGAGCTACAGGTGGCAAAAGTAGCCCAGATCCAGTTCAAACATCTTGTCTATCTTCTTACAATGTGTTGCAAAACAATACAAAAACCACCATTTCTTCTACATTTATATGAACTTTGACGCTTGCTAGCTACCTAAACACCTCTGCTGATGAGTCAGATGTGGTCTCGCAATAGATTTGGAAAAAGCTGCAGGTCATTATAGTCTCAGGTTTTTTTTTTTATGTACTGTTTTGATCCCTGAGGGGAAATTAGGGCTCTGCATTTTACCCATCTCTGTACAGTAGTACCTGAGAGCAGTGGGCTGCTACTTAAAGCACCCAGGGAGCAGTTGGTGGATGTTAAGGACCTTGCTCACAGTGGTCCACAGTGGTTTTACCTGTATGTCGTGTCAGGGACTCGAAGCCGGGCCCTCCGCACCAAAGCCCACGACATTACCACTAGGCTACCCACTCCCCCACTTTGGTCCACTACCATGGTGACTCATTAGTATGTTTGAGTCCTCGAAACATCAACATGCTACGTCTCCAAATGCGTTCCTACTGTATGCAATGACACTTTTTTAAAGTGTTGTTAGAATCTAGTTGACTAGAAAACACTTTGGAGACTGAAAATGAGGGAGGGGGCCACGAATCCAGTGACTGTTTCTGAACCAGTTCCTTCATATACTATCAGCTGCGTAGCTAAAGAACCTCTAAACTATGTTTGTAACAGTCAGTCAGTCTTTCATTACTTTCCTCCATCTCGTGATTTGTTTCTTGTCGACTGCATTCTGACTGGTGAATAGTCAGGACATAGATGGGTCCATGGTTAAACAGCTATGTTGTTACAGTTTTTTTTAAAGAAAGATCTTTGTATCACACACTTTTTTCTATTCCTGCCTCACAGGTTGCATCAGGTCTCATAAACAGTCCCCGAGTGGAGACAAGAATAAAACTATCTGAGAAATGTAGAGTCATGGATGATGAAAGGTCCCTATGGTGGAGTTGTGACCTGTCCAGGTCCCTGTGATAGACTAGTGACCCCTCCAGGTCCCTGTGATGGACGTATGTCCTGTCCAGAGTATATCCTGGCTGTCAGTCACCTTGCCGCCAATCGGGCAGGAGTCATCAGCAGACCTCTTGAGCCAGTGTTCTGCAGGTTTTAGCCATTGCCCTGCTGCAACACACCTGACTCAAATCAATGGATCATCAAGAGGCCGGTTCAGAGCTTGGCAACAAGCTGTTGGAGAACCATGCTGTTTAACCATGACCCTACTGTACACTGGACCGAGTGGGAATAGACAATGAGTGGACGACAACACCATTCTGAAAGTTTTATAGTTTTATTGAAAAATATTGTATGCATTAATAGATTTCTGGTTGGACTGGGCTACCACTTTCAGCCCCTCTGTAAGACATGACTACAGTGGTTTTCAAACTACCAAGACATGAATCTGATGGAATGCAGCTGCTGTCCATTTGCCTGGAGGCAAGTACAATCCATAAAGAACCCACCTAGCAATTAAGAAAATTTAGTGCTAATGTCTTCTTGGAACAACACAGTCAAGGACACTCTCAGATGTCCTCAGTCCTCATCCTGACTGTTTGGAAGTCTCAACATTAGATGGATGTTCATAATATTATGGATGCTCAGATCTTCTGCCACTGAACGTTGGTTCAGATACCTTTCATTAGTCTCGATTGTGGCAATATAGATTTTCTAGACTTTGAAGTTTATTTTGAGTAAATAAAAACCAGATAATCTGCATCTGGGAAAGCTGCTGGAATAACTGTTTTACAGATGACCATGCATAGAGCAAGAACCAAGACAGAAGCTTGATTTACCTCAAGGATAGGCTTGCATAGAATAAACTATTTATAGAAAGATACAGAATCATTTCTGCAGCACTGAAGGTTCCCAAGAGCAGAAAGGCTGCTGTCATTTTTCTATGAAAGATTAAAAAAAAATTCAAAAGGGCTCAAACAGGAAAGGTATTTTGGTTGGAGAGTTGAACAAGAACCCAATAGTTCTTGGCAAGGTCCAGTGATCCTCTGTGGGGTAGGGGTTAGGGACTTCTGTCATGGCAGAACTCCACTAATCTAAGTTTTGTGGCAGAGTAGCCGACAGAAGCTTTTCTACACTGGAAAACATCAAAGCCTGCTTGAAGTTTGGAAAAAATAATTGTCTGGAGACTCTTAGACTAAAAGAAATACTCCTCTGTTTGATGAAGTGAAGTGTCATGCCTGGGCAACACCTGTCTATTGCTGTTGTGGTTGAAGCACAAGAGCCATTCGGGTTTGAGGGAAAAAAAAAAACTGAACTGAAGAGACATCTTGATAAAAAAAAAAAAAAAAAAAAAAAGAGTTCGATATTTCTCTGGACTTTCCAACAGGACGATGATTCTTAAATATGTGCCTCAGTATTGGAGAATATCCCTTTGATTGATTGCCTTTGCTGTCAATGCCAATTTGAAATGTGTCCCTTTTGTAAATTCACTAGAAAACTTGATAAATTCCATATTTCTACTATGATTAGAGACCAAAGAAAGCCAATGTCACAGCGTATATTAGTATGCATTTAGTTTTTGTCCCAGCCTTATTTTAAAGGCACAGTATGTAAGAATTACTGACATTTAGTGGTAAAGATGGGTATTTGAAAGAAAAGATGTTTTCTTTCAAATGACTTCATATTCCAAGCATGTTGTGAATGTATGGTGGCTGTTAGTGTCCAAAATTCTCCCAGACATGGAGCTGTTTTCATCTGTGAGTGGATCCAGTGGTCTCAGGTGTAGCTGTACTACGAGCAACTATTTTTAATGTCTTTTAGGGCATTACTTATCCCGAACAGCCCTCTAACTCCTATTAAACAAAGGTGGTACACCAGTTTTAAAGTTCAAAAGGTTCTCAGTTCACTCACATTATTTTTTCCATTCAGGGACACCGTAGTAAAAATAGCAGCACAAATATGGCAGCCTCCATTAATGTGCCCCCCCAGCAAGTAGATATAAATGACTCATTCTAAGGAAATAAACATATAAGAGGTATTCTGGTCAAGCAATTACACTTTAATAGAAACAGTTTCGTATTAAATATTACATTTTCCTGCCACTGAAAATTTTTTTTTTTTTTTTTTTTTTACACACTGTACCTTTAAGGTTAGCTTACTGTATTTCTTTTTTTAATTAGCCATGTTAGATTGTTAATACAGCCAGTATAGCCAATACAGGTCTGCAATCATTTTGCAAAATTTACAAAAATTTAGCAGAATTTTTTCCTACTGCACCAAAAAACTAAATTTTAGGGCTCCCTCAGCTATCAATTCCCACTTTAACCAGTATTTACAGGTACCTGGGTTTTGCTTCATGGCTTGTTGAAAACAGGACATAATTCCTTGATAGTTGAGAATAGATTAAATAAATATTCAAACAATCTAAATGTTGTATCTGACTGGAGTTTTTTTTTACAGTTAGAGGAAGGCATTTTGTCTCTTTCATTCAGAAAAAAGGCTGATATGGGAGAATATCAGAGCCAAAGCCTCAGAAGGGTGTCATTTATAACACCATGAAAGAGCATGTTCCTTCAGGGGGCTTTTAAAGGTATGAAGCATTTTGTAGCTTTGAAGATACACTGGTAACAATGGTGATACTGTCTGCAGCAAAGATAATTGTACAAATATTCCGGGAGAAATATGACAGCAATAATATTTGCTAACTGTATTAGTGTTTAAAGGGAAAAAAAGAGAATCTCTTTTGCATCATTGTGATTGCCTCTTGGTTATAGATGGCTATCGTCTAAATGAGAACATTTGCATAATTAGCTTGGTTGCGACTACGGGGCACCACTGGGCCTGCCACTCGCTCATTATTGCTGTCACTCATTTTTTTATGTGTAAAATTGCTTCAACTTGTTAAATGAGCTCAGTTTTGTGTTTCACATGGAGACAGTGCTATTGGTTGTTGCTTGGGCTGAAATTTAATTTTCAACATGCTTTGCTGAGCTCATGTCCAACATTTCCCCCAGGGAGAATCTGCTAGTTAAATTCAGTGGTTTTAACGTCCAAAATTCACTGTAATAATTTTCCAAAGACATCCACCTACCGAGATGTTCAACTACAGGTTTGTTGCACAAAACTAGCACTTCCCTGTTTATTTTTCTTTAAATCAGACTTAAATTGTTCCCTCTTGAGATCTTAAGTTCGGGCTTGGCCATTAAAGTACCATTTAATTCAGCCGACTTGAAGTGAAAGCAGGTGGATTTATTCCACTCAAATAAAATATATGCTATGGTGAATATTTATTTACTGCTGGTGCATCTCAGCAGATTCCAAGTGATTGCTCAGTTGGTTTGCAGTCCACTGAATTTCCAATAAAAACGCACTGAATAAATTAGTATTAATCATGCATAACTCAGGTATAAATCATGCATACAACAAAAACTGCATTGCTGCATAAATCCTTCCTGCCTTTAACTTTTATTACTGCCCTTTTTGCTTCCCATTTGCTGTTGTTTCTAGACGGCTACCCACGAGATGAGATTGTGTACAAGTGGAAGCGAAACTCAGTGGAGACTTCGGACCAGAAATACTGGAGGCTCTACCAGTTTGACTTCATGGGGCTCCGAAACACAACAGATGTGCTCAAGACCACAGCAGGTAAGAAAAAGTCCAAGAAAGGTCACCGATGCACGTCCTCCACCTCCGTTTAACTGTTAAATATGATGCCTCAACTGAGAAAAATATTGATTCCTCCATAAAATCTGCTTTTCCAGAAGGAGAGGAGGTCAGGTGGAGTTCGTAGGGTTGAAGGTTTGAAGCCATGCATCCCGTCATGCTGCCAAGGTTAACATTAGCACCATGCCCATAAATGTAATCATATCACCACAATCTCAAAGCTCATAAGTATTCCCCTCGAGTGTAAGTGCAAATAGGTTTTTCTACTGACATTAATCACCAGGATTAAAGATTAAAAAGGAAGTTTAATTATTCACTTCTTCTTCCTCTCTCTTCCCGTGCTGTCAGTGCAGTTGTTAGGCCATGTGCATTTGACGTTATAATGTTAGCAGTTTGGGAGGTTAGAGCCCAGGAAATGTGTTGCTGCTCCTACAGGTGTGTGTAATTATACCTACAAGGCTAGACAAGTTTGATTTTAACTCTTTAAACAATTTCTGATAGGTTAATCTTATCTTGACGATAGTCCCCAGTACAGGGAGGAGGCAGCCTCCAGTACAGACACCAGGAAGCAGCAATCCTTACATGTAGCATAGCAAAATGATGGGCAAAAACTCAGCTAAAAGACTCGACAAAGCATTGGCACCCAAACAAAACAATTCAAATCTCATGCAATTATCTGGGAATGTGACAAAACAGAAGAAGCCGTACACTTTAAAGCTTTTGCTAATTTATACACTTTAAGCACTGGGACTAAAACTCTGCAAGCCAACAGCCAAATTCTTGGGCTTCACTTCTTTCTGGATCCTCCTGGTGTTTCTAAGGTAAATTTGGGGGGTATCCCTCGATTACATTAAATCCACTGATTGGTAATCAACATTGGCTATTAGATTGCTGAGATACTTACCTATGTGACAGCGTGGGGTCCTGTCAGTATGCCTCCAACTGATCATGGCCCTGGCTACTTGGCCAGAGGGATATTCCTTTGGCTGACTGGTTAGTATACATGACCCCCAGATTCTGCATATTCCGCTCCAATCCGCCCCGCACGGCGCAACAAACTTGTTGGGAAGTGCAACACCCACTACAAGTGCCCGGCTCTGTCAAGCTGCGCTCTGGCAGGTCTTGAAGAGGAAATGTTCTGACCACACAAATCAAATGGACTTTCACAATAATCAACATGTGTACAGTTTGGTGAAAAGCAAACCTAGCAGACATGAACCGGATGAGGACGCAGACAGTACAGAGTTCAGCCTTTTTTTATTGACATGATCAATAGAAACAAGTGTTTCACGTTGGGGAATTTCATGTTTTGCATAGTTCATTTTTGTTCATAATCATTGTCCTGATCAGTAGCCTATTATAGGCTACATTATGTAGGCCGATGCAAAACATTTAAGGTACGGAAAACTCCAATTTTGGAGGTGATTTTTAATCAAACTGTGCTTTTTCGTGTATTTAACGTTTAGATTCACAATGTGCTTACTTTGACAATCTGGACGTAGTCCATGTTCACGTTCCTGTTTGGTACGATCTGAGCTGCGGGATTGATCCGGCCTGCGCGATGGAGCAGAAAATTGGGCTGGCTTTGCAATATAGGCGCAGCGCAACATATGTATGACAACGGAGCCGTTCGGAGCATAGGTGGACTGAAGCTCATTGAACAACATAGCAACGTATTTGCTGCGCCGTGCAGAGTATGTGGAATCTGGTGGTGACTCTCACATTGAATCCCGCCCGGGCCTTCCGTTGCGTACCTTGCCACACCTGCGTAAAACCCAACTTAAAACATCTAGAAAACGGCTCAGGTTCACTTTTTTAGCTTGTATTTTTGCACAGTTCCTCACATTACTTTAACAATTCCCAAATCAGGGGTTGTTCGGTCCAACAGAGTCCTGCAGGTTTTCAATGTTTCCCTGCGCCAACACACCTGAATGCAAATGAAAAGGATCCAACAGCTAACAAGGTTCTGCTCAGCAACTCATTCATTTGAGTGAAGTGTCTTGAACCAGTGTAACATTGAAAACCTGCAGGACTGCTACTCTTTAGGACCGAACTTGCCAACCCCAACCTAGATACCTAGATCAATTGGGCTGATAGCCTCTGGATCACTGATATAAGGCGATATGCATTTACATTTGCTACTGTGTTACAGGTGAATTTACTCTGACATGGTATCACATATGTTGATTTTGACTCCTAAATGGAATTCTTAGAACTATCCCACCTTCCTTTGGTTGGGTTTACTTTCACATTGTACTTTACTCAAGTAAACCAAACTTCCTGGTCAGCATCATGCAGTTACAACAACTGGTCACTAGGGGGACGTTTTCCCCAAAATGACCACTGACTAAGAAGAAAGAAGACAGAAATCTGGCTCATTTATGGACCATTTTCGTAAGAAATAGAATAGAAAATGTAAAAATATATTCTTCATCTAAGAGAGTTCTCCCCTCGTCAATTCAAGCTCTCAAAAATGCAAACAGTGTTTGGCATGGTAACCCCATAAAGACCAGTCTCTATTCTATTTCTATGGACTGTCAAAGCTTTCTGACCATCATGGGCAGTTATGAGTATGCGCCAGTGACAAATGCATAAATTATGAAAAGAGTCCATTGGCCAGGACTGAAAACGGCTCTTTTACTCAGACTAAAAAATGAAGCATCAACAAATTTATTCAGTCTTGGGGTTTTTGTTTTTAGTTCGGGGTTCAAACCTCTTGTGGTTTTCACAAAGATCTGTCCAGTGTGAGCAGAGTTGTTCATCATGTTGCGCCACGACGTCCGTTTGCATTTACAGTGCAGGCAAACTGCACGAGATTCACTTGCAAGACAACTGAGACTTCCAGTTTCCAAGCAGACCAGAGTTCACTTCTTTGGTCTGCACCAGTGAATGAACACTAACACAAGGCTCCAGTGTTCATGCGCCCTCAGCTTTCTACTAAGACCAAGATTATGCATTTAGCCTTTGTAGTTTCCAGTAATTTCAAACAGCAGCCGGAAAAAATACCTCGTCAACAAGAGGTTAAAAGGCAAAATATAATTAATGATAAAGACAGATGAAGCAAAGCAACTGCTAACCCCTCTTAACCTTGTTTATGAGTTGCATATTCCACTTACTTTAAGCCATACGGTCTTTTGTCTTTGGAGAGACGTGCTCAGATCTGCATAATGTGACCTGATTCAGCTTTCCAACAGCTCCTTTCATGAATATTCGAGGAACAAGAGTGTGATTAGGAGAAGAATATCAAGGAGTGGCTTCAAATTATTGAGGAGTTCAGAGAAAATGAATTGTGTTGACATGAGGCAGTGTATATCTCCCATTAAAACAGAAAACAGCTCAACACAATGGATAAACAACTTACTTTTCCTTGTTTTGTCACATAATGCTAAGGGAATGCTGATCAGGGAGCCTGTTTTATATCTAATGAGAAATTGTCATTGCATCTTTGTGTCTCGGATCCCCCTAAAAAAAAAAAGAAAGAAGTGACTGATGAGAGCTCTCATCCTGAGGCACATCGGCCATCTCATAAATTATACGTTTTCCTGAACTCCCGCTGTATTGTCAAAACGCAGCCAAACTCATTTTCTGCTGAGATGCTCCAAAGTAACGGCAAACCCACACATCTACCTCACGCTGTTCAAGAAAATTGCCCACTTTCTCATTTATTACCTTGTCCCTTTTTTTTTTTTTTTTTTCCGTTTCACTTGCCAGAGCTCGGTCTCAACACGTGATGATTAAAAATACCTATCATTAATGTACGTCATAAGAAACTAAGTGTTTTAGCTCATTCTTAAATCTCACTCCCTTCATCTGCCCCTGATTTCTTGTTTCCTCCATTCCCCATAAACACAGGAGGTGCAGGGCTGTTTTAATGAGGACAGAGTGGACAGATCCTCAGCCACAGAGCCGCTGGGGACCCCTTTCGCAAATCCATCGTCATTATCAGCGTCCTCTTCAAAAAGGCCCAAAAGTGAAATCCCAAACACTTTGGTGCTTTGTTCTTCCATCCCATCGCAAATTCCCTCCATTTCTGCAGTTACATGTGAGAAATGCAAATGTTCATGCTTTTCTCTTCACGTGTCCACGCTGGAATGTTGTAGAATATCTTCATTCCTCTCTGGAAGAGCTGAGAATCCTTTTTTGTCCAGCTCATGCCTCTTAATGTAGATGTTTGGTGATTATATGTTGTCACTAAAGCGGATAATCAGGAAACTGATGAAGGGTTGCATGTAGAAGGTTTGTCCGATTACTTTGCTCCACTCCTGAGAGCAAAGACTTTCCAATGACAAGATGGCTTGTTGAAGTTGGAAAAAGATCAAATACCAACTTCTTTCATTGACCAAAATACAAAAATTTCAACTGGACTGAACTGGAATGTTTTAATTGGACTTTTACTGAACTAATTTACTTTCCATCTACATTGTAACATGAAAACATCTTTATTGTAAGTCACTACTACATTAATATATTGAACTGAAGAGGAAGTGAAACTTAAAAAGACCCACAACGTAACCTTTACACCTTAAAAATCTGCGTTTGACTCTTTTGATGGCACACCAACATTCATTACACACATATTTGAGCCGTCACTGCCCAGCGGTGTCCCGAGGCTGACAAACTGCACTATGTAACTTTTGCATCCAGGATGGGGCCATGACGTTGCAGCCAACTATTAGTTGCGCACCATGCCATGTGCTAGCAAATGGATATGAACCGGACATGAACACAGCGGGTGTTTTAAATGCACATCATGTCGTATTCGGCAAAAAATGCAAGGAAACATTACCAGAGGAAGAGAGGAAAAGAAAAAGAGGAAGGGACAGAACAAGAGTCAAGATAAGACTGTCTTTTACTGGCTGGAGTGAGTCACAGCACAGGTACAATGACGATGGATGCTAGTTTAGCCATCGATAGGGGGCGCGTCACTGAGAAAACTGCTAAAAGTTCTGTTGTGGGTCTTTAAAAGGTAGAATCCAAAGTTTTCCCCAGTTTCTGTTCGTAACTACTATCACTGTTGCCAACTCTTCAGGGAGAGAAGTCGCTATTGGCTGGCCCAAAAGTTGCAAGAAGTCGTTAAATGACGTCATAACGGCAGCCTATCACAGTTGTGCATGCGTAGTATCACATATTGGTTCCCAGCATAATTATTGTTTGACACACCAAGGTCCTGATTCACAAGGGTACTGAAGGGGTGACATACACACTTGAGTCATGGCACGAAGAAGACCCAGTTGTGCCACAAGGCATCATGGGAAATAATCTGGATAAGGAAGCATGGTTATATCACAGCAGTTCAGAAGGGCTGCTGCCTGCAAAGAGGCAGCGTGAAGAGTGAGTGAATGCTGGGGAACAGGGAGGGAGGGGCCGACGCCAGGGAGTACCTGATGAACGGGTGGAGTGATATAAACTTTGTCTCCATGAACACCAGGAAAAGTCGCTAGATTTGTTGCTAGGCGCTTTTTTGAAAATAAGTCGTTAGAGGAGTCTGAAAAGTCGCTAAATATAGCGACAAAGTTGCTAAGTTTGCAACAATGACTACTATTTAAACAGAGCCCCTCCCCTCGGGCTAATAGCCACATCGTTCTTCAGCCTGTTCAGCTTCAAGCATCTTCTTCAAAGCTCAGAAGCAGGTAAAAGCCAAATATCAACCCTGGTTTTCCTACATGCACCATCTTGAAGCTCTTACCGCAGAGTACTTCCTTTTCTCCGCCGCGTCAGTCAGTTTTAAGGGTGTGGAGGGACTCCACTCCACACTTTTCTTCCTCAGACTAAAGGCCCATTTATGCTTGATGCAGAAGATGGACACATATACGAACGGACAGTTTTGATCCGTTATTGAAGGGCTTGTGCATCCGTCACTTGACACACAAAACAGAGCAAATCCACCGGACTGCGGGGTCAGTGTTGAGCTGCAAAGCAGACGTGACCAGCAACCCCAGTAGGGGAGGAAAAAAAAGCAAAAGAAGAAGAAGAAGTGGAAAATAACTGGTGGGAGCTGTTGAGGAAGGCTGTGTAAGTGTGTCAGGTGTGTTTGGTGGGTGTAAACAGCTTTATATTGCAGCATTATCGTCACCAGTCAGTCTGAAACACACATCAGATCGTAGAAGTGAACTTGGAACTCAGCACGGGTGGATGATTTGACTCAACCATGAAAACTTAAAAGCTGCATGGAAATATGAAGGCGGTGACGTATGACAATGCTTGAAAGGGACATATTTGAGCATAAATAAGCCTTGAGGCTCTTTTGAGATCAAATACATAACTAGCCCCAATCTTATGTCTCTTTTTTACCCCTAAAACTTGGCCCTTGCCATTTAAAGGAATAGTACACCCACAGAATGATGTGCCTTCATTTTCTACTCACCCCTCTGCTGAGCAAGACTCTGGAGCACTTTTTAAATATCTCAAATGCAGATGGAGATCTGAGAGGTTTTGGTTTTCCCCCCAACTTTTATAAAATGGAGTTCACCGGTGCTTGAAACAAAAAGGTCCACAAAAGTCCACAAAAACTTGGCAACATTCCTCCATACTGCTCATCCAATGTAATCCAAATGTCCTGAGTGTGTAGCGTCCATAATTTACTGGAAACGACATCATTTGGTATATTTTTATAGCCTAAACAGTAGTACATCATACTTCCGCAAAGTGCGCCCATGCCAGTTCACGACACTACGGAAGCTGTGGCAGATGGGATTGCGCGTTCTCTCTTTATTTCTTTGTTTTAAATCAACAGCCGACCCCTCTTGTGTTTGTCCTGGTTTGTCTGCAGCTCGTTCGCTCTTAACAAAATGTAAACAGCTAATTTCTTCTTTTGCTCTCGCATTATCAGCACAGTAGGCACTGAACGCCGCGGTTCGTGAACTCGCATGGGCGCACTTCGTGAAAGAATGATGTACTACTGTTTAGGCTATAAAAATATACTAAATGATGTCGTTTTGAGTAAATTATTGACGATACCCACGCAGGACACTTGGGTTACATTGGAGGAGCAGTCTGGAGGAATACTGTCAAGTTACTGTGGACTGTTATGGAGCTTTTTGTTTCAAGCACCGGTGAACTCCATTACATGAAAGTTGGGGGAAAATGAAAACCTGTCCGATCTTCGGCTGCATTTGTGAGATTAAAAAAGTGCTCCACAGTCTTGCTAGCATGAGGGTGAGTAGGAAATGAAGGACCATATTCTGTGGGTGTACTATTCCTTTAAAATGAAGCCACAAGGGGTAGGGCTGAAAATCAACCCCTACAAATTGGGACACCCTTCTGAATACATACATATAGTGTCCACTGGCTGTTTGTAGAGATGTGCGCTTGGCTGTCGGCACAAATGTAGAGAAATAAGCGTAAAGCTGTGGATTAACATTCAAGCAAGTTCGATTTGTGCATCACATTTCTGCTTCAGTCCCACAAAGGACCTATGTAAAGAAGACAAAGCGATGGTGCTGAAGTTTTTATTGATATGTTCACTGTGGATTATAGGGCTGCCAACAAGCACCGCTGGTTTTTGCCTGGTAACGTTTATGTTATTGAAGCTTAATGTAGTACTAGAAATTTTTTTCATGTGGATTTTACAAAAAAAAGGACCGTTAAACACAACATTAAACTAGACAATAAATGGTTTTCATACTTTTTAAACATTATCTATGAAGAAAATATTTATTTGTGGGGTTTTTGGAGTTAGTAGCAGCCATCTTGCCGGTGATTCACGAATTTGTCACACCCCTTCGTTGTAAGTGTGCACTGGAAAACCCTTTGTTTGAAGGGTTTTACACCCCTACTGCTACAGGTGAACGGCAAAATGGAGGGGAAGGGCTTTTCTAAGAATAAGTTGAGCCTTGCTACTCCTTGGACCACGTTATCATGGTGTAAGAGAACATTCAATTGCCGGATCACAAACCCATAAACCCAGATTTTATTCCCAATAGAACATAACTGGGATTTTCTACACATCTGTAAGAAGTAGTTCCAAGGCGATGTTTACCATCATGTAGCATCCCCTCTTCTTCTGACAACGTCTGGGAAGTGAGGAGACCAGTTGCTGGAGGTCTAGGAGAGGAATGCTGTTCCATTCTTCAGTTTGGATTATTTGTCCCATTCAAGGATGAGTCATCAATCCCAAGTCTGGCTCTGGATTTGGAGTTCTTTCTTCAGATAGATTACAGATGTTCAGTGTTTCTGCTACTGGAATGTCAGCAGAGCTGTTAGAGGAAAGTGGCAACACAGATAACAAAATTGTGCCAAACTGAACGTCATTTAGCTAATCTATATACTGTGATCGTGAAGTTGTCCACGCTTATTACTTACAATCAAGTTTCCCTTCTTTTTTTTTAAGTTGAATTTTCTGTCTGCTTTGCTCTGGTTTGATGAGGTTGTGATTTTAAAGAACCAGCGAGGATTCACAGTGTGCCATCAGCCTCAGGCACCGGGACCAATTTAATGTTTTATAAGTGGTTATCATTACTGATGTGGTTACTCTTAGCAGACAGGCCATAATGTTGTTGACAGACATCTCAGTGGGTTGCTCATGTTGTTGAGTGGAGGTAAATAAATGAAGACACACTCCAAAATTATCTCAGTTTCCATCCCCTCTTTTTCAACCTTGTTTTTCTGTAATGGAGAAAGCATCAAGTCTATAAGGCCCGAACCCTTGAGTTATGGCAGAGTGCTTTACTATCCTCGTCCATTAGAAGACAGAGGAACATCATCACGCCCCTCCAAGAAAAACTAATGCTTGACCACAAATTTGTTTCCCCCACAGGGGCTGGCCTAATTAGTTCGTTCGCTGCAGTTGCTAAAAGCCCACTAACAAGATCTGGCATTTCAGGCCCCCAAAAGAAAATGATGGTGACTCGCTAATTAAGCTAAAAAAGAGATGGATTTAATGTTAAATACTGTGCATGTCAATATCCATATCTCAAGACAGCATTTAGAAAGAGCAGATTACAACCAAGGAATTGTACTGGAAGCTTAAATATGCATATATATATATATATATATATATATATATATATATATATATATATATATATATATATATATGTGTATATATAAATAAAACGAGTTCAATATTTCTATTTAAAATTTGTGCACCGTTTCTTTTTTATATATCTTTTTGAAATGCTATGTTCTTTTTTTTTCCTTAAATGAGCTGTATCATGCTTTTCAAACGTTACCAAAAGTCAAATACTGGCATTCATCAGCTAAATATGTTCCAATCGCCACTATAGAAACTAATCTGGTGTGAAATATTAGGTTTTTTTTATGCGTGTAATTTCAACACAGAAGTAAGATGGCTGACTGTACTGAACCACAAAGCTCTCGACCAATTGCAACATGTTTTACGCCCATTTCATGACGTCGCCCCGGGAAAACCACAGATTCTGACGGGTCACAGAATTGTTTAGAACACTGGCTTTGGCACTCACATGGACGTTACTTGTAAACATTGATGGATGATCGGACTCCGATCAACGCAATAAAATGGACGGACCAGCCTGTTATGGAGCTGTATGCTTGACCCAGAGTCTGATATGGAGTTTGAAGTACATGCAGTACCACGGGGACCCTAACAAGTAAGTAAATTAGCAAACAAATCATAGGCTAACAGTTAGCATTGAGCTGAGAGACGTTTTCACTCACTTGTGCTGTTGTCTGTCCATGAGGCGTTTTTATAGCAGGAACTGCGTCAGGTTTCAGAAGTAATCCCCGAGAAAAAAACACTTTACTGCCCGAGATTCATGAAGTTGTCAGGAGGGAAGTTCACACACAAAGTTGAGGGTTTTTTCTGCTCCTGAAGATAAAATCTGACCACTTCTGGCAAGTGGATTCGTCCAGTACAACAAATAAACTCCCACGCTGAACGCCACCACATTTTCCCCAACTTACCGTCCTCTAGAGCAAAAAAAAAAAAAAAAAAGCCTCTGAACTCTGGAGCAAACGTCTGTTAGCTGATGGCTGCTTGTCTCTGAGGAAATCTTCCTGCAGGCTGTTAGTTTCTTCCTCAGAGAGTGTGGATAGGTTAGGATTCTCTTTGAGTTTCTGTTCAACAAATAGGGCGAATCGCTACGATGCTGCGCATGTGTGTTTGTCGCTTCATGATTGGTGCCACCTCGTTGCGTTTACCGGTGGTCAGTCGGTCATGTTAAGGAAGCTACAGCTTGGCCTGAATATTCATATATATTACTCAAATATGCACAAATGAAGAAAAATAAAAAAAAGACTTAAATGAAGTTTTTATGAGGAAATAACAGCAACATGCTGAAAGCTCTTAAAAGTCCATTTGTCATAATGCAGCTCCTTTAAAAGAGATTTAAAATTACTTTTCATTGTATCCTTCATTATATTAATTTAAGAGTCAAAAACCGTATTGGCCCCAAATATCATAAGGTTGTATCAGCCGTCGGCTGATGAGAAAATATTAATATGGGCCCTAAAAAAATCTGCATTGGTCTATCCCGATTGATAGGATGGAAAAATACAGAGGGGAGGAAACAAAGAAACAAAGCAACAATCTACGACTCTTTAGTGGGTCTGCTGATCATCTAAAGATCACTGTCTAACCTAAGGTCACTAGACAAGTCAGATGTGAAAGATAAGTTGGGATAAACCTTAGTAGTAGAGATTCTGGCTGTGTTTGGATTTAACTCTACACGATTAAAGGATAACTTTCCTTTTTTTTTTCAACCTGGACCTTATTTCTAGGAGTTTAAACATGCATTTACTCACCAGAAAAATTTCTGAATCACTTTGATCCTTTGGGAAGATATTACGTTGAGTTGCCGTTTGGTGTTCCTCCACTGTCATAGCGGAGACGGGGCAGCCTCTCTATAAGACATTATTTGCAACAAAAAGTCCTTGATTTCATCAATGCTTTAAGTAGAATGAACGAACGAACGAGTACTATTGTCCTGTGAGTTACAGTTTCACAAACTGTGTTTTGGTTGTCTGGGTAGCAAGCTGCTCCTCTCAGCTGTACTACGGAAGTGCGCATCGGAAATGCGCGGTCCCAAAAAGTGTTAACACCCTGATAATTAACGGAAAGCGAAATCTGGACTCACAGGACAATAGTACCCGTTCGTTCACTCATTCTACTTTAAGTACTGATGAAAATCAAGGAGTTTTGCTGCAGATAATGTGGCTGAATGTACATCGAAGGGCGACTCAACGTAATATGTTCCGAAGGACCCAAAGTGATGCAGAAATTTTACCGTTGAGTAAATGCATGTATATACTCCTAGAAAGAATATATATACTGTATATGTTCAGTCAGCCCATTTATCTGGAAATCGGTTGAAAATTAACCGAGTTCAGCAGGTCTGAACATGAAAACTACCACTTTCCTCAACAGGCACGCATTCATTCTGACGGCAGCCTGGTCTGACCCAAGATGAATGCTCTGTCGCCACGTCTCAAACCCACGAATGCGGGGTCTATCGATGTCTATCATTGTGATGAGTGGAGTGGGCGTGTCAGAAACAGCAGGAGGCATCTTAAAGGGACAGCATTGAATTTTTAACGCGGCAGATACAGACATGGAGCGATGTCACATTTCTTTTAGGTTGCTATTTATGTATACTGTATTTTTAAAACTATTGAAGCTAACAGTTATTTAGTTGTGCCTTAAAAGGGAATTATGTGCCTTATAATGACATGAAAACCCCTCTTTAATGACAGGCTAAAATATCTCCTTGACTTAGCATTAGCATTAGCATCAGCGACCTCCTGCAACTAGAATAACTGGATGTTGAACCCTGGCTAACTCCTAAATGAGGCCCAGTGTCTAAAATTCCAAAGTACCCCTTTAAGGGTTTTCCTCCTTTTTTTGAAAGTATTTCTCAGTAAATTATTAAAGACCTTTCCACTGTGATGCCTTAGTTTACAAAAATCTCACTTTAATTGCAGAAAAAAGATGCACTGATGCACACGCTGGAAACAGGCATAATAACTTTTCAGCTTGTCCACAGCTCGTTAATGAAAGTCCCTTCCCTTAATTTTCCCTCACAGCTTCCAAACAGCAGGACGAGCCGACCGTATGCCATGGCAGCGTCGCAACTTGGACTAATAAGTGTTCTGCAGCAGAGTGTAAACAGAGGGGCGGCTGCTGCTACTGTCCAAACAAAATGTAAACACAAGGATTGTTTGCTACAATCTGCACTTGGAACACAGAAGTCATCACGACGCAGCTACAAACCATCCAGCCTCTGCAAATGGGAATACATTTCCTCTGCCTCCATCCATGTTACAATAGATTTATTAATATTATAGCTGCAAGAATAACTTGATCCATGCATTAACTGTCAAATTAGGCATTCTGTTAACAAATGAGGGGGGTGCGACCGGCTTGCTGGCTGGAAATTGAGAAATAATTCGATTTACAATGAAGTGTTATTGTATTTACCTCCGTGGTTACAGTTCTAACAAGCCTCAGGGCTGCTGTTGCAGAACCGCATCTCCGACATAATGGGAACATAAAATCTAATGAGACAGCTTTATTTAGGTTAAACAGGAAAAATGCTGACTGCATGTTGGCTCTGCTACGTCGAGATGGAGGAAATTAACCACAACCTGTTTTCCTGCAGCCGCTGGATTGTATTTTCAAATCTTGGGCCATTTTTAAACCCAAAGTGATGCTGGTGTGAAGGCTGAGATGCAGTTGGAAGTAATATTAAAGGAGCCGTTTCGTGCTTTTCACATGCTCCAAAACTCAACTTTCTGCGAAATACAATATGCTCCCCTCACCACGATAGAAACTAATCTGGTGTTTAATGTTCGTTTTTTTGTGTGTCAAACTTCTAACATGGAAGTAAAACGTCCGACTACTCTGAACCCCCAAAGCTTTCACAGGGCCTTTATCTGGTTTATATTTCTGGTAAGTCTAGATAAATAGATAATATTCTACATTATTCAGGTGCATAACTCATAAATGTGATGTTTAAAAAATGTCTTCTCAGAGTATTGCATTTTAACATCAAGGATGTGACACTAATTAAGTTTTAAATGAGGATGAATTCAAAAGGAAATTTTTTTTCGCGGTTTCTTTTATAATCATTTAGTGAGCACGGAAATATTTTGATCATGTGAGAAATTATCATGATACAAATTTTGGAAAAAACGATGAGGAAAAGTAAAACTAGATGGTATCACTCCTTCTTTCAGACCAGTTGACTGTCCAGTTCTGTCCAAGTCTTCTGGCCTGAAATCAATGACAGCTGCAGACGGCTGAACAGTCTGAAGTCGAAGAAACGCGACCCAACCATAGATATGGACCTAACAGCTTGTAGGAAACCCCTGCCCAAGATGGCGGCTTAGCTGACAGACGCTACGGGTTTATATCAATGACTTATTTGTCAGGAGTCTCTGTGTTACTGCATGAACTCCAAACTCCATATCAGAACTTCACTCCTGACAACTTTATGAATCTCGGGCTCTGAGTCCGATCATCCATCAGTGTTTCCAGAATCCATCTAAGTGAGTCACGAGGCCGGTATTACATGAAAATCTGTAACCCTTCAGAATCTGTGACTGTTCCGGGGCGGGGTGTGCATTTAATCGAAATTTGATTGTGATTTCAATTTTTGTGTCAAAAAATCTCCAAACTCTTATAGGTGAGTCAAAACTTTTTTTTTCGCCATTTTTCTTGGCACTTTTAGAAGTTATTCTGAGGTTACCCCAGACAGCTTGTTGGATGTCAATAACAAAAATATTAAATTTGAAATGTTCTAGCATTGCACTAAAGCTCAACAGTTTATTTCAGGATATTTTTTTTTACATAAATAAGAGCATATAAATATATCCAAAACAAACTATGCATACAGCTGTTCTTCAATTTCTCTATATTTGAAAAATAGAATGTTTTTCGCATTAATTTAACATTCAAAGTATATTTTTTTTTTATTCGTTTAATGTTTTATACATTGCAAAACAGCTGTGAGGTACATATTTGTAGTTTATTTATTTTCAGCGTATAAATCTTAGAAAGAAATGCAAAATTAATGCATCGTGTAACTAAAAAATAATCAAATTATCAAATAAATTAAATAATTAAATAATCCCGATTCAGTATTGGCCAAAATAATCGTGATGATATTTTTCCATAATCTGGCAGCCCTAGTTCCTTTGCAGTCATGAGGGCATGAAATGTCGTGATTGGAAAACTTTGTGTCAAGCGCTGCCGGTGAACTCTATTATATGACAGTTCGGGGAAAATGATAACTTCTCCGATCTCCGGCTGCATTTGAGATATTAAAAAAGTGCCAGAGGAGTTCATTTGGGACATCTGGCTGCCATATACGGGTGTGAAAAAGTGTTGGCCCCCTTCCTGATTTCTTACTTTTTTTGCACTTTAGTGACACTTAAATGTTTCAGATCATCAAACAAATTTAAATGTGAGACAAAGATAACACAAGTACACAGAAAATGCAGTTTTTGAATGAATATTTTTATTGGTAAGGGGTGAAAAAAATCCAAACCTCCATGGTCCTGTGTGAAAGTGATGCCCCCTAAACCTAATAACTGGTTGTTCCACCTTAGCAGCAACAACTGCAATCAAGCGTTTGTGATAACTGGCAGTGAGTCTTCTACAGCGCTGTGGAGGAATTTTGTTTCACTCATCTTTGCAGAATTGTTGTAATTCAGCCACATTGGAGGCTTTTCCAGCATGAACCGCCTTTTTAAGGTCATGCCACAGCATCTCAATGGGATTCAGGTGGGGACTTTGACTAGGCCACTCCAAAGTCTTCATGTTGTTGTTCTTAAGCCATTCAGAGGTGGACTTGCTGGTGTGTTCTGGATCATTGTTCTGCTGCAGAACCCAAGTGCGCTTCAGCTTGAGGTCACCAACAGATGGCCGGACATTCTCCTTCAGGATTTTTTGGTAGAAGCAGAATTCATGGTTCCATTTACCACAGCAAGTCTTCCAGGTCCTAAAGCAGCAAAACAGCCCCAGACCATCACACTAAAACCACCATATTTTATTGTTGGTATGATGTTCCTTTTCTGAAATGCCGTGTTACTTTTACACCAGATGTAATGGGACCTACACCTTCCAAAAAGTTCCACTTTTTTTTTTACACAGGACCATGGAGGTTTGGATTTTTTACCTCCCTTACTAATAAAAATATTCATTTAAAAACTTCATTTTCTGTTTACTTGTGTTATCTTTTACTCACATTAAAATTTGTTTGATGATCTGAAACATTTAAGTGTGACAAACATGCAAAAAAGTAAGAAATCAGGAAGGGGGCAAACAGGATTTGCACATAATTATAATATGTTACTTCAACTTAAAAAAAATTAAGTTAATCATAGCTTGTTGTTCATGTTACTTAAATGAATTGTGTTCATGCAACACAAACAAATATGTTTGAATAATATGAGACAAAATCATATTAACTGAACATGAATTTTTTAAAGTCAACAACTGCTCTGATTCAGTTTTTTCAGTGCACTTTTTCACACAGATGTATCTGATATTAGCAGGTATTAGCCAACATGTGGCTCATCATAATGTTTCTAACAACTTGGTAACTTAACCAACAACTTAAAACTAGACATATTATAAGCAGCTTTAATGCAAGTCAGTCTGTAGCAGCAGCAGCTGCACTATAGTCACATGACTGAAAGGAATGCTGGGATATGAAGTTCTTCCACAATAACAGGGACTTTTCTAAATGCTAGACCGGTGCTAACAAGATCCCAACAAATTTTGTGATGGAACAAGATCTTGATTTCATCTTGTAAAAATATCGGTCCAAAAAAAAAATTGTCTATATTTTCTGATATTGCATTATACATTACATTATTACATTTAACATCGGACATCCCTATAAATAAAGCACCATTCCCTTTTTCAAGATTTTTTAAAAAGGAGCTTCTCTGTTCACTTTTAGTCTGAGTGGCAACAAATGGTCAAAATGTATCTTTTTTTAAATCGTGCTTTCCAGATCTGTAGAGCTTTGCAAAAGTTACAGAACAATGTTTATTCTTGGCCAAATGATGCAGCTCAATACTTCCCTGCTCCTGTCGATTAGCAGCTGCAAACAGAGGATCCTGCTGTTCTGAGACCATTAATATCTGAGCAGAATAAGGTATACTTACTCACACTAAAGGTTTCCTTCCTCCTGTAAGGTACACATCTCTTTTCTCCTTGCTGTACTGTCCTTCACTTGTGTTAATCATATTCAGCTGCGTCTTTTTCTCCCCCGTAGCTCCTGCATCTTCCGTCTCTCCTGTCTCCTCCTGTTCTTGTCTTTTCCACTCCGTCTGCCTGCCATTCTATTTGATGCAGATTATGAGGAATTATATCCAATTCCGAACCAGCAGAGAAGCAGCTAAACTCTTTTCTGATGTCTTACACGAGCATGTTTAACTACTTTGACAAGTAACAGTGCATTTAATCTTCTCACTGCACACTCAAGGTACCTCAGCCATTAGGCCTTTCTACGGCTTCTAAATGATCTCGGAGCACTGCGGTGACGTCCATCATTCACCGAAATGGTCTGAAATGGTGCGATATTACCTCACATTCATTTAATAGGTGCTTTTAACCAAAGTGACTCAGAATTGAGGAAGACTACTTCAGCTGTCAACGTTCCATGGCAGGACAACCTCGCCACATCCCGACCTACAGTCATTTTCTCTCTCTCTCTCTCTCAACAGGTGACTATGTGTTGATGACGGTTTACTTTGACCTCAGCAGAAGGATGGGCTACTTCACCATTCAGACCTACATCCCATGTATCCTGACTGTCGTCCTCTCCTGGGTTTCATTTTGGATCAAAAGCGATGCCACGCCTGCGAGGACGGCCCTAGGTAAGCAGCCGAGCTCGAGTCATCCCTACAGGGATGGGGACCGAGTCATATACTGTACAGCAATCTTCGTCTGGACTTAGACTCGCACTTAAGACTTCAGACTCGACTCAGATTCATAATGCAAGACTTATGAACAGTTCATTTTTGTGTACTTCTGTTGAGAGCTCATATATTTGCTTCTTGATGTCATCACAAATTACAGAACATTGTCATTTCTATTTTTATTTCAGTTAGAGAGAATATTTTTTCCATTTTAGTTTTCGTTCTTTTGTTAATTTTCGTTAACTATAATAACCTTGGTCCCCGCTCATTTGACCCTGATGCAGAACTCAAGTCTAGGGGGAAAACTAGGCTTGCGCAGGAGCTCAGTTTTTATGCATTCACGTTTGTGGTGCACATCACCATGAACATTTCATTTTTGATCCTTTTAGATGAGACATTACTCAAACACAAACAATAGAAACAATGACAACCTCAACGAGCATGCTTTTTTTCTAGTCCTTACAGCATAAAAATGTCATACAAGGGAATAACTGCAAGCTACAACATCTGTGTCACAAATACAGGACATCCGACTTCATCTGCCACCTTGAAATACATCTAGAAAGGTGAGACACTGCAGTGTTAGCATATACGTTAGCACCACAGCAGGGCAGGCCAGCCTTTCTCAAACTAAGGGTTTAGAATGAATTTGTATTCATCAAATTGATCTATGATTTGTATTCGGGCTGTCAAAATTAACGTGGAGTTAACGTGTTAATTGTTTTAACACTTCCGCAACAAAGTTGTTGCTCCAATTAAAAATCCAAATATGACATTATCTTCGCAAGAGAAGCCAGTTTTGGGTATGTAGGCACCCCGTCTCAGCAGTGAACTGAATCCACTAAACACCACTTTATTCTCCTTATTTATGAATATTCTGACCATTTTCAAGCCGTACATTTAGCGCACATTCACAGAGCTTTTTTGATTCGAATCAGAGTCCATTTGCTTGGAAAGTTTGCTTCGTTTGGGGGAGTTGTGAATGCGCAAAGGGAATCTGATCCAGAACAAACATGCAGCATCGGGCCGCCTACAAATGCTTCAAGTGCACCAAATACAGGAATTGGGCTACAAATTGCTGCATCCTGCATTTGGTTTAGCATGGCATTGTGGGTAAAAAGTTGGGCATTGTGGTTAAACGCTACGATAAACACTTGTGGGACTGCAGTACTTATAAAAATGTCTCGTGTTCAGATGTGGAGTGACAAGGAAGTAAAAGCTTTAATCAATAATTGGTTTGATGAAAGTATATGCTATGCTATGCTTTGTGAATGCGCCCTTAAAGGATGATTGCAGAATGTTTCAATTAACAACCCAGTTGTCGCAGCCGACATTCTGGTCCACACTCCTCACCAGTTGATGGCGGTAATGCACCGAATTATTGTGGACCAGTCACCAAAAAAAAAAACAAACAAAAACAGCCAATTAATCTATGTAACGGTTAATAGTGACCGGAGCGGGATGGAAAAATTCAATAAACCTGACGGTCCTTTATACAGGAAGTTTGAGAGTCAAAACAAATGAAAACGCTGCCATTCGTAGACAGCCATCGACGGACCACCATCTAAAAGTCCAACACATTTGTTGAGAAAGTAATTTCAGGTTTAACACGCAGTTTTTGGGGTGGCAGTAAACTAGTCAGGCAGGGGCGGGTCCCAAACACCAGCGAGTGTTATCTAAGGGGTCGTGGCTCAAAAACATTTAGAATCACGGAGCTCGTTGGGGCCTTTGTATTAAAATAACGTTAATTAGATTCATGTTCACTAAACGTGTTAAGATGAATCAGATTGTTCACATAAACCATAATCTACCTGAGATAACCTCAAACTGAGACCAATAAACCAGATGAATATCCATATAGACTGAAAACTTGGTTCTCTTATATCTTGGGAGCATATTTGTAATAATTTTTCCATGTTCATTTAGAGAATAGACTTTTGTCATTGCACACCAGGTACACAACCAAATTCCTAGGAAGTTCCCACCATAACGGCAGTACATCCAATACATAATGCAAAACCTCAGATTATAGAGCTTTTTTAAACTGAGTAAGGCAAAGAAATGGACTATTAGAGACAGAGAGTATTTACCAGTTTAAACTAATCTATCCATTGGCAAACAATGGTAGATTAAGGGAAAGGATGGATTTAAATGATTGCCTTGGATATTACAAATCAACTTTTCTGACCAGATGCCAGATTACTCATTCAAACTAAAAGGGACTTGTGACTCGACTTGGACTTGAGCTTCAAGACTTGTAAAAATTGACTTGCTAGCATTTCTGATTCCTCATTTCTTTACATGTTGGCAGAAAAACAGGTTGTGCATCTCTAACAAGCAGCTTTATTCTTCAGTGAAGCCTTTTAGACAATGTTTTGTTATAGCTCGTCTTCAGGAATAGTTCTCCAGACCTCTTGAAGGACTTTCCAAAACTTTTCTTTTGATGTTAGCTGCATTTATTCTGTTTTCTGTCCAGATGATCCCACACTGCTTCAGTAATATTGACATTTTGGCTCTGGGGACACCAGTGGATGATTGATGGTGCATTTTTATACCTTGGTCTGCTTTTACTTAATTGGCGTTAGTATTTGGTGTCATTTTCATGCTGAAAATCTACACTATCTGGCATTATCCAGATTTTCTAACAAGATGCATCATAGAACTTTTATGCAAAATTGCATCTACAGTCACGTAGATTAATCAGCTATCGTTTCCTTGAAGGCTTGACACTTGTTTTGTCTTTCACTCGTCCAGTTTTCTCACATTTTTAAAAGACGCCTTGCTGAGACATGCAATGTTTCAGCCAGCAGCTTTTACAGCATCATCTTGTTGGTGCAAAAATACTTTTTTTTTTTTTTTTCCCTCAGTGGAACTGTTATCTGCATTTGTCATTGATGCAACTTCAGAAACGGGAACAAATTATATGTTGTTGTGACAGGCTGCTAGTATCAATGTGCCTAAAGATCCCGTTTAAATTGGTTGTTTGCCAAGTTTTGATGTGCAAACAACACTGCTCGTGATTTAGACTTCATATAAACAGTGAAAAGCAGCAAATGGCTCAAGAAAAACTCTGAAAGACCTTTAGGGAGTCTGAAGAACTGTCTCTCAAGACTTTTTAAAGGATGACAAAAACTTAACTGGCTCCTCAGATGCAAAACATGAAGAAATGAGGCTGAGTTGAATGTTACTATGGATGAGTATTAGTGAGGTTATGGCCTCATACACCTGGAATTTGTTGTACTACTTTCTTTCAGTGAATGGATGGTTGTACTTTATTAGCTGTTTTCATCATTTAAGTCAGTATGAGAACGAGTGCAGTGATTTCTTTTCTGTTGGGAGAAAAAAGAACATACGATAAGTCAGTCTTTAGCGCTGGGAGAAGCCTTTACGTTGCTGAGGAAAGACAGATGTGTGCATGTAACAAAATGGCAATTCACAAACTAACATACTTCACCCGAGTTCGGGGTGTACATTAGGCCTTCACACAATTAACGTCCCATCAGTACTGCATGTCCCCACTTTTAGTGCTTCTTTTCTCTGCATGAGCTGACATCTGTTTTGAATTATTTTCCTCTCCACTGCATGCCGACCATTAGTTCGTTTACTTTCCTGCAGACGATGACGTTGTTCAAAGTGCTAATGGAGTTCAAGGTAAGTTTTCTTTGACTTTGTGACCTTTTTATAACATCACTAGTTTCATTTCATCTCACTTTGTTTGAATCTTGATTTCCCTTTATCCCGTTTTCCTACATTCATGATCTGTGACCAGGACTTTCATTCAAACTCCAGTGCAAATTAATCAAAATCATTTGGTCAAATTCGAATATAGTCTATTTTCAGTTTTTGCACCGCACAAAAAAAAAACATCTGGAGGTGATGCTGCTATTGAATTTTACAGGTATTTGGTTGTTGAGGATCTGATAACCTTGACAACATCCAGACAGTAATAATTTTTACTTTATTAATCCCAATTGAAAAATTTGGCACTGCATTTGACCCATCTCTAGACAGACTGGAGAGCAGTGAGGTGTCATATCACGGTGCCAGGGCAACAGTTGGTGGGGCTTAAGGACCTTGCCTAAAGATCCCACAGTGGTTCATCTCTAGTGCCACGCCGGGGACTCGATCCCTGGTATCTCAGACCAAAGCAACTTGCAGGAAAAAACTTGCAGTCAAACACCAAAATAACTCTTCAATCACTTCTGAGAAAAACCATCAGCTCATTTCATAAGTAAAGTTAAAGATTTTTAGATGGGAGTTCATTTATTTGAGCTTATTGGAGCTAGTAGATTGCATCTATTGCAGATATTCAATGGATTGAATATCTTGAATATATATTGGTTCGGCGACTGAACCAAAAAAGGTCCATAAAAGTCCACAAAAACACACTTTGTCCGCAGCTCGTTCCCTCTGAGCACAATGTAGACAGTGAATTTCTTCTTCTACGCTTGCATTATCGACAGAGTAGGCGCTGAACGCCGCAGATTCCATAGTGTCATGAACACGCACGAACGCGCCAATAGAAACTGCGATGTAGCACTGTTTAGACTACTAAAATATACTAAATGATGTCGTTTCGAGTAAATTATGGACGCTACCCACTCAGGACACTTGGATTACATTGGGCGAGCAGTATGGAGGAATAATGACAAGTTTTTGTGGACTTTTATGGACCCTTTTGGTTCTCCAGTGAACTCCAATACATGAAAGTTGGGGGAAAATGAAAACCTGTCCGATCTCCGGCTGCATTTGAGATATTAAAAAAGTGCTCCACAGTCTTGCTCAGCATGATGATGAGGAGAAAATGAACGCACACGAGTGTACTATGTAGACTGGCGCTTCAGGTAACTGCAGCCATTAGCCAAGCCATCACGGGGGCGTGCACAAACTGAAGCTATAAAGTTGTTTAATAACCTTTTTCTTCGTAGTTACACTTTTAAGTGTCTCAGTTGATCTGGATCGTTTGCTGACGGCAGAAGAATCCATAACTATCGCTTACAGTGTTTGAATTTACCGCGACCGTCTTCTTCCTGTATCAAAACTGCAGATGCAGCATCATTTGATGTCACGTCCGCAGGGCAGCGCAGGAAATTCGAACACCAAATTGCAGCACATTTTGCAGCACACAGCCTGTTCAAGGCAACAGCGAGAGACGTGGGTGGAAATGTTATTTTTGGTATTTCGTGCTTCATCACCCATTCGTATTAAAAAAAATGGACATGTTTGGTTTTTTTAAACTTCTGCCTCTAGTCCCTTTAAGTAAACAAGATCGTATCTCACCTCTTTCAACAAAACACGACCAACCTTATTCTTCTGTAATACTCTGCTCCCCATCTCTGGAATTCCCTCCCTCCCGATCTCTGCAGTGGACTCCTTCCCTTTCTCCAAATCCAGACTCAAAACTCCTGTACAGACGTCCAATTTCACCTAATTCCATGTACATCAATCCAATGTTGTCTGTGTTCTGCTTAGTGTTTTAGTTTGTTTTGTCCGCTTTGTACAGTGTCCTTTGGTGCTTTGATAAGGCATCTGTCAAATTAAATGTGTTTACGATTATTGTTATCAAGCACGCTATTATGTAGGTACTGATAAGCCTCGGAGCTTTTACGATTGCTCATTGCTTCACAGTCAGATGTGACAGAGCTAAGAAGTAGCTAAAGGCTGCTGTTTGTTATTTTTGGCCAGATCATCATCCTCCTCCCCCTCTGTGACAGCTGATGTTCCCACGTAGTTTACCTAAAAAGCTCGTAAAACGTGGCGTAGCGTGAACACCTAGCATGTAAATAATGCCGGCTCCGGTCGAACCGGAAGTTGCTCACATGTTCCTATGGGGCATAGGAATAAGGTGGATAGGATCAGAACTCTGTATCGCAGATACCTGAACCCCGGGTATTGGGATCGGTATGGAACAGAAGAGAATGGTATTGGAACATTTGTAATGTATGCCCATACATCTGATTCGTTTAATCTTTTAACATGCAAAAAACAAACCAAAAAAAAAAAAAAAAAAGCATGGCTTCCATGTTTTTATTATCCAATAGGAGGCCTGTACATATTTGCTCAGTTAAATCCATGTCAGCATTTTTCTTCCCAAGGCCAGGCCATGTATACATCTTTTAAAAATCTCAGTTTCAGCATGGTGATACGTTTCTGCATGAAGGTATTGAGGTTATTGTAAGGGAATAATAATCTTACAGTAGCTTGCTTTCTAGCATTTAAATCTATTTTTAACCAGTCTGACTCACCCATCAGCGAGGTGCATCATTTATAAATTACTCTACTTTTCACAGTCATGCAATTATCCCAGGAAACCCCCCTCACCCCACCCCTTTACCTCAGATAAACCATTGGTCCTGGAGCTAACTGCTTCAGCATTACTCCGTCACAGGGGTAATACTTATTGATGGAGGTTAGAGTCTCACTTATTAACCCCCACCACTCAAATTTTCCCACTTGAGCCTGAAGCTCAACTCAGATCAACCCAACTCCGACCTCCAGCCACCTTCATCTTAGCTGTTAACGGCAACAAGACACCACACACAACGCCAGTGTACTTCAAACCCCCCCCCCCCAGTCCCTCGTGCCCTTCATCAGCCTGCCAGTCAGCCAGTATCACCAAGGGTCATCTGGAACATCTCTGCAGTAATAAAGAACTTATATTGGAGTTCTGTCCATCAGTATTCGTTATCAAAACCAGAGGAAAACCTTCACAGCTGAGCAATCAAGCCGCCTCATGTTGTATTGAATTCAATAATAAGCGGGGGTTATTACTCAAGCATGCGCCGGGCCAAAGGAGCCTTTCCTCTTGTGCTGTTAATAAAAGCTGATGATAATAAGAGATTGTGTTCGGCATGTGTTTGGTCTGGCTTGCTTTCGGCTCGCAGCCTGATGAAGGCTGACGTGATGACAGTGACTTTGCCAAATTTTTCACAGACAAAATCCAAATTATTAGACAAGCTGTTGGTTCAACAACAGCAGGTTCAGGTCTTGTATCGTGTCCACCAAGTCTAAACACCATGACACAGTTTTATCCCATTACTAGCAAAGAACTGGAGGACATCTTGCATCAACTGAACTCCTCCTCTTGCTGTTTGGACATCCTGCCCACTGGTTTTTTAAAAAAGGTCTCAAAGACCTTGGAGTCAGATCTGCTTCAGATTGTGAACTCCTCTCTAACGTCAGGTGTTTTCCCAGAGTCACTGAAAACAGCTGTGATCAAACCTCTGCTAAAAAAGGATAATCTAGACAAGACACAGATGAGCAGCTACAGGCCGATCTCCAATCTTCCATTTTTAAGTAAGATCATTGAAAAAGCAGTTTTTCATCAGCTAAATGACTTTTTAAGAGAAAACAACCGTTATGATGTCTTCCAGCCAGGTTTTAGACAGCACCACAGCACCGAGACTGCTCTGACCAAAGTCATGAATGACATATGTCTGAATACTGACACCGGAAAAATGTCAGTGTTGGTTTTACTGGATCTCAGCGCTGCATTTGATACAGTTGACCACATTATATTACTCCAACGACTGGAGAAGTGGGTGGGTCTCTCTAGTTCTGTACTAAACTGGTTCAAAACATACTTGGAGAACAGGAAGTACTTTGTGTCAGTAGGCAATTTTACATCTGAGCAGACAAAAATGACCTGTGGAGTTCCCCAGGGCTCTATCCTGGGGCCTCTTCTGTTTAACATCTACATGCTCCCACTGGCTCAGGTTATAAAGAACAACAATATTAGTTACCATAGCTACGCAGATGACACACAGCTATATATTACAGTATCACCAGGAGACCGGGGCCCTGTACAGGCTCTTGGTAAATGTATTGATGAGATTAATGACTGGATGTGCCTCAACTTTCTTCAGCTGAACAAAAACAAAACTGAGGTGATTGTTTTTGGAGCCAAAGAGAAACGACAGCAGGTTGTCACAGAACTTCAGTCCATCCACATAAAAACCACCAATCAGGCCAGAAATCTGGGTGTAGTGATGGACTCAGACCTAAACTTTGAAAAACACATCAAAGCGATCACTAAATCAGCCTACTATCACCTGAAGAACATCTCAAGGATAAAAGATCTGATGTCTCAGGAAAATCTGGAAAAACTAGTCCATGCATTCATCTTCAGTCGGCTTGACTACTGTAACAGCGTCTTTACTGGTCTACCTAAAAAATCAGTTAAACAGCTGCAGCTCATTCAGAACTCTGCTGCCCGAGTTCTCACCAAGACCAGAAAAGTGGACCACATCAGTCCAGTTCTGAGGTCTTTACACTGGCTGCCGGTCCATCAGAGAATAGACTTTAAAGTTATGCTGCTGGTCTATAAAGCTCTGAATGGTTTAGGCCCAAAATACATCAGTGACCTCTTGACCCAGTATGAACCTGCTAGACCCCTCAGGTCATCTGGATCCGGCCTTTTATCAGTTCCCAGAGTCAGAACCAGACATGGAGAAGCTGCGTTCAGCTTCTATGCTCCACATGTCTGGAACAAACTCCCAGAAAGTCTCAGATCAGCTGAAACACTTAGTTTATTTAAATCCAGGCTGAAGACCCACCTGTTCTTAGCTGCATTTACGTAATTTTATTCAAAAGTTAAAATCCGCACGTCTCTGTATTCTCTCTTTTTAATCTTAAATGCTTTTAATTCTGAATCATGCTTCTAATTGTTTTTTTTTTTTTTTTTTTTTTTTTTTTTTTTTTTTATTATCTCCCTTTTGCTTATAATGTTTTATGTAAAGCACTTTGAATTGTTCTGTACATGAAATGTGCTATACAAATAAACTTGCCTTGCCTTGCCTTGCCTTGACAGGTGAACATCAAAACAGCGCCGAGCAGATTAGATCAAGAAAGCAGCAACACAGAGGTTTATTTTCAGAGTGAGTTTCTGAGAGTTCCAGTTACGTCCTGAAAAATCGTCCGTGTTTTTTTAATCAAAAGCTGGTTTCATTTTTTATTTAAACCTACCAACAGACTAAAAAACTGACATAATGCCACTTTTTTTATTTTAATCAAAGAAAAGTGTTGATTTTCCTCCAGCTTTCACTATGAATCACACTTTTCACCCCATATGTTTGCCAGCCTGTCTCTCCATCACCATATTATTCTGTTAGCCAGACTGTTGTAGAGGACAGCCAGTTGTTGTTGATGCTTACAGTAACGTGGGTGGTGTGATATGTGACCAAAGGCAGTTAAAAGCTTGCGATCCTCCTGTCCTGATAAACATCCACAATCGGCTCAACAACACAAAGTCATTTCGCTTTTCTTTCCTCGTGCACCGCCCCCGTTTGTCGGCCTGAGACCTCATACCAAGGCTGAAAGGGGAGAGGAGAGGCATGACAAGGAAAAGCCGGGACGAAAACAAGGGTGTAAAGCCAAGCGAAGGCCTCTGGCACAGCAGCAAGGAGAAATGTCAGAACAAAGGAGGCGGATGAGAAAGGTTGAAGTCCGAGGAAAAGCCAGGTGATGCCGTTGCTCCTGAAACCCTCCACTCAACCGCTGAGGGTAACCTGCCTTGACAAGCTGCTAACATGTTCCAGGTGGCATTTCTAAAGAGCCGTCACTCCCCCCGATACTCCTCCAGCAGCAGGACGTTCGGACAACAGCAGGGTTGATGTAAGCGAGCTGAGCTCTGCTTGATTCCTATTAGACCTCAATCTCTGCAGCTCAGATGGATCCCCGACAGAGACCGTTGTTGATGGGAAATGAAACAACCTCCAGGCAGATTTTCTGAATGTAGGGCTTTAGAGTGTAAAATAGAGTGCAGCACTGGAATAGCACTGGAATTAATAGATACTGCAGGTAGCATCCATCACCACAATACGCTCATTATCCAGGCTAATGCAGAATATCACACAGTCAAATGAGTTCACCAATGCTTCTCAGGAATAACATGTTCTAACCCCTACAATACCAATCTTCACGTTTTCGGCTTTTATGCGTCCATGTTATGAAATCTATATATTTGAGCCTGTAAATCAATTACGCCGTTTACATGAGAGTTTTAATTCCTCTTTAATTCCAAATAAAAGTTAATTCCGCTTTAAGAAGACCGTGTAAACCCGTAATTCCCAGTGAAAAACACCATTTCCGATTAAAACTTAATTCCGAAGTGGGTGGTTTATTCCTCTTTTAATTCTGAATTAAATAATCCCCCTGTAATGTAAACCTTTCAGTGTTGCATGCTTCTAAAAAACTACAATCAAAAACAGTTGAAATCTGTGTTATGTGGTTTTCATGTCGTAGTCTAAATGAAAATGAGCAGGAACTGGCGTCTGTGTACTTCCAGGTAGACGTAAACGAATATAAATACGTCACGCCCACCCCTGTCCAATCAGAAGCCTTACCAACCCCTGGATCTAAAGCGGAATTAGATAAACGTGTTTTCCAAGTAAACCTTAATTTGGAATTATTTCCATGTAAACATGAAGAAGAAGAATAATAAAATAATAAATTCGGAATTAGAAAACATGTAACCAGGGCCAATGTTTATAAATAAGTCCAGGGATGAAAGTTTTTGTCACAAATGTCTATTGTGACATTGGTGGATTAAACACTCACCTGCCTCTTTATAAAGGTCTACAAATGTGTTGGACCCATTTTTCCTCTACAATTGCCTTAATTCTTGGTGTCTGGCTATGTTCACACTGCAGCTAAATTCAGATTTTTTGCCTTTGCATAACTCAGATTTTTTTTCAACAGTCTGAAATAGGGCTGAACGATATGGACAAAATTTCATATCTCGATATTCATGCCAGACATCTCAATATCGATACGATACAATATGACTACGGGTTCGTTGAAAACCAAGCACTTTTGTGGAAAGCGCAGTTTTGTTTGTGACTTCCAGAGCTTTATATGCAGGTCAAGCGCAGGGAAATCTATATCTTTTATATAGTTGCTTTTTCGATAATATCTTGAATGTTCATATCTTGATATAGATACTATAACGATACATCTTTCAGCCTTAGTCTGAATGGCCAAAGTCTGAATTTTTTTCCAAGTGTGACCCAGGCCACTTTCATATGAGCTCTTAAATCGGATACATATCTGATCCATGTCAAAGCGACCGGAATCTTAACTGTAATGTCACATTTCAACAGACTTTGACGTCACAGAAGTGAGACAGACGTCTTTTTTTTCTGCGCCAAGAAAACAGGAAAAATCTGGGGTTAAATGTACCAAATAAAAGTCGACTTATAATTTTTAGCTATATATTGTGAAACTACACACAGAACATCTGAACAAAAGGTGACAGAGACCTAAAACTTCTTTTCTTAACTGGAAATATCCATCAGGACAGTATCAGTGGTAAGGATGGCTGTAGCACCTCCACCAAGTCCTCTGTGACCATTTTACTAAATTTGGTGATTGTTTCTATTAGTGAGATTTTCAAGCATTAATGCAAGATCAGTCTTTTTTTTTCCCTTATAGTTACCACAAAAATTGTATTAATAAAGCCTCACAACTCCTCCCTGCTTCCACTTGAAATGTATTCCCACAGGCTGAAGCGGTTACAGCAAACGGTGACAAAGGGCCAATTTCAATTCCCATCTTAAACCTCAAGCTCAACCCTCAATACCAAGTGTTTAGGGCTATTTTGTGACTTAGGGCGCATTCACAAAGCTTTTTGATTCGAATCAGAGTCCGTTTGCTTGGAAAGTCCACTTCGTTTAGGGGAGTTGTGAATGCACAAACGGACTCCGATCCGGAACAAACAACAGGACTCAGTCCGCCTGCAAAAGCAGGTCTTGGTTTGATTCAAGTGAACCAAAGACAGGAAGTGGAATACAAATTGTGGGTCAAACATTGGACAACGTGGGTAAAACGCTACGACAACAAACACACATGTGGGACTGCAGTACTTATAAAGATGGCTCGTGGTCAGACGTGGAGTTACAAGGAAGTAAAAGCTTTAATCGACGTGATCTGATGAAAGCATATGCAGCTCCTTGTACAAAAATAATGTCGCTTTGTGGAGGGAACAGGGGTTGTTGGAACCTTCTTGTATGTGCGTCTTGTCCTCACCTATAGTGAATCGGAAAGCAGTGACACCTGAGATTTTCATTCTTGGCCCACTTGGCTCGTTTGGCAGTAGTGTCACGTGAACGCGATCTCTGTCCGAAAGAACACCCACGCCCCCAACCGAACCGAGTCCCCAAACAGACTGAGACTCATGGACTATGCTTTCTGAATGCACCCTTAAAATGGGACATCCCTTAAATGCAGATTTGTTTTCAAACTGTGGGGGGGGCAGCATTACGCCAAGGCGGCGTCAATTCAGAAGAAGAAGAAGGAGGGAGCTTTTACTTTATCTACATTTATTTGCACTGGTAACCCTGCCTGTTTAATCATCAGCCACAAACGCAGCTATCATTAACAGCTCCATCAGGTCTATGTTTTTTTAAATTGTTGTGGACTATCTGTCAACTATTCCTTCTGGTAGAGTTATCAAACAAATAGCCTGTATAAATGACACCACCATGGACATATTCAACTGTCACTGCATGCCACGGTTTATTGAAAGGTAAACACCAGCTATAACTACCGTTGTATAACTCTGCGGCTACGGGATATGACATTAGCCCGGTCGTCCTATACAGTTATTGGCACAAACACGTTATACAGGCTGTCATCTTGATAAAACAACGACATTAGCACCAAGAAAAATGACAATTTCGTAACCTTAACTAACTTAAACTATAGCAACATGGCTTGACCGCACCAGCTGCTACTGATAAAAGATTGTAAAATAAAAAGAAAATGTTAAACAATGATGCAACTAATCCATAACGTGGGCCTTTACTAAGATAAGGCAATAGTTTTTGTAATATTTATATCTCCATTAACGAATAAAATACATATTTGTAGCTCGCCTTCTTTGCTGCTTGAATTCTGAGTAGCCCTTACTCACAAGGGTGGTGTCGGAGAATCTCAGTATTGAGGGCGATTCAGCAGTCAAACTTGCCCCTCAACTTAAGGTTCTGAGAATCGAGAGTGCACATTTGTGAGATTGAGGGTTAAGACAGGAATTGGACTTCACCCAAAGTTATCTGACTTCATGAACGATGTTAACACAATGTTCCACCAGCCATAAAAGGGTGGAGTTTCCTTGGGGGGTCAGGAATGAGGTACCTGTCCCAAGTGGGTCTAGTTTCGGAGTGAGAGAAGGATGAAGCGGGATATTGACAGGTGGATCAGTGCAGCGTTTGCAGTGATGCACACTCTGCATCACTTTGTTGTCGTGACGAAGGAGCTGCGCCAAAAGGTGAAGCTCTCAATATACCAGTTCCTACCCTCATATGGTCACCAGCTGTGCTTAGTGACCAAAAGAATGAGATCACAAATACAAGTGGTTGAAATCAGTTTGGTGGCCGGGCTCTCCCTTAGAGATACCGTAGGGTGCAATGCTCAGTCATCCGAGAGGCGTCAAAGTCGAGTCATTGCTCTGCTGCATCCAGCCAGATGAGGTGGCTCAGCATGTGGTTGGGATGCCTCCTGATGCTACCAGTGGGAGGGGATTCTTTCCACGTCCCATCAAGAGGAGACCCTTGGGAAAACCCAGGAGGGACTATTTTTCTCTGCAGGCCTGGGAACCGCTTCAGGATCCCCCCTGAAAAGCTGGGAAATGTGACCGGGAAGAAGGAATTCTGGGTCTTCCTGCTTCGGCAGCTGCCCCTGCAACCTGACCCTGGAGAAGCAGCAAGAATGATGATGATGATGGACACCTCTATCAGAGGTGGGGTCAGAGTCCGGAAAATCCAGAGATAGCCCCCACATTCACCTTAGAAACACCATGAGTTTCCAGAAAGACGTAAAGCCCAACATAGTATGATAGAAAGAGTCATTTACATGGACACCAGAAGCACCTTCACTATCCATTTCTAACAATGGAAAGTCGTAGGAGAACACAGTAGCAGAGTTTTTAAGAGCTGAAATAAAACTTTTGCTACGCTACATGCTAGGATTGATTGTACTGTACTTCATGTAACTCATACTGCCCCCTGTTCAGGGGGTCCCATGAAGAAGGTAAAGAAATGAGGGGTCCCCTTTTTTACTGTATTGTACATTCTGACAATTAAATTACTTGAACAGAGCTGGAACAGGTGCGCAAGGCATAAAAACCCCACAGCTGTCACAAAACAATCTATATTTGGATCCTTTTTAAAAAACATGACCTTTGAAATTTACAGATGATCCCTGAGCTGTGTAAGAGCATCCGCGGTACATACAGAGGCTCAGCCTCCTGTGTCCTCAAATGTTTTTCTTCCATTAAGCCAAGTCCTACAACCAAATAGATTTCAGAAATCCAGGAGTATATCAGATTACACATTTTGTTGTGCATACAGGTAAACATCATTACCCACTAACAGGAAACAGATATTCTATTTGGATAGTCATAGAAATAGTCGCTGTGCAAGACTCAGTGCAGCAAAAAGCCTTTAATTAGAAAGATCTTTAATTTTTATTATGTCATTACTAATCCATAATTAAAAAAAAGCTATCTAGTAGAGAAGCAGGAAAATGGTGGTCTGCATACTGAGGAGCACAAAGCGAATTCCCATGCCAGCTAAAGTGCCAAAGGCACAGGAGGGGAGGAGAATAACAATCCATTAGATGATGTGGGGTGGCATGTAATCCAGTCAATCCACAACCAGACAGGTTGACTTTTTAGATTAAAGACTGAGGCATCATGGTTACTGTTAATATTAGGCCGAAAAGTCTACATGTTTCAATTATTTTAACTGCTGAAAGCATCAAAAAGGCATCTCAATAGCAACATGTTTTAGAGGAAAAGCCAAGTCTTCACAGGTGCTGCCATCTTCCATGGAGAAAGAAGCTTTTTGTCTCTGATCAGGAAGCTGTGCAAAATCTGAGAAAGTGCCTCAAGCATCCATTGTGACTAAAGAATTCAAGTTTAAGGGGAAGGAACAAAGATTTAAAAAAAAAAAAATAAAGAACAGGGGAGTTTGGAGGAAGAGAGCAATGCAGAACTCTCTGGCCCACTCCTCATCTCGGCTTGAAGCTAGCAGCTTGAGGCTGCAACTGCTGACTAGCATGACCTGTTCAAATCTTTGGCAGAACTGTTGGGTGTAGGAACTGCTCACATTCAAGGTTTTTATCACAATGAAAAATCTCAGATTTTTATCCATTTAAAAAAAAAAACATCTTGAAATTGGGGGAGTGCAATGTAATCTATGCAAAATCAATAGGTCCCATCAAAATAACCATAAATGCCCATATGTTTACATCCATGAATATGACTTTTAGGTCTTCCAACCTGGGGTTACCTGAAGGGGGGTCCCCAAATAACTCAGGGGATCCTTAAATGATAACTTTTTTTTTCATCTGGACCTGGAGCCTCTCTCATTCTCCTTAAAGTATTGGTGAAAATAAAAGCGAAGGGAAACTCAGGGTAATATCTTCCAAAGGAGTCAAAGTAATACAGAAATTTTACCGGTGAGTAAACGCAGATGTAAACTCCTAGAAATAAGGTTTAGGTTGAAAAAAAAGAAAGTTATTCAGCTTAAACAAAGTAGGAAACTCCAGCAGTGCAAAGGGAAGCTGTTCCGAAAGTGCTAAAAAATGCAGTTCACCCCTCATCCACTAGGGGCTGGCTCCACAAAGGAGTCAATCTTCATAGACTCCCATGTTAGAAAGGCCAACTTCACAGCAGAAATGTTTTCAACCTAGTTTGAAAAATAATTCTAGGTTGAATAGGTCAACTTTACTTTAATGAACACTGCGGGGGGTGGTAACTCATTCATGTAGATGTTATTTAACCATGGAATTACACATTATTAGGGGTGTGTCCTTTTGACTTGCAGACTTCACATTAGCTGTCAGCACTAGCACTGTGGCTAGCGACTAGCTCCCCGTTTGCTACTGACTGAAGCCTTCCCAGGAGCAGAGTATCACAACCATGGTTTTTAGCTGGCTAATGACGTGCCTTAACTTTAGCCCACTTATCTCCATTAGCTCCTGTTAGCTTGGCCAGCTCTTAGCTACAGGCAGCTCAGAGTTCTTTGGGTGTAAATCATTTGCACCCACGCTCACAGCCCCCTCTCAGCTCCACCTCTCTGCTGATTTTTGTATTTTCGGGAGTGACAGGATGTGTGATGTTGCCAAGATGGTGACAGTGGAAACCACCCAAAGAGCTTTAATTTGGCTCTTCAGAAACCTCCAAGTAGCTTCGCGGAGCGTCTGTCCATAATGTTAACAGTCTATGGGCCTGTGTGACTGTTAAAATTAAGGCCATGCCCACACGGAGACAAGTTTCCACTTTAGTTTATTCCTATCATTTAGACTAGAGATGTCTGACATTATCAGCCTACTGATATTATTGGCTGATATCAGCAATAAAAATGTGATATCAGAAAATATGGGTATCAATTTTATTGTATCATTATTTTTACTAACAAAATCTCGCAAGATCTTCTTGTTCCATTGGACAACCATGTAGAAAAGTCCCTGTTATTGTGGAAGAACTTCATATCCCAGCATTCCTTTTTAAGTTGTGGTTAAGTTATCTAAGTTACCAAGTTGTCAGAAACAAAATTAGCTACATGCTGGCTAATGACCTGCTAGTATCTGATATACGGCAGCCAGAGGAGTTCATTTTGGACATCTGGCTGATTTACTGCCATTTTGGGATCTTTGCACTATATTCTTGTATTTCTCATATTTTGAGAGAAAAAAATCTATCGGTTTTCTGCATAGATCGGTATCAACAATTAAGGGTTGGACAATATCGGTAGATCAGTTTTAAAAAAGCCACTATCGAACATCCCTAATTTGGACATATTGTTCACATTAAACCATGATTTGGGGAGCCTGAAGATCCATGTTCTTTTTAAATTGTCTACTAAGTCTAAATACTCATCAAAAATACTCCAAGACAATATTTTAAAATGCATCCATTTAAAAGATGAAAGATGCTTAGTATACCACACTTTGTACATCCAATCGATGTTTGTCTCTGCACTGTGTGGTTTAGTGAGGCATCATGGAGTTCATGTTCATTTGGAGGGGTGTGTTGGTGGGGAATATTGTGTTGAGATGGTCTTTAAGGAAAAAAGGTTGGGAAACACTGCTCTAAGCTACCATACCTAGAGGGAGGCAGATATGACGAGCATGTCATGGCTGCACTTAGAGATAGAACATGGCTTCAGCCATTCAGGGGGTTATTGTGGACGTGGCTAAAAGAAACCAGCACTGGCTGTCAGCAGGAAACACATCCCTTGTACCCAGTGTTTTGTTGTCCCATCCATCCATCATTCCCTCTGCAGACACTGTGGCTCTTTGTCAGTGTCATACCATTTCCTGCCTTGCTCCCATTGGAAATGAGTTGTAATTTATACAGCCGCTGAGGATCTGTCACCACAGCCCCAACATTTCTCACTTTGGGTATTTCCTAAAGCAGCTGGTGTTGGTGTTTTTCTCAGTCAGCCCCAATTATACCCACACCTATGGTGGCCAGTCTATTATCCACCAAGGGGGGGGGGGGGGGGGTCCTCTTAAAAGAAGCTGATCTATATTTGGTTCGTGTATTACTTATAAAAAATGTTTTCCAGTGAAAACAGCATTTGCAACAATAGAAAGCAGCTTATTTTACATGATTATGGGAGTGGCAAGGTGACAAAGAAATGACATGTGAAAGTATCATTCTCACAAACACCTGTCAACAGTGATGTGTGTGCTCGGATATAAAAGCTGACAGTGTACCTCATGGGGGCTCCGTCAAGGCCAGGAAGTTAAAGATAGGGGTTTGGCACAGATGGGGGAATCTGAATCTGCTTCCCACCGTAGCAGCCTTACACCTGATGGGCTTTTCACACTATGAAATGAAGTTAGCGCCAAGGTTATACGGCTGTGCTGAAATGTCTCAAAGCAAAGGGAAGTCCGTATAAAGCAATCACAGACAAAATCCACGCTCAGCTCTGTCCATCTGACCATTAGATTGCACATGACTGAGTAAACAAATTACTCTCTTCAGCCTGTTCAGTCCTGAGTGTCTCTTGTCAGAGGGGACTGCTGGAGGGCCATTTGACTGATTACAAGGGATTGTGGCTCAAAGTCATGGCCTCTGAAGAGTATGTGGAAACACACTTAATCAGATTAAATTGAAGTTGCCACTGGTTGCATTTTAACCTCAATCACTGGCACATTAATCTAAAAACATCAGCGTAATTACCATAAACAAACAAGGCTCCCGCTGCAGAGCATGTCAGCCTCCGAGTCCGCTGCCGTTTCCCCGTCTGTTGATGGACTGGGAAATCTGCTCGAGAGTTTTCCAGCTCAAAAGACAGAAGACTTCTGCAAACAACGCACCCTTCTATTCCATCTCAGCTATTCATTTCCAATGCCCCACAGATTTTAAATGAAGTCCAGGTCAGGTGGGTTTGCGGGCCAATCCAGCATGGTGATCCATGGTTGTTGAAGCAGGATTTTGTACTTTTGGCAGTGTGGGCAGGTGCCAAGTCCTGCTGGAAGATGAAGTCTGCATCCCTATACAGCTGGTCCACTGAAGCAAGCATGATGTCTCCAAAATGTCCTGGTAGACGGCTGCATTGATGCTGGACTTGATGAAGCACAGAGGACCAACACCAGCAGCTGACATGGACCCCAGGTCATCACAGACTGGGAAACTTAACACTGACCATCTTCTCCAGGCTGCTGTCAGCCCTCCGGCTTCTACGCCGTTTCCTTCCACACTTCTTTCTTCCACTTAACTGTCCATTAATGTGCTTTGAGACACTCTGAGAACATCCAGCTTCTTTTCTATCACTTTTTGTGTCTTTCCCACCTTGTGCAGGGAGTCAATGATGGTTTTCTGCACAACTGTCAGATCAGCATCTTCCCCACGATTGTGAATTCTTCTAAACCAAGATAGAGACTTTTTAAAAGGCTCAGGGCACTTATGGAGGTGTTTTGGATTACTGACCTGATTAGAATGTGACAGTCTGAACCTACAATATTGGAGCTTTTCACAGTATTTTCCTTTTTTGAGTTTAATTTGAGCTTTTCTTAACTCATTCACTGCCAGCCGTTTTCAGAGCAGAGTACTCCATACTGCCAGACTTTTTGAGCATTTTGACTGATTTTGGGAGATCCACAGAATATTGTGTACTATGCCAATACAAACACTGAATGTACCAAAGAAAAGTTTAGACTCTCTTCTTTATCAGAAAAAAACCATTTGTTTCTAGCTTTTTCCATTCTTTAGTAATCTGCAGTAGAAGATGGGCTTGTTTCAGCGAAAATGCCTATTTTTGAGCAAAAAGCGGAGAAAAATTAGTTTGAAACTCGCCGTCCGATTCAAGTGGAAAAGTGTCTTTGATGACAATATTTTTTACTTTAGTAACACCTTCATCTTCTGAACAGCTGTTTACTTCTATGAAACAACAAATACAACACTGAGAAAAGAGTTTTGGAGGCTAAATAATTATTTACCAGCTAAATAAGCCACAACAAGCTTGTTTCACAACAGAATATTTGGCAGAAACAGCGAGCAGAGACGTCTCCCTCCGCCCCTCCTCCCCTCTACTGCAGCTGCTCTGCGTGCACGCACCCCCCCCCCAACAACCGCATGCTGCAGACTTCGCTGCTGTATTTCCCTCTATGGACGTGTCTCCGATCGATCGTGTCACTTTCTGTCACTGATCACTTTGTCCACAAACTTTCTTTCTTTATCCACCTCCTAAGCCGTTTCGATTACGACCGATCGCCATGTTCCCCCCCCTTGCAGAAGAATCGAGCACACTTCTTGGGCTAACCGGGGCTAACAGCCGCTAGCTAACAAACAACACAAAGCCACATGGCACCTCCTCCCCTTCCTGGAGGGTTTTTTCAAGCTTGTCTGACGCCGCCATCTGCTGGATTTGGTGAAAACTACATCAGAAAATGTCAGATCATCTTTGAACTCTTTCACAAGCTGCACCAGATATTAAAACAGCTTCCCCAATTAAAACCTCTTAATTAACGTGTAAACACGTGATTGGCAGTTAACGTTCGGATTTGAATTAACGTGGAAACACGTGAATGGCAGCGAAAGAGTTAAAGGGGAAGTTCAGGATTTTTGACATAGGGTCTCATTTACAAGTGAGCCAGAATACTACTTATTACTGAAGACGGTTTCAACATATTTCATCCCGTTATTCTAGTTCCAGGAGGTTGACAATGCTAATGCTAGTGGAAGTCAATAGGAATCTGCTAGCCTGTCATTAAAACCAATCTTATCCACTCCACAGAAGATCCGAGGCAAATCAGCAAGACTACCTGTGTAAATGCCGCGTTAAACTAGTAAACTCGTGTGTTATAAAAGTAAAACTATCCTTGTATGACAAATTTTGCATTACATATTGAGGAACTAGCTTCTTAGCAGCTTACTACCTTTGCCAGTGTATTTCGGTTCATAGAGATACAGTGACAGTCTGATGAAAAAGTTTGAAATCATCTTCAAGATCCGACATATCCTCATGCTTTTCATACGTGGCCATATTTTAGATTTCATATTTGTGAAATCAAATTCCTTAATGCATGTAGCAACAGATGACATCACTCTGCTGCTAAATACAGGAAGTAAAACTTTGTAAAGTTTCTCAGCAGTAACAATCAAATGCAACGAAATGCAGGTTAGTTAACATTATTCTGTTAACATGGCATTTACACAGATAGTCTGAAGTTAAAAATGATTTGCCTCGGATGTTCTGCAGAGTGGATAAGATTGTTATTAATGACAGGCTAGCAGATTCCTATTGACTTCCACTAGCATTAGCATTGTCAACCTCCTGGAACTAGAATAACGGGATGAAATATGTTGAAACCGTCTTCAGTAATAAGTAGTATTCTGGCTCACTTGTAAATGAGACCCTATGTCAAAAATCCTGAACTTCCCCTTTAAGCTACAAGTCCTAATCAGCAACATCCAAATAAACAAAATAGTACCTGTACTCATGCACATGTGAAACAAGTGGGCCACATGTTCATGCACATGTGAAATACACGTGTCCCCAATGTGAAAAGGTGGTTTTGGAACATTTTTATGTGATCCACATAGGAGGAACGTGTTTTATATATGTTCATGCACATGTGAAACACATATACTCCACATGTGAAGAACATATGAAGAACATGCGTTTTATATGTGAATGCACATGTGAAACGTCGTCCACATGTGCAAACGTAATTTGAGCATTTTCATGTGATCCACATTTGAAGAACATGTGAAGCACGTGGGTTTATGCACATGTGAAATACATATACTCCACATGTGATGAACATATATGTTTTATATGTCCATGCACGTGTGACACATGGTCCACATAAGCAAACGTGTGGTTTGAAAACATTTTCAAGTGATCGACATCTGAAGCACGTGAGTTGCACGTAGGGTTTATATGGCTTTTCATATGTGGAATCATCTTTGTTCTGTAAAGATGGCCCTACAGTAAGTCTTTGAGTTAACCCTTAAGTGTCTTCTGCAGGTGTGTTTTGGTTTCAATGGGTTGAAATAAAGAGAACATTTGCTTTAAAATGATTCAGTGTGTTGAATGAAGTCTTGTAACTTGGCTGCTAATCTTACTGGAACATCTTGGTATTAAATTTGTATCCTGCTGTAGAAATTTGGACTTTTAATAACTTTACACACACCAAAATGAGAGGATCTGCCATGCAACGAATTCACCTGCCAGAGGACTTGCATCAGTGTTTTGTCCACGGACATTTCAGCACGTAGAATATCTGCAGGGGAATTAACCCCTGGACATCATGGCTCTCATGTTCTTTAAAAACTAGAAAGCCCTGCTCTTCCCTGTTGCTGTGATCACACTTCTAAGGAAATTAGCACTGTGAGGATGTGTGTGGCGTATTTGCGTGTGCAGGCATATGTCGTGGAGCTTTTCTCACTTCTGGGTGGCAGCACTTGTTTTTTTTGCCTGTAGATGTGAGACTGCGCGGTTCAGATCGCCTGCACTCACAGGAATCACTCGGTTGCTATGGCATCATGTAGCGACAATTTCCACGAAATGATTCAAACTGAGCAAATAAAAAAAACTCATGACCTCAATTTGCAAAAGCAGCCAGTGAACAGCTTGCCATAAGGAAATTGAGGGGAAGAGAAGTAAAAATTACATCAAAAAGGAAAGAAAAGATGGCATTTTATTAAAAACACCGTTTGCAATACACCTGATTCATAGCAGAGACAATTACGACATATTACAAGCAGAGAGTTGTTCATTTACCTGGTTGGGTGCTTAAATCTAATGAGTGGGGAAAAAAGAAAAAGTCTAGACGAGCACTAGACGAGAAGAGGTGGCTTGAAATAGAAGGGAGCAACTCGTCTCTATGGAAACCACAGGCGAAAACAGTGGCACACTGCCATGAAAGACATGGAGGGGATGAGGATAAAAGAGACCAAGAGGGGAGATGGAGGGAGAGAAAGGGATGGAGGAAAGAAAGTAGAGACGCCACATGAAGAGAAGAGAAACAAGGAAGGATGAGAGGGAAACATGGTGAGCTTAAGAAAATGATGTGTGTGTGTGTGTCACAGCAGTAAATATCGATGCCCCCAGTGGGCATTACTGTCACCGGGTTCATCCTTCTTTAAAAGAATTGATTTCATTTCCCCATGTGAACACACTGTTCCCTTAAGAAACTGCAGGGAGTAATTTCTCCAACAATGGCACTAATGATGCAGCGACACACAATTAAAAGTTATCATTGATTATAACACTTATGCACCACTGAGACGTGCAATTACTCGGGATGAAAATAATCACTTTCACCTATTCCATTCAAGTTGTTGCTCTCATCAGTTACAGCCATGTCTGAGGAGTAGAAATGCACGATATTGCAATTTTGGCCGATATTTTAAAACTCATGTAGCTGATATCAAAGCTAAAAAAAAATAAGCAGTCATTGCAAATAGCAGTTTTGTTATCAGTTTACCACACTTTGAAAAATAGGGAAAAAATATCAATACACTGAAATATCACAATATTTTCAAATGCTGATATCAAATCGATATTTAAAAATGTGGTATCGATCAATTTTACTTACAAAATTTCATCGTTACAAAACTATCACGATATTTCATGAATTCTCGCAAGATTTCGTTAGTAAAAATCGATACCGTGTCAATTAGATCAGCATGTGAAAATATTGCGATATTTCATTGATATTTTTCCCCACCCCTAGTCTTTAGAAGTTTTAAAGTCTGTAAAAAAGATGTTTTTGAAGAAGAAATTTTTTTTTTTTTTAATTCTATTAACATCCATAAGAATTTTTCTAAATATTTGTTTAGTTTCTTCCCAACTAAAGGCTGCTTTATAATCCATGAGAAATGAGAACTTTCTTCTTGTTCTCAGGGCCACAAGAACAAAATTATGTCAATTGTTCTCGGACGTGATTGAGGACGGCTTGCGGCTTGTTCTTGACCCCTCGGCTGAACAGAACTTTCTTCTCGGAGCTCCAAGAAGTACAGTATTGTGCGATTGGTCGGACATTTGAGGTGGGCGGGGTTTACACGGACGCTTGAAGCAGAGAGCTGCCACCTCCGCATCTCCACGGATGCGACGTTGAACAGTTTTAATAAACAGCTGATCGAGGTGGTGAGAAAGTACGAAAACACGTGGCATTTAAATACACGAACACCACCATGTGTGCAACTCCGTCCTGCCACGGACCAAGTTTATTGTAAATGTATAAATCACTGGATGAACACAGTCACACCCCCCCTTTCCCCCACACATGACCGGTCACACAGCTTCTTAAAGATCATGAAATGACTTGACGAACTTTTCCTTGTTCTTGCAGCCTCGTGGGCAAGAACAAGGTTCTTGCTTCTCGTAGAGTATGTAACAAACTTAAAGGATAACTTTTTTTTTTTCCAACCTGGACCTTATGTCTAGGAGTTTATATGTGCATTTACTCTCTGGTAACATTTCTGCATCACTTTGACTCCTTTGAAAGATATTACATTGAGTCGCCCTTCGGTGTACATCCAGTAAAATGGCGGAGACGGGGCAGTCACTATATAGGACATTATCTGCAGTAAAACGCTTTGATTTCATCAATGCTTTAAGTAGAACGAACGAGTACTATCGTCCTGTGAGTTCAGAGTTTAGCAAATTGTGTTATTGTTGTCTGGGTAGCAGCTGATCTTCTCAGCTGTACTACGGAAGCACGCATCGTGAACACACGGCCCCGAAAAGTGTGTAGAACACCCTGATAACTAATACAAAGTTGAAAATCTGAACTCACAGGACAATAGTACTCGTTTGTTCGTTCTACTGAAAGTATTGGCGAAAATCAAGGAGTTTTACTGCAGATAATGTCTTCTACAGTGACTGCCCCCTCCTCCACCATTATACTGGATGTACACCGTGGGGCGACAACGCAATATCTTCCGAAGGACTCAAAGTGATACTGAAATTTTTACCGGTGAGTAAATGCACATATATACTCCTAGAAATAAGGTCCATGTTGAAAGAAAATAAAGTTATCCTTTAAGTCGCTGCATCTCACTATGTGAGCGACCGTGTTTTTCCTTGTAACTAACAAGCTGCAGCGAGCAACCAGAAATGTCAACACAATCCCGGAAGATGAGGACGTTTAGAAGTGGGCGGGGCAAACTAAGGTAAATAAGCAGCTGGGAAAAAAAGCTGCCAGTTTTCTCCAACAGAGGGTGATTTTTTTTTTCTTTGACTATCTAGTAACACGCCGATATAACCGTTTCTGGAAAACACTTGGACAGAAGGCAGAGGATGGGGGACAACTTGGCCTGGTGTTAAACTTAAAATCACAAAACTCAGTTTTGAAGAATCGCAATTTAAATTGAATCAGCACCCAAAAAATTCCTAAGAGAAAAAAAGTGTTTGAGATCTCCAGCCTTTAAGTCAGTATGATGTTGACTTTGTCTCCATTCATATCGTCGTGGGTCTCTTTGCCGAGCCAGTCATGGTGCTTGTTCAGATCAGCCAGAGTGTCGATATCCAGTTGTTGTGTGGTGGTGCTGTGAAGCAAAGTGCAACCGTGATGTGTAACAGGATGGATAAAAGTTTTGAAGAGCGCTTTCTCAGCCTCAGCATGCTGCAGGGCAGCGAAGCCTCCAGGAAAGTACATATTGAATGACAGTGTGCCATTAAAACGAGTCGGAAGCAGGAAGCTTTAAGGGGCAGAAAAAAAGTGTTGCTTTCATGATCTTTTATTCGTGACAGACTCTGGGAATTGATCCATTTTAGTTTCTTTTAATCTCAGTGCTACTTTTGATACTGCTGACCATAGACTCCTTACATCCAGACCAATATACTCTCCTGGGCTCAAAGAAACTGTTTTATAACAGTTTAAATCCTACTTAAAAGGACAGAGGTCTTTCTATTAGCATCAGAGAATTCTCTTTTCAGCTCCATTTACTTGGAGGGTTTCCCAGGAGTCCATCCTCAGTCCGTTCTTCTTGTTACATATGCTTCCTCTAGGCTGTCCTTTTAAAACTATGGGATCTCTTTGCACTGTTATGCAGATTATTCTCAAATTTATGTTCCCCCAAGCAACACTTCAGCTCCTTTAAAAGTTTTATTGTACTGTTGAAGGGTGGTTAAATCCTGGATGGCATAACATTTCCTAAAGTTAAAAGGGGAAGTTTGTTTTTTTCTAATCTGGACATACTTTCTAGCATGAAATCTGTTCATTTCCTCACCCAGACAATTTTGGTGCAACTTGAATTCATTCAAGAGATATTTAGATCCACTCCAGATCAGCGTATGTCCAATATAGTAGAAGTGATGGGGCAACCACGTGCAGCCTCTAAATAAAGCATTATCTGCCACAAACGCCTTCATTTCACCAATGTTTTGTTCCGAAACATGTCGGACCCCGTTGTGAGCTCGAAGAGGCTTTTTTTGTGGTGATTCGTCTTTATTTACAAACATTTACTTGTTATGGTGTCGCATAATGGCGACGTCGCCAAAGCCGCTGCAGTAAAAATGTCTGTAAATAAGGACAAATCACCACAAAAATGCCACTTCGAGCTCACAGAGGGGGGCAACTAATGTTTCGTAACAAAATATTGGTGAAATGAAGGAGTTTGTGGCAGATAATGCCTTATTTAGAGGCTGCACGCGGTTGCCCCATCACTTCCATTATATTGGACATACCCTGATCTGGAGTGGATCTAAAATAGCCCCCGAAGGAATTCAAGTTGCACCAAAACTGTTTGGGTAAGTAAATTAACATTTCATGCTAGAAGAAAAAAAAAAAAAAAAACTTCCCCTTTAAAGCAGGACAAAATTAAAGTGCTGCTTTCTGTGCCCCCCCAAACCTCATCAACCTTGAATCTCTAGAATCTGACAAAAGAAAACCTGTAAAAAAAACAAAAATCATGTTCACCCATTCACACCCCAGTACGTACATCTGGAGATAATGTGGGGTTCAGTTTCTTGCCAAAAGACGCTTCGGCATGTAGCCTGGAATCAACCCTGCAATAGACGGACGACCCCTCGTCCACCTGACCTACAGCCACCCAATATACTCATTGAGATACTGTATACTCAATGCATTATGGGTTTTCAAGCAGGGGCCCAAAAATGAACAAAAAGCTCAAAGGTTTAAATGTTTATTGACCCAGAGAGTCTCTGCAGGAAGAGTCCAGTCTATCCAACATCTCAATTTGTATGGCACATCAAACACCACAGTGAAGTAAGCGAATGAGTCCTGGAGCTGGAAATGTGGCAGTCGGCTTTAAGCAGCGATCTACAGCCGGTCTGTGAGCACAAGGAAGTGGAGTCTCCAGTTTCTGGCACCATGTTTTCATTCGCTTTTTAAACAGCCACTTAGCACTCAGCAAAAGATTTAAAAGACTTATTGCAGTTCTTGCAAAGACAACCATTAACAAGATCCCCCCACATGTCATTTCACTTAGTCATTCTTCTCAAGAGAAGAGATTTTTATGCCAAACCACTTACTGAAGCCTCCAGGCTTCTCTGTGACCCAAACATAGGTCACAGTTACATGAAAATCTTTTTCCTTTCAGACTGAAATCATTCCAGTTGAAGATTTTAGGGCAGCAGCTTACATGGGAGATAATCTACACCGATCCGGGCCAGTTGGTTCAGTTCTCGGTTATTATAACCAGTGGCTAACCCCTAATGGTCAGTTAAATTCTTAAGCCGCCGATAGCTAGCTAACTGTTAAACATGCACGGTAGTCATGCCATTAGATAATGGTACCATCAAAGTTTGCTGTGGAGTTGTTCTGAAACATAAATGTCTCTGATGCTGCCCAAAATTCTGGTATCGGCGAGTACTGCGGTTCAGTCACCGATCCGATACCATGTAATTTCAAAAGTATGAATCCATTTAGGGATTCAGTTCTTCGCTGCTCCTAAAACAGTTGCGCTGTGCTGCAGCTGTTTTAGAGCGGCGAGGAAGAACTGACCACCTGTTAGACAAGGCGCTGACTTCATGTCAGTGGTGTGGCAGTATTTCACGCTGGATTCTCCCACCAGCAAGACTGGATTTAAAAAAAAAAAAAAAAAAATGGCTTGATGACAAGATAAGACATTCTCACATTGGAGAAATTCACTGATTACATCAGCTATTCAAAAGATCATAAAAAAAGAGGGGGGGGGGGGGGGGGGGGTACATACAGTCTAGAAAGTGCAAAAGAAAAAAAAAAAAAGTTGAAATGTGCAAATGAGTAAGAATAAATATATGAAATAAGAAATTGTCGCAAGTAGGTACTGTAGCTACACTACAGATGAATTATGCAGCCTGACAGCAGTGGGAATGAAGACCCACAATGTAACTTTTAGACTTTGAAAATCTGCATTCGTCTCGTGCCATCCGACTCATTTTTAATGGCGCACCAACATTCATTATGCGCATTTTTGAGCCACTACATCCCAGCGGCATCCTGAGGCTCAGAAACTGCACTACGCAAGTTTCCTATCTGGGAAGCAGCCGTGACTATTGGTTGGGCACCGTGTCATGTGCTAGCCAAGGCGATATGAACCAGACATAATTACAGCGGGTGTTTTAAACGTGCATCATGTCGGATTCAGCAAAGAAACATTAACGAAAGAAGAGAGGAAAAGAAAGAGGAGGGGACAGAACAAGAGTCAATATAAGGCAAGGCAAGTTTATTTTTATAGCACATTTCATGTACAGAACAATTCAAAGTGCTTTACATAAAACATAAGCAAAAGGGAGAAAAAAAAAAACACAGAAGCATGATTCAAAATTAAAAGCATTTAAGATTAAAAAGAAAATACAGAGACGTGCGGATTTTAACTTTTGAATAAAATCTATGTAAATGCAGCTGAGAACAGGTGGGCCTTCAACCTGGATTTAAATAAACTAAGTGTTTCAGCTGATCTGAGATGTTCTGGGAGTTTGTTCCAGACATGTGGAGCATAAGAAGCTGAAATAAGACCATCTTTTACCTGCACTGAATCACAGTACAGGTGCAATGACGATGGATGCTAGTTTAGCCGTTAGGGGGGCACATCATTGAGAAAACTGCTAAAAGTTCAGTTGTGGGTCTTTAAATTTGCTGTATTCATTAATGTTGAAGAATTTAACCTGAGCCAGGCCTTACCACGAAGGCAATATCAGCCATGAAGGTGCAATATGATATTATTTTTCATAACAACTGACAACTTTACGATTCAGTGTTTACATGATACAACGATCAGTTTGAGAAAAGGGATAAAACTGAATAAAATCCTTTCAGTTTGGCACGTTTCATTCGGAGTGAGGTGTACTTACATGGATCATTTTCATTCCGATAGTTTTCCAACTGATTGCAATCGGTGTTGTGGTTCCATGTACAGTAAACTTGGCTATTCAGTCCACTGTGAAGCCAGTTCATCAAACCAGAAACAAGAATAACAGATGTAATGGGCATTGGCTAAAGCTAGTCATTACCAAAGACACTGCAATTTTAAATGTATAACAGTGAAGAGAAGCAGGCAACACATGCCCTGCATCATGCAAGCAAACAGGTCAGTGAAGGTAACAGGAACATGGAGCAGGTCGCAATCAGTGCGATTACTATGATGCAGAAGCTGAGCGAGCAAATGAAGGTCTCCAAGAACAGCGAGATAATGCTCACGGTAATGAGATCAAATCTTAATTAAACAAAACACAACAGCTCCAATTTCTGCTGCATCGAGCTTGTCCTGCTGCCAACAGAAGAGCCGGTCCAGCTACAAACCGAAGGCCGACATGACCGCGTAGCAGCATGACCGTAAAACCCGAAGCCCGCAGAACACGGGACAGACCCAGCAGAGCTGAGAACTGAACAAGCTGATTCAGAGTGTACAACACAGCAGGAGCAGATTCAGCTGCTGCAGAGCACAAACAGAGAAAGACGAGGCTGACGGGGAAAAAGATTAACTTTCTGCTATGAAATGAACAGTTGTGCAAGTGAGGAACAAAAATTAATTTAAAAAGCCTTCAAAACTCCAAAGAGTCTTTGTTTATAGTTGTTCAGAGGAAGAAAAGACCTCGAAAGCTGGAGGGAGAGAATACAACCGTCACAGGGACGAAACTGGTGGAGCTTAAAGCCAATATAAAGAAAAAGGTGAAGAATTTGTCGAGAAAGGAAGAAAATAAACTGGCAAGATCATTTCTAAGAGGATGTAAAAAAGAAAAGATCTCACATTTTTACAACTTTACTGAAGGAAACAAAAGGAAATCGAGACTTTTTCTATTTGAGCAAGACAGAAATTCAACGCTTCAGTGCAGTTTTTCTTCCAAGGTTCAAGAACTGAATGAAAATGATAAAATTCCTAAACTTGATCAAAGTTAAAAAAAAAAAAAAAAAAAAAGTACTAAATGCCTTTTTTTTTTTTTTTTTTTTTAAATCCCAAACATTTTCTCTAAAACACATCTAATGACAATAATTACTTGTTTTCATGCAGTGTAATTCATCATAAAAAAATAAAGGATAATTAGCTCGAGATAATTATGATTACACAATTACAATGACACGAAAAGACTTTAAATTTTGTGCATTTCACATTTTAGGTGGAACTTTATCTGGTGGGTGAATACACATTAAGCAGAACAACATTCCTCATTTTCAAATAATAAGGCTGATCCAGAGTCTGTTTACAGGCGATGCTGGGAGGGAATTTATTTTACATTAGCTCATGACGCGGCACAGAATGCTGCAGTTTCCTCAAACATTGTACAACTTTCAGTTTCATTTGATATACAATTTCCTAGCACACACTTTAAAGGGGAATTTAGTTTTTTTTTCAATCTGGATCTATTTTCTAGCGTGAAATAAGTTCATTTACTCACCCAGACAGTTTTAGTGTAACTTGAATTCCTTCAGGAGATATTTAGATCCGTGTTTCTCAATCCTGGTCCTCAGGGACCCCCGCCCTGCTGGTGTTCAAGAGATTCCTACTTCAACACACCTGACTCGGATGAAAGGCTCGTTAGCAGCTTGCAAAGAACTTGATGAGCAGTTAAGTTGATCTGAATCAGGTGTGGTGGAGTTGGAAACCTGGAATACATGCAGGGCGGGGGTCCCTGAGGACCAGGGTTGTGAAACCCTGATTCAGATCCACTCCAGATCAGCGTATGTCCAATATAATGGAAGTGATGCAAGCAACACAGCCTCTAAATAAGGCATTATCTGCCACAAACTCCTTCATTTCACCAATGTTAACTGACATTTACTTCTAATGGCGTTGCATAATAAAGCTGCATAATAAAAAATGTCTGTAAATAAGGCCAGATCACCACAAAAAAAGCCCCTTCGAGCTCACACAGGGGGGTCCGACTAATGTTTGGTTACAATTCGTTGGTAAAATTAAGGAGTTTATGGCAGATTATGCCTTATGTAGAGGCTGCACGTGGTTGCCCCATCACTTCCATTATATTGGACATACGCTGATCTGGAGTGGATCTAAATATCTCCTGAAGGAATTTAAGTTGCACCAAAACTGTCTGGGTGAGTAAATGAACGCATTTCATGCTAGAAAATAGATCCAGATTGAAAAAAAAACTAACTTCCCCTTTAAATTTGGATTCGTCAGCATGTTGACAGCCAAAATTTATGCGTGTACTCTTTGTGATGGTGTCCATCATCTATGAGTCGAGTGCTTACTTGGCCAAAAATTGCCTTTTTTAAAAAAAAAAACCTTATTTAAAAACCAAAAATAAACAATACTAGAACATATTGATGCAAAACAGGAGATGATCGAGCTTCAACACATGGGAGAGCATGTGTATGTAAAGCTTTTTACATTTAATACTCATATTAATATCAATATTTATTACAACAACTAATCATTTACCTCATAATCCCGGCAGGCCACCCGGGTAGAATCGAACAAACACCAGAGTCGCCCTCGGACCTAAAACAGACCTATAAGAGGAGAAAGTCGGCCCATAGCAGCTCCCAGACCCTGGGGAGGGAGCCTAACTATTACAGAGCATGACTGTCCATTTACATGAGATTTTCTTCTTTTCCTTTTCTTTTGTTTCATTTTCTTTTGTCTTCTATAAGGAAACAGAGATGTAGCCTCAACTCCCTCAGAGGATGACCGACAGGGAACCCAAAATAGCCAATTTATGAGCATCTATAATAATGTTGTATAAAAAGATCTCAAACCAGTTGTAAAAAAAAGGTAAATCATGAGAACAGGAGACAATTGTCTGATAAACCACACATTGGTGGAGCATTTTGCATAAAAATCCACCTCAACAACATAATTAACAACAACTCGGTCACCACCCACCCAACGCCCAGGTCCCCTCGTGCCCGGGGTGCCTTCAAATTCACCTTAGAAACACCATGAAGATCCAGAAAGAAGTGAAGCCCACGGCAACATATGATAGGAAGCGTGAATACTTCACTATAAAACCTCCATCTCCATAGAAACCATCAGGAATCATGAATAACTACAAACAAAAGCAAAGTTCTGGTACAACTGAGTATTAGGGCCACATTAACATTTTTTCTTACAGAATTTGAGAATAAAGTCATAATTTTATGAGGAAAAAAAGTCAATTTTATGAGAAAAAGTTATTTTACAATAATAAAGTCTTAATATTTTAAATTTAGAGGAAGAAAGTTGATCAAAATGAGGGTCGTGGAGTGTTTTGTAAAAATAATATACTTCAGTATACTGTATGTTTTACAAACCAAACCAGGGAATACTCTTGAAACATTAGTAGCAGGACTTTGAAAAGAATCTGCAAGACAATTAATCTATTTTGCAGAAAGAACCAGACGGACTTGGAGGCAATCGCTGCTTTCGTGGAGGGAGAACTGTGTGGAACAGGTGTTGTAGTGAAAAATGTACTCCGCTCTCAGAGTGCAATGGCTGCCACTCACTAGTAGCCTAGATGGTGTATTCATGTTTAATATCCTTAAAGGTAGAGTCCAAAGTCCGTTGCCTTTTTAAAAAAATACCTTATTTAGAAACCAAATAACAGTTTAAATACTGTTTGCAAACAACAGTATTTAAACTGAGCCCCTCCCTCTCAGGCTAATGGCCGCCTCGTCCTTCAGCCCATTCAGCTTCAACGACTCCTTCGTTGAAGGAGGGACCAAACGGCTCCTGAACTCAGAAGCGGGTAAAAGCCAAACCAATGTTAACCTGGTTTTCCTACCTGCACTATCGAAAGCTCTTACCTTTTCTTCGGTGCATCCGCCATTTTTCTTTCTTTCTTTTTTTTCCTTTGAGAGTTGGAGTGACTGGCGTCTGCTCCAATCACGAGCTCATTCCCACACAGCGTCATGCCCTTAGCTCTGTCATTGGCTGGTGAAATAAACAGAAATCTCCATCCAGAAACGTCCCAACCAGACGAAAACAAAGCGAAAAAGCGAATTACAGGCAGGGGGAGAGAGAGTTGAATTCAAACTCATCACTGCACGCGAATAAAGGCCCAAAGACGCGGTTTGAGACGGATTTCACTTACACAAGTCTGTTTATTTTCAGGGGGGAAACTTGGGACTCTATCTTTAAGGTTTTATAAGGGTTTTTGGCACAACAGTGGCTGCTTCCATGATTTGTCTTGTGTTTTTATTTATTTGTTTGTTTTGTGGGGGTGGGGTGTAATCTTTAGAATATCAAGACTTTACTTTCGTTAGATTATGCCTTTATTATTGTAAATTAGGGCCATATTCTTGCAAAATTATGACATTTTTCTCATAAAATTTCAACTTTATTTTCAAAGTCTGTAAGGAAAAATTCTTAATGTGGCCGTAGCACTCTGATGTACAGGAGATCACATAAGCAGACATTTTTAGGGCTGGAAAAAAACAGAAAAAGTAAGGGCTTACTTCTGATTGTGCCAGAGTTTCAGTCCGACAGTGATGAGATAAACATCTACTGGGCCTTTTCCAATGCACATTTTCGTGCATTTCGCTTTATTCGTGTTTCCGTTACGAGCCGTTACGATTTTCTGCGCCCGTTTCAGAGCTAGCTCTAACCGTGCTAAACCTACACAAAACGTGACCTACCTGACGGCTCTCCACCGATTGGTCAAAGGAAATTGTCGTCATACATGTTTCGCCTCACCTCTTTGAAAAATAACTGGCTCTGTTTTCGGTGACTGCAAGCCACAGAGAAAACAACAGCAGCAGTAACACCTCCGTATCATCCAATGCCTCCATTGTTGTTTTGACTTTACTGACCACCGCGTGGCACGGCAGTGATGTCGCGGCAGTCTCAACCGAGCCAACTTCACCCACTTCCAGGTAGTGGACTACTGTTTCTCCTGGGTGGAAACAAAAACTTTCCTGGTCGTCTTTAGCTGTACAGCTGCAATTGAAAAGGCCCGTATGCATTCAGCAGCGTCTTGTTCGGGGTTTGAATTGTATTTTGTTTGGATGGAAATGCTTGGTAGAGTCTTTTAGCTGAGTTTCTACCCAGTATTCTGGTACATGTTAGGATTGCTGCTTCCTGATGTGTGCAAAGATCCTCTGTGCTGCAGGTATCTCAGGGCCTCTAACGAAGACGAGGTTAAAGGTGACCCCAAACGGGTCGCAAATTGCTGACCGAGCACTCATTATGCAGTCATAGAGTTTCTTTGTAAAGTATCACTCTTTTCCTTCTATTATTCATCCCCTTCCAGGTATCACCACAGTGTTGACCATGACCACCCTGAGCACAGTGGCCAGAAACTCACTTCCACGAGTGTCCTACGTGACGGCCATGGACCTGTTCGTCACCGTCTGCTTCCTGTTCGTCTTTGCTGCCATGATCGAATATGCCATGCTCAACTACTACTCTTATAGTATACGCAGACCTCCACCCAAGATGCACAGAATGGTAAGCCTACGGTAGATGTGTGTTTAGTAGGGTAAAACTGTATATTAGCTCTGCATTTGCACTTTATCCACTTGCAAAATCAAGGTTCTTTGTGCCAAAAGCTGGAGGGCAGCTAGTTAAGCAAGCATCATTCATTAGAGCCTTTCACTTAAAGCACAGAAATGCATCTGCAATGGTCAGATTACTGAACTAGTCTCTGCTTGATATGATCTCTGGTTGGGATGCTGATCACCATACTAGAAAAAGGATGCAAGAAGAAATCAGAGGAATAAAACAATATGTCTACAAAGAGACATTGAAGAACTACAAAGAGATTTAAAAAGACAACAAAGATGGTAGGAAACCAAAACAACCACAGACTCAAAACAGCTGCAAAAACAAAGAGAAAAACAACACAGGCAAGTAAAAAAACAAAAGTAATTCAAAACAAGCTCAACTATAAAGACATCGAAACTATAGAAATATAACCAACAAAATAAAAGACACTGCATCCATTAATGAAGGCAAATTGACCACAAATAGAAACCAAACCTTACAAACAATTGCTGTACAGATTTTTTTATGAGGGAGTGGTTATATATCTGCTAATCTTTCCATGTGTCACCACTATATTAATAAAGATCAATTGTATACTGATGAGCAAAATATGATAAATCATGTCACAGTTGTGCCTCCTGGATCACAACAGCACTTTGCTCTCATTAAATATCTCATTAGACTACATTGATGGATGCCATAGCAACCTTGGGTGGTCACCGAGACTCCCGGGCATACACGGGATTGGTCCCTATGAACCAGAAAACCAAACAAAATGGCATAAACAGCTGTAAATATGTTTATTATTCTCATGTGTTTTTGGTCTGCCTCTTTGGTTTTTTTACAGAAAAAAACCTGTTGAAGCTCAACCCTTGTAAGCAAAGTCAGCATACAGAGATGGTTTCAGGACAGCCTCAGTTGTCACAATGAGACTAAAATGATGTAAAATGAATGTATCAATAGATATAGCACCATAAAGGCGAACCAAAGAAACAAAACTTTTTTTATGTGCAGTACTCAATAGAAATACCACACAGATCAACAGTGACCAAGGCTTTTCCCATCTGCATATCATTCTCATAAGTCTGCTTTCAGGCATTGAAACAAACACACAACAGAAACTATTTCCATATTTACACTTTTTCCACATTTCAAGTCATTTCTGCTTCCATTTACCTTCTATCCACACAAAACCAACTCTGACAAAAGTCAGCTGCTTTTTTGCACCAAAGTGTTTTAAAACATGTCATCTTGGCTTTATTCCAGCCATAGAGGACCATTGTTGATCTTTGGCTGCTCCTGATTGAACATTACTGTCGATTTAAAGGGATAAAACACCCACAGAATGCTGTGCCTTCATTTTCTACTTGCCCTCATGCTAAGCTAGACTATAGAACACTTTTTTAATATCTCAAATGCAGCCGGAGATCCGGGGGGAGGGGTTCGTTATATGCCAACTTTCATATAATGGAGGTGACCAGCGCTCAAAACAAAAAGGTCCATAAAAGTCCACAAAAACTTGTCAATTTCCCTCCATACTGCTCGTCCAATGTAATCCAAGTGTCCTGAGTGGGTAGCGTCCAGAATTTACTTGAAACAACATCATTTAGTATATTTTTATAGCCTAAACCAGGGGTAGGCAACTCCAGTCCTCGAGAGCCGGTGTCCTGCAGGTGTTAGGACTTTTCCTGCTGCAACACACCTGACTTCAATCAGTGGGTAATTAGCAGACTTGTGCAGCCAAGCTCTGGAAATCAGGTGGTGTGTTGAAGCAGGGAAGCCCTGAAGACCTGCAGGATGCCGGCTCTCGAGGACCGGAGTTGCCTACCCCTGGCCTAAACAGTCGTGCATCATACTTCCTCGATGCACATCCATGCGAGTTCACGATAGTATGGAAGCCGTGGCAGACGAGGATGAGGTTAGTGTCTCCCCGAGTTGGAAAAAACTTGATTAGTCATTTGCGCCACCGTCCTCGTCTGGCTCACAGCAGAATGTAAACAGAGGAAAAGCGGAATTTCTTCTTCTACCCTTGCATTATCAGCAGAGTAGGTGCTGAACAAGCACTCCCGTCTGGTTTGGTCTGCCATGGCCTCCGTAGTGTTGTGAACTCACATGGACGCACATCGGGGAAGTACGATGTTCTACTGTTTAGGCTATAAAATACACTAAATGATGTGGTTTCGAGTAAATTCTGGACGCTACCCACTCAGGACACTTGGATTACATGGGACGAGCAGTATGGAGGAATGTTGACGAGGTTTTGTGGACTTTTATGGACCTTTTTTGTTCAGTCGCCAGTGAACTCCCTTATATGAAAGTTGGGAGAAAACGAAAACCTGTCCGATCTCCAGCTGCATTTGAGATGTTAAAAAAGTGCTCCAGAGTCTTGCTCAGGATGAAGGTGAGGAGAAAACAAACACACATCATTCTTTGGGTGTACTATTCCTTTAAATCACAATAAATGTTTATTATTCACATGTAATTTGTGAAACAAAGCACATATTTTGAGGAATTTTGTGAGACTGTCCAGTGCAGCTCAATCTGTTTTGCACTGGACTATTTTCTGACCTTTCGTCATGTAAGATGTCCTGACAAGCAGAAAAAGCCACTGAATGACATCAGCGTTCAGAAACCAGTATTGATTTTATCCATATGATGCCAACACATACCATAGACAGCACTCAATGTCTTCCCAGTAGTCCAGCATGTCTTTACAAACACACGCATGCAGCTGCAAACATTACCTTTCATGCTATCGCCCATGTGCGAGAGCTTGATGCAGCGCGTGGGCGTTCAGGACCTGCACCTGTTGTGAGTGCTTTAATGGCAGCAGCATACATCCACTATAACTGAGTCAGCCGCCGCCGCTGCTGTCATTTCCCTTCCTCCAGATCTCCAGATTCTATTCATCATTTCCTCCAAGTGCAGGGGAGTTTTGCTGAATGTGTCCCAGGGCCAGAAAGACTGTCAGCTCAGTTTCAGCAGTTAAGTCGTGCTATATTCCGTCCCCTCCTCAGCCGAGTTTGTTTATCTGTGAAGAAGCTTTGTGTCCATCCTCGCAGGCATCCGTGCAGCTCCTCTACAACACCCACTCGGTCAATTCTCACATGCCTACCACTCTTCCTTTGACAGAAAGGAAGGCGACTGGGAAATTTACACCAATTAGTCTGTCCCACATGTTTTTATAAACATCAGGGAGAAAGTCACATAATTAACTTTGTCAGGAGCTCTTAAGCTTTCTGTTCAAAGATTTTAGATTTCGCATTTGGGGTTTTCAGAAACAACAAGTTTGATCTTAAATTAAAGTTAATTTGCACAAAATCATAACTTAAAACTGGGCTAATGACGCTACATTACCTACCTACAAAACTGTGAAAACATTTGATGAGTAGTTGCAGTTTTGGCCAAGGTTTTGGTAGTATGTCTGATTTTGTGTTTCACAAAATATGCCTCTTCAGTTTTTTACGTTGGTGACTTGCGTCTGTATAACCGCTTTCCCACTGAAATTAGTGGGTTTTTCAAACATGGGACAATCTGCTTTTAATTGGCATTACGCTCCCATTTGCAAAAGAAAACCGGGTTTTCAATTTTAAACACTTCTGCTGGTTGGTACAAAATGCAAAACCTTGAGTTTTGCAGCACCAAATGATACGAATCATTTACAAAATATCCTCTAACTCACAACTTTGACATCGCTTGCCACTTTCAAGTTCAAACTACAACAGATAATTAACTATCATTGCTCTCGTAAATCATCCTAGATCACACTTGCATGCAAATTGTACATACATGCATGATTCACTCATGCATGTGTATTTCTGCATTTTCTTTTCTCTCTACTAAGGGCCTCTTGGCCAGGTCATGTTTGCCAATGAGAATTTGTTCCCAAACATCTGGACATGTGCAGATTTATTTCAAATGTTGTTGCCTGGTATTTTTTAGTATTATCAAGGTTAAAGTTGTGAAATGCTGCGAATACATACTTATTTGAACCAAGTCGGGATTGAGCAATATAAACTGATAAAACAATGTAAGCATTCTCGTGTAGAAATAAACTCAGACAATTCGTAGGAAAGTAGATGAGTGCATTTACAGCTTGAACAATTCTTTCAAGTCACAAATACACTATATTGCCTAAAGTAATTGCTCACCCATTCAAATAATGTGAATCAGTAGTTCCAATCACTTACATGGCCACAGGTGTATAAAATGAAGCACCTAGGCATCTAGGTTTTTACAAACATTTGTGAAAGAATGGGTCACTCTCAGAACTCAGCGAATTCCAGCGTGGAACTGTGATAGGATGCCACCTGTGCAACAAATCCAGTGGTAAAATTTCCTCACTCCTAAATATTCCACAGTCAGCTGTCAGCTGTATTATAGAAAATGGAAGTGTTTGACAGCAACTCAGGCACAAAGTGGTCGGCCACATAAACTGACAGAGCGGGTCAGCGGATGCTGAAGCGCAGAGTGCGAAGAGGTGGCGAACTTTCTGCAGAGTCAATCACTACAGACCTCCAAACTTCATGTGGCCTTCAGATCAGCTCAAGAACAGTGACAGAGAGCTTCCATGTTCAAGCAGCTGCATCTATCCATACATCATTAAGTGCAATGCAAAGTGTGGATGCAGTGGTGTAAAGCAGCCGCCACTGGACTCTAGAGCAGTGGAGGCATTCTCTGGAGGGACCAATCACGCTTCTCCATCTGACAATCTGTTGGAAAAGTCTGGGTTGCCAGGAGAACAGTACTTGTCTGACTCCATTGTGCCAATTGTATAGTTTGGTGGAGGGGTAATTATGGTGTGGGGTTGTTTTTCAGGAGCTGGGCTTGGCCCCTTAGTTCCAGTGAAAGGAACTCTGAATGCTTCAGCATACCAAGACATTTTGGACAATTCCATACTCCCAACTTTGTGGGAACAGTTTGGAACTGGCCCCTTCCTCTTCCAACATGACTTTGCACCACAAAGCAGGTCCATAAAGACCTGGATGCAGAGTCTGGTGTGGAGGAACTGGACTGGCCTGCACACAGTCCTAACCTCACCTTTGGAATGAATTAGAGCAGACTGAATGGTCAAAAATTCCCTTAAACACACTCCTAAACCTTGTGGACAGCCTTCCCAAAAGAGTCTAAGCTGTTCTAGCTGCAAAGGTGGACCAACGTCATATTAAAACCTATGGATTAGGAATGGGATGTAACTTAAGCTTATGTGTGAGTCAAGGCAGGTGAGCGAATACTTTTGGCAATATAGTGTTTGTTCAAAGAGGTTGGTAAGTTTACAGCACAGTGTTGGAAGAAATCCAGACTTTCCATAAACAACTGTGAGTGGATAATCACCATTCATAAAAAGGATGGTAAAAACAAGTGTTTATTTTATCTTTCAGGCCTATTCATCATTCAATATGAGCCGCACCCCTCGGCCCATGATGCCAATGGGAAATTCCTTGTTCTGGCACGACTACGACGACAACTGCCTGTACGAGTGCCTGGACGGGAAAGACTGCAAGAGCTTCTTCTGCTGCTACGAGGAGTGTAAAGAAGGCGGTTGGAGGAAAGGACGGATCCACGTCAACATCCGCGAGCTGGATTCCTACTCTCGGGTGTTCTTCCCCACGTCCTTTTTGCTCTTCAACATCGTCTACTGGGTCAGCTACCTCTACCTCTAGTCCACCCAGACTGTGATCTGTGGGCCCCGTCAAAAACAGCTCTCACCATTTTGCATCGCGGCTGGTGACTTGAGGTCTTAACTTAGCATAGTGGAGGAAATGAGGTGGATCAGGTTTGTGGGAATATTGACGGGCATGCCACTCTTGGAGCGACAATGTGAATGCCACGGCACTTTGACAAGTGTTGCTTCACAGAGACGAGAACACTCAGCAGTGGAATAACAAGCCGCCAGCGTTAACTTGAGTGGACAGGTCCCTTTTATGACTCTCAAAAACCAAACTGTGACTTCAGAGACATTCAGGGACAGGGTTGCAAAGCTGAATCTTGGTCATCGAGATAGCGAAGCACCCATAGTGCCTTCTTCAGAAAGGGTGCGGCATCGAAGGACGCAGCTTCAGAGTTCCCTCCATTATCTTTATTACCTCACCCATCACAAACGCAGCATGCCGAGCTGTTCATTCTTTGGTGAAACAAACCCGGACCACAGTTCTCACCACTTGAGATGTTTAAAACTAACACTCACTATTGGTTTTCTAGCACATTAGTTTTAGTTGTACCCTAGGATTAGTTCTCTTTTCTAAATGGTAATGTTTTCTTGTTCTTATTATTAGAATTGTGCTTTCATGGCTAGTCAACCACACACATCAGTTGTTAACTGTTTATTATGGGTCAGAGTCAGGAGCAGTGGTTGTCTGATAAAACCTTGTTTGTTGAGTCAGTGAGCTTTTGTTCATGATGTTTTAGGACCGGAAAATGCAGTTCACAGTACAAGCCAAGAAGATTTGGGTGTTTTTAATGAATGCCGAGTCACATTCTTATACAACAAATCTACAACTGAATAAATACATACTAATCTAAGACTTAACATGCAAATCATCACCAGGAAAATTGTGTTGTTAAGAAGATTTAGAATAGTGCCTGTTTCTCCCCGAGAACATTTCTTTTCACATAGTTTTATCCTTTTCAAATTATTTTTAAAAAGAATGAATATATATATATATATCTTTTGTGGATTTACCCAGGCTTTAACAAATGTTAAATTGAAGAAATTCTGGGAAATTTACTTAGTTTAAATTCTCAAGTAATTTCCAGATCCCTTATCTTCAGACAGAGGACTTTTGGGGGGCTTTTTAGTGAAAATTAGAAATAGGCTTTATTTTTTCATCTCCTCCCTCATGTTTGCCTTTTGGAAGAAAAATACCCATCTTTCTAGAGGTTTTGAGTTTGTGTGAAATATTTATCATGAAGCAATATGTTTACATGTGGCCAGAATTGAGACAAAATGTTAGTCAGGCCACATTTTATATTTAATTGGCCTGACTAACACACCCAGCTAAAGTGATTGGAGAACAAATGGCGTCCACATTAAAACATTGTGGATGCAACTTTTTGGCCATGACTGACAGGTGATCTCATAAGTTTCCTCCCCTTCACAGTCGAAGTAGTGCAGTCACATCCGAACGAACATGTGAAACCGCCATCTGAGAATTCGCTTGCTAGCCCATAAATGTACATTGATGTGCAAGTATGTCAAATATTCCATTTGCACAGTTAACACCAGAGCTAACTGCACCAATTCTGACTGTGCAACCTGGGCTAAGTCGTGATGCAATACAATCTCATAAATATTAAATAAAGTAGATAGCAGTAAACAATCTTTAAAAGTCAATGAACCTGTTTTCATCTTGGAAAGTTTTTCCAAAATGTTTGGTTTCAGTGCCCAAAAGCTGCATGTGCAAATGGACAATAGATACAACAGAAATGAAGAGTATGCAGTAAATTATTACCTAACTTATAGATGTCTGTGCAATGAATTTAGCTAAACTTACACATGGACCTCAGAGAGAAAGTTAAAAGCAGCAGAATGTCTTGAAAGTTTTCTCAGAGTCTGTTTAAGTCATACTTGGTCGAGCGGTCTTCAATCTGGAGAATCAGAGATGATTTCTAAAGAAGAGTCAAGCTAACAGCCATGTTTTTATTCGCTGTTATAAAATGACTATCACCTCAAGTTGTTTAAAGGTAGAGTCCGAAGTCCCTCCAGCGTTTCTGTTTGCAAACAACAGCATTCAAACTTAGCGCTCCTCCCTCTCAGGCTAATGGCCGCCTCATTCTAGCTAGTCTCTTTAACTTCAAGCTTCTCCTTCAGAGCTCAGAAGCGGGTAAAAGCCAAACTATGATTACCCCTGGTTTTCCAAAGTGCATTATCTGAAGCTCTTACCTTTTCTTCGGTGCATCCACGGTGTTTCCTTTCTTTCTTTCTTTTCCCTTCAAGAGTTCGAGTGACTGGCGTCTGCTCCAATCATAAGTTTATTTCCGCAAAGCGTCATACTCTTAGCTCTGTCATTGGCTGCCGATATAAACAGAAATCTCCACCCAGAAACGTCCCGACCAGACCAAACAATACAAAAAAGCAAATTACAGGCAGGGGGAGAGTGAGTTGCGTTCAAGCGCACCACGGCACCCAAGTAGAAGCCCAAAGACAAGATTTGAGATGGATTTCACTTGCTCAAGCCTAACGTTTATTTTTTAGGAGGGGAACTTCGGACTATACCTTTAAACTCATTCGATAGCGCCTTACTGGCCACTCTGTTTGCAAAGATTTAAAATATCACTTAATTGCTTTCCCTTTTCAACCTTGCTTTTTATTGCCTCGAAGTTGGCATTTTGGGATTAGACCAGCAACATTATGAGCCAGAACTGATCAGCAGCAGAAAAATTACAGCAAATACAAATAATTTTTGCTACATTATTAAAAGCAGTCGGCCTCATAAGAATTTATAGTACTACTTTCTGAAGAATTGGTTGTGAAGATTGATGCTACTTTCATCTTTAAAAGCAGAACAACAACTAGAAAATAGCTTCTATCTCCATCTACTAGGACTTCAGTTTATAGTGACGCACCAAGTAACGGTACATTTTTTGGCAACTTGTTAAACAACAAAATCTTTAGCTGCAAATATTTGTGCCATTTTATTTAAACCTTTCCATCTCTGGCTTTTACTGTCCACCATAACTAGTAAAATCTGTTAACTCAGTCATAATGCAGGAATAGTTTTCTCTCACGCAGCTTCAATCAGCTGAGACATGAGTTGCAGTGTATAAGTAAACTTCAGTATTGATTAAAACGCTGCAATTATGAGGCATAGGTCCTGGTTTGGGTGCCGCGCAAACTGCTCTGAGCAAAGTTATGACCTTGTGAACTGTGAGGAAGGAGCAACACACTTGAATGGACTTATCTACCCAGAGAATTAGGTGTCAGTGAAAATGTGAAAGACCCAGAACAAAGAAAAAATCCTTACGTTTCCAGTTTGGTGGACTCAGGGTTGCGTCTGCTCTTTGCAGATGATATGGCGCTGTTTGCTTCATTGGGCCAAGATCTCCTACGCTCATTCAAATCATCTACAAATCTGAGGCCATGAAGCCCAGATGGAAAAGGGTGGGGCTTCCTCTCTGGGGTCCTGCACCAAGTGGAGGAGGTCAAGTACAGTATCTTGGAGTCTTATCAATAAGTCAGTCATTTTCTGTACCGCGATGCCGATTCTGTATCAGTCTGTTCCGGTGAAGAAGGAGCTACTGTAGGCCAAAAAATGGAGCTCTTGATTCACCCGTCAATTTATGTTCCTCACCTGAGGTTATGAGCTGTTAGCAGTGAAGGATGGGATCGTAGATACAAGTTCTCAAAATAAGTTTGACAAAGGTTTACAGTAAACCTGCTGCTCCTCCACATTGAGAGGAACCAGATGAGATGGTTTGGGCATCTGTTGAGGCCTCATTGACACTTCCCTGGAAGGTGTTCTAGGCACATCCCACCAGGAGGAGGCTCCAGAAAAGACCCAGGAAACGCTGGAGGGAATGCGGTCCTTGGCTGGCCTGGGAACACCGCAGGATTCCCTTAGATGAGCTGGAAGAAGTGGCTGGAGAAAGGGAAGTCTGGGCTTCAATGCTTAAGCTGCTGCATCCATAACCTGACCACGGAGCGACGGATGGATGGATGGATGCACCTTAAAAGAACTGTGACCAGAATGAACATGGATGTTTTCACCCTTATCATGTTAAAGTTAGCCAGCTATTATGTCACTGCCTAGTTTCATGGCCATCTTGCCATCATATGGACCCACTATTTGGCATCATTTTTTAAAAGGGTATATTCAAAGCCAGGAGTGTCCAGCTTCAGTCCTTGAGGGCCACAATCCTGCAGGTTTTTGATGTTTCCCGACTCCAAGACACCTGAGTCAAAGTAATGGGCCATTAAGCAGAACTTAATAGACTGTTGGATCCATTGCATTTAAGTCAAGTGTGTTGGAGCAGGGTCACACTGAAAACCTGAAGAACTGCGGCCCTCGAGGACGACTTTGGACACCCCTTTTTAGGCCAAATGCTGATATTTCCTATTTCTAACCAATGATAGCCAAACATAAAGAGGACGTAGCCGGGTTTCCATTGCAGTTTTTCCCATATCTTTAAAGACGCCAATTTAAAGTATAAGTCAAAAATGTTTCCATAACTGCACAAAAACTTTACATTTTAAGTGGTTTTCAGCCATTTTGACAATCCTTTGAATCCATGTCAGACTTTGCCACATTAAAATGACTTTACTTTCCAGTCATTCCTGGCTTGAGTCAGCAAATAAACTGACCAGCATCTTCCCAGATAGAAGGTATTCCCAAAGATAGAAGTAATTTCCAAAGAGTCTCTTCATGTTGACAAAAAAAAGGCAATAGTCATAAGCAGAACAGCCAGTAGCACCAGTCTGGAAACAATATGTGGCCTAGTTTTCCATTGACTGGTTTGATTTTTCTTATTTTTATTGCAGCTTTTTAAAGGTTGGCTTTAGATTTGCTTTGCTAGTGAATGGAAACCCAGCTAATTAGAATGAAAATGGAAAAAATACAGTACAAAACCAATTAAAAAGAACAAAAAGGTTTCATAGGACTCACAAGGGACTTATTTCCTGGTCTCCAGGGCAAAAGTCCTGTAACTTCAACCACCACAACACTTCCTATGTCCCTGTGAGGACTATTGCACACTTCCAAACAGAAAAACACAAGAGCTTTTCATCTGAGCATTTGCCCTTGGCTTCCACGGGCACCAACCTCCTCGCGAGTGCCTCCGAGAAGTTGCAACTTTGATAAAACACCCGATTTTGATAAAAGGAAGAAGTTAATGTTGCTTTTTCACTTCTTAGCAAGAAATCAAATTATTTTCCCAAAATGTCAAATTCTGAGTAACCCCAAAGAAAGTAACATCATTACACCTTAGATCATTGGAGGTTAAATGCCAAATTTAAAAGAAAAATGCAAGTCTGATGGAAATTGGAGCGGAAGCTGCAGAAATAAAAATAGCCGCTTGAATCCTAAAGCACATGAAAACATCCATGCTGTTTATGTTCTATGTTTTCTGCATTAGTCATGCCATGCATTTTTCAAAATTAGACCCTTCATGAAAGCCTCAGTTCAGTCCTTTTATACCTGATGAAAAATGAAAGGAATTGCAGATGTCCTGTCATATGCAGGACTTTATGGCACATAGTGCCGTGCCCAACTGGCAATGATCACAGGTGCTGCAAAATAGGTCCTATATATTGTGATATTCCACACACACAGCGTGCAGAGCTGTCTTGAAAAATGGATGAAACGGGATTCTTGTTGATGACTCTTGATGGAGTCCCACATCCCCTCCTCAAACATGTAAAATTGATGCCATATGTGGAGGCATGCAGACACATGTCGAGGAAAAAAATAACAAAAAGAGAAAGGAAGGGAGGGGGGAGGACTGTATTTGAAGCATTTCGGTTTTGTTTACTGTTCTATGGTGTTCTTTGCAGTCGTTTGGCTTTGTAGAACAATCAGCCCCCTTTTTTCTGCCCTCGAACAGACGCATGCAAACATGCACACACAGACTTACACTAACGCACACTTTTTCCCTGGTATTTGTATGTTCAGAGACAAGCTTTTACGTAAGATGTATCTAATTAATGTTTCTATTTTCATACAGTTATGGAATGTATGTTAGGCCAGTAGCAAGGCCGGAGTCAATCTGGTTCCAGTTCAGTCAGTTCAAGCATCTTAAATGAGTTTATATTTAGGGGTCTTACATATTCATAAAGCCTCCAGACCCATTTGTGTCCTGTCCAGAAGTTTGTAATTACAATTAAAATGGCCTGGAGTTATGCTAGAGGAACAGCAGAAGGGCTGTTACCCTGTGGGCCATTACTTATTCTGCTGATTTACAGATTAGCTCATGAGACAGTGAAATTTCATCAGTAGTCAATGTGTATATCTATGAATTTATCTATCTAGAACTGACTGAATTGACCAGAGCTTGGCCAACACCGCAGTAAACTCTCCTCACCTCTGATATTTCTACTACACTTTATAAGTGTCTTAGTCTGTTGAGATACTTCAATAAAACAAAAATCACTATTTTCTACGTCTTAATGAAAATCACCTGTGTTTCAGCTGACTGGGACCTGTATTTGTAAAGCCTCTTTAGAATCGGAGTACTAATCCAAGATCAGCACCAGCGAGCTTAATGAAGATGCTCGAGAGGCCCCGCCGGCGACCTCGCCGCCCTCCATTAAAGCAGCTCGTGTAAAAGGCAAAGAGCCGGTCGCATGGGGATGTCAAAAAAATAATAATAATCACATTACTCCTTTTTTGCCTCTGCAAAGCAGTTTGCTATGATTGAAAGGAATCTCTGGAGGGTGGGGCCGTTAAAAACACAAGTATAAAGTTAAAACAAGCCGCTCTGATCTTGAATCAGCCCTCCGAGGGGAAATCTTTTATGAAACACAATCTGGAGTGAAAATAGCATCAATTTTATAGTGTGTGGTATACTGCTTATATAAATAAATAACGTTTTGGTCAAGTGCTACTGTGAAGTCTTTTTGTGTAAAACTGGTGCTGTCATTTTCTGCTGACTCATGCTAACAGAAAAACATTAGCATTGTGTTGGAATGAAACTGCGTCATTGCTAAATACTAATCTGCAAAGGGAAAAAAACACCATTATTCTTCAGGTTATTGTGATATTGTGTGTTTTACTTGGACTTAAGGGGCTGCAACACAATCAAGACATTGACTAAAATAATGAATGAGCTCTAACTAATTGCAAATTCACACAAGTGCAATTAACTTCCTCATTGTTTGAGTTTGACACTAATTCCAAACATCTTAATCTTATTTTGTTGCAGTAGCACTATGCAAGTACAAAAAACATTAGATTTTCAACTATATTTACATTTAAATGCAGTTTTGACTGCATGTCTCTAAAAGTTGCTCAGGAGTTAGCTTCTCCTAAGAATTACAAAACTTGTGTGCACTTTAAACCAGCCTCCAAATTTCAGTCTAAATATGACTGAAAATGTACAGCTGTGTGAAAAAGTTTTTGCCCCCTTCCTGATCTCTTACTTTTTCGCAAGTTTGTCACATTAAATGTTTCAGATCATCAAACAAATGTTAATGTGAGTCAAAGATAACACAACTAAACAGAAAATTCAGTTTTTGAATGAAGATTTTTTAAGGGGGGGGACGACCTCCTGTGAAAAAGTGATTGCCCCCTTGTTAAAACATAAATTAACTGTGGTTTATCACATCTTTGGAAAGCAGAGTTCAATTTCTCTAGCCACACTCAGGCCTGATTACTGCCACACCTGTTCTCAATCAAGAAATCACTTAAATAGGACCTGCCTGACAAAGTTAAGTAGACATCATGCTGCGATCCCAAAAAAATTCAGTAAAAATAAGAAAGTAATTGAGATCTATCAGTCTGGAAAAGGTTCCAAAGCCATTTCTAAAGCTTTGGGACTCCAGAGAACCACAGTGAGAACCATTATCCACAAATGATGAAAACATGGAACAGTGGTGAACCTTCCCAGGAGGGGCCGGCCGACCAAAATGACCCCAAGAGCACAGCGACGACTCATCCAAGAGGTCACAAAAGACCCCAGAACAACATCCAAGAACTGCAGGCCTCACTTGCTTTAGTTAAGGTTAGTGTTCGTGACTTCACCATCAGAAAGAGACTGGGGGGCAAAAATGGCTGCATGGCAGAGTTCCAAGACCAAAACCACTGCTGAGCAAAAAGAACATAAAGGTTCGTCTCAGTTTAGCCAGAAAGCATCTTGATGATCCCCAAGACTTTTGGGAAAATACTCTGTGGACTGACAAGACAAAAGTGGAACTTTCTGGAAGGTGTAGGTCCCATTACATCTGGCGTAAAAGTAACACAGCATTTCAAAAAAGGAACATCATACCACCATTAAAACATGGTGGTTTAAGTGTGATGGTCTGGGGCTGTTTTGCTGCTTCAGGATCTGGAAGACTTGCTGTGGTAAATGGAACCATGAATTCTGCTTCTACCAAAAAATCCTGAAGGAGAACGTCCGGCCATCTGTTGGTGACCTCAAGCTGAAGCGCACTTGGGTTCTGCAGCAGAACAATGATCCAGAACACACCAGCAAGTCCACCTCTGAATGGCTTAAGAACAACAAAATGAAGACTTTGGAGTGGCCTAGTCAAAGTCCCCACCTGAATCCCACTGAGATGCTGTGGCATGACCTTAAAAAGGCGGTTCATGCTGGAAAAGCCTCCAATGTGGCTGAATTACAACAATTCTGCAAAGATGAGTGGAACAAAATTCCTCCACAGCGCTGTAGAAGACTCACTGCCAGTTATCACAAACGCTTGATTGTTGCTGCTAAGGGTGGAACAACCAGTTATTAGGTTTAGGGGGCAATCACTTTTTCACGCAGGGCCATTTAAGTTTATTTTTAAGGGGGAATCTAGACATCTTCATTTAAAAACTGCATTTTGTGTTTACTTGTGTTATCTTTGTCTGACATTTAAATTTGTTTGATGATCTGAAATATTTAAGTGTGACAAACATGCAAAAAAAGTAAGAAATAAGGAATAATCATTTAAAGAGGTAAAGTCTGAGCAATAGTTCTTCTTTCTGAAGGTCTTTGAGAGTTTTCCTTTTGAAGTCTGCTTACTATTTCACTCTTTTTCATATCCAGACCTGTCCATTTCCAAAGGAATGTATTTTTTGGTTAAACCCCTCCACACTTACCGATGAATAATTCAAATAAAAAAAAGCACCTAACTCCAAGGATGAACCAGCGTTGTGTCGACACATAACAGACAACTTAGCAAAGTATTTTTTGCATCTTTAGAGACTTTCTTACCAGCAGCCTGTCAAAGACATCATTTGTTCCCATTTCTGTAGTTTTATCTATGAAAACAGAAATACAACACAGTTTTACTGACATAAAATTGCATTTTTGCTTCAATAAGCTGATTTCCAAAGAGTTTTTTTTTTCTTTTAGCTTGAGAACATGGCAGACAGCATGGTGTGCAGAATATCCTTGAAATGTAAAGGGATATCTCTAAGAAGCAGGTGCAAATCTGAATGTTTTAAGCCCAGTGGTTGATCCATCTAATGTTTGCTAAAGCTGTATCAGAAAAGGTCTCCATGGAAGGGGGGATGCAAAGAAGTCATTCTTAAAAAAAGGGTAACGGGGAGAAAAGGCTGTGGTGGAAATCAGTGGCAACAGGTCTGACGGAGGAATGGATCCTTCCCAGAACTTCAACATTATTGAAGCAATGTGGGATCATCTGGACAGACAATGGAACAAAAGGCAGAAACATCCAAAAAGGAGCTTTGGGAAGTCTGGAAAACAGTTCCTAAAGGCTACTGAAAGAAATTACAAGCAATGTGGCATCTAGGAAACATCAAGACCATGACACAGGAAGTCTGGCATGTTATTTTTGTTCTTTGATGTGTTCCTAGATATTAACCAATGGACCCATTTGCAACAACGTTGCCTAATCGCGTTGGACCGTGACATGACAGACGTCAGGAATGATCGACAGGAGTATTGAACTGAAGGAGAAAATAGCAAATCCAATGTTTTTTGCTGGTTTTTCCACCTTGTTTTGCACATATGGCCACAGCTGCTACTAGTGCAAGCTAATCTGTCAGTGGAAGTGGCACATCTAGATGGTACTCATAGGCAGCAGTATAGTTAGAAATACCTAGCTTCTAAACTGACTCTTAGCTGCTCCCTCCTGCTGTTTGTTGATCAGATCAAATCACCAACTTTCCCTGAATTCACGCATCATGATTTATACCGTCATGTCAAACAGTCCATCTCCTTACAATGGAGCAGACTTATAAACATGCAGTGGGTACGGAAAGTATTCAGACCCCTTTAAACTTTTCACTCTTTGTTCCATTGCAGCCATTTGCCAAAATCAATACAGTTAATTTAATTTCTCATGAATCTACACTCAGCACCCCATCTTGACAGAAAAATAGCAGACATAGAAATTTTTGCAAATTTATCAAAAAAGAAAAATTGAAATATCACATGGTCATAAGTATTCAGTACTTTGCTCAGTACTGAGTAGAAGTACTTCTGAGCTGGTACAGCCATGAGTCTTCTTGGGAATGATGCAACAAGTGTTCCACACCTGGATTTGGGATCTTCTGCGTTCTTCTTGCAGATCCTCTCCAGTTCTGTCAGGTTGGATGGTGAACGGTGGTGTTCAGCCATTGTCAGGTCTCTCCAGAGATGCTCAGTTGGGTTTAAGTCAGGGTTCTGGCTGGGCCGGTCCAGAATGGTCCAGAGTTGTTCTGTTGGAAGTGGAACCTTTGGCCCAGTCTGAGCTCCTGAGACTCTGTACTTGGCCGGATTCTTCTTTCCTTCAACTGCAACCAGTCGTCCTGCCCCTGCAGCTGAAAAACACCCCCATAGCATGATGCTGCCACCACCGTGCTTCACTGTTGGGATGGTATTGGGCAGGTGATGAGCAGTGCCTGGTTTTCTCCACATACCGCTTAGAATTAGTAATTAATTCTTGCCATCTTGAATTCCAGTACACTCGGGCAAGTGTGCAGTTTGAGACATGGCTACTGAATGATATACACACTCAAAATTAGAGGTACGAGACAGAAACATTTCTGTACCTGTAGGTACATTTTTTACAAATGTTCTCTCAAAAGTACAATATTGGTCTTTATGAGGCCAGAAGTACCTATATACTATAAAAACGGGTCCAAAGTAATATAAAGTACAAATTTGTACCATTTCAACCCTAAGGGTACCTGCAGCATTGAAAAATGTGCGTAGCTTGTACAATAACTATAATTAACAGTCCTTCTAAACAGTAGTATAATCATAGTTATTATAATGATTTTCATAATCATAGCAATCATAGTAATAATTATATGTATAATTATATATGTGTTTGGCCTAATATTCATATAATAATTATTCATTTATTATTAGAATCTTTGATTGTTGTCATAATCTCTATTTTATTGACTTTTATTCATCATTTTTAATTGGTTTAATTGTACTTTATTAACTCATACAGCTTTATAAGGTACAAAAATGGACCAGGACCGAAGGTACAGAAATGTCTTTCAAAAAGGAACCCCCCCACCGACAAACTTTGTACTCTTTTAAGTACAAATTGGTACCTCTATTTTTGAGTGTGTAGAGGCAGTTGGGTGCAAGAATGGACTGGACCGCCTCTTCTGCTACGTCAGCAAGATGGTGTCCGTTTAGTGAGAGTCGTGTGCTTCCTTCTGTCTGGATTTTTGACCAATATTAGGGCAACATCCTGGTATTTTCAGACCTCTGAATTTTAGTTGAAACCACACTTGCACTCAAAAATAGTGTACCACGGAGTGCAAGTGCACGGACTGAGACAGACCCAGAGTGCGGGCCTCTCTTCTTCTGTTTTTCATCTCATTCGCCACCATTGTGGGCCCTGCACCTGCCAACACTCCTGCATTGCCAGTAAGAGCACAAATCATTTTCTGACTTCTTTGTGCGACTGTTTAATCATGTTTTATGCACGTAAGGTGCATTATTGTTATATTTTCTGATAGGAAAGAAATGCTCCACTGAGGATACAGTTCCACCAGTGGATACGACTCGTGCCTGGTCGAATACGGTAAGAATAAAATCAGCCTATCAGCTCATGTACAGCTTTATGGCTGCAACTGGTAATTTCTGGTGACTATATGGCCTCATGTCATCATAAAGATTAATTCAGACGTATAAATTGAGATAATTAAGTGCAGAAATGATGTGTAAACACAGCCGGTATCATCTGTAACCTTAAAATGACTTAGTTCAGAATTGACAAGCAAAACTCTAGTAATCCATTACAAATTTACTTGCTTCATTAGACCAAGAGACATTTAATTCAATGTTTTCCTGGAAAAGTTAACAAATTAAGCTCTTCATACACAAAAGAATGATTTACAGTTGTCCCCCGGCAGTCTGGCTGCCTAATAACCACGATGTGACTAACATCCAGTGACAGATGCATGAGCACATCATTGCTCTCCCCTCACTTTGGTGACCTAGTTTTAAGAAAGCGCACGAACAGAGTTCAAGCGAGAGAGTGTGAGACGAGAAAGAGGAGTTGGTCGGGAAGATGTTACAGCGCGGAGCTTCGCCGCCACCAACATGGGAAGAATCTCCTGCCACCTACGCAAGGCAAAAAAGCAGGGCAGCAGGTTTACATGGCATCAGATGTGGGAAGAAAAAAAACCCTCATGCAGCAGAAAACTCGTCTCTAACTGCTGAACTTGCTCGTGCTTTTAAATGACAGCTATGCATGAAAGTCGATCCGACATGCACTTTGAGAAAACCTGAAGGGAGCCGATGCATGTGTGTGTGCGCGCATTAACATACAGTAAGCGTGCATGGCAGCCTCATGGCTGAGTGTGCATAATAATATCTGCAAAGTTATGTGCACTTCTGTGAATGCGGTTTGCCTTTTTTGTTTTTTGTATGTTTATTTTTTAAGTACGTCTCATGGAGTTCAGTTCAATAATTTATGCATCTCTTTCTAAGCCCCACTAATTGCTCATTTTTCACTAGATTGGGTTGTAATTTGCACAGAACACTGATTAAAACCTGAGGTTATTTGGAGATAAATAACTGCTGCTCAATATTTTACAGTGGTGAAGTAATATATCCTTTATGAGAACAAAATCTTTATATTTAGAGTGAAATGATCTGTGCTGCTGCCATCGGTTTCATTTTTTATTTACCTTCACATTTTTCATGAACCAGCTACAACAAATACCACGACTAGCTGCAGAGTTTAACCCTTCTTTTTAAAATTTTAGGGTTTATTTTTTTGCCAGTAAGGACCATATGAAATTCTTTCAAACTTTTATGGGAAATTTTCTGTGAATTGCAGGAATATAAATACTTAAAGGTGCTATATGACTTCAGCACTTAATAGTTTATGGCATTTTTTTTATACCGCTTTCCACTTGCTGTAATATTTAGGGGTTTCAGTACCCAGTTTCATCAGGAAATGTGAAACTGTATTCCCATTACTCCTAGACAGAGATGTTACTGTTATTATAGGCCGACATTGGCATAAACAGGTATCAGTTTTTCCGTTTTTACTTTTATAAAGATACACAACATCACTTTTTAATTTTAAAAATATGCATTTTTTTAAACAATTTTTTTTTGCATGATGGTATTTTACATACACACATGTATTATTGAACTTATAATCACCCTCCCCCACCCTCAACATCCCACATTCAGGGTAAAAATTAAATAAAACAAAAAATAAAAGGACAAATATACATTCATATACTGGCTTCGATTTATAAACAGGAAAAAAAAACAAAAAAGCAAAAGTGTATGCCGTATATATACATTCATAAACATCTCTCTCTACATACATATTGTTCACATACAATAAATGAGGTAAGGAATCTTTGATGGTATACATACAAATAAACAAAGAGGGGAATAGTAGCTCGCTGTTCATGCTTCCACTCTCTAATTTCAATCTAAATACCTACCAAGAATTGTACGAAGGAATTCCATATTTCATTAAATTTATTAAGTTTATCCCTGGCCATATAAGTTCATTTCTATAATGCAACACAAGAGGCCATTTCCTGTAGCCACATTGAAAATGTAGGGCTTTCCATACTTCACCTAAAAAAAAATAGCGGTTCTTACTCGTTTTATACCAGGATGTTGATGTCACATCAACATTCATTATGTGCATTTCTCGAGCGTCCATTAGCGTCCCGAGGCTGAGACATTACACTATGTAACTTTTCGCACTATGCAACTTTTTCCAACCGGCAAACTGTGGTGTTGCAGCCAACTTGTGCACTGTGTCACATGCTAGCAAACGGTTGCTTGGAACGCACATCATGGCGGATTCGGCAAAGAAACGCAAAAACTTTATCAGAGGAAGAGAAGAAAAGAAAAAAGGAGGAAGGGACAGAACAAGAGAGAAGAAAAGACTGTCTCTTACTGGCAGGAGTGAGCTGACAGTACAGGTACGACAAAGATGGATGCTAGTTAGCCATCGATAGGGGGCGCGTCACTGAGAAAACTGCTAATAGTTCTGTAGTGCATCTTAAATAACAAAACCTCGTGGCTACGCATCACTAATTCATAGAGACTTTACACGTCATATTGTCGCAAATGCCTGTAAATGACCATAAACATCAGAAATAAGACGGATAAACATGTTTTTTGAGGATTTGTTCCACCACACAGACAGTTCAGCCAGATGTTCAAAATGAACTCCTCTCACTGAGATAAGGCTGTTTTGGGATCTTTGCTCCTTGAGCAGAATATAGTCGTCACAAGCCTAGAGCGCCCTCTTATGGCATTAATGTTAACTGCTTGGTTCATTTCAGTCAGTATGAATTAGCATTTAAAAATAGGTTAAATGGCAGAATCAGCCAAAATATGAAAATAAGTGTGACGTATAAGTCCGGAAAATACAGTATACTCTTCAGCTACTTCTCCTCTCACTCAAAACATCAAAATATGAGTGATACAATCTCACAGTTGTCTCATCTATCTCATCAGTTGGTATCCGATATCGGAAATTAAGAGTTGGACTATATCAGTATATCGGAAAAAGATTTCTCTGAACGAACAGGACAGCGACTACAAACAAAAAGCCTTCATTAGTATCTTGTGATCAATAAGTAAGACATCTTGTCCTTAAAGGACCTTAATCATTTTGTCAGATTTCTGGAACATTTGGCTTTAAATTGCAAAATTAAAGCTTTTGAATCGCCCTGTTAAAAAATTTCTAAAAAGGTGTGTATGGATGATTTTCAGCTGAGATGTCATCACTGCTTCAAAGTGTCTGCCATGGCTGCTCTATTTTATCCACTTAAAATAATAAATACCGTTTCATTTGAGATGACTCCACCATTATAAACCCATGTCGGCTTTTAACCTTGTCTCAACACTTCTTTCTTTTCTCAGCAGCAGACTTTAATTTTCTGAGTTCAACAGGAGCAAACAAGTCATATTAACTTTTCCAGACTATTTGTAGAGTTGCGCCAATATAACCTGATACATATCTGGGGGTAAAGACAGGGGGGGTCCCTTTCCTCACGACTCCAGGAAGGGGGAGGTAAGGGATTAGAAAAAAAGGAGAACAAAGGGGGGGGTTAGGAGGGGGGGGGGGGAGTGAGAGAAGGGGAGAAGGGGGGGTGGGTGGGGGGTGAGGGGGGGAGGTAGAAGGAGTTCAACATAAAGAAAAAAAATAAAATCAGAATCCCAGAAAGGGGGGACAGCTTTGATTCATTTTCTGTCCAAATTCAAACTGATATTTGCTCTCAATTTTCTTTAGAGAAGAAAAATGGGAACCAAACCCTAGGTAGTCCTACAACAGTTTTATTGTATCCTGGCCTGAACTGTCTGAACTAAAACTTCTACCATTTTGTTCTGCTTCACTTTGTCAGAGTTGGTGTTTGCAGAGATGATGTTCACATGTTGCTCTATGATCTGAGGGGGAGGTTTAAAGCTGCAGCTGCCATTACAGATTCATCTTCATCATCCTTCTTCTTCTTCCAGGCAAGCCTGAAACTTCATTTTTGCTATGCGCCACTTTCATTTATCATTTTCCAGAAACACTGATATTCACCTTTGTTATGACTCCAAAAGTATTCAAGATTTTGTTATAGCAGAAATACTTATTCCTTTATAGATTACAGATTTAAGGTAACTTTACTGATCAATCACCCACATTCACATCGTATGTCAACAATCAGTGATCAGAACAAGGAAAAATGGTCTGTTGGCACCAGCTGTCCAGGCAGGAAAACTTAAAAAGATCCCTTACACAGTAAAAACAAGAAAAATATATAAAAGTCCAGGTTAAAATATTACTGTAAAAATTTAGTAGCCTGATGGTTGAAGGAATAAGACTTGTAGAAATTATTATTACTTAAAAGGTACAGTATGTAAAAAATCAAAAGTCAATGGCAGAAAAATGTGATATATAATTCAAAACTGTGTTTCTACTAATGTGTAATCGCTGCACTAGAATAGCTGTTATATTTTTATTTTCTTAGAATGAGTCATTTATATCTACTTGCTGGGCGGTGCACATATGGAGGCTGCCATATTTGTGCCACCATTTCTACTACGGTGTCTCTGAAAGGACAAAACAATGTGTGTGAAGTGAGAACCCTCTGAACTTTATACATCTTTGTTCAATGGAAGTTAGAGAACCGTTTGGTATCAGTCACGCCTTAAAGACATAAAAAAAATAGTTCCTCATCGTACAGTCGTAGCTACACCTGAGACCACTGGATCCACTCACAGATGAAAACATCTTTATGCGTGAGAGAATTCTGGCCACTAACGGCCACCGTACATTCACAACATTGCTTGGAATATTAAGTAATTTGAAAGAAAACATTTTTTTTTTTCAAATACCCATCTTTACCACTAGATGTCAGTAGTTCTTACATAATGTACCTTTAAAAGTACAGTATGTAAGAATTACTGAAATTTTTTAAGGCATTACTGATCCCAAACAGTCTCTAACTCACATTAAACACAGGTGGTGCGGCAGTTTTTAAGGTCAGAGGGTTCTCACGTCACACACATTGTTTTGTCCATTCAGGGACACCGTAGTAAAAGTGTCAGAACAAATATGTGCACCTCCAGCAAGTAGATAAAAATGATTCATTCTAAGAAAATAAACACACAAGTTATTCAGCAATTACACATCAATAGAAAAGTTTTGAGTTATATATCACATTTTTCTGCCACATTGATTTTTGTGACATACTGTACCTTTAAAAGGAATGTGGTAACACCAACTATAATGCATCATTATTGGCATGGTAATCAGATGTAAATAAAAACTGGTTTTAGTGAAAGTAATACTGTTATTCTGCACCATCTAGATGTGCTGTGGATTATTATTTTTGAAAAATTAAGTGTTTTGTTGAAATCACTTTAAAATCCTTGAGTGCATGTTATGATTCATCCTGACGATGATCTATTATCTGAATTTACTTCCCCTGCAGCAGAAACAGAAGAAATCAAACAAACAAACTTGTACTGTATAATCAGAATGATGCCAGTGGCTGATCTTAAGGTACAGCAGTTCTTTTGAAAAGTACAATGTTTCTGCTCCTCTTCATCACCATAATCAATGATCCAATTGTGCGTTTCATGTTGCAGATGATTTATGATGAACAGGAGGTAAATCATACATTTGTTTTTCCTTTTTGTAAAGAAAATAAACCCTAACATTCCCTTAACAGTGGGTTGTGATTGCATCTTAATCAGTGGTATCATTGAGTTCAGCTGCAATGACGAAGAAGAAGCTGTTCTGGTGGCTGCATTAACGCCTGCTCTGATTTAGTGTACTCTGCATAAGAACAAGCTGGAACCTGCTTTTTATAGAGCATTGTACACGTAACAGCCAAGTTTCAATAAGCTGTTTTGAAGTTTCTGTTTTCCTTTGTGCATCGCAAGACTACAAATCAAAGCATTAACTGAAATGTATTCTTGTTGATGGATCACCAAGGCAACCAGTTACATAGCATCCATTACGGTGATGGTGCCTTTGTGAAAAGAATTAATTGTAGGGTAGCCATGACTATTCTTACAGCTAAAAGGCATGTTGTTTTGTAAATGTAACCCAGAAAGAAAATAAATTCATAAAAACAGCTTCACTCATATGAATCCTATTTGAGGGAGCAACAAATATCCCAATGCGTGTAGTGAAGTTGTGGTCAAACAACTTAAAATGAGCAATATTCTGATTACTTTTGAGTTCAGATGTAAGTTTTTTTACCTTATAAAAAGTTGAGCTATGTGAGGGCATAAAGTCTTATAAGTTATCCAATGATTTAAAATTTGAAATCTAGAAAAGAGCCACCAGTTCAGTTCCCTGATATCTCCAACTATCAGCTGCTTCAGATTCGCGAAGCTGTAGGAAGCATAGAGAAGCCTGGAAGCCTGGAACTCCTTCATGTGTGGATGGGTGGCTGCAGCTGGGATTCAGACCCTTCACGACTAATCCTGCATTATTTCTGCTCCTGCAGGAAGACTTGTTGTTCTCAAGACCGTTGTCTTGTCACGGTCTCGGCAGTCTTTGGTCTCGGTCTCAGGTCTCTCAGTCTCGCAATGTCTCGGACTGGCCGAGCGGTCTTGAAGGGATTTGTAACCTATAATTGCCAGGCAGGTACTGGTTTTTTAATATTTCATTATACACCCCTTCAAGTACCAAATAATAAAATTTCATTTTTACACTAAGCAGCTAAACCCAGTATGGTGCTTAAGTTCTACAGCTCATGAAAAATGGCAAAAAAATACAGTTTTGTTTGGTCTCGGTCTTGGTCTTCAGCTGAACTAGTCTTGGTCTTGAGTTGGTCTGTCTTGGTCTTGACACTCTGGTCTTGGTAGTAGTGAACGACCGATATATCGGCCGGACGATAAATCGGGCCGATATTTGCCTTTTTCCCCGATATCGGTATCGGCCGAAATTGGGCCGATATTTTTTTCCCATCATGTTTTACAGACAGGCATCTGCCTCCGGCAGCTTTCTGCTGTAACTGTGAGACACTTCCGTCGATGAGCAGCAAGTTTTTGTTTTGTTTTTTTACTGGTACCGGTATCGGCCTAAGTCGCGGGCAGTATCGATCCCCCGTCATGATTTAACGACAGCCGCCACACGCAGCTTTCTGTTGACTTGACTGTCGCCGCTGTCCATGCAGCTCCTCCCCACTCCCCTTCACAGAGAGAAGCCTGGAGCATCATCTGCACTCCAAGCTAAGTTATTAATCTTTAAAAACTTATTGTAACTGTTTACTTCGTTGAAATATCGCCAGAAAAGCCGAGTGCTTCGTCTTTAAAACTAGCTGGATGTAGTAGCAGGCTGCGTTTAGCTTCTAAACATGAGTCATAAACGGATGCAGAATAACCAACAATAATTCAGTTCTTGTTGGACTTTAGTGACCCGGTATGAGTTTGTCACGTAGAGACAAACGTAGAGATTCACGTAGAGATTCGCTGCAGACGCTCCGTGTTGTCACCTCGCTTAACGTGCTGCACTCCCCCCGCAGAGTGAGGGTGTGACATCGGCTTCAACAGAAAGGTCCGTTTAAAAACAAAACAAAAAAACTTTCTAAACATATCTTAATTGTTTACTTCGCTGAAATATCGCCATACAATTTGGAAACATAAAGTTTGTGGTTCAGAATATGAAACCAGCTTTGTAAACAGGCAGCAATAAGCCAAAAACAACTATTACATGAATGACAAGGACATTTAAATATGTTGGGTGACACAAAGGACATTTTATGATGACTGATTATCTATATAAAATGTGAACAGTCAACACATAAACGCTTTTTTCTTTTTTCCATTTACACCCCATCTGTATATGCACACATTACAGTATGTGGGTGAATGTAAAAGATGATGATGCAGCAAGACTGATAATGATTTATGTGTTTCTGCTTATTTTCCTTTCAAGGAAATGGCTTACATGCTGAGATCACGTGTTTTGTTTGTTTTGGGGTTTTTGCATGTGTTAAATTAATTATTCTATTTGGGAAAAAACAAAGACCTAATATATTTTTTTTTATTGTCATTGTGTCAATTTTAGTATGTTAATTGAAGAAATCGGCTGACTTACAGAGGGGCTAAACTCTGCTGGAGAACAGTGAAGCTACTTCCTCGTTGCCCCAAAATCGCAGATTAGCTCGGTTAGCATTATCTTGGCTGTCAATTATTTGCCCTGCGGTTGGGAGCGGAACCTTCCTTTGCACATTTGCGTTGAACGCCGCAATTGTCCATAGTAAATTTTGGCTGCATATGAGGGTCCCAAGTGGGTTTGACCACAGTTTCCATGGTGGCGCCACCTGTGTTTTCCCATATACCCCACAGGCATGGGCTTGAACTGGGCAAATTTGCAGATCTTATCGTTAAGGTTACATGGGCCCCATATGTGGAAGCCCACATGGGAAAACACAGATGGGGCCACCATGGAAACCATGGACAAACCCACTTGGGTCCCTCATATGCAGCCAGAATTTAACCCATATGGGCCCCACATGTAATGCTGGCTGGGCAACAGAAATAAATGAATGAAATTTATTTATAAAGCACTTTTCATACAGAAGTAGCACAAAGTGCATATTAAAATCAGCAACATTTCAATAAAATGACAATTCGACAAACAATTACACATTGTTTATCCCCCCACCACCACCACACACACACACACACACACACACACTTACACACACCCTCTCAGTATTTGTTATAACTTTATGAATATAACCTGCTTGGTGCTGCTGTGAGGAAACAATATCTTGGGGATCCGTACAAACTGGGAGCCATCATGGTCTCAGAAGCCACCACCAACGGGACCCCCCAGATACCGGCCGCCAGGGGCCCATACCACAACCATAGGATTGGAGAGCAGGACTCCCCCCAGCCACCCCAACCAAGAGGGCCCCCCAATGGCAACAACCCCATAGACCAAAAAGCAAAGCTTCCAGCGTGGAGGACCCCCCATAAGGAAAATACTGGAGTTGATTTTAAAAGACTAAATCAAATGAACGTCAATAAGAACAAATAAGAACTATAAGTATTAAAATATGGACTTAAGAGTAATAAAAACAACTAATAGGACATGCTTTGGTAAAATCAGAACCATGATAACACAGTTTTAAAAAAAGGAAAAAGTAAATCAATGATTAAAACAGTCGAAAATATAAATAAAATACAAAGCAATTTCCATGTTTGAGTCAACATGATTTCTTCCAAACGAAATGTCCCTCAATTACTTTTTAGAAAAATCTTTTGGCTCAATCCTCATTTATTTATGGCTTTACAAAAAACCCTGAGCTAACATCAATCACTTTCACAATTCGAACAATAGAACAGCAAAAAAACAACACAAAAGGCTTTTTTTTTTCCAACATCAAGAGCCAGTTCGCCACACACCAATACCCCCAGTCTATAACACTGACAATAAAACTTCTAATCTTTGCTCCTTTAATCTTCCTGACACTGCAGACAGATTCTTGACATCATTTGGACACAAAGAGGAGAATCTCCAACTTGTAATCTAACAACCATTACAGCCTTTTCAGCCACTGAAAAACATCTGCTCGTCAATAAATTCATTTATAGCTGTAATAGATGTTGTAAAACCCCGTCTACCAAGTGACGAGTGAATGACGACCAGAAACGTGACAGCTTTGAGGAATTGATTTGGATGATGGTATCAGAAATATTGTCATTATTTAACTGCTCTGTATGGGAGCAGGTACTTGTTCTACTTATTGTGAATCATTTAAACTCTCTGCTGCTAAAATAGTCTTTAGGGGGAAAGAAAAAAGAGAAAAAAATACATCAAAGCTGGATTGTTGGGTGGCAAGAGCCTGGGGGTTACATAGGCAGAAAATTGTTGCTTCAAAGACTCAAACTAGTGGGAAGCGAGCAGAGAATATTTAATTGTTATTAGAAGGTAAATGTGAAGGTCAAAGTGAAAGACGTGAGTTTAATTAACCTGCTTGGTAGTTCGATATATTCGTCACATAGAGAGGTCTCATGTTTGGATTATATATCGATATAAAGCAATCTGATATTTTCAGGACTTTAAAAACGAGAGCTGAGTGTGTCAGTTTTATTATAATTGTAAATTAGATGGTGACATGGAGGCTTCTGCAGCATCCGCGCACACATCCCTGATAAATCACAACCCGCCAAACATTTGGGCCTCATATGCAGCTTTTCATTAATGGAAACTCGGGGGAAATCTGTTTGTTGGCCAGGTTTGTCTGAAATTCAACAGTATGCAGAAATGTTTTCAACTCAGCAGTGGAGATAACGCACGGCTGGGTTGAGGGGGGGGCTTCGTCTCCCCATGCCAACCACTGATGACTTCAGTGCAGCTGCATCTTGTTACTGCCGCAGTGCCCACGGTAACAAATGGGACTTTGGGGGAAATTTGACCAAAAGAGTTTTTATGTTTCATTAAAAATATATCTGGGCTTCTCTGTGGGGATAATCCGAGCAGAATTTCGATGAAAAAGTTGTCCATTTACAATTTCAGGAAGAACAGACCAACATGAGGATTAATGTTTAATATTTATATTCCTATTAGCTCTGTTTTGGTCTCTACCAACTCATGTGGTAAAATGTCTGATTCTCCAGCTGCTAATGCTTTGCCATGTTCATTGGCTACTCTTATCTGCATAGGCCTGCTGAAAAGGTCGTGTAAATTGGATTTTAGCACATTCATGTATTTATAGCCTGTATTTAACGGTAGAGTCCAGAGTTTCCGCCCTGAAAATAAACGTTAGACTTGTGTGAGTGAAATCCGTCTCAATCCACGGCTTTGGACCTCAACTCTTGTGTGGTAGTGATTTTGTTTGCAACTCCCTCTCCCCTTGTGTGAAATTCGCTTTTTTCCTTTGTTTTGGTGTGTTCGGGACATTTCTGCGCAGAGATTTCTGGGTATATCGCCAGCCAGTGACAAAGGGCAAGACGCTATGAGAATAAGCTCATGATTGGAGCAGACGCCAGTCACTCGAAAGAGGGCTGGGCGATAAACCGAAAATTTACAGATACTGACATTTACAACAATAACATACATCATTTTGCCCATGTCAATATATTCGGTGGACTTTTTTTACTCTCCAGACTTGCCGTAATTCCTTGCAGGACATTCCTGCTGGGTGTTTTTCCATCATTTTTTGCACGTTTTCTATACATAACCTTGAAGAACATGTCTGCAAGTGATCATTGACATTTATTTTATGTCAGTGTGAGGTGTTAAACGTTTGAAGGAATGTTGTTTGAGTAAAATGTTTTGAAAACATTGCGAAGCTAATGGCGTTAGCCTGCCTATTGGTTTTTCAATGTGAAGTTAGCATTCATGCTAATCGATAGTCGTGTGTGTGTGTGTGATTAAATAAACTCATCACTGTGTTTGTCATGGACACAAAGTAATATTTGCTCATATGAAAATAAGAATTGAACTCAATTAAGTTTATTAATAAAGGGGGGATGATCATCTTACAGCAACTCGGAAGGGCTGCTGCTGCACCAGGACAGTGTGAACAGTGAGTGAGTGCCGGGACACAGGGAGGGAGGGGCCGACAAGCACCCGATGAACGGGTGAAGCGAAATAAACTTTATCTGTCTCCACAAACACCAGAAAAAGTTTGTAGATTTGTCACTAGTCGTTTTTGAAAATAAGTCGCTAGAGGGGTCTGAAAAGTTGCTAAATATAGCGACAAAGTTGCTAACTTGGCAACAATGGTAAGACGCTGAGCTACATGGACCATCTGTAGTTATGCGACTCCATCCCATCCAGTCTATAACCAGTTATCACCCACTTATCGTTACCAAAATGAACTGCTCAATATATTGTGGTATTGATTTTAGGCCATATTACCCAGCCCTAACTCGGACTCTCGAGAAAAAAAAAGAAAAAAAAAAGAAAAAAGAAAACCAGCAGACCCAGCGAGGAAAAGAAAGTACTCTGCGGTTAAAGGAGCTTTAGATAGAGCACGTTGGAAAACCAGGGTTAATACTGGTTTCACTGTTACCTGCTTTCGAGCTTTGAAGGAGAGGCTTGAAATTGAATAGGCTGAAGACCGAGGCGGCCGTTAGCCTGAGGGGAGGGGCACTTGGTTTGAATAGTGTTTACAAAAAGAAACTGTGGGGGGACTCCAGACTTCACCTTTAACAAGATGTTGAGCCAAAGAACTAAAAAAAAAAATTCATATCACTAAGAACTTTAACCACACTTGCCTCCTACTTGAGATGTCTGATATTATCGGCCGATATCGGCATTAAAAAGTAATATCAGAAAATGCTGTTATTGGTTTTAGCGTACCAATATTTGTTTGTAATAAAATCTCTCAAGATTTTGTAATGGAGCATAATTAAAGCCCATTTATGCTCCCTTACGTATGTAGAGACCTTTGTTTCAAATGTTTCAAAATTGTACGTTGGCGTGGTTGTTGAGCCACTAGTCAGCAGTGCTGAGTTCAGGATTCACTTCTGTGACCCAACATCATTTTCAGACTCTGGTAACAGCTGTTGTCTTCTCCTCCTCCTTCTCCTGCTTTTTTTCTATGCTATGTCTCCTTTTCTTCTCTGTCTTCCTTTCACTGGTCACATTTCAGTGATACTGCTCAACACTGACCCTGCAGTTTACAGTGGTATTGCTCTATCTCAGGGGTGCCCAAGTCCGGGCCTCAAGAGCTTCTATCCTGCAATTTTTAGAGCATACCCTCTCTAACACACCTGAATCAAATGGCTAACTTCCTCATCCACGTCATTCTGCTCTGCAGAGGCCAACAACAAGCAGTTCATTTGATTCAGGTGTGTTGGAGATTGGACGCAACCAAAATGTGCCCAAGTCTCAAGGACTGGACTTGGGCACCCCTGCTCTATGTCCTGCGTCAAGTGACGGATCTGCTAGGACTGTGATTCCCAACCCTGGTCCTCAAGGCACACCATCCTTAAGACTTTACATGTTGCCCTGTTGAAACACAGCTGACTCACACTGATTGGTCAGTAGCAGACCGGTGCAGAACTTGTCAGAGATCCATATGATTTGAATCAGCTGTGTCCTAGCAGGGCATAATAGAAAGTCTTCCAGATAGAGTACCTTGAGGACCAGTGTTGGGAATCACTGCATTAAGGAGCCTGAAAACACACCAAATTATGTAAGTAACAGATGCTGTCTGTCTCTGTTTCTGCCCTCTGCATCGACCATAAATGGGCCTTTAACCCCATTTTCACTGTGGCAAGGTATGCAATGAAGGCCCAGGCAGGATTCGATCCCACACACTCCCGGTGAGAGTCACACGCACTTACCAGTCAGCCAAAGGGGTATCCCTGTAGCCAAGTATTCAGGGCACATGATTTATTGGTGGCACAGTGAAAGGACCCCACACTGTCACAGCATGCTTCGTGCAGGCTGTCACCAATTTTGAATCCAAGGACCGTTTAAGGAATCCAAGGGTGAGGAACCTTGGCCCTCATCCTGCAGGTCTTACATCTGTCCTTGCTCCTACACACCTGATTCAAATCAATTTGAGTCTTTGTGCAGAACTTGATTGGCTGTTAGATAAATATGATTTGAATCAGGTGTGCTGGAGTGGGGAGAAATGGAAAGCCTTAAGGGACACTGGCCCTTGAGGACCAGGGTTCCCCAGTGCTGGTTTACCAGCGTCACATGGATCCTGCCGACAATGCCCGAATGTGGCAAGGTACGCAACGAGGGGCCCGGGCGGAATTTGATCCCACAGACTCCCGGGTAAGAGTCATGCGCACTGACCAGTCAGCCAAAGAGACATCCCTGTAGCCAAGTAGCCAGGGCACATGTGCTAATGGAGGCACAGTGACAGGACCCCACACTGTCACACCACCAAAGAGTCCAGCTTAGAATGGGAAGATCGGGTTCTGTAAACCTTGATGCTACTCTTACCTGGCAGGCAAAAGCCTGATAGTGTCGTGTCATAGCAAAGCGACCCCTTCCTTGAATGTAATAAAGAAATTCATGGTTTATTCAATCAGATATTCTGACACTTCTCTAATTTTGGTAAATGGTATTCATGGAAAAAACATCATTGGCTGTCTGCTTTTATTAATTTTGCTTCATTCTGTACATTAGATGACCACTCAAGTTTTAAGAATTAGTTCATTATTTACTCAAATCTACACCAATACACACACCTTTAAACATCTATATATATTTTTAAAGGTCTCATTTCCATGTGCCAACCTTTTGCTTATGTCTGGCCCTGCCTGGCCCTCTTATTAAAATTTTCTAGATCTGCACCAGGTTGGGAATCGCTGGGCTAGATTACCCTGCAGCAACATGAATGGGAATAAACCAGAATATATCTGACTGTCTCCCAGTTGGTCTAAAAACCTAACTTTTTCTGTGTTGCTCTATTTAGAAACTCATGTTTCTGCACTGTGACACTAACAGTTATAAATTAGGGTTTTACTCCAGAAAAAAAAAAAGAAATTGACATGACATGTGGGAAAAACTTTCATTTTCAGCCCTGACCTGCTTAGCTTATAGCGGCTAATGTTAGCAAGCTTTTATCCTGTCAATTCAAAGCTTTACAGGGATTAAAAATCATAAGGAATTGTTAAGTTTTTTTCCTGGTCAACATTGTTAGAAATGCTGCTACTTTCCACTAAGGTCCAAGTCCAAAACGCTGGAAGACAGGATGTGCAATCTTTCACAAATGCTTGTATCCTCCCCATTATGATGGCATATCCCCAGATTTCCAGTTTCATTATTTGCACTTTGCCACAGCTCTGGGGAAATCTGCTGACCACCAGAGTTATTGCAGGTGAGCGAGGAAGAAAAATGAGCAGGTGTCATCTAAACATCTGTGACAGCTCTGTTAGCCTTTCTGGATCCTGTGAGGGGGAACATGAGTCAAAGTCATCACGTACACCAGCTGCCACCTCCAGGCGCACACACTCCAGAGGCTGTCAGCATGACGCCAAAGACGGTGGTCAGAACTAAAGTTTGATTAGCGAGCCACTTGTTTTTTGGGGTTTTTTTTTAGATTTACCCAGGATTTTAATAAATACTACATTGAGCACAAAATTTAAGGTACTCCAAACTGGCATGCTGGCAAAATACTCAGAATAAGACTGCAGTCTCACAGATCAACTGATCAACTAATGCACTTTCTCATACTGCATGCATTTTTCTTCTTTTTCCTGAGTAAAAGCCTGATTTATAACTGATATTGCAGCCATGCAGAAACACGAGTTTCTAAATAGAGGGATAGAGCAAAAATGAGGTTTTCAAACCAACTGGGAGACAGTCAGAAACATCCTGGTTTATTCCCATTCGTGTTGCTGCAGAGTAATCAGGCACAGCAGTTCCCAATCTGGGGTTCAGGACCCCCCCAAAGAGCACAGGGGGGTCCCCAATGCTTTGACCGTTTAGAGCCAGTGTGATTAGAATTTAGGTCATGTCCACAGAGATGAGTCGAGGTGTATCAGCTAGGGCTGGGCCGTACAGACAACAAAAATGTATCATGATAATTTCTGGTATTTGTTACAATGATGATAATGAAGATAAATAATTAAATCATTTTAAATTATTTTTTAAAACAAAAATTCAAAATCAATATTTAATTTTACTAGGTTATAATTTAGCACATTTTTATGTATTATTACTTTCATTTTAGTTTCGTGTTCTTTAAATTACCATTGTAAATTTTGTGTTTTTTAATGGGGGGGTATGTAAACTTTCAAGCACAACTGTACGTCATGGTTTTAAGGAAAGGTATCAGCTAGAATGCATCATCTGAGGTGAGAACCTAGCAAATGAAAGCAAAAAACAAGCAAAGGGAGCACAGCAGGGATGGGCGATGCCAAAGTTTTTCATGTCGATACGATACCAGTTCGGTACCGATATTTATAGATACTTTTGGTCCCTTTAATCATGTGGTTTTACATGATTGTACAGTTTGCATTAATATCTTGAATGCAAGGGCAATATAAAATAAAAGTAAAATTTGAGAACAGAAGTACTGGAAAGTAATGCTTTTAAAACATAAATGTAAATTATATTGATGAAGAAATTAAAGAAAAACCAGGTTAAAGTGCTGATGATGTTTTGACATTTTCTGTCATGTTTATAGACCAAGCTTTCTTCATGATGATCTATGTAACAGAAACAAGCGCGCCTGTATAAATGGGTTATTAGGAAACATGGCTGCATTTCAGCACATCTGACCAGACTGTGGCGCTGTGAGCCGAAACCGAACATGACATCCGTCAGAACTTTCTCAGCTCATTTAACATTAAAGTCAACGGCTTCATTGCGGTTTTTAAGTTCCTTTTCCAGTTTTACAGGGAAACAGTAACGACTCAGCCTTCAAATTATAATGACAGTTAATGGTTAAAAGCTCGTAAGTACAGCATTAGTTTATTTAAGTTTACTACAGATCCAGAATTTTATTTTGAAGAGGATAAAGAAGCAGGTCGGACTTACCGGGTACCAGTGGAAGCCCTCTGCTCGTCTCTCCTGTCTACAGCGTCTGTTTACTGGATCTTCAGCCACCAACGTGTTGAGGCTTCTAACACATGGAACTGCAGTCATGTCCACTGGAAAAGTCTCTCTCAACTGTTGTAGCTTAATCAGATCGGTCATACAGCTGCTGTATGGACAGACAGCTGCTGCTCGGTTATATGAGGACGTCTCCAGTCATCAGATCTCCTCCAGCTGCTTCCAAAGATGCATCCTTTCCTCCATCCTCATCTTTATAAATGGGAACTATTTAAAACTCAACTGGAACCATGTAAGTTGTTATCTTCTCATTTTTAAAGGCTAATTATTTGCTCCGAGTTAGCTTGCAGCTAGCCATTAGCTGCGAGCTAACTCGAGGCAAACACTTAGCCGCTTAGCCCCAAGCTAACGCAGGGAAAGAGTGCCTCTCCTTTGTCACGCCTGACTATGTGGAACCGGTGCAGCTCCTTATCAGTTGTGGGTTCTCTTGTGCTGTTCTGGGTCGCTCCTTGCAGTTCTGGGTCTACTCAGTGTGTTGGCTTTTAGCTGAACTGAGTGGATTTGAGGTCTAGTCCGGATCTAACCTGTAAGATCTGATGTCTCTATATTCCTCATCATCATCACTCTTCTGAACTGGCTGATGATCCACCACACAAACCAGTTCCAATCTAGCTGTTCTGGAGCATCTTCCATGTTTTCCACGGCTTTCATTATACGTGTAAATCAACGAGCGGACCACAACTCCTTATCTCGCTGACATCACGTCACGGAGACGAGGTTTGCTAGCTAAGAGCTAATTGCTTTTAGCTGCGCTTCTTAAACGTAAGATCAATTTATGAATTTACGTAAACACACGTCTGATTAACTTCTAACTGCAGAGAACTACTTATTTTGTTGTGTTGTTGTATGGCAAAGTTACTTGAAGTTGAGGTTGTGTTTTCAGCACTTTAAAAACTTCTTTTAATTATCAAATAACTTAAAGGGACTAGAGGCAGGAATTGTGAAAGAATAAACAAGCCCGCTATTATCGGGCGAGAGGCAGGTACATCCTGGACAGGTCGCCAGTCTGTCGCAGGACCAACACAGAGAGACAGACGACCATTCACACCCAGGGACAATTTAGCGTGACCAATTAACCTAATATGCTTGTCTTTGGATGGTTGGAGGAAGCCGGACTACCCAGAGAACCCACACATACACGTGGAGAACATGCAAACTCCATGCAGGAATTGTTCGAACCCCTCCCCAGCCAGGACTTGAACTAGTGACCTTCTTACTGTGAGGCTGCAGTGCTAACCACCACGCCACCGTGCAGCTCATGCTACTTAAATTTATTCAGAGGAATAATAGCAATATTGCAAATTTACTAAAAAACATAATGTGCAATCACCTGCATGAAAGAACTGAAAAATACTCGATCATCTTCTTCATCACTAACAGTAGCAGCATCATGACATCTGATTGGCTACCACTATCATGTGACATAAGCTAGAATCTGGCTGCTTTCACATCATTTCTTTGCCTAAAACTCTCAGAAGTGGAAACAAATTGCACATTTTGTAGCTGTACAGTGGTATCAGGATACTCAAAGAAGAATCAATTCCGATATTTTGTCTGACTGGTATTGAAGTATTGACTCCAGGGTATTAATATGCCCATCGCTAGTCCACAGCTTTTTGGTAGTTACATGAAGGGGGTCCTCAGGGATGATAGGCTGGGAACCACTGATCTAGTCAGTCTCATCATTGCATCATTTCTCCTTTGTTACCGTCAGGAGCAGCAGTCAGACTTTCAGTCACTGAACTTTAGTTCACGTAAAGGCATTTTCTAAAAACGTTTGCAATACATTACTCTTGAATCATTTGAATTTGCACCGAATATGTCATCAATCACAGAAAATCAGGAAATTACAAGTTTCCGAGAACTAGTTTAAAAAAAAAAAAAAAAAAGCATGTTTTGTAAAAGCAAAGTCTGATTGCTTTTCTTTAAATCAGTTGTTAAGTCTGGATGATCCCGTGTTGGCTTTAACATAGAAGATACATACTTCACCAATAAGAGTGAAGCAAATCCCACGTTTAATCACATCACTGGCTGTTTAACTTTGCAGTCATTACATCTAGTGGTTTTTTAACTTTTAAAACTACTTTATAAAATATAAACGGTTTAGTATTCTCCCATGAAGGCTGAAAAGATGCTAAATATGGTGTATTGCTCTAGAAAGCCTTGTAAAACATATACAATTACATTACATGCTTGTTTCACTTGCGCTTAGGCATCTGTAGCGGGATAAAAAAAAAATCAGCAGAGCCCTTAAACAAAGCGATTTTGTCCTATTTTAGCTTGACCTGTCATCTGTCCCCTCTTTTTATACATTCCATGTAAAAAAAAAAAGATTTCTTCTCCTCTCTCTCTCTTTTTCAGGTTTTGTTTGATATGACAGACCTTGAAGAAACATTACAAGCTGATCCAGTGGGCGTCTTGATGGATAAAAAAGGTTGGCAGCAAAGAGCAAAGAAAAAAAAGAGAATTCAAAGTGTTTTAAGTTTCTCTACCTGACCTCTGCTGTGAATCATCTGCAGTTTCTGCTGTTTTCACAGAAACGCTGTAAGAAATTTTGCATACTTATTCAGGTGGCATTCTATTGAGCAGTGCAGGGAGATGGATTTGCATGAGAAACAGTAAACTGAAACTTTTCTGCTGCCTCGCAAAGCGATCTCTCTGAAATCAGGCAAGGACGAGGTCAGATGCCGGAGGAAAAACCTGAGAAAAACACACTGCAGAGGCTGGATGATCGGGGGAGAAGCGGCATCTGGGGCAGAGGGTGGCTTTGAGTGAAATGTGTCGAGATTCTCACCTGCTGACTTGATATTAAAGCACTTTTTAAAGTCTGTGTGCTGTTTAATCCTGTGCGATAAGATGTCTTTCAAAGACTGGTCACATTTGGAGGAATTTAGAAAAAGAAAATCAGGCTTTGGAAATGGATCACAGTCTTTTATTTGACTGAGAGAGCCCAGAGACTGTGGAAGTTAAAATACCACTATAGAACTGAAGAAATACCCTCGTGCTCCGTTACTATCAGGGCCTTTAGGGGGATGAGCCCTTTCCCTTGCACTCGCTGCAGAAAGCTCATTCAGTGAAGAAAGAGGTGTATGTGGAGCACAGTATGCCTTTTGAACTTGTATCCTTACTCCCAATGGTATATGCTCTGAAAAGATAATGCTCACAGGATGAAGACAAAATCACCAAACAAGAAAATGGACCTCTGAAAGAGCATGGAGAGCTTTCTGTTGTAGCTAAAAGATTTCCTTGACTTGTCACTACAAATAATCTTGTATGCTGAACTAAATACTCCATTTAGACAGACTGTGGGTGTATAGTTCATTTATATTTCTTTGAACTTGTGACCTTTAAATTCATATTTTTCTCTGTTAATGAATAACTTTAATACACAGCACTAACTTTGTTAGATACTTACAGGTCAGGGACATTATAAAATATCTACCAGGTTTTGATATGGAGCCATTAGTGTGATGAGTGTTTAAAGATAACCCCACACAAGGATAAATTTATTTAGAATATAAACAAATTATTAATTACTACCTCCAACTCTTCCTATAAATATAAAGACAGCTGGGAGAAGGATATGGGCATCCTAATTCCTGATGATACAGCGGAGGGTATTGAACACGTCAACATTTTTCTCAGAAAATATATTTCTAGTAGAGAAAAATACAAAGAAATCCTACCATTTATGTTCATAAATTAAGTTTATAGCATGGTGAAATGACACAGGGAATAATTATTGAACACGAAGAAATGGAGACAAAAAGATCTGAAAGCCAAGAAAGCAGCTGGAGTCTGTCAGTATTTAGAAAGTAATCCTGTCCTCTATCAGTGCAAAGTAATATCAGCTGGTTTAGTCCTGATTGATGCCTTTAAAAAGGTTTCTCATCACCAAGGTGTCAGACAAGAAGCATTGCACGATGGGTAAAAGCAAAGAGCTGTCTAAAGACCTACGTAGCCTTATTATTGCAAACACACTGAAGGCATTGGTTCTAGGTGCATTTGTAAAGCTTCTGAAAGTTCCAGTGAGCACCATTGGGACCATCATCCGGAAGTGGAAAGAACACGGCATGGTCATAAAGCAGCCACGGCCAGGTGCTCCTCACAAGATTTCAGACAGAGGAGTCAGAACAATCATCAGAAAGGTTCTCCAACAGCCCAGGACCACTCGTGGAGAGCTTCAGAAAGACCTGGAACCAGCAGCTACAGTTGTTTCAGAGAAAACAAGAAGAATGCACTCAACCGCCATGGCCTTCATGCACGTACACCACGCAAGACTCCATTTCTGAAGAAGAAGCAGGTTGATGCTGGTTTGAAGTTTGCAAACAACATCTGGACAAACCCATGACATTCTGGAAAACATAGTCTGGTCAGATGAGACCAGAACTGAACTCTGCAGATGTCATAAGACAACATGTTTGGAGGAGAAATGGCACCAAAAACACCATAGCAACAGTGAAGTTTGGAGGTGGGAACATCATGGTGGGGGCTGTTTTTCAGCATGTGGTACTGGCAGACTTCATATCATTGAAGGAAGAATGAATGGAGGAAAGTAGAGAGACATTCTGGACCAGAATCTGCTGAAGATGAAAAGAGGCTGGATCTTTCAGCAAGACGACCGTCCCACCACACAGCCAAGAAACACTCACCTGCTTTATGAAGAAGAAGAAGATAAAGCTGCTAGAACGGACCAGTCAGTTGAATCCAATGGGCTCTATGCACGGCTCCACTACTTCCTGAACTTAAGATAGCTCCTTTGTTTCCTGTCATTACTGGACAAACTGATAATCCAGGTGTGCCTGACCTCAGTAAGTGGCCCGACACACCTGGGATTAATCAGTTTTTCCAGTAATGAGACAGGAAACAAAGGAGCAGTGTTTCGGCTTTTTGGCCTTTTTGTGGTGTTTAAAGCTGGTTTTGTCAGTGTTTTGTATACTAGAAGAGAGGCTTGTGGTCCAACGGCAGTTTCGGTCCAGATTGTGTGCCCCAAGGTGTGAAGGATCCGCCCGCTTTTTCGCTACAGAGGGAGAAATGGGCGAAAAGTTTCCCATTAACAAACAGTGCTAATTAGCTTCTCAACTCCGAAGCTACAGTCGTGCCGTCTTTACTTTAGTGTGTAGTGGAGGGTTACCTGCCTCCAATGGACAGATAGAAACCCCACGTGGGATACGCTATTTGCAATGTTACGTAGAAGTGCGAGGCTGTTCCCGATTCGCTCTTCTCTCGTATTGTTTCTGTGATGAGGAGCACAGCCGACTGGGGAACGGAACGCTAGCAAGTCAGCATGTGTAAGTAAACAAGGGGAAACCCTCCGTCTTTCAGAAGGAGCAAGTTAACGGGTTTTCAGTGGAAGGAGGCCTTTAAGTTCAGGAAGTAGTGGAGTCGTGCATAGAGCCCATTGAAAATCTTTGCAAAGAACTGAAGATCAGAGTTCACAGAAGAGGCCTTGAAGATCTGAAGGCAGTTTGTGTAGAAGAATGGACCAAAATCACACCTGAGTAACGAATTCCACTGGTTTCTCCATACAGGAGGCGTCTGGAGGCTGGAATCACCAACAAAGGCTTTTGCACAAACTTGTTCAAAACTTATTCCCTGTGTCATCTCACTTCATTAGAAATCATTTATGGAAATAAATGTTAGGATTTCTTTGTATGTGTGCATCACTTGGCTTGAGAAAAATGTTGATGTGTTCAACACTTTTTTCCCTGCTGTATTTGGGAATAATTGCTTGAATACTGTTTTTACTATACTGTCAAAAATGTTTAATTTCACCAGCGCCATCTCGGGACGCTGGCAATCAAATCTCGTTCTGGTGTTTTGACGCGAGTTGTCGCATGATTTCGGAAATCACGCAATAACTCGCGTCCCCACCGGTGTTTTGAAACGAGTTTTCATGTGATTTCAGAACGAGATTTGATTTCCAGCGTCCCCAGATTTGGACACAAACACCAAAACAAGTAGCGATCACCAGGTCATGTAGATACTTTCGTTCTTTTCTCCTCGCTAGTATGTTGTCGGACACTTGTTGAGACTATCCGAGCTCTTCAGTGTGGAAAAAAAAGCAGGTTTTTAGGGCCCCATACCTATCATTAGCTGGGCTGCTAGGCTGCCTGCCTGGATAAATACTGGAATAATCTTCAAAATTCTTTTCTCCATCACTCCATACGAAAGGACATATGAAAACACACACCAGGCTAAAAAAAAAAAGCAAAATTCCCCTTTAAACTTGTAAAATGGCTTTATCTCATAGTACTATTATGTTAGCCCTATACTACACTATACTATAATATATATATTTATAAGCTATCTGTCGTCTTGATTATAAGCAATTACAGTGCTGCAAAGGGAAAAGCTCTTACTGGCTGAACCTGAAGTTCCCTAGAAAGTTTTCAACCCTATTGAAAACAGTTTACAAGCGAACACGTTTGCAAAAAATAATACCTATAACAGTTTCAAATATTAACGGCAGCCTAATGTTCATTCTAATAGCTTTTTTTAAAAAAAATTTTGAATTATATTTGAATAACAAAGTTCGGAGTCAAAGCCCTACTTACTACAATGAAAATGTTCCAAAACTGTCTTTCACATGAACAAAACCACCTGGGGTCGCATGTGAAACACACGGTTTTTCTGTAAGCGATAACTTGAGCTGCAGTCATTTCTCCGAAGCACAGGAGTCTTGTAAGTTTTCTTTTCCCTTGGCATGTTTTAACTGCAAGAACCAGGGTCAAACGTTTTAGCCCCGATCGGGAGGCTGGTACTTTTCAGACCACTCTGGACCTCCGGAGCAGAGCTTGCATATCTGAACATTTCGGGTTGCTGCCTGAAACGTAACTGCTCTTTCGTCGCCTTGATTCCAAGCAGACGATTACATAATTGGGCTGACGCCACAAAACCCATATATAGGACGTGTGAAGGGTGCAATCATGTGAAGTGGAGAACCTTTAGACACACCAACTCGTTGAGAAGATGGAGCCTTTTTTTTTCTTTGCATGTCTCCTTTTGAGCTTGCTCCAGTCAAATAAAATATTCAGGCTTCATCCCTGCAAGCGGCAGACAGAAGACACTCCGGATGGAATTTTTTCTGAATGCACATCAGCCGTTCTGTATTTCTCTCTGTATCACCAATTCTCACACATAAGCATCCACATGCACTCGACACCCCCGCTCCAGTGCTACAAACATACAGTGTTTGCCTCTGCGCTCTGTGTGCTACAGATAATCTTTATGAGGCAGAGACCCCATTGAGAGTATTTATAACCCAATCAGATGGGTATTCATCCTTTTCTTCTCTTCCTACTGTTTCTGCCCTGGCTTCAGTATGAATGTTAAAGCTTCTAAATCAAAATACATCTCACCATGAGATCCACATTAACCCACCTTCTGAACAAGCTTATGTGCTCGTGTGTGTACGCTCCATATGGTGCTGCAGCAGGTGGTAAGCCTCTAAAGAAAATTGAATTAAAATATTAGAACTTATATCCAAACCAACTTAGTTTGTTAGCTGCAGGCGAACATATGTGCATGCATGAAAGGTGAAAAAGCCAACGTGCATGCATGCGTGCACGTGCCCTTTTTGAGCTCTTTCAGCCGATAATCACAGTTGTCAAGTGGAGATGTGGCGCTCCAGATGGCGTACTTTGAGGTGGAATCTTGTTAGTTGCATGTCATTTCCCGGAGAACTGCGCTGCACTGCAGCTATTTATTTTGTCAGTGCCGGGTGACTGGAACAAGGGAGTGTGCACGTCTGATCAGAGATGTAAGAATCACACCTTTAGTGAAATCTTGCCAGAAATGACAAGTCATTTCTCTAAGCTGCTGCAGATCTTAGAAGTGGAAATAAACGCACAAGGACAGCAGGGTATGAATTTTCTCCGATTGCATTTATGTGTTCATGAAAATTGGCTGGTGGCGCAGGCTTGTGTGGGTGGTTGTGTCCCAAGGGTATAAGTACATACAGTATATCAGTGTTAAATTGAGAAACCTAACCAGTGTTAATTGGAAAGAGAAGGATGGGGGGAAAGTATGGTATGAGAGAAATGGAGCACACCGCCCAGAGATGATGAACATTTGGAGTATAATTAAATAAAAATTAGACATTGCACTCAAGGCTGCGATATTTTATTAAGAGAATGAGTGTGAATTAGAGCAACTGTAAACCAGATTTTGCTTTTTTTCTCACAAGTTTAACAAGTCTCAATAAACTTACGGAACAAATTTGGTCAAAATACAAGTGAGAACCATACAAAACCTCCTTTTTTATCATGAAACTACAGCTTTATTATTGCAACCGCTGAGGCGTGTGTGTATGGATATGCACATGTGTATATAATAGTCCACATGTGTGTGCATGTATATTTATGCATGCATGTCCACATTTTTCCCCTCATATAAGGATTTAAGTTTGTCTTACAAGTACTTTAAACATTAATATTTCATTGCAACATTTCTTTTCTTACTATTATCAATTTAGCTGTACACTCTTTGCTTTTAACTGTTTAATTACTGTCACTTTTATTGTAATTGCAATGTACTGAGACTACGGATGGAAAGTAGCATCTTGCTAAAATCCAATATATTTACGGAAAAATTCTGTTCATTAATAAACACTGTCCATTTAAAAAAAAAAAAAAAAGTTTTAGCCATGTATGGGTGCGGACACTCCCGTTTAGTTATTTGCAAATGAAACTATAATTTGCACCACAACCTAGCTGATGTGGCAATGAAAGTATTTGCAAAGAAATGGCTCAGTTTTAGGGGTGTGGCACCAAATTCTGGGCCCTAATGTACAGTATGTAAAAACCATCTTGGTAGGACCTTAAAGGAAAACTTTCTTTTTTTTTCCAACCTGGACCTTATTTCTAGGAGTTTATACGTGCATTTACTCACCGGTAAAGTTTCTGCTTCACTTTGAGTCCTTCAGAAGATATTGAGTCACCCTTCGGTGTACATCCAGTAATAATGGCGGAGACAGGACAGCTACTACATAAAAAAAAATTTCTGCAGTATATCTCCTTGATTTTCGCCAATACTTTCGGTAGAATGAATGACTGAAGGAGTACTATTGTCCTGTGAGTCCATATTTAGCTTTCCATCAGTTATCAGGGAGTTTTACGCACTTCGTTCACAATGTGCACTTGTACAGCCGAGAAGAGCAGCTGCTACCGAATTGCTACACAATTTGCGAATCTCTAAATAGTACTCTTTTGTTCGTACATTCTACTTTAAGCATCGATGAAATGAAGGAGTTTTACTGCCTTACATAGTGGCTGCCCCGTCTCCGCCATTTTACAGGACATAAACCGAAGGGCAACTCAACGTTATATCTTCAGAAATACTCAAAGTGACGCAGAAACTTTACTGGTGAGTAAATACACGTATAAACTCCTAGAAATAAGGTCCAGGTTGAAAAAAAAGAAAGTTATCCCTTAAGATAACTTGACCAGCAGTTCTCACACATTTTTCCTCTCCCCAATGATCGTACCTTTAGAGAAGACCTCACTTATCCTTTTTCTCACTCTTTCTGCGACCAGGACAGACCTTGTAAAAGCTAAATGTTACAAGATTAAAATACAACAGAATTAGAGCTGTAAGATTTCAGTGTTACTAAGATTCTTTCATATGAAAAGGCCGCAGATGACTGGTTGTAAACTGAATGTGAAAGAATGAAGCCCATTTTGCCCCTTAACGCTCCCCCAATTGGGGTGTCCCAATTCCCGTTAGGAGGGGTAGGGAGAAGAAGTCAGACTATATACCCCTTCCAATGATAATTTTTAAATAGGAGTATAACAAATATCCCAGAATGACTTGGGAATCACTTCCAAATTCGCAAACCTAAATATTTTTTCCACTGATAGTTTTAAATTTACAACTTCACATGAAAGAAATGCAAAATGTGACTTAATAATCAATCGCGTTACCAGTGCTCTGAAGGCAGCCCTGATAATCTACACCAGGGGTGCCCAAGTCCGGTCCTTGAGAGCAGCTACAGTGCAATTTTTAGAATATACCCTCTCCAACACACCTAAATCAAATGACTAATTACCTCATGCGTACGGTATGTCATTCAGCGCTGCAGAGGCCTGGCAGCCAGCCATTGATTTGATTCAGTTATGTTGGAGAAGGGGTGCAATCAAAATGTGCAGGATAGTAGCTCTGGAGGCCTGGACTTGGGCACCCCTGATCTGCACTGATAATGTTATCAATAAAAACTTCAGCAACATCACTGCTGGTCTTCAGTTTTGATGAGGGCATCATGGGATGCAACACATGCGGGAATGCCAAGCACAAATCAGATCCAATGTTAACGTTACCCTGGTAACCGTGGTTACCCCTGTGGCAACAGCTTGTTGCATCTGCTTACATAAGAGCCAGCTGTGACTACTGAATGTTGAAGGGGTGTCCCAGTTTAAAGGGGCTGACTTCCAGCTCTAACCCTTGTAGCTCCGTTTTAAGGGGCAGGGATAGCGGCAGGGGTATAAAAGAGATATTAGGCCTTAAAGGTGTCATAACCCAGTGTTTCACAAACACAATCTTTCCTAAATTATCTCCAAATGGACTTTTAATTGTAGTTGGGTTGGAGGAAAATTTAATGAGCTCATTTTAACCTCTTTTTATCCTCAACTATTGTTTGTCACGAGAATACGCACGAGAATTAGACCTGTCTATAAGCGTGTTCACGAGGCAAACGTCAAAGCCAAAACAAAGTTTTATCAGCACAGACCAAGTGAAGGAAATGATGTCCCAACAGAAAAAAGCGTGATATAAACGTTACTGTACGGTTGATGTAGAGGATCAACAGAGTAAAAGGGCTGGACTCTGATGAATATAAGGAGCGGACGTCTGACATGAAGTTCAAGTTATACCGTGTAACTTTTGGCCACTACGGGCACTAAACCTGTAACTTCCCACAGGCGCCACAACTGTTTTAAAAATAAACAGTCTCGGTCTGTGTTTTGGAAAAGTGTTGCAGACCGCTTTGAAAAGCTGATTTTTAAGTCATCAAGCCATTAATCAAAGCGCTCCAGGTTACATGATCCAATGAGAGACGGGCTGGTTTTTGAGAATGGCAGCCCTCTCGGAGCAACGACATGCGTCAAGTGCTCTATATTGACTGCAGAAATCAGCTATAGTTACTTATATTAATAATAATGTTAGAATATAATGTAGTATAATATTTGTCTAACATTGGGTTAAAAAGTTACACGGTATCACTTTAACCAAACAGCGTTAGCTTTTGTAGCTACATTAGCAGCTTGTCACCGTACATCTACCATCGTTTACTGGCCTCTTACACAAAAGATAAGTTACAGAAGCAGCAACACTTACCGACTGCACATCCTCAGTGAATAAATATAATCCACTGGTCCCTGGTAAAGCTGTCCCTCCTGTTACAGCACTGAAAACTGCTGAATTTCTGCCGAGGCAACTCAGAACCGCAGATATTTTTTCCTCCTCCCTGTCGTCATCCTCCTCCTCCCTAAGCTTGTCATTAAACGCTACTCTGCGGCAGGTAATCAGCTGATTCAGGTGGTGCTAAAGAGGCTAGTTTAGCATCTCACAGCCTCTGTAGATCACGTCATTCGGAAAAAAAAAAAAAGGAAAAATTGCGTACTGTGGAGAGCGCCCTCTTGTGGCCGATTTTGTGGAGTTTCTGGCACGTTTTAACTGAGGTCCTGTTCCAGTAGACATGTTTTAACATGAAAAAAGTGGGATTTCCAGGTGATGACTCCTTTAACTACCTCCATGCGCTCACCTGGTATTACAACCCGAGTGCCCATCTCACATACGATTGCTATTCAATGAACCATTTGTTAGGCTACATCAACAAAGACAGGAGTTTTTCTCTCTCTCTTCTACTCTGCACCAGGCGGGACATCTTTCTGATTCATATCTCTTCTTCTTCTCTAGGTAATAATCCATTGAATTAAATGATTAAGGGATAGTTGCATGAAGGTCCTTTTTTCAAGGATAGATATTTTTACAAGGTATTAAATCTGACTCAATCTGCACCAACAGTAGGGGTTATAATAATAAAACTGCCTTTTTCATTTTTTATCATGACCCTAAAGTTGGAGTTTTTTCCTCCGTTTCATTGATTAATCTAAAAAAGATGGTGGATCATTTGTTAACATTACAGTTTTTGAGGTGTTTCAGATTAAGTGATGACAGATTGGTTACTGGGAAAGGGCTAAAATACTGATACAAAGTTGAACTTTTTTTTCTATTAATCACAAGGTCTGTGAAAGTCAAATGATTAGCAGTAATAATGAATTTCTGATAATACTTCGTGTTGCCTTCACTCTGACAGACATGCTGCTGATATGACCTCAAACTGAATGTTTCTTCTCAAAGAAACAAAGAAGAAACTGCTTCTCTCTCTCCTTATTGTCTCACACTGTGTTTTCCTACAAACCAGACTTCACTTTCTTGGGAAATACATGGTTTCTTCCTCTGGCTGTCTGACTGCACTCTGAGTAAATCAGTTGAACCGGCCGTGCAGGTGTGGACTGAACCATTTTGCACAATTCCAAACCCCATCGTTGGGGTGAAAACCCCCCAACGATTACCAGATGCCGAAAAAAATCCGGCAGTTGGTAATGTTATTAAGAGAGCTGAATTTTTTCGGCAGCTTGGTGCAGTGTTAAAAACACCCAGGGAAAACCGGACGCCGAAAGACCTCGGCAGTTGGTAGTTTAAGTGTTTATTTGGAGAAACTGGGTCAACCAGCCGTTGCTAGTGGAGTTTATTTGCTTGGCTATCTGTTAGCATCATGGGCACTTCAGACACAGACAAGACAGCATTTAGAAAATAAGCTTATGGGAAATGACAATGTTGTGGTCGCCTCCTTCAGTGTTGCTATGGAAGTTTCTTTAAAAAAAATCCATTTGTTTGAAAAGCCAGGCTTGAATTCACCCATTTTTAGGGAAACAGACTAGCTGGACTCATGCCACTCAGCTGGGGAGATGGAGAGGGGAGGGGGAAGGGTGTTGGTGGTGTGCTCTAATTGAAGAATATGAATTACGTAGAATTATTAGCTGCTATCTGATTCAACTGTTTTTGAACGAAGAAACAAATCTGACCACCCATGAACAAGGACTTTGACTTTTTTTTTTATTTTAAAGGTGCCATGACATCAAATTTTACTTTTCTGGGGTTTTTAGGGTATAATATGATCTGTTGTGCACTGATGAGGCCACATGAATGTCCAGAGTGAGTATCAAAGTTCCTGTTTATGGTCTGTCAGCTTTGTCTCTCTGTTCAGAAATGGTTTAATCAGACAGCAGCTTATCATTTGACATAGTTTCATCATGCTACGTAATTCAATAGCTCCAAATACAGCACACTATCAAACAAACAGCCCCCCCCTCCCCCCTCCTGCTGCTGAGCTGATATATGATGTCAGTCGTGCTAGCATGTCTGACTGCATTCAACATGGATTAATTCAGGTGTGAGTTTTTGAACAAATGGATTTAAAAGAAAACTTCTGCAGCAACACTGAAGGAGGCGACCACAACGTTGTCATTACCTGTAAGTTTATTTATTTCCTAGTTGCAGTCTTGTCTGATAAACAAAGTTCACTTTCTGGAGTGCCCATGATGCTAACAGATAGCTTTTACAAACTCCAACCGCTAGGGCAGCTTGACCTACTTTCTCTAAATAAGGTTATAGCCAAATATGGTGTAGCCAATCAAAATGAAGTCAATTTGGTCTCCGGGTAAAGCTGTATATCTTTTCCGCACCCAAACATTTTACTTAGGAGGGAGGTTGAGCGTGCCAAACAATCCCCTGCTGTGAAAAGTGACGTTTTTTTTTCTTTGGAGCATTCACATATGCAGAAATATAAGTTATATAAAATAGTTTATGCTGCTCTGTCATCACTCCTTTAAAAAAAATGAATGATTTGATCATCGGTTCAGGTGTAAACTCTGTTTATGAGTTTACAGATCATTTAAGCATTCAGCTCTGGGAGCAGTTCTGACTATTTGTGAAAATAAAAGCATTTTGCTCCAGACATTTGAAGAACAGTTCTCAATGTAATCTAAATTGACCTTACACGGGTGTTTCTAGCTGAATTTTGCAGAGTGACAGGAGGTTAAATTACACCTGTGGCTATTCGCAATGTTCAACCAAGCAATTTTAAGAATCAGTTGAGTAGAGGGAGGAAAAAACTGCCTTAGCCAAATTTAGAAGAGCTATTCGAAATGCAACTTCTGCTCATTTACATAGAGCCATGCTAATGAGCTCTAGTTCAGTGGTCCAGGAGTGACAAAAACCTGCTGCCAGCCAAGTGGGCACCTGCATCACGGGAAATATCCTTTGACAAAAGACTTGTTCTGCAAAGACCCATGATAAGAGGCAAATTTCTGGGTGATTTAAGGAGAAGGTTGTTCAAGCTATGCGTCAAGGTTGACCACTGTCATCAGCAGCAGCTAATGACTATTATTACATGTTAATAAGGCTCCCAAGAGTGGGGAAAGGAAGGTGATGGAAAAAAAGTGCAGTGTGTGTCAAATTCCAGCTTCTTTTCGCTTTAAAATGTCTTCAGTAACATCCAAAACTAAACCTAAAAAAATCCCTCACTCACTCCTGCATGGGTGCAGAGCCATCCTTCCTATTTAATGACAACAAAATTCAGTGTTGTTGACACACCTCGTCAACACCCCGCTGTAACCTCGCTGGCATGCCACATCAATCAAAAGCCTGAGCTGCTGCACAATCAGGCCTCACATCCATCATGCACCGATTTGTGAGTTTCACATAATGTGGATGCTGCATGTATTTACTGCATGGCTGACTCTCCCCGACGCACCTGGTGTTATATTCTGATGTTAAATCTTTCAAATTACATGACAAATACTGTTTATTCCCTGCGCTGTAATTTCCAACCGTCTTCAGTGCAACAGAAAAGCTGAGGCTGTGAGCGGGCTGATGAGGGACAGAGTATACTATAAATCCTGTAATTAAAATTGAATGAGACGAGGGCATGCTGGAAAACAGAGCACAGGCTGGAATTGCTTTTACTGTACTCAACAAACAGCAATCTATTAAAATGTGTGACTGTAAAAAAAAAAATAACTGATGAAAATGAAAGATTTAACAGCAAGGAATCCCGTTTTACCTACTTTATATTCAAAAGCAGATGAGTGATTACTCGAAGGAGATTGTTTGAATGTTGAATATTTTATTACTCATTGCATTTCTGATGGTGCCCGACACGATGGGAGATGAAAGAGATGACATATGGCAAAGGTCAAAACTTTCTGCTGGGACCAGGAAGGCTGTTTTCATTCCATTCCCTGTGCTACATCTGCAATTTGCAAAAATTCAGGGAATACTTGCAAATTGGGCTAACTTGGTTTAAAAATAGCTCTGCAAGGGTTCATAGCACACATTTTGCTTCTTTTTTTAATTTTTAGTGTCTGACCATCTCTGTAGTAACTGAAAATAAATATTACAGAACCTGTTCCACTTTCTTAAAGGGACTTGAGGCAGGAATTAAAAAAAACCCAAACATGAATGTCCCTTTTTTCATACTAATGGGTGTTTAAGCGCTAAATACCAAAAATAACGTTTCCACCCATGTTTCTCTCTGTTGCCTTGAACAGGCTGTGTGCTGCAAGATGCGCTGCAATTCGGTGTCCGAATTTCCCGCGCTGCCCTGCGGACGTGACGTCAAATGACCTACATCCGCAGTTTTGATCCAGGAAAAAGACGGTCACGTTAAATAAAAACACTGTAAGCGATAGTTATGGATTCTTCTGCCGTCAGCAAACGATCCAGATCAACTGAAAGACACTAAAAAGTGGAACTACAGAGAAAAAGGTGAGTAAACAACATTATAGCTTCAGTTTGTGCTCCCGTGACGGCTTGGCTCGTGGCTGCAGTTACCTGAAGCGCCAGTCGCGAGTTTCGTTTCTTAATCTTGCCTCAAATCCCTTTAACTCATTGGCTGCCACCCATAGTGACGGCAGAAAATCCTAATGATGAGTTGGCAATCCAGAACGGCGACACCTGGACCACTTTACTAGCCTCTACAGCGAAATAACAAGTAACCCAACAAGAGATACAAGGGAAATGAAGAAGCCTTGAATCAACAATCAAAGACTACCAGAACCCCATTGACACCCTGATCACACAAACAGAACTTAAAGACGAAATAAAAAAGCTTAAACCCCAAAAGGCCTGTTGTACAGATGCCATTTTAAGTTAAATGATCGGATACACAGATGACAAATTCCAATTGGCTATTCTAAAAGCTTTCAATATCATCCTAAATACAGGTACTTTCCCAGATATTTGGAACCAAGGACTGATAATCCCAATATATAAAAATGGAGACAAGTTTGATCCAAACAACTACAGAGGGATCTGTGTGTCCACCAACCTGGCAAAACTATTCTGCAGCATTATTAACAGCAGAATCTTAAACTTCATCACTGAACACAATATTCTGAGCAAAAGTCAAATTGGATTTCTCCCAAAATATCGAACATCAGACCACATCTTTACTCTCCATAACCTCGTCAACAAGCATGTACATCAGAACAAAGGAAAAATCTTTTCATGCTTTGTAGATTTTAAAAAGGCCTTAGACTCAATTTGGCATTATGGCCTTTTGTACAAATTAATTGAAATGAGTATTGGAGGAAAAACATATGATGTCATAAAATCAATGTATACAAACAACAAATGTTTAGAGAAAATTGGCAACCAACAAAACCTCAAAAACGTGGTGTCAAACAGGGATGTAGTCCATCTCCTACAACATTTACATAAATGAATTGGCTAAGAACTTGGAACGTGCTACGTCCCCCAGTTTCACCATAGAAAACACTGAAATCAAATGTTCACTGTATGCCAATGATCCGGTTTTGCAGTCTCCTACCAAAGAAGGCCTGCAACAACACCTGGATCTCCTGCACAGCTTCTGTCGCACCTGGGCTCTGACTGTTAACATGAACAAAACTAAAATACTGATCTTCCAGAAGAGGTCGGGGAATCACAGCCTTAAACATCAATTCTATCTAGATAAAGTCAAATTAGAGCATGAAAAAAATTACACAAATTTAGGTCTCAATATTAGTTCATCAGGTAATTTTCAAATTGCTGTAAATGAGCAATGAGACAAATTTACAGACATTTACTTGTTGTGGTGTCGCATAATAGTGATGTCATCACAGCCGCGGCGGTAAAAACGTCTGTAATTAAGGACGCATCACCACAAAAAAGCCGCTTCGAGCTCACAGGGGGGTCAGACTAATGTTTCATAACAAAACTTTGGTAAAATGAAGGTGTTTGTGGTAGATAATGCCTTATTTAGAGGTTGCACACGGTTGCCCGCATCACTTCCATTATATTGGACATACGCTGATCTGGAGTGGATCTAAATATCTCCTGAAGGAATTCAAGTTGCACCAAAACTGTCTGGGTGAGGAAATGGACATATTTCATGCTAGAAAATAGGTACAGATTGAAAAAAACCAAACTTCCCCTTTAAGTCTAGCCATTGAGGCTGGTGTACAGAACCTCAACAGCTAGACTGTCAAAAATCAAACCTTTACTTGGGTTATACATTTGCGTAAATTTTGGTCCAATGTGTTACAAGATGCTGAGGTGAAAAAATAACTGTAAAATCAAACAAGTGAGGTTAAGCTGAAAAGAGTGACACCAAACAAGGCAGGTAAACAGTTTTAAAGGTCAGTCAGTCAGTCATTTTCTGTACCGCTTATATAAAAAGGTACTGTAGAAAGAAAAGTAGTCGAAAATGGCCAATTATACCCTAGACCCCGGAGGGTTAAATGCATTTGACTCTGCATCATCATTAACTGTTATTGTTTCTTTACAGAGCAGCTCTTCTGTAATCTGTCACCAGGCTTGTAGTATTTTATTAAATAACAGCTTGAATAAAAACAAAATGTACAAATATTCTCTAATTTCCTTCATCTTAGATGTTGACAGAAAGTGTTGCTACAGTTTAGCATAGCTCTCCAGCTACTGACAGCTTAACTACCACCTTCACACTCTTAGCACAAAGTGACGAGGGAGGGAAGGGTGAAAGTGTGTCACTGTATTCAAAGTTTGTGAAAGACAGCAGAAAAAAAAACATTTCTGGCAGGTTAGTTATTCATTGTTAGAGAAGGTGCATTGTAACTTAATGACAGACTTCGGCACTAACTGTCACAATTTGCGCTAAATCACAGAGCTGGAGACACCATGTTTGGGATTTGAGTTAAACGCTTATGTTGATGCTGGAAAACCTGCATGGGTGTAAACGGAAGAACGGAGCATGACATTTCATGACTTGACTTCAAATAAATCTTATCAGTTTCCATCCCCACAAGTCATAGACACTACTACACTTGCTTGGAGACATTGACATCACATTTAGTGCATCAGTTTCCAGCCGACGTTAAGAACTAAAAAAGATGTGTAGAACACTACCCCTTTTAACCGTAGTGGTAGAGGTAGACCTGTATGGGTTTGGCTGATCCCAATAAAGGACTACAATGCTTATGTCAACATCCAAAAGGACAGAAAAAAATCAGACTCAAAATTTATGATGTTAAAGGAGATATTTAGATCCACTCGGGATCAGCCTGTAGTCGTTTTCACACATATGTGGGTCGAACCAGGCGCTGCTGCAGCGGTGAAAAGGAAGTAGACGCATTCCGGGTGTAAAGCGCGGCTGTGTCGGCAACAAAACACATGAATGATGAAGTGCGTTGAAGACGAGACACGGTTTGATGTGGAGAACAATGTTGGTATGTACCGGTAAGTGGTAAACATGAGCATTAACGCTTTAAGCCCTTGTTGGTAATTTGTCCAGTGTTTGTGAACATTGACATTGGAAATACATTAGTAGCTAACAGACACAAGATGATACTAAACGTTACAGGTCGGCATGCCGTGCAACCCGATTATTTAATATAACACTGTCAATAAGAAGGATACCCCAACAGCACAGCTGCCTACAGATGCCTGTTTAGTCAAAAAAGGCGGAGTATCTGGGATTTAGTTCGAGCTAAAGTTGCTGCGTGTTCACACATCACTCACCGCTCTGAAACCACCCTGTACAGCTGGTCCGAGAGCGGGCGAGTTAGGTCGACGACGAGCGTGAGTGGCGTGCTCACACAGACCCTGTGGTGCCGTGTTTGGTACCAAAACTCAGTTAGGTCGACCTGAAAAGGGCCTGTGTGAAAAGGACCTATGTCCAATATAATGTAAGTGATGCAGGCAACCGCGCGCAGCCTCTAGATAAGGCATTATGTGCCACAAACTCCTTCATTTCACCAATTTTTTGTTATGAAACATTATTATTTTCACACGTATTGAATCAATTTCAATACATAAATGTCAATTTTTTATTATTATTTTTTTGTTGTTTTTTTTAAATAATTGAAATACCGAAATACAGCTACAAATTGTGGCAGAAACGTAGAAGTTGTGCGTGCTACCTGGACACCAGGAGGATGGACCAGTGAAATAAGAACATTAACATTACTGTTATCTTACATTAACAACCCAGTTATCCAGCTGGGGGCTGGTCCGTTACATGATATAAATGAAAGTGATGAGTGAAAGCTGGTAAGCGAGCTTGTATAGTGGGTGAGTTTAGCAATAAAAGGGCTGAACAACCTCATTGTTTTTCTGTTAGATCTGCTGGGACATATATTTGTAAAAGCTATGATGTCTTTATAGGCAAGAAAATCCACCTATGTTTTTTATTATTATTTTATACTTTTTTATCATTAAAAATGGAACCTGAATGGTTTAAAATTATGAGGTGGCCACTGAGTCAAACAGAAACATGAAAAGGGAAAAAAAAGTTGCCTCCAATGTTATAACCATTAATATGTAATGATCATTTCATAATCGAATCGTAGCACCTGGTCGAATCGTGAGGTGTTGAAGATGGCCCATAAGATAAGATAGATACTTTATTACATCCCTAATATTTCAATTTTTTTTCAATTTATTAAGCTTTATTAGCATGAATGTATATTTACAATATTGCCAAAGTATTTTCAGTTTTTGTTAAAGACACACAATGTAACTTTTAGACCTTAAAAATATGCGTTTGACTCATTTTGATAGCACAGCAACATTCATCACACTCACATGAAGTCGAGGGTTTTAATGATGTTAAATGGAGATAGGAGGTTTGTACCCGACAGCAACAAAAAGCAGTTAAATCAGTTTTTCTATATGGCAGTGAACTGTTTTTGCAAATGAACTCTTCATATATTATATTATACTGTATATTGCCTTGTAATCTGCAATGGAAGCTTTAAGAGAATTGTATCCTCTTGGATGCACATATACTATTTAAATATTATATTACATATAAAAAAATCTATTTTCTGTTTCCAATTTTCACACTGCCTGTTCCAAAATTCATGACATGACGATGAAGGGCAGCACATTTACCTTTAATCTATTCAGATTTTTTAGAGCACAAAAACTTAAAATAATTGGTATTCTATAAAGCTGAAATTATCTTCTTCTTTTAACATTTAATGAAAGCACAAAGATAAATGTTTGACCAATTTCATTAATGACATTCTGCATTTTGTCCTCATATGGGACTTGACCTTTAAACCGTTACATGACCTGCCCAAAGCTTTAGCAAACAAAGAACAGATTTCCATCAGTCCTCCATTCATAATTCATGCAATCACAGTTGCCACTTTAACAAGGGTGTCCGGTGTACTGAGGCTGAACACTGTTACAGTCTGTGAGCCAGTCTGAGAGGCCAGATAACGTCCTGGCTGTGTTGTATGCAACTTCTGGGTCTGAGAGAAATCTTATAAACACTTTCCAAGCAGAAGTTTCAGAATATTATTAACCTATTTTCATGCATAAGTATGACAGGATGTGAAATGGAGAGTGACCTAGATATGCAGGTAAAAATGTGTTTTCACATCTAGCTTTGAAATTGGGTGGCTGAAGACTCCCTGATTGCCTTATTGACAACTTTTGAAAACCAACTCTGCTATTTCTTTTCCTGCCACCAATTACCCACAGGAATTCCAGAGCCGTTCTACCAGTTTGTTTCTACCACAGCTGGAGAATATGTTCCCTTTGAATACGTTGCCATCAGGGTTCTACCATTTTCTCTTGGGTCATAACTCTAAACAAAGAAGTGTTCAGGAAGAGGAAAGTCTTGGCCTCCCTGCAGGCTCCTGCACCCATGACCTGAAGAAAGAAGGAAGGACGGACAGATGGACAAATGTACGATTTCAACACTTTTACAGCCCATTTAAACACAATGAAACATCTTTTGATGAATTTGTTGAATTTCGGTCCACAACCTGATTGAACCCGACTTGAACATTCATGTTGACTTTTCCCTGGACCAAAGCACCAAAATATTGTGCAATATTTAGGCCAACTATAAACTGATCTTATGGTGCAGGGATATCCAAATCCAAGCCTCTTTGGGCCAGTGTCTGGAAGGTTTTCAACGTTTTCCTGCTCCAGCACAGCTGACTCAACGTAAAGGGAGTCAACCAGCTGACCCCAATTAGCGGCTCGCGGGCCACGTCCGACCTGCGAGAGCAAAATGTCCGGCCCGCGCAGACCCAGTGAGACAATGTAATAAACTGCAAACAGGTGAAATAAAACATGTTTGGTTCTATTTCAGTGTTTCCAACCATTACATAGGCAGGGCGCCCCCCTCCCCTACCAGACCTGGTTTACCTGGTGAACATGACAGCATCATAACTGCAGGTGTGTGTTCCTCTCAGAGTTTCTCCGCTACCCCCCACCCCCCCCCCCGCATCCTCAGATGAGCCTCTGGCAACGCGGACAGAGCTCGCGTCAGAAAACACTTCAGAATCAGACACTAATATCCGTGTTTTTAAACTCTATCAGGGACAAAGATGTTGTTAGGCTGTTTTAGAGGAACTGGAGTCCCTGAAACATTCTTAACCCCCCTAAAATATCGTAGATTTAATTGATTTCATTATTGGCTTTGTAACGAAGCTCATGTGTACTTTTAATAGTTTTATCCTTGTTAGGCTGATGATGATCGCGATATTTCCCAGCCGTCTTGAACGCAGCCCAGCTGTGAGATGCATCTTAGGTTTGGTTTCTCTGTCCTGTTCGTGGCTGCCGGCCGGTTTAAATTGTCTTCTCCGGTGTAAGAATCAACAGCGGTTTATGGAGGTCTACAGTCCTGTTTTAGTGTAACTAGAGAGATGGAGGAGGAAGCAGTCGCTCCAGCGAGGAGCAGACGGAGTTTTTCCTCCTGCACATGGAGAATGCACATCGCGGTAGGAGCTTAAAAGGGATCAGCTGTAGGTGTTTATTCCAGCATGTTATCCAAGACGTGAACTTTAGGGATATTTAACGCGACTCCACTACATGAAACTGTTTCATTAGCACTTTAAACAAAAATTAACCTTTTTTTGTCATCAGTTGGGTTTTTAATCACCAGGTTTCAGTCATTTATTGATCATTATTCTGTCATGAAGTTCAGAAACGTAACGTGCCTTCACAGCATTCAGCTGTTACATGACGATTAACATGATTTATTATATCATGTGCCATATAAACACTGATGCTGTTAGTGGGGGTTTGTTACACAGTTCATGAACACATCATGAAGCAGAGCTGATTTTAAGGTTGTTAGTGCAGTCTAGCCTGGATGGAAGATAAAAGTATTAAAGTATTACACTATTACATAATATGCATTTTACATTTTATTAATCATACATGTCATATCATACTTATTTCAAAGCCATGTCACAGAAGTTACTGCTGGTATTAACCCCCCCCACCCCCGTACTTCCGCGACGTTTATGCAAGTTCATGACACTATGGAAGCCGCGGCGTACGAGATCCCACGTTCTCTTTTTCTCTCTTTCTTTTAAAATCAATATCCAACCCTTCTTGTGTTCGTCCGCAGCTCGTTCGCTTTGAGCACGATGTGAACACCAAATTTCTTCTTCTACGCTTGCATTATCAGCAGAGTAGGTGCTGAACGCCGCAGCTTCCATAGTGTTGTGAACTCGCATGAATGCGCATCACGGAAGTACAATTGTTTAGTAGGGCTGGGGAAAAAAAAAAAATCGATACACTGAAATATTGCGATATTTTCATATGCAGGTTTCATATAGAGATTCAAAAATGCAATATTGAGCTATTTTACTAATGAAATCTCGCGAGATTTTCGTAAGATAACGGTGAAATCTCAAGAGATTTCACAAAAACCCGCGAGATTTCTTGACTGAACAACGAAATCTCGCAAGATTTCATTAGTAAAAAAGATCGATGCCACATTTTTACATATCAATATATCAGCATATGAAAATATCGCGATATTTCAGTGTATCGATTTTTTTCCCCAGCCCTTTTGTTTAGGCTATAAAAATCTACTATATGATGTAATTTCAAGTCATTTCTGGACGCTACCCACTCAGGACACTTGCATTACATTGGACGAGCAGTATTTGTTGACATTTTTATGACTTTATGTTTCAGGCACCGGTGAACTTTACCTTTGAACATTTACCCTTTAAATGGACCTAACAACCAATAAAGTTTTGCATAATGACTCATTAAATTGAGTCAGGTGTGTTGGCACAGGGACACATGGAAAACCCTCTGGACACTGGCCCAAGAAATCCAGATTTGGTGATCCCTGTTATCCAAGCTTTCTTTCTATGTAGCTCATGGGGCCGTTATTAATAAAAATAATAATAATGATGATGATAATAGTAAACTGTGATTATGATGTGGTAATTACTCCTGTCTTAAACACTGATTTAGAGGTCAAATCACGGTTTAGACTCTACTTTTGTATTTTTTTGTGGTTTGTCATCTCTTTGGAGAACAGCATGATGGGCAATAAATGTTTAACCATTGAACAATGTACATGTGCATTTAAAAGTTGAGAGAAATTCAGTTCACCTGGAAAGGTTTTAGTTCATTTAATGTTCATTCTGACATCATAAAAAAGCCGAATACCCCTCACCCTGTGAGTAGTGTACTGTCTGTTGAGCAGATTGCACCTCCTCTGGTCTCTAGTCCTGTCGCACGGTGGACCCGTAGCCTGTATCAGTCTGACAGTACATCATATGAAACTGCGCACCTGAGGCGGCATATTTTCTGTCTGATAAGGATTGGATTTTCAGTCAAGTTTTGTGTTGTGGCTTTATCAGGTTGTGTTTGCAGCTGAACCACTTGGATTTTATAAGCTATGTTATCTGTTTGCACCGATTTCTTATTGCTTGTATGCAAAAATCTTTTAAAATACATTTTAATAAATAATGCTCCCACATTTCAGACTGCTTTAGTTAAAGTACAACTTAACTGCGATTGATGTAATTTATATTACATCAATTGCATTATTATGTTAGTTCATTATCATAAACATCTCCAAAGAGCTCTTTTGTGTCATTTAGGGGTGTCTTAGTATTTTTTCTGAACAAAACTCAAAGATACCTCATGGTTGCAGAGAAACACAAATTTCATTACTGGATGCAACTTTCAAGCAGAGGCCTAAAAAATAAGCACAGGGCTCAAGAGTTCAAATTCAGAGGTGCCGATTATTTTAAAATCAGTAGATTGAAGAATATTCAGGCCAAATATGGCCTTATTTTCTTTTACATCAAGGCCTTCATGGTTTTACCTCTCAAGGGGAGCTAAAACGATTGTACTTCTCTAAAGAATGATTATTCTCACAGGACCTGGAGCTTAATTTGAATTATATCTCATCCTTTTTCATCATCATTATCTCATTTTTCTTGGTTTGATAATAGAATTGGCTACCACCCATGGAGAGAATAAGAAAGATTGCATTTGACTTAGGGCATTTCTTTATGGATAGCTTGGATCCTCAAGAGGATACAACTTTCTTCACTCGGGTTCAACCTCAAACTAAAAAGTCCATGAACCTTAAATTAGAGATGAAGTGCAATCCAAAGTGTACCTTCACGATTTATCCTTGAACTGAGGATGCACTAGATGCATAGTTTTCTCTAATGATCAGAGGCAAGACGCAGCAAAGGGTTAATCCAATAAAACCTGCAATGTTTCTGAGAATCATAGTGAAACTGTGCTCACCACTGACGTGTCACAGCTTGCTGATGATGGGGTCTACTTAGTTCAATACAACCCATATACGAGTACCGTATTTGTTAAATACTTGAATAAAACTGAAAATTAAACACTCAAAAGGATAAAGCAGGTCTTTATCAATTAGACCTTGTCCCCCCCAATCCTTTGTGAAAATAAAGAGAAGAGCACTTTATGTCTTTCAGCAAATATGTTTTCTAAAGGCCCTGAACTCAGTATAGCTGGGATATAGAGAGCCAACACTTTCTAAACACTGCTTGTGTCAGATATTTTCAGCTTTAGAAAACCCTCCATCTCCCTTGGACATCAAATTTTGGTGCCTTTGAATATTCTCACTAACTTTCCCAAAGTGTCAACCTCGCTGCAGAGATTCGAGCATATCGGCTTTGTGGGCATGAAAAAGCGAGCAGGCTTTGACAAACCACTCACAAGACGTGAGAAAAGCAGTGCAACACTGTTCGCTTTTCATAATGTTAACTGTTGTGACAAGACTTTTAAAACTGGTGGCTTTGAGAATTTATGCCCAGTTGTTGAGCTTTTCTTTGAAATTTTCCTTTTTTCATGACAGAGTGCCAAACGGTCTCTTCAATGTCAGTGTCAGGGAACAAGCAGTAAGGCAGCGGGACAACAGTTCAATTAAACAGGTAAATAAAAGGGGTCAGGTTAATGTAACTACACCTAAAAACTACTGTAAACTAAAAGGTTATGCATGCCTATGTGCTGACTAGCGGTGTGTCATTTCGGGTGCATTCACTCTCTGGCAGTTTGGTCAGCTTCAAACGGACCATAATCCGATTCCATGGATAATCTGTTTTGTTTGGCGCAGTCTGAACACCAACGGTTTTCTGGTGCGCACCAAAAAAGCAAACTCTGGTCCGCCTGAAAGCCGGGGGTCTAGGTTCACTTGCAAACAAACTATCGGACTATTCAGCGCACCTAATGGAAGTGGCGTTTGTCGACTGCAATAAAGCAGAAGAAGAAGAGGTAAAAGGAAGTGGCCAAGTGGGGTAGATTATCGTCTGGGTTGGAGAGAAAACAAAGCAAACAGTGCGTATTTGAAGAAGCTGAAGTAAAAAAAAAAAAGAAAAACAAATGGAAAATGTGTAGACAGAGATGGAGTGGGCAAATAATAAGAAAGGATTTCCACTTTAATCACGGAGTCGATTTTTCTTCCTCTTCCTGCTTTTTCACCATTGGTCAGTGGATGTATTGGGGAGCGTCGCCCCCTAGTGGTCAGTTTAACTATGGTGGTTTAACCAGGTGGGTTGTTCCGCTTCAGTTACTGCAGTTTGAAAGCAAGCCGAACCAAACGAGGGTCCAAAATTTTTTAGAAATCCCTGCCCAATTGGACAGAGGTCCCGGACTAACGTGGTGTGAATGCTCCCTCAAACAGTCCGGCTCTAGGAGCAGTCAGGTTTGAGCATGAAAAATTAAACCTGGTTTGAACCATTAGAGGGCATTTTGAAACATTTTTAATCCAAAAACTGAAAAAAACTTTTCAAAATACTGTACCTTCTTCCGCTTATCCAGGATCGGGTCATGGGGGCAGCTGCCTAAGCAGGGAAGCCCAGACTTCCCTCTCCAGAGCTACAGCTGCCAGCTCATGCGGGGGGGATCCAGAAGTGTTCCCAAGCCAGCCAAGATGGAGTCACCCCAGCGCGTCCTGGGACTTACCCGGGGCCTCGTCCCAGTGCTCAGAAGAGCCGCCCAGTTTGTTTTTTTTTAGGAAACTTTGCGAAACTTTGTTTTGATTGACCACTTTGAAGACCACATGTGAACATGCAGGCTTGTGAAAACAGAGGACAGATGTTTCACTACAAGCCAAGACAGCAGCCAGTGGTGAGGAGAGTGTGTGAGTTCATCACGTTGTCCTGGAATATAAGCTGAAGTGACACCAGAAAGTAAAACAGCATCTGGCTGCAGTTTGCCGCTTTACTGTATTGTGTATCTTTTTTTAACCTGCCTATGGACAACAGATGCATATTAGCTTGCTAGCTTTAATCCAATATGTTTACATCTGTTGCTACATATGTTCATTACTGTTTACTGTCTCTGTTAAATAAGCAAATAAGTAATGAAAGAGTTTGAAGATGGAACAAATGCGCAAAATTATAAAGCTTTTCACAAAAACACTGAATGCAAAAAGGTTTTTAAAACCATTCGATTTTTACAAAGTAAAGTGAAATATACTGCTACGAAAGATCCTAAATTAAAGGTTGAATATGGAACATGGACAGAACAGCGACATCACGTGTGTTTAGGTTGTAGTTGCAACAACAGAAAAACAACTCCAGCCGTTTGGTTGCCAGGCTCACTGCCGATACGTCGATGACTAGCAGCCTGCAGAACGTTCAACAAGCATTGCAGAGGAGTTCATAACCGACAGCTAACGTTAGCCCTGTTAGCAAACAAGTTAGCTTACCGATCCAGGAGGAAAGTCGCCATTTCTGTGTTTTGATGCTGTGGAAAACATTTATGTGGGTCCATTTAGTGTAGTCTTCACTTAAATTTACTCCAGTTTTTGCTCATCTCAGATCACTCCTCTTCAGAGACGGACAACAACATCTCCAGGGCTCTGAAGCAGCTGCTTGACTTGCCAACTCCACTGTTTCCTCCTGTACCAGCCTAACTGTGCCCAACATACTGTTGCAACACAGAGATCGCATTTGGCAACCTGCAATGGCGGCCTGCATTGGCTTGTAGATGTAAACATTGTAAAAATGTAAACATCCCCCCCCCCTGTTAATTTAGCTTTTAATAAAAAAAATCCATTTTCAACCTTTAAGAGCCGTTCGGGAGTCAAAAGAACCAGCTCTCTGAAAAAAGCCGAACATCCCATCACCATTGTTGCCAACTTAGTGACTTTGTTGCTATATTTAGTGACTTTTCAGACCCCTCTAGCAACTTATTTTCAAAAAAGCAACTAGCCACAAATCTAGCGACTTTCTCTGGTGTTCATGGAGACAGATAAAGTTTATATCGCTCTCCACCTGTTCATCAGGTGCTGCATGCCGTCGGCGTCCTTCCCGTTTCCCGGCATTCACTCACTGTTCACGCTGCCCCTTTGCAGGCAGCAGCCCTTCCAAGCTGCTGTGAAATGACCACGCCCCCTTATCCTGATTATTTCCCATGATGCTTTGTGGCACAACTGGTTCTTCTTTGCACCATGACTCAAATGTGTATGTCACCCCTTCAGTACCCTTGTAAATTAGGACGGTAGCATGTCAGAACAATAAAAAAATGGTACCGCATGTGCGCGAAATTGATTGTCTCGTGCGGTGACGTCATTTAGCGACTTCTGGCACTAAATGACCTCACCAGGGAGGCGTCTAAGAGGCATCCTGACCAGATGCCCGAGCTTCCTCATCTGGTTCCTCATCTGCGGAGGAGCAGAAACTCTACTTTGAGCCCCTCCTGGATAACCAAGCTTTTCACCTTATCCCTAAAGGAGAGCCCAGCCACCCTACAGTAGAAACTTCTTTCGGCCATTTTGTACCCGCAATTTAGTCGTTTTTCAAAATATCAATTTTACAGGGCGCTCAAACCCTTTCATGCCTATGCAGTTTAGATTCATTGCATTTTGGCTCCACCTTCACTCCCAAATATGGTTAGAAATGCATTGGGTTTCTAAACACAGCAAACTCAAGCACTCAAACGAAATTCCCAAACAGATGAGGTCATGGCGGGTGTAGTCTGTGAGATGCTGAGCTCACATGAAGCTATCAACTCTTTGTTTTATCAGTTTGTTTATTTATACTTCTTTAAGGGGCTTTAGCTTAAGAAATAGTGAAAAGCCATGTCAGTGACAACATTTGTTTGGTCAGTGACATAACACCATGTCAACACAGATCACTTCAACCCGATGCATTTCTAAGTTGGGGCTTTCCAACGCTTAAAATTGTTATGCAAAAGGTGTAGAGAAGAGCAGTTGGTTTTACAGGACAGGGGACTGAAACAGAGAAGATGACAAGAATCTGAATCTAGCTAAATGTTGGTTGTTGGACACTTAAGCAAACAGGACAATAGGAATGTTTACACATTTGTTTTCAAAGTTCATTAATAAGCTAACCAGACAGATCAGATCTCACTCTTCATTCAAACTGTTCAGGTTGCTTCTGTGGAAGTCTTCAATGGACACATTAACATGCACATTAGTTTAAAGGCCCACAACGTACCTTTGACCTGAGGAACTCATTTTGATGGCACACCAACATTCATGACTTACGTTTCTCAAGCCATCGTGAAATGTGCATAACATGCATGAAGACTTGGTGAGATGGGTGGAGTCCGGTGTCCTGCTTGGTTTGAATGAAATCCAGCAGGCAAATGGCCCTTTCTGGAACTAGTTTAAGGCCCCTGGTTTAAAGGCCTTCACACTCCTACTCAGAATATTTCATCCAAAGGATTTGCACAACAATTTTTTTTAATCAAACTAATGTCAATCAATGGGAACGGTCACATCTGTGACGAAATTCCGTCTGGCAATTTGTGATGTTTATTTTTTCAAACTGAGGTTGATTTTCTTAATCCGGCAGATACACAAATTGACCAATCAGAGCAGGTGAACTGACAGTCACCAGAGCCCCGCACAAGATATGTAATCTTAAAAATGCTACTTTGTATCATCATGGCCGAACACGTTATCATTTTTATGTCTCAGCACTCTTTTTTGACAGTAAAGAAAGGAATTATTGCTGAGGTAGCAGTGTTTCCTGACATTTTGTAGCCATTTGAGGTTATTACGAGTGCCATTGTAAATATCTGAATTTGGCATTTTTATGGTGACATCAGCATTTTGTCATCATACAGAGGTTTACCCTGTAGCCCCGCCTCTGCACCATCGCTGTAGCGCTTTAGGATCTTGATTCATGGCAATTCAGTCTGGTTTCCCTCAATTGGAGACTGATTTCCACCGCGGTAAAAAATTGAGAGGACCAATCACAGCACAGGAGGTCTTTTTCTATGACTCCATTTAAAGGGGAAGTTTGTTTTTTTTTCAATATGGACCTATTTTCTAGCACGAAATACATTCATTTACTCAGACAGTTTTGGTGCAACTTGAATTCCTTCGGGAGATATTTAGATCCACTCCTGATCAGTGTATGTCCAATATAATGGAAGTGATGGGGCAACCGTGTGCAGCCTCTAAATAAGGCATTATCTGCCACGAACTCCTTCATTTCACCAATGTGTTGTTACGAAACATTAGTCAGACCCCCCTGTGAGCTTTTTTTGTGGTGAATCGTCCTTATTTACAGACATTTGTACTGTGGCTGCTTTGACGACGTCGCTATTATGCGACACCATAACAAGTAAATATCTGTAAATAAGGACGAATCTTCACAAATAAGCCTCTTCGAGCTCTTTTGTTTCACGTGTGCCCAAAACACCATCAATAACGGCACCATTCAACCAGGGGCTCTCAACTTCCGATAACTGTGTAACTGTGCGCACGTGAGCGTTCACGAGAATTGCAAATCTGCATAATTACCACCCCAATTACTCCATATATGACACGACTTCCCACGCTTGTCAGAAGTTGTTCACTCAGAAAAATGGCATCGAAGACGAAGAGAAACTTTACTACCAGTTCAGAGACGGAGGTCCTGCTGACTGAGATCTGAGCAGCAGAATTAAACGGAGGTAAAAGCCGAGCAGTGGAGAATAAATCACAGTAAATGCTGTCGCCTGTTGGTCGCACCGTTACAGACGTAAAAATAAAAAATATTTGACCTGATAATGGTGTCCAAAAGACGTCTAAAAAAAACCAAGACAGCTACTGAAAACTACTGATGGAGGCCAAGAGGTGAAATATATGATGAAAATGCTTAATATGAGTTTCCATCAACCAACACAGCACAACACCACCCCACACACGCACACCCACACACACACGTGCCTACTGTGCGTCCCAGCTAGATTAAAAAAAAGCGGCATGCAAGGCAAGTTTATTTGTATAGCACATTTCATGCACAGGACAATTCAAAGTGCTTTACATAAAACATAAGCATTACAGCAGGGTGCAAAATGAAAAAAAAAAAAAAATGAGACCACGTCTGTCATCCTTTCGTCGCCTTATCCATCTCTCTCATAAAAAATGTGAACGGTGAAACTCTAATTGGACAAAGTCAGACCCAAACATCCACATTTTGTGTAATAAGGCGTCGTGAAGTGACCTGACTGCACGTCTTACCGTAAGAAGAGTTGCAGAACCGCTGTCGCTGTTGCTGAACCCCGTTTCTGACCTTTCTATCCATTTTCTGTTCGAGATGTTATTTCATTTTTATAGCAACTTGATCTCACGTAGAGCTCACTGACTGCACTTTTAGACGAAATTATGACAACAGCTGCAAGTGAAGTGGATAGTCCTGTCGCTCAGTCTGCCCATAAAAAATTCATAATTGCAGAATGATACATAATGATGTCGTCTACTGGATTTCAAAATACACAATAGGGGATTATCACGCTTCCGTGTCCCGAACTTCCGGTTTGAAACACTTAAAGGGCCCACTTCCGGCCCAGTTCAATGTCCCTGCTTTACTTCGTAGATAACGTGAATAGACGCCAACCCTACTGAAATTTTCACCGATTCCAGACTGAAGTGATACTAAGGAAGAAGTGGATCAAAGCGATCGATCCGCCGCGGTGAAGGGCCGAACTTTATAATAAAACACACGTTTGTTTGTCGCCGGTGGGGCACAACACCGGCCCTTCACAGCATGCTAGCATTAGCCAGCTAGCGTTTACTGACGTGCTTAACATTGTGTGTCTTAAAACACACAAACATCTGAAAATCGGGTCTGTACCCCCCTGTTTCCAGTGGAACAACTGGGGACTGCCAAGATAGGAGACGCTTTCAGATGATTGTGTGTTTTCAGCCGCACAAAGTTAGGCACGTCATAGAGCTGGCTAATGCTAACCTGCTAACAGTAGTCCGCCAGCTACTACCCTGTTAAACTTTGTTAATCGGATAAACACCAATGCCAAGTTTTCATTCCAGACTGAAGTGATGCTGAGGAAGAAGTGGATCAAAACGACCGATTCGCCGCGGTGAAGGACCGAACTTTATAATAAAACGACACACGTTTGTTTGTAGCCGGCAGACTGCACAGTCGTGTTAGCAGGTTAGCATTAGCCAGCTTGATGACGTGCCTAACTTTGTGCGGCTGAAAACACACAAGCATCTGAAAGCGTCTCCTTTCTTGGCAGTCCCCAGTTGTTCCACTGGAAACGGGGGGGTACAGACCTGATTTTCAGATGTTTGTGTGTTTTAAGACTCACAATGTTAAGCACGTCAGTAAACGCTAGCTGGCTAATGCTAGCATGCTGTGAAGTGCCGGTGTTGTGCCCCACCGGCGACAAACAAACGTGTGTTTTATTATAAAGTTCGGCCCTTCACCGCGGCGAATCGATCGCTTTGATCCACTTCTTCCTTAGTATCACTTCAGTCTAGAATGAAAACTTAAATATGTTTGGAGTTTATCCGATTTAAACAGTATAACAGAGCAGGAACGGCTGTCGTTAACATGGCCCGGAAGAGGAAGTGCCCAAAATCCGGGAACTTCCGGTAAGCGTGATAATCCCCTATTGTTTCTAAGTAACGATTAATCAAGTCTTTTAGTAAAAAACTAGGTTTGGATAACAGCAGACTGATTGCGCAAGACTCCTACGTCAAGTCTGGAGCAGTCGTGAAATTTGTTCGTCCCTGACAGATTAGAAATACAGGAAATAGGTGAATGCGACATTTTATCCTACATCTCTTGTACGGACCATTTAAGAAAGAATTTGTTCGTACGAATGCTTCTTGCATGAAGCCTATTGTGCCTTTAACTCTGGGCTCAGACTATTGACGTCATTTGCGTCTTCTGGAAAAAAGCTGGAACTTGTCCTAAACACCTTTAACGTACAGTAGCAACTCTTCATCTAAAAAATGAGGGTAAGAAAACATGTCTTTTATAATCCTGAGCGATGATAGCTTTGTAGCTTTACAGAGCTGGTTTACAAGCATTACTGAGATCATTCACATCTCCTGACTCACAGCTCTGTAAATACGACATGATTTCACATGTGACGCGCTAATGGGGAAGGTTTCATTTTTAGATATTTATAATAAATGTGTTATCTTATAAGACACAGGGGACAAAAATCACGCTGGGTTGCAGCAAAGTACCGTCTTATAATTAATAGAACATGAACCAAGATCAGCATGTTCTGTGTTGAGTATTATAAGATTACATGGCATGACAATGAAATGCATTAAGTTTAGATGAGCAGTTATTGTTTTCTTGTCTGAGAACTGGTTTCCTTTTACGGAATAAATACCAAGTAAGCAGAACGCCAAATGAGATATTTTTATATCGAAATTCTCCCCGTCAAACATCAAAAATACAAGTGGCAGCGTGGTGTTTCGCTAATGAATTCCCAACAGTGCCAAGTCATTTACATAGAAATTGAGGATCTTTTATTACATCTGGAGAACTGGAAGATTCAAACTGGATCTGAAACCAGTTCGGAGCAGGATGGAAACTTCCTACTGGGGAGGCAAAGATGACAGATGCAGTAGAGATGCTGCGCGTGAACGTGGGGGTTAAATGGGGGAAATAACGGGGAGATCGGGGTTAAAGTAAGAAGCTGAGAAATGGGAGAGAGAGACTAGACTGAAATAGAGCGGAAGAGAGTCACGAGGGAGGCACAAGGATTGCGAAGGCGATGGCAGAGAGAGAGGGGGGGGGGGGGGGGGGGGAGTCTTCGCGGGAGATAAGGGAGGAAGGGTGTGCTGAGATGGAGAGAGCAGGAAGGACAGAGAGAGAGAGATAAGGACCGGCGGTTAACAGAGGCAGCCTGCTGATGTGGATAGCTGGGGGAAAGCAACTCCCTGCTTGGGGGGATTATTTCTGAAAACCTCATCATGACCATGTAAAGAAAAAAACGATACAATGTAGCATTTTGTTTTTCCTCCTATAGCATTTTCAACACCCCCACAACAAAAAGCTTTCACACGCCACAGCTTCCACCCCTGCAATTTAAAATCCAGTCACTGACAGATAAAACATGTTATCTCGCTTAAGTGCTCGTCACACAAGTTGACAGATGAATGTGCTTTAACCGTCTTGATTACCCCTTTAACTCAGAAACACTGACAAAAACCGATAAAAAGGTCCACTTTTTTATTCCCATTGTGATTTTAGCATCATGAAATCCGATTGAAAGAAAACAAAATAAGTGTAATTGTTTCATCTGAACTTTTCCAGGTAATTAAAAATCTTAAATTTTTCAAGAAATGTTCCCAAAAACAACTGGGAATAAAAAAAGACAGGACCTAAACTACTTAGTAGGTAAATAAGTGCTCTCCCCTGATGGCTTATAATTGCCTTGCAAACTGGGTTTGACTCATTGCCTCTGGGAGCAGCTGAACGGAGACTTTTCCTGTTTCGTGCTGGAAGGCAGATAAGTGGACGACAGGAACAAGCCAATAACTTTAGAGATTTTTAACACAGACTTTACTAAATAAGTCAGTGATGATAGTGTGAGTAGCAGCCTCTCATTACAATGACATTATTTTTTATGTGTATAGCAAGGGCTGGGTGGTATAGCACATTTTTCATATCACATTTTCTTTTTTTTTCTTTTTTTTAAAATCAGTTTTACGGTATTTGACCAGATGCATGTATGTATTTAATAAATAAATAAAGTTATTACACTAAGGAGCCCCTCAGGTAACATGGTGAATTTTTTCCCCTTACCACGCAATACTTTTGGTTCTCCTGCAACACGGTGTGCAGGTCCTGCAGCTTTGTCATCCTATCCACCTTATTCCTGAGCTCGCACATGTAGAAACAACGATGCGGTCAACTTCCTGTGAGATACCGGAAATAGCGCTTCACCATTGACTCACAGTATAAGATGTTGTCTCTAGCGGTTTAGTCGGACATTTCAACATGAGTATTCATAACATTTCTAAACAATTTTCTCCAGAAAAATGTACTTGCACGGTTCGGGAACAGGTTGTGTGGTTCGTGGTTGTACTAACAAGCAGAGAAAGTTGAATTTGTGGCTACAAACAGTGATTTGTAGAACATGCACCTCAGTTTGAGTGAGAGAGGCTGCAGGGCTCCAGACTGCGGCGTAGTGGTCGCATTTTAGGACTAAAATATAGTAAATAAGATCGTATCTCACCTCTTTTAACAAAACACGACCAACCTTTATTCCTCTGTAACACTCTGCTCCCCATCTCTGGAATTTCCTCCCTCCAGATCTCTGCAGTAGACTCCTTCCCTCTCTCCAAATCCAGACTCAAAACTCCTGTACAGACCTCCGATTTCACCTAATTCCATGTACATCAATCCAACGTTGTTCTCTGTGTTCTGCTTAGTGTTTTAGTTTAATGTTTTGTCCGCTTTGTACAGTGTCCTTTGGTGCTTTGATAAGGCGTCTGTCAAATTAAATGTGTTTTATTATTATTATTTTTAATATTAATATTATATAGGTACTGATAAGCCTCAGAGCTTTTACGATTGCTCATTGCTTCACAGTCAGACGTGACAGAGCTAAGAAGGAGCTGCTGTTTGTTATTTTTGGCCAGATCTTCATCATCCTCCTCCCCCTCTGTTGCAGGAGGCAGGGGGAATGTGACATTGTCCTGTCTGAGCTGTGACAGCTGATGTTCCCACGTAGTTTACCTAAAAAGCTCGTAAAACGTGGAGTAGCGTGAACATCTAGCATGTAAATAAATGCCGGTTCCGGTCGAACCGGAAGTTGCTCACATATTTCACGAATAAGGTGGATAAAAAGTTCTGGTGTTGTCACAGCTGCTGACATAACAGCTGGAAACTGGCTGCTAACGCTGCAAAAATAGTAAATAGTGGATGCTACCGCTTTGAAAAATAATAAGTACACATGGCTGCATCTTTTGAATTGGTTTATATCCTTGGATCCTTGGCAAGGTGAAATATGATTATCTTGATTGCTGCTTGCACAGCCCTATGTATAGCATGGCTAAGCATATTCAGAAAGCCACAGTTCTTTAAATTTTTGATGTTTTCCAGTTTCAAACCATCCAATTCAAATGAATGAGTGACTGAGCTGACCTTGATAAGCCGTTGGATCCATGGACACGTTCATCAGGTGTGCTGGAGCAGTGGCACCTTAGCTGCATTTGCATTACCCCTAGAAATGTACAAAAACAACATATCACAATGACAAAAAAACTGGTACAGGAAACAACTAAAATTCTAAAATCTCTAAAAAGTTCTAAGTTTCCATGAAGAAGTTTTTCAGACATGTTGATCAGAAAGTATATTGCAAAAGCGTAGCGGAAACTTTTTGCATACACGCCATCGGACATGACATAGAGGGCCAAAAACAGGTTTATCCTTCTCCAATATGACCCAATGATCATTTTCAAGCATTAGGGACGTTTTAGAATCAGATGTCAGGCTATATGAAAAAATCCCGAAATGGCCTTATTTCAGCAAGAGGAGTTCATTTTGGACAAGAACATGCAGACATGGTGCAAGTTCATGATGCATTATTAATGACTAACCACAGGTTAGTTATGTAATTTCCACGCATTTGTAACACATCACCATGACTTAGTTATCCCCTTCCCTCTAAAGCATGGCATCAATTTAATAATGTGTGGTCAGGAGATAACAAAATGTATCCCCATCCCCCTCAAAAAAGTCTCGTGGGACAAGATTAGACGCCTGTATATTACAATTGTGCTTTGTCGAAACTTTGGATGTACCTTTATTTTGCAAAAAATGCAGAAAACCTGCAGGACGACGGCTCTTTAGGACTGAACTTGCCTACCCCTGATATAGCATGCTTCAAAAACAACAGCAACACAAAGAAAAAACATTTTTTAAATGCAATTAACATAATAGTCTGAAACAATTTACATTAAAGCCTGAAATTTAAAATTTAATCAAAACCTATTTTAAAAGTAAAAGAATAAAAAGAATTCAACTAGTATAAAATTGAAAACCAATACAGGTTGTAGGCTTCTTTTAATAAGGAAAGCTTGAAGCTTGACCTTGAAAGTACAGAAGAATGAATGGTCTGAACCTCCGCTGGGGACCAACCATGGTCCAAATGCATGCTTGGTGATAATTGGGGATTTTAAATTCAGTGTTTCTCATTGTTAGCCATGTGATGGACCAGCCATCTGTCCACCCCACCTCCTGCATAATGAAAGCTGGAATAGGCTCCTCAAACCTGGGCAGGATGAAGTGGGTCTAGACCACAGATGGGGAAATCACTGTCACCGAGACAAGTGAAGACTCTGCTGCTTTTTAACTTGATCCCAACAAAGACTGCTGTCTACATTTAGATCGAATTAAAATGGACCTCAAGCTGTTTCAGCCATTGACGTGTTAGTAATTTCAGCAGGTTGTGTGAGCCGAACAATTTCACCACACAGGATCGCTTGAAAGGAGAAATGATTACTCTAAATGTTGCATTAGAGGCACTGAAATACTCTGTGAGAGGCAGAATGCCTGATAAGGCTTCAGCACCAAGAGACACTTTTCTACTTAGTGTGCTAATTCTGCTACTTGCTTGTCATTGCAAGAGGGGAAAAAAACTGAAATCCTCCTTCAGAATACGTAACAAAGCAATTAAAGATCCACAGATTGTTTTACAACTTGTTTGACATCATGTAGCTAACTCTTGTAGACAGTCTGACTTGGGCTTTAACCCATTAAAATCCTGCAATTTTTACCTAAAACAGGCTTTTATGGATAAAAGTCTTGCTGTGGACCAACTCTTTTACTGGACCGTTGTTGGTGTAACGGGAATTTCTGTTTCAGTACCATCTGCTACTGGAGTACAGTATGGCTTTTAAGATACATTACATTTGCAACTGGTCAAAAATAAGAATTTACTAAATCTACTAGGGCTGGGATGATACACTTTTCACCCTGTTAATTTTTTTTTTTTTTTTACAATCCTTTGGTTGCTAGTTGGATTTCAACTGTAATTCTTTGATATTGCTGATTTCTTGTTTGCTTCTGTAACACCAGACCAACATGTCTGCCATTCTCCACCTTCTGGAAACAGATACAACTTCATGTTACGAGATATTTATTCATTTATGGTTATAGCCTAGAATGATATAAATCAATGTTACTTATGTCCAGGGTCGGGCAGCTCTGGTGCTCTAGGGCCGGCATTCTGCAGGTATTAGGAGTTTCCCTGCTGCAACACAACTGACACCATTCAATGGAAACACCTGCATGTCGCAATTGTGCTTTGTCAAAATTTAGGAAATGTCAATTATTTTGCAAAAAAATGCGATGGAAACACAGCTACTGAAAAGCTGCAGGATTACGTCTCTTTAGGACGGGTTAAAAGGGTGTTTTCCCTCCCACTGTCGCCACCACTCCGTGTTTGCTCAGGATGGGGGATTGGACCGGGTCAAGTCAAGATTTGATCCAACCTGTTGGTTTCCTTAGCTAGGCTATTATGAATCTGACTTGATTTTTATTTTTGGATATATATATATACTGGTAAGATCCCCAAGGGGAAATTAGGGCTCTGTCCAAATGTCCAAATATTCGGGTTAGAAAAGGAGTAACCCAGGGGTAATATTCGGGTCATTAAAAACACGAAAATGAGCATATTCGGTTTTTTGCCAGTGTTTACATGGTCGTGCACAACCGCGTTATTGCTAGTATTCCGGTTATGAAAGAGTTATTGGCTGCATGTAAACGCAGTGCAGGTCTTTGTGGACCTGCTTTGTGGTGCACAGTCATGTTGGAAGAGGAAGGGGCCAGCTCCAAACTGTTCCCACAAAGTTGGGAGCATGGAATTGTCCAAAATGTCTTGGTATGCTGAAGCATTCAGAGTTCCTTTCACTGGAACTAAGGGGCCAAGCCCAGCTCCTGAAAAACACCCCCACACCATAATCCCCCTCCACCAAACTTTACACTTGGCACAATGCAGTCCGACAAGTACTGTTCTCCTGGCAACCGCCAAACCCAGATTCGTCCATCAGATTGCCAGATGGAGAAGCGTGATTCATCACTCCAGAGAACGCCTCCACTGCTCTAGAGTCCAGTGGCGGCTGCTTTCCACCACTGCATCCACGTTTTGCATTGCATTTGGTGATGTATGGATGGATACAGTTGATCGCCATGGAAACCCATTCCATGAAGCTCTCTGTCACTGTTCTTGAGATGATCTGAAGGGCACATGAGGTTTAGAGGTCTGTAGTGATTGACTCTGCAGAAAGTTGATGACCTCTTCTCACTATGTGCTTCAGCATCTCTGACCCGCTCTGTCAGTTTACGTGGACGACCACTTCATGGCTGAGTTGTTGTCGTTCCCAAACACTTCCATTTTCTCATAATACAGCTGACAGTTGACTGTGGAATATTTAGGGCTGAGGAAATTTGACGACTGGATTTGTTGCACAGGTGGCATCCTATCAAAGTTCCACACTGGAATTCACTGAGCTCCTGAGAGCGACACATTCTTTCACAAATGTTTGTAGAAGCAGTCTGCATGCCGAGCTGCTTCATTTATACACCTGTGGCCATGAAAGTGATGGAACACCTGATTCACATCATTTGGATGGATGAGCAAATACTTTTGGCAATATAGTGTACTTGTGTCCACAGCAAGTATATTCCAGCCCTTACAGTATACTGCAGCCTTCTCCCATATCCTCGCCATTGATTGTTTTACTGTAGAAACCAAGTGGCGGAGTTGCATTTGGGCACAATCAAACCATCAAGCCAAAGCCTTTGGCTTGATTTATTTGAATTGATTCAGAAGTCGAGATCAGCTCATTTCAGGCTATCCTATAAACAAGTAGATAAGCATTCCAGTTACAGGAGCTTCATTAAAACAAAACAATGCTTGGTGGGGGTATTTTCTGCAGTTTCAGCCACAGCTGGTTGATTTAGGAAAAACAGTAAGCACGGCAAGAGCAGTAAAGGAAAGCACAGTTTAGACAGAAGCATTCATCATGCAGAGGTGCAATCAGGCTTAGCCTCAAAGTGGCACTGATACAAGGGAAAAAAAGGCTAATCACTGGGAAAGCTTATTGTCTGCATTTATGCTTGTGTCTATTTGCTGTTTGTGGGCATACTGCCGTGGAAATCTGTCTCTCTCTATAACACAGCATGTTGTGCATCACCAGCAAGTCATTATTCCCCTGAAAGTGTCGTTACCTGCCTGTTTACTGTTCCTGTCATTTCCATTTTGACTAATCTTCCTTGCATTCACCTGCTTTTTAAGGCTTGGCAGATTCTGCATTGATGTGGAGGGAGAGATTACAAAAGCAACTGCATTAGTAACATCAATAGAAAGTGGTGCAGAAAAGTGAAAATCAAACCCCTAAAGGAAACAGCTATCCTCACTGTGGCCGTGCAGTTTCATGCAGTGCAATCTGTTCAATTGAAGCTGACAGGAGAGAAATTGGTACCTTTGCCTGCTCCAAGGACTGACACCAAACCCTGATGGTTCCACTGCAGATGTTTTTATCCATGTGGGAAATAACTTCCACGACAAGCCAACAAAAGGCACCAAGGAGACAGGTAAATCAGCATCAGGTAATGAAGTGCTGTTCCAGGAAGTTGGAACTGTACTCCCAAGAAGTTGGGAAAAACAAAGATGAGAGGTCTGATCATTGTAATTTCAACAGCAAAGTTAGTGAGATGAAAATCGGATGTGAATTGGTGCAGGGTACCAGATGCTCCAAGCTTAAAGGAATAGCACACCCACAGAATGATGTGCCTTCATTTTCTACTCACCCTCGTGCCGAGCAAGACTCTGGAGCACTTTTTAAATATCTCAAATGCAGCTGGAGGCTTTTCGTTATCCCCCCAACTTTCATATAATGGAGTTCACCGGCGATCAACAAAAAAAGGTCCATAAAAGGCCACAAAAACTTGGCAATATTCCTCCATACTGCTCGTCCAATGTAATCCAAGTGTCCTGAGGGGGTAGCATCCATAATTTACTTGAAACAACATCATTTAGTATATTTTGCTAGCCTAAACAGTAGTGCATCATACTTCCGCAATGCACGTTAGTGCAAGTTCATGACACTGCAGAAGCTGCGGCATTCAGCACCTACTCTGCCGATAATGCAAGTGTAGAAGAAGAAATATGCCGTTTACATTGTGATAAGAGCGACCGAGCTGCAGACAAACACAAGGTTGGCAACTGATTTAAAAGAAAGAAAAAGAGAGGGCGCGATCTCGTCCGCTGCTTCTGCAGTGTCATGAACTTGCACGAACGAGCAAATAGCAAGTGCAATGTTCTACTGTTTAGGCTATAAAAATATACTAAATGATGTCGTTTCGAGTAAATTATGGACGCTACACACTCAGGACACTTGGATTACATTGGACGAGCAGTATGGAGGAATATTGACAAGTTTTTGTGGACTTTTATGGACCTTTTTGGCTCGGGCTCCAGCGAACTTCATTATATAAAAATTGTGGGGAAACGAGAAGCCTTCCTGATCTCTGGCTGCATTTGAGATATTAAAAAAGTGCTCCAGAGTCTCTCTCACCATTAGGGGGAAGTGGAAAATAAAATTACATCGTTCTGTGGGTGTACTATTCCTTTAAGTCAAACTGATCTATGCTCAGTTTGTCTGGGTATGTTGGTTTAACATTACTATTCTCTGGCAGACTCTCCAGCAGCAGAGGCCGGATATAAAAAGTGGAGCCTCTAAGTCTTTATTTTATGGGGAGAGTATCCCCACTTTTCAAAAGGAGAAGAATTTAGCAGAGTGGTGAACTGCGTGACATTGCTCCCCCATGCAAACTGGTGTAAATAAATCATGTCTTCTCTGAAAGGCTTTGTGGTATTTTCCTAAGCTCAGAAAAGGACTTCTCTCTTTTTCTGTCTATTTTCCGGAACATGAATATTCACTGAATCAGTGTCGAACAGTTTAACTACACGATGTCTCCTCAGTGAAGACGAGAGTTCAGGATAATCCCTTCCTTTCCTTTAACCACCTCTGTTTACGCTCCCACTGGAGGAAAAGGAAAAGGAGAGGTAATCTTTTTATAGAGAAACACACACATACACACAAGCATGAGGCACACTGATGTCGGAGTTCACTTAATGGCTGAGCAAGTTTTCATGTTGCTGTTGAAACTTTCATTCCCCACACATCAGTCAGCTGTTAAAGAATGTCGTTAAACCGACTGAAAAAGCAACTTTCAGGTCAGTAATCCGCCGAAGACTGCAGATGCTGCATGTATGCACAACTGGAGGTTGTTCCTGTTTGGCTTTATTTGAACCATTTACAGCAAAAGTGTGAAGCTCACTTCCTTCAACACAGCTAGTCCCGGCACGTCTGGTGTTCCTGAGGTCACTTTGCTGGTCATTCTCAGTGCTGTAGTAGTATTCAGAAAGGACGCACCTAGCAACAACACCCACTGTTTTGAGAAATGTACTGAGAGCTTGATAGCAAGGTTATAATAGTTTTGGATTTTTAATTAGTTTCAGTTTTTATTTTGTTTTGACTTTTTGTTTTTCATTTCAGTTAGTTTTAGTTAGTTTTTTGAGCAGATTTACTAGTTTTTATTAGTTTCTATTTTTGGAAAATGTTTAGTTTTAGTTTAGTTTTTATTAGTTTTAGTGTTAGTTTTAGGTTTGTTTTTCTCAGTAAATTATAGGTATTTGTCTGGTGAAACATTCAAAATCATCAGAAAGTCACTCGGAGTAAAACCAGTAAAGCAAAGTGAATAGATTAAACAGAAATAAAATTAATATCAACCCAAAAGGCTGATTTATTATATTAATTTACAAAGACTAAAACTAAGGATGTTTCTGCAATAATTTTAGTTAGTTTTAGTTAGTTTTTTAAAGGCGCAATACAGTTTCAGTTAGTTATCGTTTTGTAAAAAACTGCCATTTTTATTTTTATTTCAGTTAACGAAAATGTTTTTTTCAATTTTAGTTTTCGTTTTTTCGTTAGTTTTAGTTAACTATAATAACCTTGCTAGAGAGACTCTGTAGTTCAAGCAGACCTGCAGAGGAAGAGGTGGAGTTTTACGCTCTCCACAGACTCAGAATTAATGAGGTGACATCAAGGAATACCTAAAAAGTTAACACCTTAAACAAAAAAAGGGGGCAGCTGAGAGCAGGATGGGCACATCGATGCCCTGGAGTCCATACCTCGATAGCAAGACAAAATATTGGATTCAATACTTTGAGTATGGAGATATCACTGTACAGATATAAAACATGCCATTTGCTCTCACTTCAGGGAGTTTTAGGCAATGAAATGATGTGAAAGCAGCCAGATTCTTGCTTCTGGGTCACATGATGGAGGTAGACTATCAGATGTCATGATGATGCTGCTACTGCTGCTGTTAGGGATGATGTTTTGTTATTTTTCGGTGGTTTAATGCAGGTTATTGCAGATTATGCTTTAGCAAATAAATGTTACAATCACATTTTATATTTTAACATTTTCCTCTCAATAAATGTAAATCTTAAAATTATCCTATGAGTACAGGTTTGGAAGATATTACGTTGAGTCGCACCTTCGGCGTGCATCCAGTAATAATGGCGGAGACGGGGCTGTCACTATATAAGACATTATCTGCTGCAAAACTCCATGATTTTCGCCAATACTTTAAGTTAAATGAACGAGTACTATTGTCCTGCGAGTCCAGATTTAGCTTTTCGTTAGTTATCGGGGTGTTCTACTCACTTTTCGGGGCCACGCGTTCACGATGCGCGCTTCCGTCATACAGCTGATAAGAGCAGCTGCTACCCAGACAACAAAAAACACAATTTGTGGAACTCTGAACTCACAAGACAATAGTACTCATTCGTTCGTTCATTCTACATAAAGCATTGATGAAATCAAGGAGTTTTACTGCAGATAATGTCTTGTATAGTGGCTGCCCCGTCTCCGCCATTTTACAGTATGCACGCTGAAAACTCTAATACAATATCTGCCCAAGAACTCAAACTGATGCAGAAACTTTACCGGTGAGTAAATGCACGTATAAACTCCTAGAAATAAGGTCCAGGTTGAAAAAAGAGAAACTAATCCTTTAAGATACTAAATAAAAACTTCTTTTAATTATCAAATAACTTATTATCAATCCTTTATTTAACCAGATTAAAAACAAACAATCATTCAAATCGAGACCTCTTTCATAAGGGAGGTCATCAATAATTTACTATGGTTTTAAAGGAGTCATCACCCCGATATCCCACTTTTTCACATTAAAACGTGTACTGGAACAGGACCTCAGTTAAAACGTGCCAGAAACTCCGGAGAGTGAAAGTGGCTTCATTTTTGAATGGGGGCTCTTTCGTCACACCAGAATCAGCCACAAGAGCGCGCTCTCCACAGTACGCGCTTTGGATTAGCCGCCGGCATTGACGTCAAAGCCGGTAGCTGCTAGCTGTTGACATAATCTCTCTTTAGCACCACCTGAAATCAGCTGATTACCTGCCGTGGAGTGGCAACATTATCAAAGAGGACAAAGGGTGAACGCCAGCATGAGACCTTACTGAGAGGAAACAAGGAGCTAACTAGGAGCCACCCACCTGTCAATCAAAAGGACACACCCCTAATTATGTGTAATTTTAAGGTTAAATACAGGTTAAAAAAGTTGAGAAGCGGACCTTGTTTCAGGTGTCATGTTTTTTTCGTGGTTGGCCTTTTAGGGTGGGGATTTGCTTGTTTGAGCCCTAGTGGATGAAGAAAGAACTACAATATTTAATTCTTCCGGGTAGCCTCATAGTTGGCCACCGGTGGTTGCCGCTTGGTAACAAGACACAGTCCGGTTTTATGACACAATGTCTGTTAAAGGGGAAGTTCGCTTTTTTTCCAATCTGGACCCATTTTCTAGCACGAAAGACAGTAATTTCCTCACCCAGACAGTTTTGGTGCAACTTGAATTCTTCCAGGAGATATTTATATCCACTCCAGATCAGCGTATGTCTAGGGCTGGGCGATATGGACCAAATATCGTATCATGATATATATCTGTATTTTAGATGAAGATATACGATATATACTGGTATTATTTGTCTGAAACTTCATTTCATATCAAACACCTGTCTTCTAGTATTGAAACATGTTTAGTGTAAAGGTATCGCTGCAGTGATGGAACTGACAAAACACTGGTTATACATGTTTATTTCCAAGTAATTCACAGTGGAATGATTTTTTATGATTTCTTTGTAAAAGTCTTGGGAGGATTGTCTTCTTGACAGTTTAAATAATAGGGGTGGAAAAAATGATCGATACACTGAAATATTGTAATATTTTCATACGCCGATACCACATCAATATTTAAAAACATGGTATTGATCTTTTTTACTCATGAAATCTCATGACCCCTTTGTAGTCAGTCGAGGTGCAGCCGGGTCATTATGAAAAAATAAAGCAAAAAAAATTTGCACAATACCGAGATATAACAATATGTGTAAATATAATCTCTCTCTCTCATGTAAATATTATATCGTGATATATATCAGTATATCGCACAGCCCTACGCATGTCCAATATAATGGAAGTGATGGGGCAAACGCGCACAGCCTCTAAATAATGCATTATCTGCCACAAACTCCTTCATTTCACTAATGTTTTGTTACGAAACATTTATCAACCCCCAGTGAGCTCGAAGCGGCTTTTTTGTGATGGTCCATCCTTATTTTACTGCGGCGACTTTGATGACGTCACAATTATGCAACACCATAACAAGTAAAGGTCTGTAAATAAGGACCAAACGCCACAAAAAAGCCGCTTGGAGCTCACAGGGGGGTCCGACTAATGTTTGGTAACAAAACCTTGGTGAAATGAAGGCGTTTGTGGCAGATAATGCCTTATTTAGAGGCTACGCACGGTTGCCACATCACTTCCATTATATTGGACATACGCTGATCTGGAGTGGATCTAAATATCTCCTGAAGGAATTTAAGTTGCACCAAAACTGTCTGGGTGAGGAAATGAACATATTTCATGCTAGAAAATAGGTCCAGATTGAAAAAACAAACGAACTTCCCCTTTAATCGGACATAGCGACCCTCGTGAACGGTGAAAAAGATCGTGTCGTCTGATCCAGGCATAACAGGGAGGAAACTGCGGGAAGAGGATGCTGACTTTTGTTCCTGTTACCGAAACAGTTCAGTCAAGGCTGCAAACTCTCAAGACTCATAACTGACAGTCTTCTCTCGCTGTCATGCCACATTTCATCATCTGATGTTGAGGAAAACAAATTACAAGCTGACAACTACAAACAGGAGACGGAGTCACGGCCCAACAGCAGGTTTCTCAGACCAATCACGGGGGAATAAGAACAAATTATAACATATTTCCCGCTGCTCAGCGTTATTTATGCAGCAGCTCCTCTGCAGGACAGCATGTCTGGATTTTCTTCAGTTACTTGTTACCACATTTAGAGGCATTGACAGAAGAGTCCATTACGTTCAGATAGCCATTGTTTCTGATCCTGATAAAGGTTTTCTACTCAGACTCGCAGCTCTGAACTCAGATTCTGCGTCTTCCCTAAACTTCTTAAACTAAGCCGGCGTATTCCTTCCTGCCACTAAGTGTAGTCCATCAGCAAATGCACTATGTTGTTACTCAGTAATGGAAGAAGCAGGAATAGCTGAAAGGCCTTCAAACGCCAACAGTGTGTGTGTGTGTGTGTGTGTTGTGCAAGACTATAAAGAGTAAACTCTGCTTTGTGGTGTTGTCCTATTAAACTGTGTGAGAGCATGAGGAGAGAAAAAGTCGCCTTCTTTATCCTGCTTCTGGGTTTACGTATAACAGGGAAAAAGGGAATTTAGCGTAGCGGGCACATACATGTGCAAATTCATGCTTGTATTTTTGGATTTAACGCGACAGTGTTAGGTTTGAAAATAATTACCGAGCCAGGAGTGACGAGCGAGGGCAGGAAAGCAGGTGTTAATTGCTTATTTTCTGGGGGCTGAGCCACAATGAGAGAATTTTGCCAAGCGCTGCCCGTCTTCCTTGAGTGAGACATGCTTTAATTGCTCATTCATTTTGGCAGGGGGGAAGCATGCAAATCAAAATGGCATTTGAAAACATTTGGAATGTGGCACAATGACTGGGTGCACTCCATGTTCTTGTCATATGCTGCTTTGGTGCACGGGGAGTGCACTTGCCAATTAATTTAGTTTCCAGTGTAAGCCTGCTGACTTCGCTAAAGCTTGTTTTTGTGTTTTTGCAGTGATGACCCAGAATATTTCAAAAGGACAACATTTTGGATTAAGGTAGCTATACACTTAATTATCTATTCTGACTAAGAACAATGTTTAAATTTCATTAAAATCAACAAAATCCAGCATTTAATCAACCCGTGAAAAGGATTTTAAATGACCTGGCACTCGGTGAATGCGCCTGCTGAATGCTCCACTGGTTCAGAATGTCATGCTAGGAGCTCAAATACCCACATTTTTCTGTTGATTTCTCAGGCCATGCTGCCATCTGAGCACAAATATGGAAATGAATATAAACATGTTACATTCTACCCATGTATCAGTAAAATTAAAGCAATGCACAGCTAAAAAGAAAAACCTATCATAACCTAGTGTTTTACAAACACAATTGTTCTTGAATTATCTACAAATGAATTTTTAATTAAAGTTGGGTGGGAGGAAAATTTAATGAGCTCATTTTAACCTCTTTTAATCCCCAACTTTTGTTTGTCGCGAGAATACGCACGAGAGTTAGAGCTGTCTGTAAGCGCGTTCACGAGGCAAACGTCAAAGTCAAAAAGTTTTATCAGGACAGAGCAGGTGAAGGAAATGATGTCCCAACAGAGAAAAACGTGGTAAAAACGTAACTGTATGGTTGATGGAGAGGATCCGCGGAGTAAAACAGCTGGAATGTGATGAATATAAGGAGCGGACGTCTGACATGAAGTTAACCAAACAGTGTTAGCTTCTGTAGCTACATTAGCAGCTTGTCCGTTCGTCAACCACCGTTTACTGGTCTCTGACATAAAAGATAAGTTACACAGCAGCAACACTTACCGACTGCACATCCTCACTGATAAATATAATCCACTGCTCCCTGGTAGTGCTGTCCCTCCTGTTATGGTGCGTTCGGACCGACCGCGTTGTCGGCGGCAAAAACGCGGTTGACGCCCAAAGTTTGACGCTGGTTCACATAAAATCAGACGCTGACATTTGGAGTCCAAAAAGCTGCTGATGCACGGCAAAAGCGTCAAGAGTGGTGGTGGATCCGGCTGTTTTCTTCATCTGTGTAGGATGAAACTGAGCAGGTGCTCGGTTTTATTTACTCCACAAAGCCAGAGAAAAATGTTGACGGGTGTTTTTGCGCCGTGTGGGGATTCAGCAGACTGCTTAGAGATGTTCTGAGTTTAGTTAGTTTCACTGTTTACTCCAGGAACCGCACGCCGACAGTGGGCGCGTTCAGCTTTCATCCTATCCACCCGGGCTTAATGACCTACAGTCCCGCATCTGGACGGCATTATAAGCTTATTAATCCGATCGGGACGGCAGGTCATCAACCCGCCGTTTGGGAACCTGGGGCCGGACTCAGATCACAGTTTATCCTCCACTGTCTCCGTGGAGGGGAGAGATTCCCCACCGTCTCCTCTGTATTTCCCGTCCTGTCAGAAAATGTGTGTCTGCATCACAACACTGACACCTGCTGAGTCTCTGATTGGTTGACGCCCCGCGGCAGGTTCGGCAAAAGTTCCGATTTTCCAACTCCGGCGTTGCCGCGCGGCAAACGTGCCGCAAGAAGGTTTGACGCTCCTTAACGCGCGTTTACATAGACTGCATGTAAACCTGACGTCCTTGCCTGCCGCGGTTGGTCTGAACGCACCATTACAGAGCTGAAAACTGATTAATTTCTGCCGAAGCAGCTCAGCATGGCCCCTCGTTGTCATCCTCCTCCCCACTGACAAAGCTGGTCATTAAACACTAAACGCTACGATTTAAGGTGGTGCTAAAGAGGCTAGCTTAGCAGCATCTGTAGACGACGTCATTAACAAAGGAAAAACAAAATGGCGTACTGTGGAGAGCCCCTTCTTGTGGCCGATTCTGGTGAGGAAAGCCCGCACTCAAAGACGAAGCCACTTTCACTCTCCGGAGTTTCTGGCACGTTTTAACTGAGGTCCTGTTCCAGTACACATGTTTTAACGTGAAAAAGTGGGATTTCTGGCTCATGACTCCTTTATTGAGTTTTTCTTCGACAGGAAAAGGAAATGAGTCAGTCCCCATAGCCCATGTTAAAAGTGCCAACTTCACACCAGAAATAAATATGTTTACAAAAAAATTAGTTTTAATAGGTCAAGTTTACCGTCATGTCAAATGTGTGGGGTGTGAATCTTTTATAACTCATTCATTTAGATGTTATTTAATCTTGACATTACACATAATTATAATCGGAAGCCTGCCGACCGATGGCTCCTAGTTAGCTCCTTGTTTGCTCTCAGTCAGCGAGTCCTACCTTTATCAAAGAGTATAGATACCAAGAGGCGACACTCAGCTCTAACTGGTATGATTTTTTAAATAGTTTAATATATATCAAGATAAAAATGTTATAATTTGATTAAAATAAACTTATGATAAATTTCATCATATAAAGGAAACATCGAATCGCTCCGTAAATACTTTATTTAGCCCCACAGGGATTCTGAAAAGCATTTGAGGTGAAAAAGTTACTGATTTCTGCTTCAACAGTCCATGTTAGGCCACTGCCTTTGTCTTTCTTTTCATATTAAACAATAATGGCAGTTTCTCTCTCTAATTAATACAGTTTTCAATAAGTGTTTGACTCTGTAGTTGAACAGGATGGTCTTCTGAGAGGAAGGTTTTCGTTTGTTGGCAGCAAACAAAGCTGACTAAACAAGTGTCGTCCAAAAATCAAAAACTGTTTTACGTTTATTTCAGTGCCATTTTTTTAAATTAAAAAACAAACTTTTCTGTTTAGGTATTCTTTCTTGGTGTAGAAACGACCATCTACAGGAGTCGACAGGTTTGAGCTGCCTACACGGCCGTGCAGATCACATGCACAGCGCTGAGCTCCCCGACTGTGCTGTGAAGTCATGCATGCGTGCCCACAGGCTCAACTGCTGAGTAAATAACAGCTAAATAAAAGAGACTGTTGAGCTGCTGATGATGTGCTTACCCACTTTCTGCTTGGATTGCATCATGAAAACATCAGCTGTTGCATTTCATTCGCCCACCAGACTGCACCATTTGCCACGAGCGGCTGATCCGTAGCCAGTGAGCGACACCGAGTCGAATGATTGCTGTCAACACTGAAATGCATCGCCTCGACTTGTCTGGGAACGTTCTTTTCTGTATTTCTGTGTGGAAGGAAGTCTTTCTGAGACCATGAAAACAGAGAAAAGAAAATTAGAAATGTTAAAAAGGGGTGAGCTGATTTCAAACAGATGTCAGCTTTTATTTCAAAGCCGAGCAGATTAAAGAATAAATAATACAGTTTTCACTTTGGAAAATGTTGGAAATAATTGTAAATGCCCTCTTCATTGGCAGCAATGGTCAAATGCAGTCATGAAAAACAAAGTGTACCCCCCTTACTCCTGGTTTGAAGCATTTAGGTGTGTGTTGACATAATGCCAAGGAGGCAAACGTTAATAATGCCGGTTAATCCGGGAGAAAATATTAGATTAAATATTAGTTTTTTTATGAGTCTAATTTCCAACACGGAAGTAAAACGTCTGACTGTACTGAACCACGAAGCTCTCGACGAATTAAGACATGTTTTACACCCATTTCATGATGTCGCCCCAGAAGACACTGGAAGACTCTGGAGCCGCTGGAGCTGATCGTTCAAAAAAGAATGCTGCACAAGCTGATGAAGATGATGGAGGACACTTCCCATCCTCTCCACAACACGGTGAAGAATCAACAGAGTGTGTTCAGTGGGAGGCTGCGTCAAGTTCGCTGTAGGACGGAGAGATACAGGAATTCATTCCTGCCAGCAACCATCACCCTAAAGAACAAGACTGACTGACTTTTGTTTATTTAAAAAAAAAAAAAAAAAAAAGAGCTTTTACAATACTGAATTTCCCTTCGGGGATGAATAAAGTATTTTTCATTTCATTTCATTTAATTTCTTTTCATTTCATTCATTTCTGAAGGGTCACAGAATTGTTTTTAGCACCGGCTTCGGCACTCACATGGACGTTATTTGTTAACATTGATGGATGATCGGACTCCGATTGAGCAGCCTTTTATGGAGCTGTATGCACTCGACCCAGAATCTGATATGGAGTTTGGAGTACACGCAGTACCACAGAGACCCTGGAGCAAGTAAATTAGCAAACAAGTCATAGGCTAACATTTAGCATTGAGCTGGGAGACGTTTTCACTCACCGGTGTTGTCTGTCCGTGAGGTGTTTTTATGGTGGGAACTGCGTCAGGTTTCAGAAGTAATCATGGAAAAAAAACCACTTTACTGCCCGAGATTCATGAAGTTGTCAGGAATGAAGTTCACACACAAAGTTGAGGGGTTTTTCTGCACCTGAAGATAAAATCTAACCACTTCTGACAGGTTGATTCATTGTCCAGTACAACGAATAAACTCCCACGACAAAAACAAACACATTTTTCCCCGACTTGCTGTCATGAAGAGCTTAAAAAAAAAAAAAAAGCTTTTCTTTTGAGCAAACGGCTGTTTGTCTCTGAGGAAACATGAGTTTGTTTCTTCCTCAGATAGTGTGGATATGGTAATGCCTGCTGCACACGAGAGCTTTGTGCTGAGCTAACAGTCATTGGAGGCCGTTTGCTCAGCAGATCGTCGCCGTGACGCCTGATTTTTGGTGAGTTTTCTGCCCCACGAGGCCTTGAGGTGAAAATCAAACACGTTTGATATTTTTTGCCTTGCGAGGTGAAAAACTCACCGTGTGCACTTAACGTGAGCTCTGCTGAGGGCAGAAGATCTAATGACCAATCAAAACGCATCCGCAGATCACATGATTTCAAGATGGCAACTCACAGCAACATATGCTGCGTTCCATTTGAACTCGGAAGTCGGAAATTCCCAGTTCCGAGTAGGAAGTTTCAACTGGAACGCCCCCCTGAAGTCGGATTTCCCACTCGGAAAGTCTGACAACTCTTGCAGCTCAAAGTTCAGATTTAAAGATGGCCGCACCCTGTGTAAGCAGTTTTAGAAGCTTCTGTAATGTTCCATTTATTTACACTTCTTACATATATTTTGTTGCATAAATCAATCGTACACGTAGTATTGGTTTATACAGATGTACGGGGAAGCTGCTGTAGTGTAATTCACATTTTTCATGCCGTATATGAACTACAACACCAGCTGTGCCAACAACGGCTAATAACAATAGCCTTAGCAAACATGTTGTTTTGCTAGGTTGCTAACTGGTTTTCCGACCAGTGAGCTGGAACGCAAGTTGGTCGGGTGTGACGTCACCCCCCAGTTCCCACTTCCCAGTTCCGATGAAAATGGAACGCAGCAATAGTCCGTTACATTTTCGAGGATTAATTGGTGGAAATACGGCCAGACTAGACCTGCTTATATGATTTTTTTGTCTGACTTCAAAAACATCCATCCAGATATCGTCTCTGTCCAAGTTTCATTCATTTTTCTTACATGACTACTTCTTTCAAGTTTAATTTTAATGGCAAAGCTGCATTACCACCACCAACTGGTATGATTATACTATAGTACAGTATGTCGCGTATGGTTTACTTTATAAAAGCCAAAATAAATCAAAATTAATTACAATAAAACAATTCAGTTTCTAACAAAAAGATCCTCAAAACTTTTCTGCCTTCAGTCTATGGATCTTTTTGCAAAATATCAATCAAGTCTTCTAACGTGATGACAAAGGGCGGCCATCTTGAAATCATGTGATCTGCAGACGCGTTTTGATTGGTCGCTAGATCTTCTGCCCTCAGCAGAGCTCAAGTTGAGCGCACACGGTGAGTTTTTCTCCTCGCAAGGCAAAAAATAATAAACGTGTTTGATTTTCACCTCAAGGCCTCGTGAGGCAGAAAACTCACCAAAAATCAGGCGTAACGGCGACGATCTGCTGAGCAAACGGCCTCCAATGACTGTTAGCTCAGCAGAAAGCTCTCGAGAGTGGCAGGCATTAGGATTCTCCTCAAGTTTCTCTTGAACAAAGTGGGCGTCTTGCTACGATGCTGCTCGTGCGTATTTGTTGCTTCATGATTGGTGCCACCTGACTACGTACACCGATGGTCAGTCGGTCGTTTTAAGGGAGCTAGAGCTTGGTCTGAATAATTATATATATATATATATATATATATATCACTCCAATATGCAGGAATGAAGAAAAAAAAAAAACTCAAAGCAACCCTTACTGATCTTGCATCTCAGAAAGCATAGCAAAATTATTTGAATGTCAACAGTCCCGCCTCCTCCAAAGACCCACCCCCCATTCCCTCCACTTCCTAATGCGGAAGCAAAGGTCTGACAGGCAGGTCCCTCAACCAATCCCAGGCGGGGGGTCACACTGCAAGGATTGGCTGGAGTTTTCATTGAAAATCTAGAGATTGGAATATTTTATTTTGATTAATGGTGGGTCTGTCTTGTATTTCAGAGTTCCATTACTTCATTCATAGCATTTTACCCTTTAAAAAAATAGTGTAACAATGCAACATCGGTAAGGGTTGCTTTAAATGAAGTTTTTTTATGAGGAAATAACAGTAACGTGCTTAAAAGTTCTTAAAAGTTCATTTTTAATGATGGAAACAACCTTAAAGGGGAAGTTCAGAATTTTTGACATGGGGCCTCATTTATTAGTGAGCCAGAATACTACTTATCACTGAAGACGGTTTCATCATATTTCATCCCGTTATTCTCGTTCCAGGAGGTCGCTGATGCTAATGCTAGTGGAAGTCAATAGGAATCTGCTAGCCTGTCATTAAAAACAATCTTATCCACGCCACAGAACATCCAAGGCAAATCAGCAAGATCATCTGTGTAAATGGTGTGTTAAACTAGTAAACTCATGTGTTAAACAAGTAAAATTAGCCTTGCATGACAAATTTTGCATTACATATTGAGGAACTAGTTTCTTACCAGCTTACTACCTTTGCCAGTGTATTTCGGTTCATAGAGACTGGTGACAGTTAGTTTGATGAAAAAAAGTTCTAAATCATCTTCAAAATCCGACATATCCTCATGCCTTTCAGATGTGGCCGTATTTTAGACTTTATATTTGTGTAATCAGATTCCTTCATGCACGTAGGAGCAGATGACGTCACTCTGCTGCCAAATACAGGAAGTAAAACTTTATAAAGTTTCTCAGCAGCAACAATGAAAATGCAAAAAAACAGGCTAGTTTTATTTGTAACATTATTCTGTTAACCCGGCATTTACACAGATAGTCTGAAGTTAGAAATGATTTGCCTCGAATGTTCTGTGGAGTGGATAAGGTTGTTATTAATGACAGGCTAGCAGATTCCTATTGACTTGCACTAGCATTAGCATTGGTGACCCACTGGAACTAGACTAATGGGATGAAATATGTTGAAACCGTCTTCAGTGACAAGTAGCATTTTGGCTCACTTGAAAATGAGGCCCTATGTCAAAAATCCTGAACTTCCCCTTTAAAAGGAGCCCGATCACTACATCAAAAAAAATTATTCTCAAGTTCACCCTAAAGTCAGACTGTGCAATGCTCAGAGAAACTGAAAAATGCAACAGCTACACCTCAGATTCTGCAGGCTTCAGTTAGCATGTTAAATTTTAAAGTTTGTGACAGAACAAATAAAAAAAAAAGCTGATGGTCTTTTTTTGCAACCACAGGACATGAACATGTGCATCCTCTCATCCACATGTCAGTCATCTCTGTAGAGGCCTGTTAACGAGCAAATCAGATGATTCAGGTGTGTTGGAGAAGGCATAGATGCATGCTGGATGATTCTTAGCCACCCCTGCTCTCCTGAAATTAAATTTGGATACGAATGATTAGATCAGAGTCTTCCAATTGGTACGTTCACCTGAATAATTTTTATCCCGATCAGGCTTTTAATCTGAATACTTGTGTCACGACTGCCGGATCAATCATGAACTCCTCTGTAAACCAAATTCTTTTGGACAATAAAAACTTGGCTAAAACTGGGTCATTCAGCGGGACAATGATCCCAAACACAGCAGCGAGTCTACAACAGAAGCTGTTAGAAATTCCTCTGAATCTTTGGCTTGTTTTTGTTAAACAAATGACAGTTTACGGTGTTATTGAGAAGAGACAGGAACATGGCCACAAATGTTAATGAATGTTCAGACATACAATACAATAAACATGAAACGTGCTTTCAAGTCATCTTCAGAATAATTGACTGAGACGGTAAACAGGTGTTTACTGCCTGGAACATCTGTTTACAGGTGTCGCCTCTGAGTAAACACTCACCTGAGCTCTGAGCATGTTGACTGACCTGCTGCTGTCCAGTAATTCTGTTGTCCTCTCCTTTCCTGCCTGAGCAGAAGGGACATGTATTGTCAGTTCTCGTCAAAAATAGCACAGGACCTGTTATACTTTGGTAACCAGGGAGTTGGGGTGGGATGCCATTTCTCAGCTCATTACAGACCAGCAGGCTGCCATATTGGTGTCACAAAGCGACACCTCGGAGACCTCCCAACCCAAACAACCTCCTCTCCAAGCTTATACATTTAAACAATATATTTACCCAGGAATAATGTCCAAGAAATGTCATGATTTTAAATGACAAAATTCACCCGTTTCATCAGTTCGGACGTTGTTTCTTGGTAAACTTTCCAACATACACACGATCCCCTGAGCTTACAACCAACTCATCACACACGAGGCCTGCGCTACGAAGCTGGATTAACATGCCCAGACATCCCAGTCGCAATCCTGATAAGTGATACTGCGAAGCTGGTCTTCAACTTTGAAAAAACATAAAAGGGGTGGTGTTCTCATCGTCTGACCCAGGGGTGTCAAAGTGGTTCCAGAAAGGGCCGTGTGGCTGCTGGTTTTCTTTCCAACCAAGCAGTAGCACACCAGACTCCACTCATCTCATCAAGTCAGTTCAGTCTTAACCTGAAGACTTGACGAGATGAGTGGAATCTGGTGTGCTACTGCTTGGTTGGAAAGAAAACCAGCAGCCACACGGCCCTTTCTGGAACCACTTTGACACCCCCTGACCAATCACAAACAATTATAAACTCTGCAGGGCAGCCCAATTTACCATGGAGGAGCAAATTACTGTCCAAAAATATGAAGAATTGAAGGAATCGTACACCCACAGAATGATGTGCCTTCATTTTCTACTCACCCTCATGGTCAACAAGACTCTGGAGCACTTTTTTAATAAATGCAGCCGGAGATCCGGGAGGTTTTCATTGCCCGCCGACTTTCATATAATGGGATTTACCAGCGCCTCAAACAAAAAGGTCTATAATAGTCCACAAAAACTCGGCAATATTCCTCCATGCTGCTCGTCCAAAGTAATCCAAGTGTCCTGAGTGGGTAGCGTCCATAATTTACTGGAAACCACATCATTTAGTATATTTTTATAGCTTAACCAGTAAGACATCATACTTCCTATAGGCGTGTCCATGCGAGTTCACGACCCTACGGAAGCTGTGCCGTTCAGCGCCTACTCTGCCGATAATTCAAGCGTAGAAGAAGAAATTCTCTGTTTACATTGTGATAAGAGCGACCAAGCTGCGGACAAACACAATAGGGGTTGAATATTGATTTAAAAGAAAGAAAAAAAGTGAGATCTCGTCTGCCACTGCTTCCGCAGTGTCATGAACTCTGTTTAGGCTGTAAAATTATGTAGTTTCTGGATGCTACCCACTTTGGACGAGCAGCATGGAGGAATATTGACAAGTTTTTGTGGACTTTTATGGACCTTTTTGTTTCAGGCACTGGTGAATCCCATTATATGAACGGCGGCGAATAAAGAACACCCCCAAAATCTGAATTTGAGGTATTGAAAAAGAGCTCCAGAGTCTTGCTCAGCATGAGGGTGAGGAGAAAATGAAGACATCATTCTTTGGGTGTAATATACCTCTAAACCCAAAAGCAACACTGTTGCTACAGCAACTCCTGAACAGCTGCTGATTTTTACTTTCTGGACCAGGTTTGGGAGGGACCCAACTGCAGTCACGATACGTCACCATATATCCAATCCAGGTCGTAAGTCCCAAGCTCAATTTTTTTCCATGTAACTTACTAAAAATCCAACCCTGACCCTTCCCTTAATCACCCGAATACACCACATGCATCTGGGTTGCAAGCTGCAGATAGATACTCTTGGTGGTGTTTAACTAACTTCCGCTTGAGACTTCCTGTATGGATTAGATGTATGGCGGCGCCCTTGTCGGCCATGGTAACTGCAGGAAGGTACTTTTAGGTTTTTCCACCTCTGTGTACAGAACTTTGAATTGTCTTGTACATAAAATGCTAAAGATAAAACTTGCCTTACCTCAATAAGAGAAAATCCTGCTTCTTTTCTTCAATCAAACCACCTCCACGTGGCTACCTTCTTCTTCTGTGCAGTTTTTAATGGTTGGCAACCAGCTTATGGCAGCACTACTGCCACCCAGTGGACACCTCTTCTTTATACTTACAGTCGTCCTCAAATTATTCATATACTCAAATTAAAGAAGGAAAAAATCTGTGAAATAAAATTCAATGAAAGTCATGACACATTTTAGATTGAAAAAAATATTAAAAACAAACACATATAAAATAAAACATGTAAACAAGCATGATGGGGATCTGAAGCTAAAATTTTGTTGAGCAACACTTTGAGGCAATCACTGCAAACAGGTGTTTTCTGTAATGTTCAAAAAGTTTCCTGCACCTGTTGACAGGTATGTTGGTCCACTGTTCACGGGAAAGGTGCTCTAATGTGTCTGGGACAGTTTTGTTTGTTTGTTTTTTCTTTTAATTATTGTGTTCAACCATGATTCAAAAGAAGTATTTTCTTTCACTACATTATAATTTTGTAAATTTTTATTTATTACTAATTTCTTTAGTTCCTGTTATTTGAATTACTATTGCAAATTTAGCATTTTCTTTAATTGGAGGGTTTGAATCATTTTGAGGACGACTGCACATATTCCAGCATACAGTACTGTATAGTCGTAGTTGTTTTATTTTTTCTTTGTCTGTTTTCAATTTTTCTTTCAAACCAAAATTCAAAATTTATGAAATGATTTTTGTAGAATTTTTATTTATTAATATTTTTGTCAATTTCAACTTAATTCACCAACAGCTGATTTTTTTTCCCCTTTCTTTAATTGGTGGTGTAATTTTAAGGACGATTCTACCTACTGTACTCTGTGAAGTCTATGGTTTGGCCTTGTGTGTTTCATCCTTTGGCAAGTTGCTTATTCTCTCCGGTCCATGCAAGACATTTGATTACCACCAATGTAGCTTTATAAACTGTCTTCCTGTGTCCCTGATGGGCCAGTATTTTATTTACCGGCATCTGCCATGTGCCTACATTTGGATCCATGTTCAAACCTCACCATGACTCAGATGAAACCATTTCAAGAGACGTAGAAGACCAGTTGGGGGAAATGAAAAAGACACACACACAAAGAGGCCTTATTTTTTGCCGGTATCACAGCACACAATGTTATACCTCCAAGTCTGTTCAATTTTAAAATTTATTCACATTTTGTGATGCACAATTTTCTTTACACTTCTAACCAAGAAGTTTTCTTGTAATGCTGAATGTGTTTAGTTAAAAACCAAGGCAACCAGCCAACTAGATGTATCTCAGGCCCTACCAAGGCTAAAATACTAGAATAGGGGATTATCACGCTTACCGGAAGTTCCCGGATTTTGGACACTTCCTCTTCCGGGCCATGTTAACGACAGCCGTTCCTGCTCTCCCTTACCAAAAAGAAGTATTTCTTTAGTACATGTCATTAAGTATACTCAAGTAAACTAAAGTATATACCCCAAGTGTACTTTTATTTACCAAGTACACTGCTCTCAGTGTACTACGAGTATACTAACAAGTGTACTTCTTGGGACTAAATTGGCCCAATTTAAGTATTTAAAAGTATATTTTTAAGTGTACTTAAAGTAATCTTCTGGTATACTGTGAGTATACTCGTACTAAAACTTCAAGCTTACTTTTATTTTTAGAAAGTACACTTTAGAGTATACTGAAAGCATACTTCTAGGTATACTGTTAGTTTACTCGTACTAGAACTTTAAGTTTATTTTTACTCTTGCAAAATACACTTTTAAGTATACTAAAAGTAGTCTTCTATATATTCTCTCGCACGAGAAAAGTTCCTCTGGGCGATCATACGTAACATCACCATAGTTTCACGTATGTGCAGTATCATTTAACGGCATCTTATACTCATTACTGCCGTGCTACGTTGCTCATTAACAAGGTTACTGAAGTGGTGACGTACACGTTTGAGTCATGGTGCAAAGAAGACCCAGCTGTGCCGCAAGTCATTATGGGAAATAATGAGGATGAGGAGGTGTGGTCATCTCGCTGCTGTCTGCAAAGGGACAGTGGGAGCAGTGAGTGATCCTGGGAAACAGGGAGGGGAGGGGCTGATGCAGGCAGCTCCTGATGAAGGGGGGGAGCCATATAAACTTTATCTGTCTCCAGGAAAAGTCGCTACATTTGTCGCTAGGCACTTTTTTTGAAAAATAAGTCGCTAGAGGGTCTGAAAAGTCACGAAACATGGCGACAAAGTGGAGAAGTTGGCAACAATGAAGTAGACTTTAAAGTATGCAGATAGTAACCTTTTAGGTTTGTTATGAGTTTACTGATAATACTTATAGTACACTGTTAAGTGTTTAAATACATTTTCAAATATACTGAAAATGACCTTACTATACTTCTACTCCCCCTTTAATGCTGAGTAAAAAATATTACAAAATTTCTGTCAAAAATAGATTCAGGTGTTTTCTTTGACTCCAAAATGGTCCAGTAACTTTTAAACTCTGTATGTTTGAAAATGTACTATGAATGTACTACTATTAAAGTATATTGTTCAAAAGTTTAAACATAAATAAAGGCTAAATATGTTAAACTTTCAGTATGTTTATTAGTAAATGCCAAGTAAACTTTAAGTATCTTTCTGATAAGTACATAAATAGTAAACTGAAAGTATACTGTCTTATTTAAAGTTTTAAATGAGTATACTTAAAGCATACTTGCATATACTACTTTTTGGTAAGGGCTGTTATACTGTTTAAATCGGATAAACTCCAAACATACTCAAGTTTTCATTCTAGACTGAAATGATACTAAGGAAGAAGTGGATCAAAGCGATCGATTCGCCGCGGTGACGGGCCGAACTTTATAATAAAACACACGTTTTTTTGTCGCCGGTGGGGCACAACACCGGCACTTCACAGCATGCTAGCATTAGCCAGCTAGCGTTTACTGATGTGCTTAACATTGTGCGTCTTAAAACACACATACATCTGAAAATCGGGTCTGTACCCCCCGTTTCCAGTGGACAACTGGGGACTGCCAAGAAAGGAGACGCTTTCAGATGATTGTGTGTTTTCAGCCGCACAAAGTTAGGCACGTTATCAAGCTGGCTAATGCTAACCTCCCAACAGTCCGCCAGCTACTACTCTGTTAAACTTTGTTAATCGGATAAACGCCAATGCCAAGTTTTCATTCCAGACTGAAGTGATACTAAGGAAGAAGTGGATCAAAACGACCGATTCGCCGCGGTGAGGGACCGAACTTTATAATAAAACGATACACGTTTGTTTGTAGCCGGCAGACTGCGCAGTGGTGTTAGCAGGTTAGCATTAGCCAGCTTGATGACGTGCCTAACTTTGTGCGGCTGAAAACACACAAGCATCTGAAAATCAGGTCTGTACCCCCCCGTTTCCAGTGGAACAACTAGGACTTCCAAGAAAGGAGACGCTTTCAGATGCTTGTGTGTTTTAAGCCGCACAATGTTAGGCATCAGTAAACGCTAGCTGGCTAATGCTAACATGCTGTGAACACCACTGTGTTGTCCCCACCGGCGACAAACAAACGTGTGTTTTGTTATAAAGTTCGGTCCTTCACCGCGGCAAATAGATCGCTTTGATCCACTTCTTCCTTAGTATCACTTCAGTCTGGAATCCATGAAAATTTCAGTAGGGTTGGCGTTTATTCACGTTATCTACGAAGTAAAGCAGGGACATTGAACTGGGCTGGAAGTGGGCCCTCTAAGTGTTTCAAACCGGAAGTTCGGAACACGGAAGCGTGATAATCCCCTATTACTTCAACTCAGAAAATTGTTTTTAAGTGTTGTGACTCACTGAGCAGCCCCCAGAATCTGCAAGGCTCATATACAAATAGGCCTCCCTGCTGCTCTTTCGTGTAAAAACTACAGAAAAGCTTCATCTAATGACATGAATCCAACAGAGTATTTCTTTTTAACAAAAGTTTGGCTAGCTATTACTATTCCTTCACAAGCCAAGAACACTGAGTTTGCAGCGACTCATTTTACGGTCAGCATGAGAGAAAGTGAGGAAAATAGACTGCGATTTCATGGGGTCTTTAAAGTACACGATAATTTGCAGTGCTTTGACTAAATGCTAAGGTAACAGCAGTAAAAATCTGTAGGTGTGTGCAGCCTTTTGTTTGCCAAGTGTGTGAGAGCTGTGAATGAAAGTATTTAGACAGCTGAATGAGTCATTCTCACATTTGCAGAATGCTGTGATCTGAGGACGCAGCATGAGATGAGGGGCGAGATGTGTCACATAAGCAGCATGTGGTAAGAAATGAGTATATATCTTGGCTGTCATATCACACACATATCTTACTCAGACACACGCATGTCTGAGATATGAGCGTGTCTATGTAAGATCACATTTGCTGTTCTTACAAGATAAACAAACACATTATTTGCTGGAGCAGAGCAGCGACGCTGTGCAGTCTGCTGCAGCTCTTTGGATCATTTTGAGCAGGGTTACTCCGGCCACTGATGCACATGGAGACAGAAATGTCGTTCTTCTACTTCTCGACTCATCACGCCAGGTTTGGCATTGGTTAACACAATGGCAAGTTAAAGGGAAAGTTCCTTTTTTTTTCCAATATGGACCTATTTTCTAGCATGAAATATGTTACTTACTCACCCAGACAGTTTTGGTGTAACTTGAATTGGAGATATTTATGCTGCGTTCCATTTACCTCGAAACTGGGAAGTGGGAACTGGGGGGTGACGTCACACCCGACCAACTTGCGTTCCAGTTCACTGGTCGGAAAACCAGTTAACCGCCGAGCAAAACGTGTTTGCTAAGGCTATTGTCATTAGCAATTGTTAGCACAGCTGGCATTGTAGTTCACTATACCACATGAAAAATGTGAATTATACTACAGCAGCTTCCCCCTACATCAGTATAAACCAATATTACGTGTACAACTGATTTAATGCAACAAAATGTTAGTAAGAAGTGTCAATAAATGTAACATTACAAGAGCTTCTAAAACTGCTAACACCATCTTTAAAATATGACCTCGGAGCTGCGAGGATTGTCCGACAATCTGAGTGGGGAAATCCGACTTCGGGGGGGACGTTCCAGTTGAAACTTCCCACTCGGAACTGGGAATTTCTGACTTCCGAGTTCAAATGGAACGCAGCATTAGATCCACTTGAGATCAGCGTATGTCTAACATCATGGAAGTGATGCGTCAACACCGCGCGGTTACTAAATAAGGCATTATCTGCCACAAACTCCTTTATTTCACCAATGTTTTGTTGCGAACATTCGTCGGACCCCCCCTGTGAGCTCGAAGCAGCTTTTTTTTTGGTGATTCATCCTTATTTACAGACATTTTTACTGCGTCAGTTTTGATGACATCACTATTAAGTGATACCATAACAAGTAAATGTCTAAATAAGGATGAAACACCACAAAAAAGCCGCTTCTAGCTTACAGGGGGGTCTGACTAATATTTCATAACAAAACATTGGTGAAATTAAGGCATTTGTGGCAGATAATGGCTTATTTAGAGGTTGCGCACAGTTGATGCATCACTTCCATTATATTGGACATATGCTGATCTGGAGTGGATCTAAATATCTCCTAAAAGAGTTCAAGTTGCACTAAAACTGTATGGGTGAGTAAATGAACATATTTCATGCTAGAAAATAGGTCCAGATTGAAAAAAAACGAACTTCCACTTTAAGTTTTATTTTGAATTAAAAAAGAATTAAAACTCTCATGTAACTGGGGTCATTGTGCAGTTTCTAAGCCTCGAACACCGCTGGGCAGTGATGGCTTGAAAATGTGCATAATGAATGTTGGTGTGCCATCAAAACAAGTCAGAAACACAGATTTTTAAGATGGAAAAGTTACGTTGTGGGTCTTTAAAAGAATCATGTTTGTCTCATTATGTCGTCTTGGTGCTCTTGATGATTGTCTGCTGTTTTCTTAGAGGCTGTCGAGTTTCTTCATAAGTGTAACAGCTGGTTTTCTGATTGGTTGGATATTTACTACACTGAAGTGTTTTGTTTTTGAGGCTGAACAGGGGGCTACTCACCAAACCCTCAAACCCCACTCTTCCTGTGTACGCCCATATTTCATAGACTGGTTATCCACATATAGCATTACGTCTGTCAAATAAGTACATCAGCAGCATTTCTTGTCACCTTTCCTTAATTTAGAAAACACAGAGTTGTATTTCTTGTTTTTTTTAAAAATATATTTCACTTTTATAGCACCTCATCAAATGCATAAAGCATCCCAAAGTATTTTACAGAATATAACAGGACACAAATAAAACCATTTAAATAAAACAAAAAAGTGAAAATTTTCTAAATAAAAAGTTGAAACTAATAATAAATTAAAATGAAGTGATAAAAGCAAAAACATGAATTTTCAACCACCTTGTATAATAGCGTCATTTTCAACTGTCCAGGAAATGCTCGTCATGGCAACACTGAACATGTTGGTGACGCTTTCTGTAAACAAAACAGTGTTTTTCACTCAGGCTTTAAGTGATTACAGTTCATAATTGCAATTAATCACATGTCAGTGTGAATTGAAATAATCCCAAATTAATCTTGATTGTTTGATTTATCTTTTTATTTTTGTAATCTGTTAAATGACAAACAATAGACCCTTAAATTAAAACGTGCTTCATACAAACACGTGTTTTATCAGTCGCTGTTCTGTAAAGTTCATATGAAAACAGGCAAAAGAAAAGAAGATCAGCAACAGGACAACAAAGCTTTCTGACATGATCATAATCACTGAAGATGGAATCCAGTTTCCTTTAACTCTTATCTGTGGTGCTTTTCCATTACATGCTTTTCCAGTTTTCAGTTTAAGAGTTTAAATATCAGCTGGCGGTGATTAAACAAGTTCAGCTCCACCAGCAGAGAGGCAGATATCAGCCTGAAAATCTAAACTCATGCATCATTCAGAAACATGCTCACAGCATGAAATCCAAACACTCAAACATACACAATAAACTTTCTGTCAGACTTTTAAACAACTTTATTAGACAAGGAAGTGTTGTGTGTGGCATGGTAGAAAGTTGTTAAAGCAAAAAACATCTAAGGAGATGCAGAAACTAAAACTGGGTTCAGAACTGTCCAACGCATTATTAAAAGCTGGAAGGATAGTGGGGACACGTTTTCAAGGAAGCAATGTGGCCGGAAAAAAAATCCTGAATGATGGTGATCGGAGCTCTGGTAAATATTTGGTGAGATCAAATCGAAGAAAAACAACAGTAGAACTCAGGGCTATGTTTAATAGTGAAAGTAAGAGTATTTCCACACGAACAAAACAAAGGGAACTCAAAGAATTGGGACTGAAGAGCTGCATAGCCTTAAAGGAATAGTTCACCAGCAGAATGATGTAACTTTATCTTCCACTTCCCCTCATGGTGAGCAAGACTCTGGAGCACTTTTTCAATATCTCAAATGCAGCCGGCGATCAGGAAGGCGTCTCGTTTTCCCCCCAACTTTCATATAATGGAGTTCGACTGTCCGAGCCAAAAAGGTCCATAAAGTCCACAAAAACTTGTCAATATTCCTCCATTCTGCCCGTCCAATGTAATTCAAGTGTCCTGAGTGGGTAGCTTCCATAATTTACCCAAAATGACATCATTTAGTATATTTTTAGAGCCTTAACAGTTCTACATCGCATCTCCTGCAAGCACGCCGATGCGTGTTCATTAAACTACGGAAGGCGCGGCAGACAAGATCACACATTCTCTTTTTCTTTCTTTGTTTTAAATCAATATCCAACCCCTCTTGGACCCTCTTGTGTTTGTCCCGGTTTGTCTGCAACTCTGTCGCTCTTAGCACAATGTAAAAAGCGAATTTCTTCTTCTATGCTTGCATTATCGGCAGAGTAGGCTCTAGACACCGAGGCTTCCGTAGTTTCATGAACACGCATATGCGCGCTTCGCAGAAGTAAGATGTAGTACTGTTTAGGCTCTAGAAATATAGTAAATGATGTCATTTTGAGTAAAATTTGGACGCTACCAACTCAGGACACTTGGATTACATTGGACGAGCAGTATGGAGGAATATTGACAAGTTTTTGTGGACTTTTAATGGACCTTTTTGGCTCGGGCACAATCGAATTCCATTATATGAAAGTTGGGGGAAAACGAGAAGCCTTCCTGATCGCCGGCTGCATTTGAGAAATTAAAAAAGTGCTCCAGAGTCTTGCTCACCATGAGGGTAAATGGAAAATAACGTTACAACATTCTGTGGGTGTACTTTTCCTTTAATAAAACCACTAAAGATTGAGGCTAACTGGAAAAAGGGCTTTAATTTGCTAGGAAGCAAAATGATTGGACTCTGGAGCAATGGAAGAAGGTCATGTGGTCCGATGAGTCCAGATTAACCCGTTCCAGAGTGATGGGTGCATCAGGGTAAGAAGAGACGCAGATGAAGTGATGCAGCAGCGGTCAGACTCTGCCATCATTACCATCATCAATGCAACATCTTGGTAAAAAATTAAAGCAACACTGGATGGAAATCAATCTTGTGACATAGCAGCAGCTTATGGAAACAATGCCACAGCAAATGCTGCCGTAATCAAAGCTAATGCCTTTTTATGGCCAAGCAATGTAATAATAGTAAAAATAACAACAATGGTAATAGTAAATTGTGTCATGTCTCCACCTCACTTACCACATCCTAAAGGATGTGCCCAGGATGGACCGTGCATCGGTAAGGGAAGGTGCCAGAGAGCCCGGGGCACCCCAGCAACTACAATCCACCCAGACAGGCCGCCGCCACCACAATGCCCATTCTAATCTGGCTAATGTGACAAAGTCCCTAATCTAATGTGTTACATTAAAATCAGACATGGCATGAAACACTAATCCAGGGAGAGCAAGAAGACGGCAATGCCCAAGCGACACTTGGACGTCTGCCACCCCCACACCAACTGACCCCGACCAGCAGTCACACACCATGCTGGCCCTATCCTATATGTGGCTCTAAGTGGGGGTTTTTCCCCCTCCTCTCTTCTTCTGCTGTGACCTGACTAATTGTATGGACTATAAAAGAAAATCTAGTGTAACATTAAAAGTTCACAGGGCAGCAGGGCAGAGGCAAATGCAGATTTAAATTCAGACCTCCGCCAAGCAGCTCTCACAATGATACAGAATCCTGTATGGGTTCGTCCTTGGGCTGAGGCACACAGCTGATAAAAAATTTCAGGTCAATCCATCCAGTACTTTTCCCGTAAAGTTGCTGACAGACAAACAGACAGATAAAACCAACGCTACCAAAAACATTACCTCTTTGGTGGAGGTAAAAATGAGAAAAATTGGAAGAACAGGCGCAGGTGGGACTGGCTCAGGCAATCCTCACAGCCCTGGTCATCAGAAAAAGCAAAGGTCCAAGGCACTCTTCTTAGAATATAAAAAGCCTTTATCGTGGGATGGCTAAAACATTAACAATGTAGGTTACAGCCTACAGGGATCGGCCCAACATCAGGGTGTAACACTTAGCACAAAGATTCCACTTAAATAGGATGATTAGATTCACCTGGATAGGTGGAACAAAAACATGATTTAGCAGATCAAGACCAGTAGACGGCGCCACTAGTTATAACTACAGAGAAAACAATTACAAAACATAGTTACAAAAAAAGGACTAAAATCAATATCTTCATTCAGTCCTGGATAAATAGTAGCTGCCATTTAATAAATATAAAAAGTCTCCCTCTGTAAAAGTAATTTAAGTCTGTCAACATCTCTGATGTTTTTTGGATGCTTTCTAGGCCTTCAACCATGAGCAAAGGCCAAAGGCCAGCATAATTAGGAGCAAAGCAAGCTCTCATAGCCGTACCTCTGTCTTGAATATACAATTGATTTTGGAAAAGAAATACATTGTTCTAAAGAATAAATTCAGTGAGCTGTAGGATGAAATCAGAGGAAGGCAAAGTGTCCATACATCTACTTTGTAAAAAATGTTCAAATGCATTTAGTCCATCATCATGGTTAATGTTGGTGTACAAGGATTCTACATCTAGAGTTACCCGAAAACAATCAGGAGGGACTCTCATTTGATGAAGTACCTTTAACACATGAGTAGTATCCTGGATATATGAAGGCAGTTGTTGGGCAAAAGGCTTAATGTGAAAGTCCACAAATTGAGAAGCAGGCTCAATAAGAGATCCATTGGATGATATGATGGGCCTTCCTGGAGGAGATTCTAGGTTTTTATGTACTTTAGGGAGCAAGTAAAAGGTGGGTATCCTGGATTGGATTAAACAGGACTAGAAAATTAATCGATGGGCAATTGTAACCTCCACCAAGGAGGTAATGTTTTCGGTAGCATTGGTTTGTTTGTCTGTCAGCAACTTTACCGAAAAAGTGCAGGACGCATTGACCTGGAATTTCCACCAGCCGTGTGCCTCAGCCCAAGGGCGAACCCATTAAATTTTGGTGGTGATCCGGATCGCCTTCTTGATCCAGGAATGTTTTGAAGGATTCTTTATCATTGCGAGAGCTGCTAGGTTCTCCAAGTGCTTCTCTAGTTCAAACAGGTCTAGGCAAAATCCAGGAGATGTGGAAGGAAAACCTGAAGAGCATGACAGGTCATTTACTGTGTTAATAGCTGACTCAAAACTCCTGATCAAGACTGTGAAATGAAACAAGAATAGAAAAAAGTCTAATACCCTGTTAATAACGATCAAGATATTTATTTCACTAGAATACTGAAATATAAACTAAAAAAGAAAAACTTAATGAACTAGAAAGCTTTATTTTGAGGAATAGTGACTGTTTGTACAAAGATCAGAGCAATCCACTCATCTATGGAGCGGAAATGCAACAGAGGGTTAGTAGGACAAGCCAGCATTGTTTTCCCCCGAGACTCTAGCTGATCCAATATGAGTTCCACCCCCAGACAGCTGAACTACTGGCACAGTTCTCAGAGACTAAACAGGGACCTCTGAGGTGCTGATCCACATCGCGTTCAGCCAGCAAAGTGCTCCAGTGCACATCAGCATTTACGGATCACCAAAGCCAGGACGGTGTCATCGGCAAACAGCAGATATCGCCCTAATGTCAGTAAACTGGACTGTCTCCAGCTTTGTATGCTCTGAATGCCACAGACAGAAGAGAGGGAAGGGAGCAGGCCGACTCTTGCCCACTGGAAATGTGACTTGCATGCACACAAAGGAAGCGTAATGCTTGCTTGGGGCTTCGATGGACCAAACGGCCTGCAGCAGCAGCCCTGCTGGCTGTCTATTCTCCCATCGGCTACAGTATGCTGCAGTCACCCAGACCGACTTCAGCTGATTTTTTACAGCTACTTTACGCAATCTTTAAGTCAAAACCTTAAAGTTCATCTCCTCCCGTGAGCTCTGTAAGAAATATGGAGAACAGAAACAAACCAGTGATAGATTAATGCGGCTTCTGCGCACAAATCATTTTAACAGCATCCTTCGTGACTCTTAAGTACACAGAGGCTATGACATAGAGGCTGTGAGGTTACGGTTTTATTGAGTGAGAGTAGATGTGTATGTGTGTGAGAGAGACAGAAAGAGTATGGCAGGGAAAATCAATATTTCATCTCATCAGGTGTTTATCTGTAGAGCCGTGCAGTAAATATCATGATGGATGGTAAAAGGTGGGTCAGGAGAGCACACATTGCTCTGTCAGGTCAGGCTCTTCTACATACTCCTGCATGCAAAGAGAGTAGAGGTGAGAGCAAGCAAAATTACTTTACATCCATTACTCATCTCATAAAGATGGATGCATTCATACATACACACCTATTTGCTTTTATTCCTGTGTCTCTTGTGCTTTAACTTTCACCAGTGAATGTCTAACACCTACCCAAGCCCCCGCCACCCCCCATTCCTGCAATCCCGCAGGAATAGCCAAAGGGTCCAGAATCAGCCTCAATGCGAACCTCAAAACTATCAGCTCAGTTTCGACAGAAGTCCCACGGATTGGTTAGCAGCCAGCTTAAAGTCCCCGCTTAGATATAAAAACATAAACATGCCTAAAAACTGTGACCCTGAGTAATCCTCTGTCTTTCTGCTTCTCCCAGCAGCTGTGCCGCGATTCCTTTGTGCTTTTGAGAGTGTGCATACATGAGTATGTGATCCCGGGGGGTTAGAAAGCATCGTTGCTGACGGTGACCGTCACTGACAGATTACTACTGTACTTGCCATGTGCGCTCATGGACACATATACGGCTGAAGCAACCTACCGAGTGCATTTACGCTCCAGATATGGAGGGTCGCCTCAGACTACTTAAGAAGGTTAAAATTGGTTTTCAGTGATTTGTGGGCAGATTTACTCGTTATTTTGAGTAAATGCTTTTGAAGAGTTGGAGGGGCTCTGTTGAATTGAATCAAAACTGACTCCTTTCATGCTGGGATGATAAACAACCTGTGTGCTTGCCAAAGTGAATGAAAGAATGTGGATGGAATAAAAATATTGCGCAGCATTGTGCTCACAAGGCCAGTGCTTAACGGTCAAATGTGCTTAAGGCGATGCTACTAGCATGAAAGTATTTCTACCACCATACAGATCCACACTGAATATTCAAATAAGCAAGTGAAAGGGCTAAATCTTTTGCTACAAAACCTGAAAATGCAAACCTGAGATGTTTTTAGCTTCTTTTTTAGCAGGCTAAATACTTGTCATTTGGTGGGCTCCTTGCATACCTTAGCACATTCTGGTGCTGTCGGCAGGATCCACCCAACACTTCAAATTAAAAACACAGTGATGCATGCAACTAAAGCCACTTTTAGACAGAGGTGTCAAAAATTGGGTAGAAGTAAAAAGTAGAAACCCTGTCCGGCAGTTTTTCCAACCAATCACTGATCCAGCTGGGTTTAATTAGCTCCTCTCCCAGGTAGATGAGCTCGTTAGTGAAAACAGCTGTTCTAAATGTACTGACAGATCCAAAAACATGGCAGGATTTGGACTTGAAAACTACTTTTACTTCTACTTTTGACACCTGTGCTTTTAGACTTGCATTGCAGAACATGTGCGGTAAAGTTCGTCCACCCTTAACTGGACTTGTTTTTTCAAACATGTTGCTTCCTCGCTGACTTTTGGCACCTCAGCCACATTCAGACATTAGGAAACAAAACGACACACCACAACATTTCTGCTCTTATGACATGGGGGGCCAGCCGATACGTCTGCTACATGTCCAAGGTAAAAGGCCGGAACGCATTTCTGAATGCAAGCGGTATAAAGGACAAAGTCCACACTATTACCGCTTTCCAGAACAAGTCTGAAAGGAGCTTAAATATCACTGCCTAGAGTGAACTCCCTGTACCCCAGTCATGGAGGACCTCACCAGCCACAGCACTAGAAAAGAAGAAAACAGAATGGTAAAACTCTAGCATACAAGTATAATTCCTAAACTAATGGTAAAAGTAAAAAAAAAAAAATAAAATATGATAAAATGCTGTAAATGGCATGTGCATGACCCACACTGACTGCTGCGTTAAAGCCCCTGTGTGTTGTCCTGAAGGTTACATTTGGCGTTGTCGGCAGGATCCATAAGCCATACTGGTAAAAAAAAGAAAAACAGTCAATGGATTCATAATTAGGGGCAGCCTGCTTGGAGCATGAGGATGTGGTTTTTTGTCATTTAAATTTATATTGTTTTCTAGATTTTCACACAAATTAAACCATTACAAAGCAAAAACAAAAGAATTGGTCGGTCCACCACTGTGTGGTTTTCCAATGTCTCAGGATAATCCTGGATGCTGTCACCAGCCCAATCATACAAATTTTTAAGACTCACTGAGGAACCTTAGGTATTTGGGACATTTCTCCCAATAAGCACAGTTCAGGGGTTGCAGGGGGCAAGAATGTCCCCACTTCACTTTTACATTTTCAACAGGAGTCATCAGACATGAGTTTCATGCTATGTAGCCTGACTGGGGTATGCTAATAACTGTGCAACAGTTCATATTGCACAGTGGCGTGGTGGTTAGCACCGCAGCCTCACAGTAAGAAGGTTGCTAGTTCAAGTCCCGGCTGGGGAGGGGGTTTGAACAATTCCAACAGCAGCACTTCCTGTGTGGAGTTTGCATGTTCTCCACGTGTATGCGTGGGTTCTCTCCAGGTACTCCGGCTTCCTCCCACCATCCAAAGACATGCATGTTAGGTTAATTAGTTACTCTAAATTGTCCCTAGGTATGAATGTGAGGGCATGTGGTTGTCTGTCTCTCTGTGTTGGCCCTGCGACAGACTGGCGACCTTTAATTATACGTTTATAATCGCATTAATGCAACTATACATATTCATGCTAAGGCTACATTTAATCTGAGAGTAGAAGACTCATATCGTATGTTTGTGGAGACTCTGCAGAACCTAGTCTGACTTTAGATGAAGGATAGTTAAGGCTCCAGCTGCAGTCTTATTGAGGTGAGAGGTAGTGTTGACTTCAACCTGTTTCCATGCATGCAGTGTCCAGGCGCTCAGCACCAGCAGGGGTTGGCTGGCAGCGATGTGGGCCGTGACCTCAAGTGCAGGGAAAAAAAACTCTCTTAGAGGAAGAATGAAGGAAAAACAACTTCTGGAGTTTCTTATACTCTGTTGAAGCTGATAAGCAAAATGACGTAAAGACAGCTGGAACTAATCTACAAGTTCATGAACCCAAGTCGAGATGGAGCTGCATGCACACTTGTCCACCAGGTGGCCCTACCGTCCCTAGAACTGCTACCTGCAGACATGAAAAGCCTGTGACCCCTGTCATGGCAAATAAATATTTTTTCTCTTGTTTTGTGGGTCTTATTTAGGGTGTGACAAACCAGAAATATAACTCAAATCAGTATTTGAAAATGCACTACACGAGTTGGCCTTTCTAGGAATCTGAATTTGGTCTACATATCCATACATACTTATCCACAGACTTGCTCTTATTTCATGTTGTGAGGGTTGTGCAGTGTAGCCTGACTTTTGCGGCCCCTTCAATGAAGCCCCTGTGCGTTGTCCTTAATGGCACATTTGGCGTTGTCGGCAGGATCTATGTGCGATACTGGTAAAAGGACTGTGGACTTGTAATTGGTGGCAGACTGTGCGGAGCATGAAGACTGCCACCAAAGAGTTGCAACAGTGCAGGGTCCTGCCAATATGCCTCCAATTGATCATGTGCCCTGGCTACTTGGCCACAAGGATATTCCTTTGGCTGACGGGTGAGTGTATGTGACTCTCACCCAGGAGTCGAGTCCGGGCTCTCATTGTGAACCTTGCCACAATTGGAAAGCCTGATTAGTCACCTTTACAATAAAGTATCACATGTAAGTATAGTGTCTTTGTGTAAAAAGCAGCACAGGTACCCAGCTAGCATTTCCATGTCGTGCCCATATGGGTTAGATTTTGGCTGCATATGAGGAACCTAAGTGGGTTTGTCCACGGTTTCCATGGTGGCCCCACCTGTGTTTTCCCATGTGGATTTCCACACATGGAGCCCAAGTAACTTAAACTATGAGATCTGCATATTTGCCCAGTTCAAGCCCATGCCTATAGGCTATATGGGCAAACACAGGTGGGGCCACCATGGAAATCGTGAACAAACCCACTTGATTCCCTCATATGCAGCCAAAATCTAACCCATATGGGCCCCACATGGAAATGCTGGCAGGGTAAACATGGCACCCTCCAAAAATGTACCAAACCCCCCTGCAAACTATGGTGACACTATCCGACCCCGTACAAGAGGACCTGTGCTGTCTGTATGTGAATGGCTCACTCAAGAATGACCACTTCTTTTCCCATAATTCTGGATATCATATCGTATTTCTGCCAGCAGGTCCCCATAAATCCTACACACTCGAGCACTAATGGAAAAGCAGATATTTAATTTTGGATCAGAGAGATGGACAGCAAAAATTTATTATGTTGACCATGCAGCACCTCTGGTCAATAATTCATGACGTCTTCCATCATTCCAAAAAGCCACCCACATTAATTTACAGCAAAATATATACATGAAATAAAACCCACCCAACCAGTGCTCCACACTAGAACTGTGCTAATGCTAATGGCATGTAGAGTAAAAAGGAAAAATCAGCAAATATGTCAAGTATGGCTCAGCAAACCCACCGTTTTTGCTAAGCTTTCTTCAGATGCAGTATGTTAGGTTAATTCTTTATAAACCCAAAAGGAATGAGAGAGACAAGAAAGAGTCAACACCAAGTTAGAGTTTTAACTTGCAAGGGGAGACAGTCTCATACCATCTCCGAGGTTTCTCTGAGCCTTGCAGCTTTTTATTCACACAGGTCATGTTAGACAAAACAACTCCTTGTATGGAAACGGGTTGACAGATACAGTAGCAGAAGATAGTAGTACTTCTCCATAGCAGTACTTTTCCACTGAGAGCATGTCACACTGAAGCAGATCATGCATGTCACACACTTATCATTGATAATATAGAATTATTCTAACACAGTAGCAGCCTGCACTGAAAGCCTGGAGAGTACATTTCCATCCAACCAGCAAATCCATGTAAGAGGTCAGGAAATAGACGGCAACCCGGGCTTGAAATGTGGGATTCTGTGGAGATTAAAGGTCTGGAGTGGTTGGGGAAGCCTGGAGATGGAGAAAGAAAATGTCTGCAGTTTTTGGAAATGTTGCTGGCATGCCTTCACGACCAGAAAATTCTGTGAGATGCAGAAAAAAAATGCTTCTTAATAAGAAAAGCAATTAGTATACAACTATACATGTAATGCAGATTAATAAAAGAGAAAGAGTCTTCAAAACGTCTTTAAGATCTAAGAAACGAGTCATTGGTGATGCTGCAAAACTTCCAGCTGTGAGCGTGTGAATGTGTGAAAACTCCCCCTGGAGTTACTTCAAGAGCGTGTGAACATGAACGTGTTAATAAGGGTTGAAGAAGAGTTGAAGTAGATGATGTCTTTGCTCTGTCAGTTCCACACGCCCCCCCCCCCATCCTATTACATGCTGGTGTGCAGTAAAAAGAAAGAATATATGAGAAATTTGAAGAGGATTGTTTGCCTTTATGTGAGAAGTACCATCTTAGAAAGGAAAAAGAGGAAAGATGCTGCTGATTCCGACGTTGTGTGAGGCGGTATCGTGAGGCCTTTCGTAGAAAACCCAAATCATAATCTGTATCTGAGATTAAAACTGTGCTACGGGGCTTTAATCCCTCTTGGAGCGTATACACATCTGCACACAGTGATGAAGCTTGGCAGCGTAAATCCCACTCAGGCAGCTCTAAAGCACGCTTTAATTGAAAGCATTCCACTTATTTAAAAGGTGGATGTTGTGCTGGAGCCTCTATTCTGTGATGCAACAGTGCTTTCAATGCAGTGGAGGTTTATCTACGGTAGCATCAGCAGGAGACCAGACAGGATTCATCACAGAGAAACAATGCAGAACAACATGACGTGCATGTTTCTGCAGCTCCTGCATGCATTTCCCATCCCGGTGTCTCTTTTTAAACTTTTCATAAACGCCTCCTGCCATGCCTGAGGTCACCTGGGCTGCAGCCCTAGCCCTGCAACGATTAAATGTACCATTAAGTGTGTCCGAGCTCCCCATCATCACCTGACTCCCCAAATCAGATGATAGTGAAATTGAGTGCCAGGGTTAAATCAAGATGTTGGCTGGTTGGGCTCGTTTGGAGCATGGCGACACCTGCCTGAGGCCACAGAGACGGATCTCTTGAGCGACACCCACTGTATCTTTAAAATAAATCAAAGCGCTTTGAGCAGAGGGAGAGGTTGGGAGGATGCTGCAGAGGCAAAGCTTTAAATGCCAGGATGCAACCGGGATGTCAGCTCTGTAATAAACAGCACAATTGCAAAAGTGTTTGTGTCGCACAAGCTTGTATGCTAATTAGCAGGAAAAAGGTGCAAAAGTAACAGTAGCGCAAACTTTCGCACGTCAGCAGTGAAAATAGCAGCAAACTGAAGTAGTAAGCTATTTAAAGCCATGACCTCCTACTTTGGTAGACAAACAGTAAATAAAATACCTCATTTAATGTTGCAAATACTCAATAAAGAAATCGCTAAATTGTAACTGCTAACACCAGCTAGCATTTGTCTAACAAAAAAAATACTTAAAATTGCATTCAGTCTCAGACATCCAGGTACACAATAATCTGCAATATACCCTACCATTAAACAAAAGGTTTGTTTTTTTTATCTGAAATTAAAAACAATCGCTCATATGTGGCGTAAAAAATCATTAAAAAAAAAAAAAGCTCAAAAAGAAGTTTTGAAAAACTTATCAGGTCCAAAACCCTTCAGTCAGACACAAGTGAAATTTAACATTCACTGTAATTTAACAAAAATTCTTGACACAATGCACCATACTTGATAAGAACAAAACTCTAAAAAGGATGTAGTCCACAATAAAAGTATATTGATTATTAATATTCAATAATACTCAATAATAACTTTACTCACTTTGTAAATCACAATATAACAAAGTTTTCACTATAAATAAAGAAATCATGATCCTCATTATCACTATGTAATCCTTAATGATAATAATAATCTCTCTGTAAATCACAATGCACAACATAATACTTAATAATACATTAAAAATAAATTACAATATACAGTTGTGTGAAAGTGTTTGTCCCCTTCCTGATTTCTTATTTTTTGCATGTTTGTCACACTTATATGTTTCAGATCATCAAACAAATTTAAATGTGAGACAAATATAACACAAGTAAACAGAAAATACAGTTTTTAAATGAAGATTTTTATTAGTAAAGGGGGGGGAATCCTTTTAGGAAAGTAAAAAAAATATTTTTACTGATTTTTTTTTTTTTATGTTCTGGAAAAGTCAGAATTCTACATTTTTTCTCTGATATTTTTTTCAGTGGCCTTTAATCGTCTTCCGTAAATTTGACAAAAGTAATAATAAATAAAAATTTCATGACAATCATTACTTTGATTTTGAATCGTGGCGCCCTCTCAACATAACTGATTGCAAAAATGATGTAAATCATACCGACTCATCTCCCAACAAACAAATCTCCTTCTCCACTCTGACCTTCTCTCAGCTCAACTAAAATCTGCGTCATTTTTGCTCTATTGAGTTCTTTTTTTTTCATTAATGACATTAAAAGTCAAATTACTTTTCTTTTTCTCAAAGTGCGTTCAGACATCAACCATGTTGTGATGACAGACTGTCAAACAATTATTCAGACAGTCCGTACTGACAACTTGTGTTCTCATTAACTCTGATTTGTGGCACTTTTGATGGTTGGAAAATTCTGGTTTTGCTGCTGAAGCTCAAAATGAGAAGTGCTAATTAAATTGCTTTGCTGAGTGTAAAATTAATTCCAGAAATATTCGTTTTCAAGAAGGAAAAATTCTTCCAGGAGCTGAGTTGAAATTCTCAACAGCCAAATCGTATTTCTCACAGGAAGAAATCTAGTTAGACGTTGAGCGCCCGGAGCACGGCAGGATCCGCGGATTTGGAAGCAGCTAAATGACGGCATTTTGCTCAAAAAAATGACCTGTTGAAGAAGATCGGGATGCTGCCCATGCGGAGGGAAATGAGAGATGTAGCAACCAAGATGCCGGAATTGACAAGAGTTTATTTTCTACATAATTTCAAGGTTGACTGATCATCTCTGCTGACAGGAGCTGGCCTTATGTATTCATTATGATGATGAGAGAACGAATAACTGAATTATAACCTACGTCTGCTTTACATAGATTGGATGAGCATTTGCATTTCAATACATGAAGAAAAATGTATGGTGAAGTCTCATGAATATTCATTATATTGTCTTTACTGTGTAAGAGTGAAGCGTTAAAAACAGGAGCAGAGGGATTTTTTTAAATTAAGGTCATCCTCGAAGAAATAATTATTATTATTGTTATAATTGTTATGTTACATTAGACCCAGCTGTGTGACCACTGGCAACAACTGTTGCTTTTCATAAAAATGCTATTTTCTTAAAATCAAAGTACAAAATGGGAAAATAAAATGACATAACATGATTCAGAGGGACTCAAGTCATACAATTATATGTCCAATCCAATGTCCGATGAATTTCCTGACTGGAAATTCATTTTCTGCAGCAAGACGAGGCACTGCAGGTTAAAAAAAAACCTGTTTATTCATCATCTGGTCAATTTTGAGATTTTTTTTTTTTCCCCTCCTTCAACATGTTTTCTTTCAGACTAGTATGTCATGTCTGGTATCGTTGGAAACGTCTCTTTTTCCTGAACGATGTCATCTCAAGCAAACTTAATATTTCCAGCTCATGGATCTGATTGGATGTGATGTCTGTAAATAGTTATAGAACAAAAATGTGGAGAATTTTACAATCCAAAACTTTAAAGGCTGTTTTCTCAAAATGAGTTTTTTCTCTTATTCCAGGTAAAAAAAAAAAAAATCTCCACTTCTTTGGGAAGAAGCTTTAAGGCGATGATGCAAAAATCCAAAAGGTCAGGGTCCAAGACAGGCAAAGGTCACGGCCGGGCAGGCAGAAAAACTACGGTATGTAACTGGCACAGGTGGCACCAATCAGGAAGCAGAGCTCCCTTACAGATCATGACATTTATAGAACATTTCATCCCAAAAATATGCCAAAAAATGAGTTTTTTCTGGTTATTGACAGTATCTTAATTGTGAAATGATCTATAGAGATATCCAAAATCCCCTCTGTAAAAACTTTTGACTTTAATATGTGAACAAAATTCATAAGAAACTTTGAATTTGGTTTAATCTTATGTTTAGATTTTTTTCCTAGAATGTATACAAATTAGCCCATTTTTGGCTATATAACACCTATTTGCATATCTAAACATAAAATTTCAGAAAACTTGCAATACAAAAAATGATAGCCCCAATGTGAGGAATAAACCAGGAAAGTTTCATGGTGATACCTGGTAGTTAAATCTTTTACCCTGTTTCCCCCAGCGTCTCGCCTTCTAACCTTTTTTGACTGTCCTCTTGTTAAAGACAAACAACGTAACTTTTAGACCTTAAAAATATGCACTTCTGACTCGTTTTGATGACACACCAACATTCATTGCGTGCACGTAAAAAACTGACCGTGTGCGCTCAACTTGAGCTCTGCTGAGAGCAGAAGATCTAGCGACCAATCAAAATGCATCCACAGATCACATCATTTCAAGATGGCAGCTTGTGGCAACGTAGTCTGTTACATTTTAAGGGATAAATTGGTGGAAATACGACCAGACTAGACCTGGTTATATGATGCTTCATCGGACTTCAAAAACATCCATCCAGATATCGTCTCTAAGTTTTATGCAGTTTTCTTACATGACTTCTTCTTCTTCGAGTTTAATGGCGGTTGGCAAACTGAAAGCTGCATTACCGCCACCAACTGGTTTGATTATAGTACAGTATGTCGCATACGGTTTACTTTATAAAAAGGCAAAATAAATTAAAATTAAACATGATAACTACTCAGTCTGTAACAAAAAGATACTCAAATCTTATCCGCCTTCAGTCTTTGGATATTTTTCCAAAATATCAATTCAGTCTTTTAACGTGATGACAGAGGGCTGCCATCTTGAAAATTCACAAAAAATCAGGTGCGCACAGCGATGATCTGCAGAGCAAACCGCCTTGAGAGACTTTTAGCTCAGCAGAAAGCTCTCGTGTGCGGCAGGCATCACCACTTCCTTAACTCAGACTATTGTGTAAATTTTGACCCAAACATTAGCCAAATATTCTGATATATTATATTTAGGGATGCACAATATTGAAATTTTGGCCGATATCCAATATGCTGATATTTTAAAACTCGTGTGGCCGAAAACCGATATTGATACCAATATTAAAGCTGAAAAAATAAGCAGTCATTGCAAATAGTAGCTTTGTTTTCCATTTCTGACACGTTGAAAAATAGGGGTGGGAAAAATATCAATACACTTAATTATCGCAATATTTTCATATGCCGATATCAAATCGATATTCACAAATGCGGCATCCATCTATTTTACTTACAAAATCTTGCGAGATTTTATCATTTTGTTACAAAATCTCACGATACTTTGTAAATTCTCACGAGATTTCGTAACAGAACAATGAAATATTGCAAGATTTCACGAGTAAAATAGATCGATACCACATTTTCAAATGTCGCTATATCAGCATATGACAACCTTGCAAATTTTCGTGAATTGTTGCGAGATTTCTTAACAGAATAATGAAATATCATGAGATTTGCTTAGAAACATAGACTGATACCACTTTTTTAAATGTCAATATATCAGCATATGAAAATATCACAAAATTTTGGTGAATTCTTGCGAGATTTCGAAACAGAACGATGAAATATCACAAGATTTTGTTAGTAAAATAGATCAATACCATGTTTTAAATGTCACTATATCAGCATATGAAAATATTACTAAATATTTGTGAATTCTTGCAAGATTTTGTAACAATACAATAAAAAATTGCGAGATTTTAGTAATAAAATAGATTGATCCCCCTTTTTTAAATGTCAATATATCAGCATATGAAAATATCACAAAATTTTGGTGAATTCTTGCGAGATTTCGAAACAGAACGATGAAATATCACAAGATTTTGTTAGTAAAATAGATCAATACCATGTTTTAAATGTCACTATATCAGCATATGAAAATATTACTAAATATTTGTGAATTCTTGCAAGATTTTGTAACAATACAATGAAATATTGCAAGATTTCAGTAAAAAAATAGATCGATACCACTTTTTTAAATGTTAATACATCAGCGTATGAAAATATCAAGAAATTTTGGTGAATTCTCGCGAGATTTCGAAACAGAACGATGAAAGATCACAAGATTTCGTTAGTAAAATAGATCAATACCACGTTTTAAATGTCACTATATCAGCATATGAAAATATTACGAAATTTTGGTGAATTCTTGCGAGATTTCGTAACAGTACAATGAAACATTGCGAGACTTTAGTAATAAAATAGATCGATACCCCTTTTTTAAATGTCAATATATCAGCATATGAAAATATCACGAAATTTTGGTGAATTCTCGCGAGATTTTGAAACAGAACAATGAAATATTGCAAGATTTCGTTAGTGAAATAGATCAATACCACGTTTAAAATATCACTATATCAGCATATGAAAATATTACGAAATTTTCGTGAATTCTTGCAAGATTTTGTAACAGTACAATGATATATTGCGGGATTTCAGTTATAAAATAGATTGATACCACTTTTCTAAATGTCAGTATATCGGTATATGAAAATATCACAAAATTTTTGTAAATTCTCACGAGATTTCGTAACAGAACGATGAAATATTGTGAGATTTTGTTAGTGAAATAGATCGATACCGTTTTTAAATGTCAGTATGATATCAGCAAATGAAAATATCGCAATATTTCAGTGTATAGATATTTTTTCCCAACCCTAATCTTTAGAAATTTTTTAAAAAATACGTTTTTGATGAAGAAGTAGTTTTTTTTTAAAGACTTTAGAAACAGCGGGCTGATCACTTAAATATCGGTGGGGTGGCCGATGTCAGATTCTCAATTTTAAGGCCGATACCGATAGGGGGCTTATTATATTCTAATATTATAATTATTAAGTAAGTAATAATAGAAGACGTTTGGGCTCAATATACTGTACAGAGCTTGACACGAAAAGGAAAGATCCTTTGGGTCCTGCGGGTTGCTGAAGCTCTGGCTTGGAAAAACTCTTTGAGATCAATTGTCAGTAGTTTTATTATTATGGCTGACACGAATACCGCCTTTACTCAGAAGTCTGCAACAGCTGTGAAGAACAATCCATAAAATGCACCATCAGTATGAACTGAAGCAAATTTAAATGAAAGGATTCCAGCGACACCTGATCAGCAGAAATATTCAGGTACATAATGTTCTGTAATTGAATGCAATGGGCCGGGCAGAGTAAACACACTGAAATAGATGTTGTGGATTCTCTAATTGGAGGGACATCACAAGGCAAGCAGGTTTATTTTGAGCTTCGAGAACATTTTACAGATTTGGGTGTTTTTCCTGCTGCAAACTTGACTTTGAAGCACGTCTGAAACATTAACTACACGGTTCTCCTGTTTTCTGTCTCGGCCCTGAAACAAAGTCCAATTCCAACAGAATCACATTCCACACCAGCAAATCAAATGAATATGAAAATGAGTCCTTTAAACCGGCGCGTAATGCTGCAGATGCTCACCGGGAGTGTTCCCGGCTACAATGGGGTCTCTCCTGCTCAGTAATTGGACGAGTAGCTGGGAGCCTGTAAAGCTTACCTCAGTATGTTTGTGCTGCGGTTACGGAGCTAATTAGTGGTAAACAAGCAGCTGGTAACCACTTCTCAGATTCTCTTTCAGGTTGTTTTCTGTCTTAAATAAAAAGGAGCTCTCCCCGCCGCTCTCATGCATCGGTAAGTGCTGAAAGCAGTTTCCACGTCTGAGCTCTTCACCAGAGCAAAGTGAGTCCCAAAGTGTCGGCGACTCTCTTGGGTGTCATTGAGAACATGACGGACGATTCAAGTCGCATGTGGAACAATGTCCCGCTTTGACTTCAGTTACAGAGGTGGGCTCTAATTGGAGGAACTCAAAAGATCTTCGGACCACTTAGGGTTTCTAATTATCCCACGATGGCCCTGAAAGCAGGCTTTCAGAGTGAGTGAGGGAATTATTTCTTTCCTCTGTCCTTTCGGCCTTTTATAAGGATTAAGTTGGCTGGTGCAGGTATTGTTCCAGGAATGACAGGCTAATTAAAACAATCACAAGATATTACAAGAACGTTGCAGGGCTCTTTTGTTTTCTGGGGTATTACAGCATCGGTGTGTTATTAGTGACAGTAATAACCTTTATTTTCTCCATCTAGCCTGATCAAGGCCGAGAGGGGAGTCTGGCTGTCAGAGCGAGAGACTGGGGGCAATTTAGGATCCACAATGTGTGTTCCTGAACTGGGGGAAGCTAGACGACTCAAAGAGAGTCCACACATGCACAAGGAGAAACGCTACAGAAAGAACATGACAAAATTCAAAGCAAGAACCTTCTTATGATGATGGATGCGCCATTTTTATCAGTTACGCTCTACCAGGTTGGAGTGAATGGAAAGGCAAGTTTATTTTTATAGTACACTTCATGTACACAATTCTACGGAAGAGGATTAGGGCCACTAGAAAAAAAAAATAATAATTCTGAGAAAAAAGTCAGAATTCTGACTTTAATCTCAGAATTCTGAGAAAAAAGTCAGAATTCTGAGATTAAAGTCAGAATTCTGACTTTAATCTCAGAATTCTGAAAAAAGTCAGAATTCTGACTTTAATCTCAGAATTCTGACTTTTTTCCAGAACAGTAAAAAAAAAAAAAATTCTGGATTTTTTTTTTTCAATTTCAAAAAAGTCAGAATTCTGACTTTTTTCTCAGAATTTTTCTTTTTTTTTCTCTAGTGGCCCTAATCCTCTTCCGTACAATTCAAAGTGCTTCACATAAAATATTAAAAGCATTACAGCAGGGTGCAAAAGAAAAGAAGCATAAAAAGTAAAGGAAAAAAAGGATAATTTAAAATCTCTTCGTGGGTATGCAGATTTGGACTCCTGAATAAAACTTTATTTATTTATATACACATTCATACAAATGTACGGAGGAGGATTAGGGCCACTGGGAAAAAAATAAATAAATCAAATTAAATTCTGAGAAAAAAGTCAGAATTCTGACTTTAATCTCTTTTTTCCAGAACATTTGAAAAAGAATTTCAACTCTTTTTTTTTCAATTTCTGTAAAAGACTTTTAACTCACTGGCTGCCATTCACGTGTAAACACGTTAATTCAAATCCGGCTTATTTAGCTAGTAAATAATTATTTTGCCTCCAAAACTCTTTTCTCTATGTCATATTTGTTGTTTCATAGAAGTAAACAGCTGATCAGATGATGAAGGTGTCACTAAAGTAAAAAAATATTAGCCACAAAGACCCTTTTCCACTTGAAGCGCATTGCAGCATTTAAAGCTCGTTTTCTCAGCTTTTTGTTCATAAGAATGCATTTTTGCTGCAATAAACCCATGTTCTACTGCAGTTTACTAAAGAATGGAAAAAGCTAGAAACAAATGGGTTTTTTTTTTATAAAAGAAGAGAGTCTAAGCTTTCCTTTGGTACATTCAGTGTTTGCATACGCATAGTACACAATATTCTAAGGCTCTGCAAAAATCAATGAAAATGCTTAAAAACCCTGGCAATATGGAGCGCTCTGCTCGGAAAAGGTCTGGCAGTTAATGAGTTAAGGTAGACTCCGAAGCCCCCCCACCATTTCTGTTTGCAAACAACAGTTTTCAAAATGAGCCCCTCCCTCTCAGGCTAATGGCCGCCTCATTCTTCAGCCTATTTAGCTTCAACGACTCTTTCAGAGCTCAGAAGCGGGTAAAAGCCAAACTGTTATTAACCCTGGTTTTCCACCGTGCATTTTCTAAGGCTCTTACCTTTTCTTCGGTGCATCCGCCGTTTTCTCTCTTTTTTTTTTTCCTTCGACAGTTCGAGTGACTGGCGTCTGCTCCAATCACGAGCTTATGCCCTTAGTTCTGTCATTGGCTGCCGATATAAACAGAAATCTCCCCCCAGAAACGTCCCGAACACACCACAACAAAACGAAAGAGCGAATTACAGGCAGGAGGAGAGAGAGTTGCATTCAAATGCATCACGGGACGCTAGTAGAGGCCCAAAGGCGCCATTTGAGACGGATTTCACTCGCACAAGTCTAACGTTTATTTTCAGGGGGAAACTTCGGACTCTACCTTTAATCTCAGAGTCAAAGTCTGACTTTTTCAGAAATTGAAAAAAAAAAAATCTAATGTTCTGGAAAAAGTCAGAATTTTGATCTGAAAGTCAGAATTTTTTTTTATTCAGTGGCCCTAATCTCCCTCCCTCTGTCCGTCCGTCTGTCCGTAAGGGTCATCACCATGTGTTTGGGATCATCCCAAACCTTCAAGTGGTAGTGTAGGACATATTCATAGGGTGGGGGCTGAAGCATTAGCTCATCTATCCCCACCCCCACTCTTACATTTCCAAATATTTCTTTATCTGACCTTATTTTTCAGAGACTTTATCCATGATTGAAATACAATCAATGGGATAATTGATAACAGAATAAAGAGCATATACCCACATACATACACGAGAATTACGGCTCATACTAGGGATGCACGATATTGGAATTTTGGCCGATATCCGATATGCTGATATTTTAAAACTCATGTGGCCGATGACCAATATCGATGCTGATATCAAAGCTGAAAAAGTAAGCAGTTCTTGCAAAAAGCAGTTTTGTGATCCGTTTCCAACACTTTGAAAAACAGACGTGGGAAAAAAATATCGATACACTGAAATATTGCGATATTTTCATATGCCAATATCAAATCAATATTCAAAAATGTGGTCACGATCTATTTTACTTACAAAATCTTGCGAGATTTCATCGTTCTGTTAGAAATTCTCACGACATTTTGTGAATTCTCGCGAGATTTTGTAACAGAACGATGAAATATCATGAGATTTCGTGAGTAAAATAGATCGATACCACGTTTTTAAACATTGATTTGATATCAGCGTATGAAAATATTGCGATATTTCACTGTATCGATATTTTATCCCACCCTAGCCTTGAGAAGTTTTAAAGTCTGTAAAAAAGAAGTTCTTGAAGAAGTTTTATTCTTTTTTTTTTTTAGAGTTTAGAAACAGCGGGCTAATTGGTTAAATATCGGTTAAATATCGGTGGGGTGACCACTGTCTGATACTCAATTTTAAGGCCGATATAGGCTGATACCGACAGGGGGTCGTGCATCCCTAGCTTATACATTCAATGGAAACACCTACGTATCGCTATTGTACTTTTTCGAAATTTAAGAAATATTACTTTTATTTTAAACCCAGCTACAGATGAAATTAAAGTCCTCTCAAACCCACGGTGCATATAAATGAAATATAATAAACTATAAGATACAGGAATCTGCTCAGACAACCTAGAAATCTAAACACGAAACTTTTATACACCAAGACAGTATAAAAGCCATGAGAGGAAAAAAAAAAGACACTGGTTTTAGAAAATCTGACTGAAAACACGAGTTGTTGCAAAAATTTATGCCACAAATTTCAACACAGCTAAAATGATCATCAAGGAAAAGAAAAAGGTAAGAAAAATGACCAAATCAGGGTTTGCAAAAAAGGCCATTTCCAACGTGCTCACACATTTCCCAAGAATACCTGCACATGCGAAGTGAGGACAGCTGGAAATGCTCTAACAAGGTGCTACGACTGAAGCCTCCAGCAGCAGTGATTTGGGTCTTAACCCCAACATCTTGAAAAGCTGCGGCTGAAGAAAAAAAAAAAATGGCACTAAGCTTTAAAATAACTCCACAATCCTTCTGTGTGAAATGATTTCTGATGAAGATGCGTAGCGGATATCAAGAAGTGCAGATGGTTTGTTGAGCATTTCTTATCTCTGGACCATGAGGGACAGAATAACAAATGTTCAGACATATTAACTGAACAGAACGAAGAACTTGAAATCATTTTCTAACCGTGAAATCCTGTAATACAGCCTGAAAGCTGCTGGATCTGTCGCATTTCTCTATTCACTCCCTGTTTCTTTTTTTCTTTTTTTAAATCCAAGTGCCAGAAACACTCGAGCTAAGGTGAGGCTTTTCCCTACTCTGTCTGACGAAAAAAGGATTGTATATTTGCCATTTGTCCCCCCCCTCCTCGCCCATCAAGAATAAACATTTGTGTATCCGTTTGTGGAAATGTCAGGGGGATTTATTTGGCCCCGGTTTTGTGTTGGTGGCCTATTTAATGCTACGCTGCACAACCCTCACAACGTGAAATGAAAGCATGTCTGTTTATGTATCTGGTCATATTCCCTGCCTATCAAACGGGTAAGTCGACCAAATTCAGATTCCTAGAAAGGCCGACTCCTGTGATGCTTTCCAGATACTGATTTGAATTATTCCTGGTTTGTCACACCCTGAATTAAACCCACCAAAGAAAACTCAACGTAGAGAGGAAAAAAAAGAAAATTGTTTGGCATGAGAAGGGTCACAGGCCTCTCATGTATGACCGTGTCGGTTCTGGGGACGGTAGTGCCACTTGGTGGACAAGTCTGCATGCAGCTCCATCTCGATTTTGGTTCATGAACTTGCAGAAAAGCTTCAGCTGTCTTTACGTCATTTATTTTGCTTATCAGCTTCAACAGAGTACAAGAATCTAAATCTGCAGCAGTTTTTTTTCCCTTCATTCTTCCTCTAAGAGGTTATTTCCCTGCACTTGAGGTCACGGCCCACATCGCTGCCAGCCAATCCCTGCTGGTGCTGAGCGTTAATGTTGAAGTCAACGTTAACCCTTAATAAGACTGCAGCTGGAGTCAAACGGCAGCATAAACTATCCTTCTGAAGTCACACTAGGTTCTGCACAGTCTCCACAAACATACAATGTAGGTGCTCTGCTCTCAGATTAAAGTGCTGATGACACGTTTTTGACATGTTTTATCAACCAAAACTTTCTTCATTATGATCTATGTAACAGAGACAAGCGCAGCTGCATAGATGAGTTATTAGAAAACATGGCTGCTTTTCAGCACATCTGACCAGACTGTGGCGCTGTGAGCCGAAACCGGAAGTGACGTCTGCAAAAGCGTCTTCTTCCCAGCTTATTTAACATTTAAGTCAATGGCTTCATTGCGGTTTTTAAGTTCCTTTTCCGGCTTTACAGACAAACAGTAACGACTCAGCCTTCAAATTGTATTGACAGTTAATGGTTAAAAGCTTGTAAGTGCAGCGTTAGTTTATTTAAGTTTCCTACAGATTTAGATTTTTATTTTGAAGAGGATAAAGAAGCAGGTCGGAGTCGGACTCACCGGGAAACAGTAGACAGCCGTCTGCTCGTCTCACCTGTCTACAGCATCTGTTTACTGGAGCTTCAGCCAACAACGTGTTGAGACTTCTAACACAAAGAAACTGCAATCATGTCCTCTGGAATATTATTTTTTAACCATCGTTGCTTCATCACATCGTTCATACAGCTGCTGTATGGACAGACATCTGCGGCCGGTTATATGAGGACGTCTCCGGTCATCAGATCTCCTCCAGCTGCTTCCAAAGATGCATCCTTCCCTCCATCCTCATCCTTAGAAACAGGAAGTATTTAAAACTCAACTGGAACCATGTAAGTTGTTATCTTCTCATTTTTTAAAGGCTAATTATTTACCGCGGCTGGCTAGCCATTAGCTGCGAGCTAACGCAGGGAACTAGTGCGTCTTCTCTATCACGCCTGGCTCTATCAAACCGATGCAACTCCTTATGAGTTGTGGGTCTGCTTTGTGTTGTTCTGGGTCGCTCCTTACAGTTCTGGTTCCCTCGGTGTGGTCTTGCAGGCTTTTAGCTGAACCAGTGGACCTCAGGCTGGGAGACAGACTGTAGGCAGCTGGCTACAGGTGTACTCCGGTTCTAGCTTGTAAAATGTGATTTCCCCAAATTCCTCAGCATTATCAACGGGCTGATCATCCACCACACAAACCAGTTCCAATCTAGCTGTTCTGGAGCATCTTTCATGTTTTCCACGGCTTACATTATAAATGTAACTCAATGGGTGGACCGCAACTTCGTATGTCGCTGATGTAACATCACGGTTGCTAGGTTCGCTACTGAAAAGCTATTAGCGTTTAGCCGCGCCTCCTAAACATCGGATATTTACATAATTACACATCTGATTCACTTCTAACTGCACAGAACTACTTATTTTGTCTTGGTGTGTTGTTGTATGGCAAAGTTACTTGAAGTTAAGGTCGTGTCATCAGCACTTTAAACGTAGCCTTAGCATGAATATGTATCAGAAAATTTCTGCGAGTGTTGGTGTTAAAACCGTAGACATTAAAACTATCCGTTCAACATCGCATCTGTGGAATAGCGGAAGTTACAACTCTCTGCTTCAAGAGTCTCTGTGTTAACCCCACCCGCCTCAAATGTCTAACCAATTACACACATTTCTCAGAGCTCCCCAAGAAGTCCTCATTCATGTTTGTGGAAACAAAATGACATAATTTTGTTCTCGTGGCCCCAAGAACAAGAAGAGAGTTGTCGCTTCTTGTGGAGTATGTAACAGCTTTTACCAGTCAGCCAAAGGAAAACCCCTGTGGCCACGTAGCCAGGGCGCATGATCAATCAGAGGCATAGTGTCAGGACCCCACACTGTCACATCTCTCCCCCTCTTTCCACAAGCACATTTTCATGCTCCACACAGGCTGCAACCAATTGACAATCTGACCTTGGAGTGAACTTATTGGGATGTCGACTAGGGCTGGGCGATACGGACCAAATATCATATCATGACATATTTATTTTAGATGGCGATATACGATATATACCGGTATTTTTACCCTAATTTGTCTGAAAGTTTAATTTCATGTCAAACATACCATATCTATATTTAAAAACTATTTTAGATCTATTTTATTCATGAAATCTCGCGAGATATCATTTTGTTACAAAATCTCATGAGATTTCATGAAATACTGAGATTTCATCGTTTTGTTATAAAATCTCGTGCTATTTCGTGAAATCTCATGAGATTTTGTAACAAAACGATGATATCTCACGAGATTTCATGAGCAAAATAGATCGATACCGCGTTTTTAAACATAGATATGGTATCAGCATATGAAAATAAGCAAAAAAATCTGTACAACTAATACCGCGATATAACGATAGGTGTAAATATCATATCTCTCTCATGTAAATATATCGCGATATATCGGAATATCGCACAGCCCTAATGTCGACACCTTGGAGGGTTGACATTTATCTTTAATGCTTTTCACTTGTGAATAATATTTGTGTTTGTCAATGATTAACTCCAAGTCGTTTGCAGATGTCTTTTACTGTTAACTTTTTACTTTATGATTGAGAGAAAAAAAATTTGCTGCAATTTCTTTGTGAGATACTGTAGATATTTTTCATTTCAATCCCACACACCTGAATCTGCTTTTATGATGACTAATGATCAATTAATAAGTTAATCTGATCAGCAGCAGCTAGCTCGAAGCTAGCTACCCTCTTTGTTACTATGGAAGCAGAGGGGTGGGCTTAGCTTTTCACTCTCTGCTTCTGAATGTTGCCTCAGTTTATTTGAATAAATAATAGCATGTGTTTTAGTTCACCTGGCGTATTTACCTCCATTTCTTTCTTTTTCCCAGGCGGCAAAACCTCAGAACTAAAAGTAACTTCAGGTTTTCATCGTTTCATATTTCCCATAAAGCTGAAACCAGCTGATCTCACCTATTTTCCTGGCTACAAACAGTATTTTGAAGTAGTGATAGTAGAAAATATTTCCGACTGTGGATAAGGAACTCTGGGCCTGTTCAGTCAGCCGAGGACCAACGACCTCTTTCTTTATTTTCAGCATCCTTGTGTTCATTCCTCAGTCGTAAAGCTCTGTCAGACATCAGAAACAGAGACAAAAAGCAGGACAATTGCACCACATTTTTTTTCATGTTTTCATCAATTCTGCATAGCTTCAGGCTACACCAAGTGTTGCGGCACTCTGACATTCAAAAGTACAGCACATTAGCACCGTAAACAAGTGTGAAAGCAAACGTGTCAAGCTGAATTCCTCTATTGTGAAGGTATTGTTAAGTCTCTAATTAAGACTGAGTTAAATTAGAACAAAGGAGCAAATTAAAATTGGCAAAAATGGACCAAAATGTCCATTATCCCTTATTAAGAAGTCCTGAGGAAAAATTCAAGGGTTTTGAATGAAAGCACGCTGGGGTAAAGTAAAAAGGAGTTTATCAGGATCATGGAGGAATAAAAGAGATGGAAATGACATTTAAAGGAGGCAATTACCAACAGGAGTCATGCATGTTTTTCTTTCTTATCAAAACAACTCAAGCCTAAGTGCACAAAATATAGAACAGCACCTTCGCTAAAAAACACTCAAGTGCACCTTATAATTTTCTGAAGGGTATTAAAAAAAATCTCTGAGCAATAAAGCGATAAAAAGCCTGGCATTTTGAAAAAAAAAGAGAGAAAAATTACTTTCACACCTCTATGATAAGTGCGGAAAAATGAGAAAGACTAAATGGGCATTTTAAAGCTATGCTACGCTCTCAGTTTGAGTTATGATTCTGGCTCCTAATGTTCCCATGATGGCAAAAATCACTTTAGGTCTGATGACTGGGTGGTCACAGAGCCAATTTAAGTCACCGAGCAATCAATCGATACAGCAAAACCTCTGAATTTCTAATGTTTTAAAGCAACGTTGACCAGTTTGGACCATTTTGCAGCATAAGCCCAAAAGGAACCATTGCTGCTGTTTTCATCAGCCCTAAAGTAAGTAATATTAGCCACCAAAGCTTCACTAAACAGAAATAAGATCATTTTTTAGGTTAAAGAGGAAGGAAGCTAAAACACAGACATGTAAATCGCACTTACATCTGCATCACACTTACACAGGCAGCAGCTTTGATCTGCAAACTAGGAGTTCAGAGAGAAAAGGCCAAAGTGGAAAAAAGAGATGTCCCATATTATCGGCCAATATTGGCATAATGGCAATATGCCAATATTGGCGATATTAAAATGTGACATTGTAAAATGTCGGTATCGGTTTTAATCATACCAATATTTCTACTAATGAAATCTTGAGAGACTTTTATTTTATTCGTAAATCTTGTCGTTCCATTCGTCCAGCTCGTCCCTGTTATCTTGGAAGAACTTCATTTCCCAGGATTCCTTTTAGATTCATGTGACTACCAGGGATGTGAATCCCCACCACGGAGGCTGATTCTATACACATCTCAATACACTGCCAGCGATACGATACATTAAAGGTACAGTATGTAAGAATTACTGACATCTAGTGGTAAAGATGGGTATTTGAAAGAAAAGATGTTTTCTTTCAAATGACTTCATATTCCAGCACTGTTGTGAATGTACGGTGGCTGTTAGTGGCCAAAATTCTCCCAGACATGAAGATGTTTTCATCTGTGAGTGGATCCTGTGATCTCAGGTGTAGCTATGACTAATGAAGGCATTACTGACCCCAAACAGTCTCTAACTCCCATTACACAAAGCTGTTACTGCAGTTTGAAAGTTCAGAGTTCTCACTTTACACACACTGTTTTGTCCATTCAGGGACACCGTAGTAAAAATGGTGGAACAAATATGGCAGCCTCCATATGTTCATCCACCAAGCAAGTAAATATAAATGACTCATTCTAAGAAAATAAACTTGTAACAGTTGTTCTAATGAAGCGATTACACATCAATAAAAACACAGTTTTGAATTATATATCACTTTTTTCTGCAACTGACCTTTGATTTTTTACATACTGTACCTTTAAAGATATGGTGAAGCCCCCTGCAGATATGATGCGATTCACCAATGATTTGACGATTTGACTTTATACTGTAGCGCAATTCAGTTCATACAATTCATGCTGCGATTCAAAATGATTCAACACAAAACAAAAAATACAGGCCGTCATCGGGTTTCTAAATATATTACAATGGGCTTTATGCACAACTCCACTACTTCCTAACTTAAGCCAGGTTCTTTTGTCTCCTGTGTTTCATTATTGGACGATTTGATTAATGTAGGGTACTGCCTGACCGCAGTAACCACCAGGACAATGGCCAGACACACCTGGATTAATCAGTTTGTCCAGTAATGAAAGACAAGAGGTAAAGGAGCCGATTTAAGTTCAGGAACTAGTAGAGTTGTGCTTAAAGCCCATTATTTTGCCTTCTCCTTTCCCTGTGAAAGATGTATTTAATACTTATGTTTTTGATAGTTTTCTATAAATTAAACCAATAAATCTATCTTAAATGATATTCAGTCAGGAAGTCAGTTAAAAAAAAAAAAAAAAAAAAAAAAGAGATTTTTCTCACCAGTTTTGCTTCTGATCATGTCATATTTACAGGTACTACCCAAAAAACATTAGAATGTCCTGAAAAAGTTTATGTATTTCTGTAATTCTACTTAAAGGATGCAATTTACATATTGTTTAGACAAATAATATGTGAATCAATATATTTCAAGCTTTTATATGTTTGGATGTTGCTGATTAGGAGAAAACCTTAAGAAAACCTCAAATTCTAAAACTCAAAAAATTAAAATACTGTGAAAAGCTCCAGTATTGTAGCTCAGAGTGTCACATTTTAATCAGGTCAGTAATCCAAAACACGTCCATAAGTGCCCCAAGCCTTTAAAAAAGTCTCTGTCTTTGTTTAAAGAATTCACAATGATGGGGAAGATGCTGATCTGACAGTTGTGCAGAAAACCATCATTGACTTCCTGCACAAGGTGGAAAGACACAAAAAGTGATAAAAAAAAAAAAAAAGAAGCTGGATGTTCTCAGAGTGCTGTCTCAAAGCACATTAATGGACAGTTAAGTGGAAGGAAGAAGTGTGGAAGAAAACGGTGTAGAAGCCGGAGGGCTGACAGCAGCCTGGAGAAGATGGTCAGTGTTAAGTTTCCCAGTCTGTGATGACCTGGGGTCCATGTCAGCTACTGGTGTTGGTCCTCTGTGCCTCATCAAGTCCAGCATCAATGCAGCCGTCTACCAGGACATTTTGGAGACCTTCATGCTTGCTTCAGTGGACCAGCTGTATGAGGATGCAGACTTCATCTTCCAGCAGGACTTGGCACCTGCCCACACTGCCAAAACTACCAAATCCTGCTTCAACAACCATGGATCACCATGTTTGATTGGCCCGCAAACCCACCTGACCTGAACCCCATTGAAAACATGTGGGACATTAAGAAAAAACTAAACGGGAGGAGAACAAACAATAAAGAAGAGCTCAAGGCTGTGATGGAAGCATGTTTTTTTCTTCCATAACACCTGAGATATGCCAGAAGCTGCTAGCATCCATGCCACGCCGGGTTAAGGAGTCATTCATGCAAAGAGGCCCCAACCAAGTACTAAGTACAGATGCAAGATTTTACTTTAGGAGGTCTGACTTTTTTGTATTTTAAGTCCTTTTTAAATTGATTTCATGCAATATTCTAATTTTTTTAATTTTAGAATTTGAGGTTTTCTTAAGCTGCAAGTCCTAATCAGCAACATCCAAACAAATAAAAGCTTGAAATATATTGATTTGCATATTATTTATCTATACAATATGTAAATGGCACCTTTTAAGTTGAATTATAGAAATACTTGAACTTTTTCACAATATTCTAATTTTTTGGGTGGTACCTGTATGTTCATCGGTAGAATCATGTGAGGAAGATGTGGGGGGAGCAGCGTATTCACACCATCCGCCTTGCCATGTCCGTCACGCTGCTGACGTCTTTTACAGCAGAGCGACATTGTTTGCAAACCACAGATGTCTTGTCAAGTTTTCCATCTTCCTGCTTAAAAAAATCGAAAGTATCAGCAAACTTTTGACTTGTGTGTCCTGAGATGCGCTAAATATGTCCTCTTCACCAGGTGTCTCGCTCCTGCCATGTTTGCTGTTTACTTACTGCAGCCGCGCCCCCTGGCTCCTATGTTTTAAAAGCGAAAGTTAAAAGCAAAGATAGCGATGGTACATTCAAGGTGCCTTGGAAATACAGGTTAAAAGGAGAAAAACTATATAATAATTGGTGTAAGCATGGGTTTTTACTGATTCAGACACACCAAGAAAGATACAATGCACATTTAGCTGCCAATTGTATCTGATGCACACAGAAGCTACCAGTGCAGTCGCATCTCACACGTCTGTGTCGGACCACCAAATCAAAGCAGTGAATCTCTACATCCCCAGAGACTACGGTGCAGTTGCTGCTGCTACAGACTGACTTGCTTTGAACCAGCTTATAATATGTCTGGTTTTAAGTTGTTGGTTAAGTTACCAAGTTGACAGAAACATTAGAATTAGCCACATGTTGGCTAATACCTGCTGGTATCTGATATCCGGCAGCCAGATGTCCAAAATGAACTCCTCTGGCTGAGTTAAGGCTACTTTGGGATCTTTGCTCTTGAAGCAGTAAAAAGTTTTATCTCTAAAATTATGAGAGATACAACTTCAGAGTTGTCTGCATAGATTGGAATCGGTTGATATCAGAAATTAAGAGTTGGATGATATTGGCATTATAGATATTGGTAAAAATAAAAGTAAATATTGAACATCTGTATTGGAAATGTTTGGTCAAAGTGCACGACAACATGTTTGAAGAAAACCAAACAGAATATTGGCACAGAAACATCATACAAACCATGAAGCATGGTGGTGGAGGGTTGATGATGTGGGCCATCAACTCCTCATACTATAATATGCTAGAGTCAAATGCGAGGCCTCAAGTCTGACGGCAACTGGGCGATGATCCCAGACACAGCAGATGTACAACAGAATGACTGGAGGAGAAAAGAATCAACATGTTGTCATCGTCCAAAGTCCTGAGCTCAAAAATGCACTTAACTTTTAGGCTGATATCTCTGCTTATGTCAGGGGTAAATAATAATGGTTTTATGTTATTAGCTTGTTCACTTGAGGTTGAATTAATCTCATTTTTAAGACCCGATAACAACAAATAAACCTGGAATCTTTACAACTGTTTATGAGCAATTCAGTAAATATGTTTTCAGTTCTGTGAGTAAATGTTCAATCAGCAGTAACTCTGTGTTCACTTTCCTGGCCCACCTCCATTAAAAACCTGCTTTCAGTCGCGTCCATGTTGCACCAGCTCGGCCGCTCTTCCCAACTAAATGCAATCAATTTCAACAGAGGGAGAGGAGCGCCACGGCGTAATTTAAATGGGCCTTTCAGTGATTTTTGCTCTCCAAATGGTTCGGGGCGCCTCGCCACTACCACCATTAAGCCTCGCTGCCATCAAGGACAAGAAGAGCAGACTCAAAATCAGCAGCTTCAGTTCATAGTGAATATGTTGCCTTACTCAGAGCTATGTTGACATGTGAGGATGTTACTAAATTAATTACAGCCACAGCTTCATATTTGACCTTCATCTGCTTCTGAAGTCTTCACAAACACTTTATTTCAAAGTTGAGCCAAATGTATTTCAACTTCTGATGGAAAAAGAGTGTTTTCTCTCTGAGGCCAAACAACCCCTAAACACACAGAGAAGTGTTGGAAAATAAGTCAAATAGAAGGTGAATAGAAGAAGAAAAACAGGCAGTTTGAGCCGTATAAAGCAGCTGGAAAAGCGTCTGCTGCTGCTGCTTATCGATGATTTGTCCTGGGGTTGTAAACAGCGGTCCACGGAGCACAGACATGTCTCAGAAATGACCTCTTGCTTTGACTCCATCCTCTTGTGGAAATTTCAGAGGATGGCCTCGGTCATGGTGGGGGGAACGTGTGGAGCTATTTTCTCGCCGCGGGGTTCTGCACAAACTCAGCCGGCTGCTGCATTTGATGCCTCATTTTTCAGCAAAGATGCAGAAGAAGAATAACAGCAGCTGTGTTCATGGGGCTGTAAGCTTTAAAGTAAAGAGAGCTGTTAAAGAAAGGATGGCAGGTACTTTTTTTTGTGGAAAAGCTGACATGTGGGTTGCAGCTCTGATCTAAATATACACCAATGCTACAGCCTAGCTTTCCTTTTAACCTATAATTACACAAAAACTACTAATGCAACTCATTTCTCTGTGGAGTTGTAATGAAAACAGAAGTATTGTCCTTTAAAGAGCACCCTTTCCTGTCAGCCCCCTGTATTCCGACAGAGGAGTCAAATGGCTACAGGCTTCAGTATTCCTGTGAGGACGCAGCCACACGTCTGACCAATGTGACCTTCTTTGCATATCTGACTGGGCGTACGTCTGCAACGGGAGTTCAAACAGCCAGTTCAGTGCTACTGTAGTTCTCTACACATTCAGTAGAGGATGAATAAAACGCTGTTCCCTCCTCTGGCTGTCAAACTCACAGAGTCTGAGCTCCCTCTATGGGTGGCAGAAGACGAGTGTGGCTGGACTCCATCCCAGAGAGCTCCTCATCTCTTCCCGCAATTACATCCTGACTTCAGCTGCTTTCTTTTTTTATTACAACCACATAAATGTGAATATTGAGGACCGACGCTATGAATCAGCGAACAAATTAACAGCTGAATCTTCTTCAGAGCTCAATTAAAACTCGTAAGAAGGAAAAACAGGAGCACGTATTACTTTGTGGTGCAAGTGCAATCTAATCAAGAAAGGGTCGGTCATGTTTTATTGTCACCAAACAGAAACAAGCTTGGTTTTTTATCACAACGAAAGGAAAAATGTTTAATTATGTGCACTTGTTCTGCGTGTTTGGTAGAATACGCTGCAGCTGTGCTGTGGGTGGAGGGATAACACATTTCCAGCTTTTCTAAGAGCTTGCCGGTAATTTTGAGTGGGTAGAAAGAAGGCTTATAGGTGGGTGGGAAAAGTAACCAGGTTTTATTTTACTGAAGTATAAAGCAGACAAAGGAGAGCCTTGCATGTGGTGAGTAGGATGGCTGCTGCATAATGTGTCTCTGGAGTCCTGTGATAGTCTTCATATACAGTATGTGTTCACATGCTGGTTTTGCCTATTCAGAGTCCACTCCTGGTGAATGAGATCCAAGCTGATTCAGTCTGGTCATCACTCTTTTCCCCATCTGGCTGCTCCCAGACCTGTGGGTCACCTCCATCCCTCTCTGGTGCCTGTGTTAACAGCTCAAGATTATTGATGAACCCACAGAGGAATTAAAACTGCGGCAGTGAACAGGAAGATCAATGGAAACTCTTCAACAACTTAAAGATGAAATGTTTGGAATTAAAGAGGGCTGAAAAGTTATGTAACTAATGATGAATATGTTAAATGTACTTTCTTTCATCCACCAATTCACATTTATCTGCGCTTCATTAACTTCATTACCATTAGAATAGATTTTAACATCAGCATATTAATGGGTGGGCGGTGAGGGTGCCAAAGTTGGGTATAAAAGGAGCCTCCACCAAGAATTTATTCTTTCAAAACAAGAGTGGCTCCTAGTTCACTTTTATGTGCCAAAGTCAGAAAACTGGAACATTTATCTTTGGTCTACAAAGCATATAATGACCTTAAAACCTAAAGCAAGGAAAAAAAAGAGGGGTTTTTTATATGTTAAGAGTGTAGTTTTACGGAAGAGAATCAGGGCCAATGAAGAAAAAAGTCAGAATACAACTTTAATCTCAGAATTCTGACTTTTTGGGGAACTGATTTTTTTTTTCTCTGGATTTCTTTCTTTTTTTTTTAATGTTCTGGAATAAAGTCAGAATTCTGACTTTTTTCTCAGAATTTTATTTTATGTTTTTCCTTCTGTGGCCCTAATCCTCTTCAGTATAATTTGAGTAAATAAAGGCAGACATTTGCATTGATAAGTATTACATGTGTTTTTTGATAGGAGTCAAACATATTAAAGTGAAAAAACTGCGTTGTGCAACTAATTTAACATATTTTTAAAGCGAAAAGAAAGAAAACAAAACAGCAAACAGAACAAAACAAGGCACACAGACATGGCTGACAGGGATATACAGTATATACATTATATATTATATATACACACACACACATATATATCCGTAAGACTGTCAACTCTCAGTCCTCTAATTGTTTAACACCTAACCAGTCAGAGTCAAAGATCAGACTCTGGTCCAAGAAAATAGTTTTCCATTCATTCAGAATTCACATTTAAGCCGTGACATTTAAACTCTGCAGTGATACCTTCACCTCAGCAGGGAATGAGTCGAATCACTCAAGCAACTTTCCAATTTTTCATCAGTATGTTGAAGAGAAAATGTCATTTTCCCCCCATTCCATATATTGCTTAAACTGTTTCCATCCCTTCACTAACAGATATATGTTTTAATGAACTATGAATGCAAAACAGTTTCATCAGTTTTACAGATCTTAAAAGTACAATGAAGCAAAGATTGTGTAAATGATGTAAATGATAAAAATTAGCTGATGATCTGGAAATTTGGTTCATGTTTAAATAAATTTAATGTATTAGTTATATTCCCCCTTTTTTCAATTGAAAATTCTTGTTTGGCTTGCACAGCACAGCTGAACAACAGAGTTCAGACAGAGGCTGCTTCAACAATAAGGGCCAGTGCAGAAACACAATAATTTAATTTAATTTAAATTTTTGAGGGGGATAAATTTAGTCATATTCTCAGTCCAATCATTATTTAAGATTAAGAGACATAAAAGGACATTTCAGTTGCAGATGTATTAACTTTTATCTGAAAGCCACATAATTCTTTGCTGCTCATGTCATCTATTTATAGCACGGACACTTTTGCACCATAAACCTGTGTTGCCATGAAAAGGAGGGTCAAACTGTTTGCATGCAGGGGCAGACAAAAACAAAAGCTAATGAAACCTGCTTCATTGTTATGACAGCAGCTGAAAGCCAGCATCACACTCGGCATGTTCCAGCTCCCAGGAAACGCTTGCTGGAAGGAATACCAGTAACCCCACTGGCTCATTCATTAACTAATGTTTGCTTAATCCTGACTCCTTCCCCTCTACAAACTAAACGTGTTTTTGGAACATCTTAAAAAAGCCCGAAACTTAGACGTGCATCCTATTTATTGCATAGGAAGCGCTTCTTTTGTTGTAAACATGCATCCGTCACGCCTGAAACTGGACGGAGTGAATGAACAATCTTTTCTCGGTAACACACACATCATGCTGGCGGTGAACTGACCTGGCTGTTACTCCTGCGGCGAGGTTGCTATTGGAGACCAGAGCTTTCCCAGACAGAAACTCTGCTCTGATCATGTCTGGTGTCAGCTGGATTTCTGAACCCTCACACCTGCACACCGTTCTGGAAGCACATGGAGGAGCTGATGTAGACTTTCCAGCAAAAAAGAGCCTAATTGTGTAAATGCTATTGTGTGCTTACTGTGTGTCCATTACTGGCGGCCCACTGGGGAGGGCAGCGAGAGGAGGGGGTGCTGCGAGTGGAAGTATATCAGTGTTGTAGTCGACGGATCTGCAGAAAACACACACAAAACACTCCATGCATCCATATTTCCTGAGTCAGGTTTGCTAGAAAGGCTTCATGTTGGATTTATTTTTTTCTTTCATTGAGTCCACTTGACAGAAATCACTGTGTTTGTGTTTACAAGACAAAAACAGACACTGTGGCTGGAACCGTCGAGGCGGTGACAGAAAATTAATAAGCCCCGAGCAGAGAGGCTGAGGGAGATTTTTCCCCCTCGCATGAATAAAGACGAATATTTCCGCAGTTATCCTGCAGATCAGTGCTGACAGGCATAAAGCGAATCCTTTGCCTCGCCAGGCGTCTGATTATACAACGAGAGGAAGATGAAGAGAAAGCAGAGGGAAGGCAGAAAGGTGAGAGGAGATGGAGGTAGATGAGACTCAAACCCACATGCTCCTAAATAAAGCAGTTTTCCTCATCAAATAATGACTTTAAATAGTTCCAGATGTCGAGGAATGCTGCTTCGTTAGCTCTGCAGCAGTCAGGTAGCTGAATAAATGCCAGCGTGGAGAGGGGTCAGAAACAGAACTCAGCTGAATGGTTGAGGATGTGACAGGCTGCAGAGGAAAGCGAGACAGCCGGATTCTGTTTGCCAACACAACATGAAAATATCCACCATACTTTCCACTGAAGTCTGAATAAATCATTATTTCCCTGTGTAAGTCAGTTTGCCTCCATTCAGACTGACCTACATTCAACACACACACTCAAACACACCTTACACAGGGGAAAGCTGAACAACAGGAACACAAAAAGAGAGGATTTCATAGGAGTGATCGTTTATCCATCCAACTGAGATATGAAGGTGTTTAAACTGATCATTTCTGGCAAAAATAAAATAAAATTATAATCTAAAATTAATTGAATAGATAAATAACAAATAAGATATGAATAGAATAAAATGAGACAAAAATTAAATTAAAAATACTTTATCTCAGAAGGGAATTAAGATAAAGTTTAAAAAAATAAATTAATTAAAAAATAAAAATACAAAAATTAAATTAAATTCAAAATAAAAGAATGAAAAAAATAAAATAAAAATAAAAAATAAAAAATAAAATAAAATAAAATCCAGTGCTTGAAACCAAAATGCTGAACTACTTGAAGTGCAAAACGCTGTCCCAGCCAATCTCCTGCAACCCCATGAATGTAAAAAGAGTTCCCCAGGATTTATTACAAATCGACTACCTGACATCCTGCAACCTGACAGGTGGTGGAAGGTTTGTGAATTTCTCTATTACATATTTATACCAGACAACTGCAAGCAGTCCTGTTCCCGCACAGAGAAGATGGCCGGTAAACGGGGGTGCTAGCTGACGGAGGAGGATATCCTGTCCAATAAGGTAAACATTTTAGTTACTGGAAATCAAATTCAAGAAATTAATTCAAAGATTTTATGCATCAGGACATAATAAAAGATAGTACTGGGCTTTACTGGTTCTTAAAATGATACATGGTGTAATCACTTATAGAATAAAAACTAAGGTACAGCGCAGAAACGGTGGGATTAAACCCAAGTGCGCCTCATGTCTCATCAACGGGAAGTTGTGGAATCAGCTGCCATGTTTGGGATCCTCATGACCCATTTTCAGTCAAGCTTTAGCTATTTGATTTCTAAAACACTTCGGTACACAGCAAAAGCATCTTGTTAATACGAGGTAGGGCTGCTCGGTTATGGAAAAAAATCGTTATCACCATTATTTTGTTCAAAATTGAAATCCTAATTATTCAAACGATTATTTAGTTACATGATGTATTTATTCAGAATTTCTCTTTCAGTCAAAATTACTATACTTTTACTATACTACACTATAATGACTGATAATTTACGCAAAACGTTCAAATTGAAAAATATAGGCTACAAATATGTACCTTCCAGCTGTTCTGCAATGTATAAAACATTAAGTCAATAAGATAAATATAATTTGAACATTAAATAAGGCATAGAAAAACATGAATGTATCCAAAATAAACTGTAATTTCTATATATCTATTTATTTCAGACTTGCATGAAAAAAGGGCTGGTGACAAAATTCACAGTCAACACAAATCAAACAAATAATAAAGCCCACTATATTTAACTTCACACCTTGTACCTTCCTGCAATCTGGCAAGGATTTTGAAAAATGAAATAAATATACTCATTTATATAAAAATATCCCAAAACAAACATTGTTAAGCTTTAGTGCAATGCTCCAGCTGCGTGACTGTCGGTTGTCGCAGGGCTGCGTGGAGGGGAATGTATCGAGCATGCTGGTCTCTTTCAAAAACTTCGTAAAGAAAATGGAAGATAAATAGTTTCACATGAAAATTGAAATCACGATCAAATTTCTAATGCGAGGTGCTTCCCCTATCAGGAACACCACATCCCTTAAACATAAATCTATTAAATAATGCAATATATTCCTCATACAAAGTGGCTGCTTGTGTCTGGTTGTATTTAGTTAATATTTTCCTGTATGAATATGTAAGTTTCATGGTGAGGGATGCCTGGTGGACACACAGGTGTGCATGTGAGACCTTTAACTTTTGTCAAACAGTGACCTGAGGCTGCACTCTCATTGGTTTTATACAGATCCTCCCTGGAACACAGGTCCCCACATCCCTGGCCAATCAGCATTGTTTTAGGTTCTTTCTTTATCCAATGAGATTGATTCTCCAGCTGTCGAACAAAATCTAAACACATGTCCACTTGAGCAAGTGTGGCTCACTTGGAGAAATGAGGTGCGCTCTGCATAGAAACAGCTATATTTGTTCAGGTTGTTCCTAGTTACACTCATCAGCTTTAAAGGAATAGTACACCCACATAATGATGTAACTTTATTTTCTACTTACCCTCATGGTGAGTAAGACTCTGGAGCACTTTAATATCTCAAATGCAGCCGGCGATCAGGAAGGCTTCTCGTTTCCACCCAACTTTCATACAATGGAGTTCGCCGGGGTCCGAGCCAAAAAGGTCCATAAAAGTCCACAAAAATTTGTCAATATTCCTCCATACTGCTCGTCCAATGTAATCCAAGTGTCCTGAGTGGGTAGCGTCCAGAATTTACTTGAAACGACGTCATTTAGTATATTTTTAGAGCCTAAACAGTAGTTCGTCAGATCTCCTGCGAGCACGCCGATGCGCGTTCTCGAAACTACGGAAGTCGCAGCAGACCAGATTGCACATTTTCTCTCTCTTTCTTTCTTTGTTTTTAATCAATATCAACCCCTCTTGGACCCTCTTGTGTTTGTCCCGGTTTGTCAGCAGCTCTGGCGCTGTTAGCACAATGTAGACCAAAAATTTTTTCTTCTATGCTTTCATTATCGGCAGAGTAGGCTCTAAACGCCGAGGCTTCCGTAGTTTCGTGAATGCGCATATGCGCGCTTCGCAGAAGTAAGATGTAGTACTGTTTAGGCTCTAAAAATATAGTAAATGATGCCGTTTCGAGTAAATTATGGACGCTACCCACTCAGGACACTTGGATTACATTGGACGAGCAGTATGGAGGAATATTGACAAGTTTTTCTGGACTTTCAATGACCTTTTTGGTTCAGTCTTCGGTGAACTCCATAATATGAAAGTTGGGGGGAAACGAGAAGCCTTTCTGATCGCTGGCTACATTTGAGATATTAAAAAAGTGCTCCAGAGTCTTGCTCAGCATTAGGGGAAAAGGAAGATACCATTATTCTGTGGGATTCTGAGGCCTGGAGAGTCTGAGATGGAGCTTTTGGGTTTCTTTCATGTTTTCCACTATAATCTTTCTCTGTGTATAAAGGTGAACTCCAGATATTTTCAAAAAGCCTTTATAAACCTTCCCAGATTGATGGGTAGCAATAATGGCTTTTCTAAGATCATTGCTGATGTCTTTTTTCTCTGGCATTGTGTTAACACACAAAGCATTTTCTCTTCCAGATGCTCATATTTTCCCCTTTAATTTCTGATATGGTTTTGCAAACAGAAAAGTTAAAATTCCTCCTCAAGCTGAAAGGACATGAGCAACAGAAGTAAACAACAAACACACTCTAAACATGTACAGTAAACAAAGGAAGTGTGGTTCAAGAGGAGCTTCGTGACATTTTACTGTACACTGCAAAACAGTCTATCTAACCAAGTTTTACATTCTTATATTCAGCAAAAACAGTCTTAATCTTAATTTGATGAGAGTAATACACTAAACTACAGCAAAATAAGATTATTAATCATGCCTTTTATTTCTTACTTAGTAACTAAATCCAAAAATATGTTATTTTATATGCATATCACGTTAAATTATTTCACTTAGACACTTTTTTAGGTCATTTTGTGTCTGTCATTCTTAATTTTAGCTGTAAAAAGTTGTTTTAACACCTCCAATACCACTTCATACACACAGGTTTCTTGGAATAAGATAAAAAATATCTAGACTGTAGACCAGTGGAAACTTGGTTAAAACAAGCTGTGAAACATTCATTTAAAGTTTCTTATTGAGTGAAAAACACTTAAAACTAGTTTGGAAATGCTTTCTTTCAGTGTTGTTTTCTCATTTTGCGTGAAAAGATCTTAAAACAAGAGAAACTAACCAGGAATTCAAGAACTGCTAGCAGAGAGGCGCAGTTTAACAGTGTGAGACAGCGGCTCAGGTGGTAGAGCAGCTTATCCAGAGGCCAGAAGGTTGTAGGTTTAACTCCCATGTCATCCTGATTAATCTGGCCTTTGGTTAAATAAAAATCTTTAACAAGTTCCATTAAGGTGGGTGGTTGGCAGGTTTCGCGTGGTGATGCCCCTTCAGTATGGAGAACTGTCTTTCAAAAAAGGATTTTCAGCAATTCTCAAATTAAGAAAAAAATCTTGTTTTAAGGCATTTTCTTTTCAAATTAGGAAGAAAACTGAAAAGAAGCATTGCCAGACTAGTTTTGAGGGGGTTTTCACTAAATGAGGGACGTGAAATTAGTGTTTTACACAGACTGCAATCCGGTCACGTCTGAATAGAGGAAAGTGAAGCCAGTTTCCCGCCGTCGCCATCTAGCCGTGTCACGTGTGTCATCACTTCTGGAAGTTAGTCAAATGGGCAAAGCGCTGCCTCGGGGTAAATAAGTGACAGTGAACGTACTCTGGGCTAAACGCTAACCAAGCTATCTCGAAACTAACAAAAGATTCACCCCCTCACAGCTGACAAGAAGGTAAACTTGACCTATTAAACCTAAAATGATTTTTTGAACCAGGCTGTAAACATGTTTATTTCTGCTTTGAAGATAGCGTTTTTAACATGGGAGTCTGTGGAGATTTGCTCTGTTTTGGAGCCCCTAGTGGATGAAGAAAGAACTACAATTATTAAACTTAAAGGATAACTTTCTTATTATTTCAACCTGGACCTTATTTCTAGGAATATATATGTGCATTTACTTACTGGTAAAGTTTCTGCATCTCTTTGAGTCCATCGGAAGATGTTACGCAGAGTCGCCCTTCAGCATACGTCCAGTAAAATGGGCGAGATGGGGCAGCCACTATAGAAGACATCTTCAGCAAAACTCCTTGATTTTCACCAATACTTTAAGTATGAACAAACGAACGAGTACTATTGTCCCGTGAGTCCAGATTTAGCTTTCCGTTAGTTATCATGGTGTTCTACACACTTTTTGGGGCCGCGCACCCACGACGCGCGTTTCTGTAGGACAGCTGAGACGAGCAGCTGCTACCCAGACAACAAAAACACAATTTGCGAAACTCTGAACTCACAGGACAATAGTACTCATTAGTTCGTTCACTGTACTTAAAGCATTGATGAAATCAACAAGTTTTACTGCAGATAATGTCTTCTATAGTGGCTGCCCCGTCCCGCTATGATACTGGTATACACCGAAGGGCGACTCAACGAGATATCTTCCGAAGGACTCAAAGTGATGCAGAAACTTTACCGGTGAGTAAATGCACGTATAAACTCCTAGAAATAAGGTCCAGGTTGAAAAAAAAATAAACTTATCCTTTAACTTCCGGGCTTCACTCTTTTCCATCTCAGTTTGCGCCTTAGTTTTACAGCTTTTTTAATAGTATTTCTCCCTGTCGATGGTCTCAATATTTTTTCTTATTTCTAGGAATGCACGATATAATCGGCCCCCTATCAGTATCGGCCTATATCAGACACCGATATAAAACAGAGTATCGGACACCCTGCTGATATTTAACTGATATTTCACCAATCAGTCCACTGTTTCTAAAGTCTAAAACAAAAACTTCTTCTTCTTCAAAAACTTCTTTTTTACAGACTTTAAAACTTCTGAAGACTAGAGTGGGAAAAAATATCGATACTGAAATATTGCAATATTTTCATATGCTGATATATTGACATTTAAAAATGCGGTATCGATCTGTTTTACAAATTAAATCTTGTGATATCTCATCGTTCGGTTACGAAATCTCGCAAGAATTCATGAAATATCATGAGATTTTGTAACAGAATGATGAAATCTCGCGAGATTTGTAAGTAAAGCAGATACCACATTTAAAAGATCATTTAATATTGGCATATATAAATATCGCAATATTTCAGTGTATAAACATTTTCTCCCACCCCTATTTTTTAAAGTGTCGGAAACGGATATCAAAACTGCTTATTTTTTTCAGCTTTAATATCAGTATAGATATCGGTTATCACAAGATTATCGCGAGATTTGTAAGTATTATTTATTCATACGATAAACCCCTTGAAATGAACCATCTCGTTTTCAAGGGGGTCCCCCTTTGTATAATCGATCGATATCACGTTCAAAACATTGATTTGATATTGGTATATGAAAATATTGCGATAAGTCAGTGTATAAACATTTTCTCCCACCCCTATTTTTTCAAAGTATTGGAAATGGATATCAAAACTGCTTATTTTTTCAGCTTTAATATCGGTATCGATATTGACAACAAGAGTTTTAAAATATCGGCATATCAGATATCGGCCAAAATTCCAATATCATGCATCTCTACTTATTTCAAGAAATCTTAGCAAGTATAATTATTTTACCTCACTGGCAGATTATTTCACTTGAATATAGTCTGATTTCCCTCAATTTTCAGTATATTTTACCTCATACTACGACCACTAATTTTTGCAGTGTACCATGGTGGCTAACATGGGAAAAATAGTCTGTTATTCATCTTTTGGTAAGCTGCTGTCGTCACAAAGTTATTCTTACTATAAATATCAGAGACAGGAAGTAGCACAACATGATACTGTACACAGTGTTGTAGAGGCGAGCTGCAGCGGCCAATCATGATTCATTTATATCAGCAGGAAGCTAAAAGCCTTTTCAGTCCTCACAGCTCAGATTTTAAAGCGCGTCTGTTGAGGTTCAGCTAATACAGCACTTAACCGGCCCAAACAAAACACACACACAGGTTCTGACCTACCTGCGTGGAGCACAGTCGCTGCTGAGACCTGGCTGGTTGGACAGCTGGTTCAAGAAAATGGAGTCAAAATCTTTCCACTTCATGACCCCTGCAATCGCTTTCTGTTCTCAAGAAAGAAAAAGCTCGGTCGGAGACGGGTGCTACTTTCTGTTATTCTTCCCCACCTTGACAAAAAAAAATCTTCCTCACACAGCCGACTCTTCAATCTAGCAAAAGAAATACCTCTGAATTTCACATCAGAAGCAGGCATGGTCAAGTACTTTAAAGACACTAAAAGCACTGCTGAGAAACTTGTGAAGCGTGAAAGAAAAAAGACCTTGTGCCGGAGAAAGTTTGGAGTGTGTGGAGTTTGTGTCCGTGAGTTGCATATGTTGCTCCCAAGTGCGTACCTGCACAAAAAACAACAGATTTAAAAAATGTTTTCATCTTAAACAGCATTCAACGGTGGCTGAGGCTTACCTCGGCAGAGGGCAGAAGTAAAACTCCAAGTCACTCTCAAGGTATTTAGGGTCAGGTTTGTAGGTCTGAAGCCCCGGGGCTGGATTCTAAACCATAATATTACAATATTAATATACCGACACACTTGCATCCTGCATAAAGAAGCATGAAGCATTGAAAGCCTTACAAAGATTCGGAGTGTGTTTGCTGGAAAAGGTCTGAGCAGAGCGTCAGGAGCCTTAAAAGAGAGAGTAACTGTCCCCGTTTCCTCGGCGTTGGGCTTCACTGTTTCGACAAACTGGGCTCCGTCTTTTGGAGGCGCCAAAATGTCCTAAAAGATAATGAAAAATGCAAGAAATGAGCAGCCGAATCAGGTAGGGAGCAGTTTCTTATCTGCACACGGGTGATCTGTTATGAATTATAGAGGCGGAAGACGAGGTGTTGCAGTTACCGGAGCTCCGCTGCGAAGGGGCCTTGCCAAAGTTGTGGGAATATAAGAGTTGAATGCGTCCCAGGCTGAAACAGGCCGGTAACCCATGAGCTTGTAGTGCTGGGGAACCTACACAACACATAAAAAACAGATTTTAAAGGTGTCATAACCAAGTGTTTTACATACACAATCCTTCTTAAATCATCTTCAAATTAATTTTTAATTATAGTTGGGTGGGAGAAAAATTTAATGAGCTCATTTTAACCTCTTTTTTATCCCCAACTTTTGTTTGTCGCGAGAATACGCACGAGAATTAGACCTGTCTGTAAGCGCATACACTGTCAGTTCTTAATGCCCAGATCGGATTTGAGTCACATAAGAGCAAAAAAATCGGAACTGGGTCACATTTCACTGACAGTGTAAATGAGGCCCAAGTGAAGGTAATGATGACCCAACAGAGAAAAACGTGATAAAAACGCAATGGTACGGTTGATAGAGAGGATCCGCAGAGTAAAAGGGCTGGACTCTGATGAATAAGGAGCGGACGTCTGACATGAAGTTAACCAAACAGTGTTAGCTTCTGTAGCTACATTAGCAGCTTGTCCGTTCGTCTACCATCGTTTACTGGTCTCTTACACGAAAGATAATAAGTTACACAAGCAGCAACACTTACCGACTGCACATCCTCACTGATAAATATAATCCACTGGTCCCTGGTAGTGCTGTCCCTCCTGTTACACTGAAAACTGCTGAATTTCTGCCGAAGCAGCTCAGCACGGCAGATTTTATTCCCTCCTCCTCCTCACTCTTCTCCTCTCTGACAAAGCTGGTCATTAAACGCTACTCCGCGGCAGGTAATCAGCTGATTTCAGGTGGTGCTAAAGAGGCTAGCTTAGCAGCTGGCAGCCTCTGTAGATCACGTCATTCGGAGAAAAAAAAACAAAATGGCGTACTGTGGAGAGCGCACTCTTGTGGCGGATTCTGGTGAGAAGAGAGAGCCCGCACTCAAAGACGAAGCCACTTTCACTCTCCGGAGTTTCTGGCACTTTTTAACTAAGGTCCTATTCCAGTACACATGTTTTAACGTGAAAAAGTGGGATTTCCGGGTGATGACTTCTTTCAGGCCCAATCCCAATGGGGTAGGCCACAAGGGGTAGGGCTTTGTAATCTTCCCTAGGATTTGGGACACCACTCGCTGCATTTATGTTCAGGCACGTAAGAAACTGCGTAGTGACGTTTGCGCATACGTATCACCATAACAACACATCCAGCAACAACAGAGTTAACAGTTGCGGTCCTTCTTTCGGTTTTTCTCATCATTCATCATGCTTCGGTTGATTAATAAACAAAACAACCACACAGGGAAGAAGTTGCCATGACGACTGTTGTCTCTTGTTAACTGCTGAAAAGCCTTCGCAAGCTTTTCATCAGTATTTTAGCCTAGCTAGCGTGGCTAGTCAGGCTAACGTTACGAAAAAATATGTAATCTGTGCATTTGAGTTTTCTTCTCCGAGTCCTGTCGCTCTCCGGAGGTTGCTGCTGTTCCCTTTTCTCTGGCCCTTCCTCAGCAGGTCCGCATCCGACGTCCCTCGCTCTGAAGGGCTAGATTCATGCCCCCTACCCCTCGTTATGTCCACTATCCCTACATGCAAAGACGAATTCGGACAGCACTACCTTCATGGGAACGTGCAAAATTTATGGGTAGGGCTAAAAAGTAGAGCAAGAGGGTGTATTGGGACGCACCCTAAGTGATTGAGGAGGGAAAAAATGCTGTTTTGTTCAATAAAATCCAGATTATGATATCACCTCAAATAATTTTTTATCATAAAAAACCATATTCACTATTATTTACATTGATTATTAAGTAGAAATGAACAAAAACTGCATTTACGGAATAATTTGGAGCACAACGCAAAGCTTCACATCACTGTCGAGCCTCTGTGCACCTGAAAAAAGACCCATTTTCCCTGCTGGCTTCCTGCTTGTTCATCCCTCCCCTACGTCTCTCCGCCTCTTGTTTTTGCTGTCTCTTTTGTAGAAAACAAAACAATCAAAACAAAGGATTTCTGAGGCTTCCTGAGCTCCACAGTGCGAGCTGAAACCGTACAGCTCTGGAGATTAGCAGTTTCTTTCAGGGGGAGAAATCAGGTTTAATCAGTCGGTGACCCTTCAGGACTCAATCCATCCTTTCTTCTACAGCCTAGTTTATCCCGTCAGGAGGAGACAGAAGCTAAGCTGTCTCAGGAAGGAGACGGTGGTCAGTCCACGCAAAGACAGACGAACATGCACTCACACCTATGGCTACTTTAGAGTCATCAGTTCACGTGTCTCTGGATGGTGGGAAGGAGCATGCAAACTCCTCACAGGAAGCCTACAGCTAAGATTATATCCAGGAAGCTTGGAGGATGTTGTCGTTTGAATCCAGTCTCGCTTGTGTTTTCAGCTTCCAGGGGAAAGTGTGTAACCGTGTCAGCATGTCCATGAGGCATTTTAATGAGTAATACCATCAACATGTGAGAAACCAACAAATAATAGCTCAGACAAACGTTTTAACTCTAGAGCTGCGTTATACAGCTGCGTTGTGACGCCGTCTGTGGGAAATTTTAGCCATCTCAAGCTTTTAAAAGCTAAATTTAAATATAGAGAAATTATTTTCATGTAATTAAAAAAACTGTATCTTAAAGGTTGAATATGGAGCATTTTTTATTAAAAGCTATATAAAAAAAACAGTACCTCCATGAGGCATTTATAGGGGTGCAGAATAAAAGTACAGCATTTGCTTAAAAAAATCATATTTAGGTTGAAAATAAATATAAAATCAATTTTAGCAGGTGCGACAGTGGCGCCATTGCGGGTTGCCAAATACGGTCTTTATACTAGGGATGGGCACAATTACTCTATGATCAATAATTGATCATTAAGAATTTTTTCGATCATCCGACAGTGTTATAAAACAAAGTTCATTCATGTAGTGTACGTCTTGAAGCTGTGTAATAAATGTCACTATGTGGCGGTAATAAAATATCCCACCAGCGGGGGGCGATGTAGCCTAAAGACAGCAGAGAAAGCCGCCTGCAACTGCCGTCTTCCCTGTCACAGATGCTGAAAGTAGGCTCGTCTAAACATGAAGCGAGCACGGCGAGTTCTGGTGTAGGACCATTTTGTGTTAGAAAATGGCACCTCACATTGTAAATACTGCGACACGTTTTGCAAAAACAACTCGACAACGACTCCCATGATGCACCATTTAAAAATCGTTGATCCAACCGAACTTAAAGGTGATGAATCCTCTGTTCAACACACTGTTGTCTCAGTCTGAAGCCAGAGGAGCTGTGATGCAAAGCGGGCAGACAAAATAACGGAGGGAATCTGTAAAATGATTAAAGTGGATTTGTTGCCCAGAAGTCGTCAATGGGAAAAGTTTCCCAGATTTGATCAATTTACTGGGTTCGTTATCCGCCAACATTCATATGATGGGATTCACCGGTGCCTGAAACAAAAAAGTCCATTAAAGTCTACAAAACCTCTCAATATTCCTCCAAACTGCTCGTCCAATGTAATCCAAGTGTCCCAAGTGGGTAGCGTCCATAATTTACTTGAAACGACATCATTTAGTATATTTTTATAGCCTAAACAGTAGTTCATCATTCTTTCACGAAGTGCGCCCATGGGAGTTCATGAAACTACAGAAGCCTCGGTGTTCAGAGCCTACTCTGCCAATTATGCAAGCGTAGAAGAAGAAATTTGCTGTTTACAATGTGCTAAGAGCACCCAAGTTGTGGACAAACACAAGAGGGGTTGGCTATTGATTTAACAGAAAGAAAGAATGCGCACTTTCATCTGCCGCAGCTTCCGTCGTACTGTATTGTGAACTCGCATGAATGCACAAATAGGAAGTACAATGTTCTACTGTTTAGGCTATAAAAATCTACTAAATGATGTGGTTTCCTGTAAATTCTGGACGCTACCCACTCTGGACACTTGGATTACATTGGACGAGCAGTATGGAGGACTTTTATGGACCTTTTTGTTTCAGGCAACGGTGAATCCTATTATATGAATGTCAGCGGATAACAAAAAAAAAACAGATCTCCGGCTGCATTTGAGATATTAAAAAAAAGTGCCCCAGAGTCTTGCTCAGCACGAGGGTGAGTAGAAGATGAAGACACATCATTCTGTGGGTGTACTATCCCTTTAAAGTGTGCAGCCTGCGTCGTCAGCGCTTGTGTCCAGTAGTCGAGCGCTCTGAAGCAGATTAAAACGGTAGTCTGCTTATATGGGACTAGCCAACAAGAATTTCCCATAGTCCTCCAGTTCGGTTGCCTAGAATCTGCAGAGTCCACAGCTTTGGCACTTATTCCTTCAGCTACGTTGCAAAAACTAAACTTAACCGGGCATTTTATTCCTTTTCATTTATCTGTCATTACCTGAACATTAACACTCCATGAACCGGTTGTTAACACCTGAATAATATCAAATAAATGCATTTTCTGAGGCAAAAACTCTTTTTAAGCTTGCCTGCATGTTTTTACATTTTCCACAGATACTATTAATAGTTTCTAGCTGATAAGCACTCAATTAACACTTTAAATCCATGAATATATCCAATTATTACACAACTCTTTGTAATGCAGTAGAATGCTCTGTTGACTTGAATGGGTTTTCCCATCGCTTCAGCAGTCATTATTTTCGTATAATGACCGCTGTCAAGGGAAACAGATCTTTTTTTCCATTTTTTTAACCTGTGGTCTTACGGTTAACCTAATATTACTCCACATTGCAAGTAGTCCGGTCATTTATCTCAACAAAGATTTCAACGGAAAAAAATGACAACAAAAAACAGCAAGCGAGCACTAGGCGACACCTTGTGGTAGAAAAATGGTTGACTTCCCAATTCATTTCAACATCTTTGGTGATTGTGGGGATTGTGAACACTGGGACCAGTCCGAGTTTAAAGGAATAGTACACCCACAGAATGATGTAACTTTATTTTCCACTTCCCCTCATGGAAAGCAAGACTCTGGAACACTTTTTTATTATCTCAAATGCAGCCGGAGATCAGGACGGCTTCTTATTTTCCCCCAACTTTTATTTAATGGAGTTCGATTGTGCTAGAGCCAAAAAGGTCCATAAAAGTCCACAAAAACTTGACAGTCTTCCTCCATACTGCTCATCCAACGTAATGCAAGTGTCCTTAGTGGGTAGTGTCCAGAATTTACTCAAAATGACGTCATTTAGTATATTTTTATAGCCTAAACAGTAGTACATCATTCTTTCACGAATTGCGCCCATGGGAGTTCACGAAACTACAGAAGCCTCGGCATTCAGAGCCTACTCTGCTGATAATGCAAGCGTAGAAGAAGAAAACTACGGCCTCCGTAGTTTCGTGAACGCGCATATGTGCGCTTAGCGGAAGTAAGATGTAGTACTGTTTAGGCTCTAAAAATATAGTAAATGACGTTGTTTTGAGTAAATTCTGGATGCTACCCACTCAGGACACTTAGATTACATTGGACGAGCAGTATGGAGGAATATTGACAAGTTTTTGTGGACTTTTATGGACCTTTTTGGCTCGGGCCCCGGCGAACTCCATTATATGAAGGTTGGGGGGAAATGAGAAGCCTTCCTGATTGCCGGCTGCATTTGACATATTGAAAAAGTGCTCAAGAGTCTTGCTCACCATGAGGGGAAGTGGAAAATAAAGTTACATCATTCTGTGGGTGTACTTCTTTTAAGGATTCACCCTCTCCAAAACGAAAAAGACAAAAAGAAGACCACGAGAAGACCAGTGGCAAGAGCATACGGCTAACAGCAGAGGAGGAAATGTCCAGTTCAACATACAGAAATAGCCGGTGCTAGCCCAAATCCAGCCACCATGACTCACCTAACAAACGTTGCTAAGCAACAAATGCCCCGACTGGAGGGAACTATTTTATTCTGAACGTAAAACTTTAGAAAGTTATTTGGCCCTCACAAAAATAGAAGACTTTAATTTGAATTTTTTTTTGTTGCAAGCAGCCGTCTAATAAGCGGGATGCGAAAAATAAGCAAATGAAGACCCCTTCGCGCCGGGATTGGCATTCACCCTGAGGGTCCATATTTCCTGATCATGACCTGCGTTCCATACATTATCCCTTACATATTACACTCAAAAGCTCTGCTGCGTGTTCCCTCCCATCTTGGCCACAGTGAATTCTGGGACAGGCGAGGCTACGAAGGATACAGCACCAGTATCCTTCATTTCAGGCCAAACAAAGTGCGCATTTACAGGGTGGATTCAGAGGCTCCTTTAGATGCTTTTGAAACGGGACGGCTCTTGACGTGCCACTGTGATGTACGCAGCCGACGAATCTGCACTTTGAAGTGTGCAAATAATAAGACACAGCTTAAGTTGCAACAGTATGTTAGGCGCAGCTAGGCTGGCTCTGGGCAACTGCATCCCGGAGATATTGTTACCCTTCTCAGAAGAGGAGTGACCTGACAAGAGCAAAAACTACAGATAAATGTAGGTGAAGCCTACACGAGATGGACACACAAACATTTTCCACGGCATCCAAACACACGCTGAAATGGTGACTTTTCTCCTGGACCTATAAGGTATCAATGTAAGGACAAAGAGTAGTCAGTTAATCAATAGTTTTAGTCAAAAACTGCTAAAAGAAACTGACAATTAAATAAAACTAATGCATGGGGACCAAAGCTATGACAATATGCATTAATACTTTCTGCTAATCAAAAGGAAATTAAAATATTCAGCAGAGACGAGAGTCATTAGGAGCCAATTTAGTCGTGCAGAAAAGCAAAATGAGTTGTTCATGTCTTTTGGTTTTACTTCCTGGTATTCTCTAGAGGGGCAGCAAACAGGAAGCTGTGCAGAGGGGGAGACTCTCCCTCTGGAGAAGCTGACATTATATCATAAGCTACAGGTGCTTTTACTGTACAAGGCTGGAAATGTTACTAATACAGAAGTCAACAACCAATGAAACTAGGAATGAAAATTACTACCTGACGGGCATATTTTAATACATAATAAGTGTTACAAAATGGAAAAAATATAGTTAATTTCCATAGATTTAGTTGACTGTAGTATTATTTTACTTAGCTGACTAGTCAAAGATTAAGATGACTGAACAATGACAAAGACTAAATAATGACTTCTACATTATATCTTTAGAAAAGACCATTTACATAAAGGCAAAAAAAGAAAAGCTACAATATAACATAATGAACAAGTGTTTTTTGTGTGTATTTCTGCTTTTGTTGTGTGTTTATGTGTTTTATGTTGGTGATTTCATGCTGCTGTCTTGGCCAGGTCACCCTTGAAAAGGAGGTTTTTTAATCTCAATGAGTTTTATTCCAGGTAAAATAAAGGTTACGACGACTCAGTGATGAAGAACAAAGCAGCACCATTCAGTAAAGGTTCAGATCAATAATAGGTAATAACCTGAAACCTAAAACACTGTTTAAAAGTGCTGCAGAGCTCAGAAAAGTAAAGCAGTCGATCCTGATCCGTCCTCAGGCTGTGGCTGATCTTTTTCCCATATCTGACAGAGTGTTAATACTGATGTAAAAATGTGTAAGTGACATTTTTTTACTGTTAAAATTTGTGAAGGTGAAAAGAAAAGCCGAAAACCAAAAGGTCCGAAAGGGTGGCATGAGAAATCTTAGGGGTGGTGTGGTTATCAACAGGAGAGGAGTGAGGAAAAACAACGCAGATGCTGATCTAGTGAGTCATTAAAGGAGAAAAGGCCAGCTGGGTGGACTGTGCGTGTCCTCCCCGTCCACGTCCGGGTTTTTCTGGGAGCTCCTGTCCACACAGATGCATGTTAAGTTAATTGGTGATGCTGAGCTGGTGCGAGTGGGAGCGCATATGGTTGTCTGTCTCTGTAGTGGACTGGAAACATGAAGGAGGGGGGGGCTTCCGCTGGGAGAAGCTGCTCTGCAGGAGAGCGCTGGTGTAGCTGATGAATGGATGTTTTTATTGTAAGTGTTGGGTGCAAAAGTCTAAAAAAAAACGCAGCAAATACGCACCTGAAGCTTGAAGAAAGGAACACGCGTTGTCACGGTTACGTCAACAGGATCCATAGGCAGCAATGTAAAATTACTGACAGCCTGGAAATATGAAGATAAACAGAAATATTTGCTTAGCTGAAGACTGATTCTTTCGTCTGCAGGGCATTGTGTCTTCATTTCAGTTTGGTGTTGGCACTTCTGTGCTGTACTCACTAAAGGGTCATTCTCATCAGAGCAAATGGGGAAAGACGGCGGAAAGACTTTGTCTGGAGAGATTTTCAGCGCATTTGTCTTCTCAGCTGATGCAAACAGAAAAAAGGTGATTCTGAAAAATGTCTTTTGCAGGTTTAGTTAGTGTTTGTTGTCCAACTGAATGGACGAGGTACTTTTTGTGGTGAGGTTATATCTTGACGAGACTGCAGGATTATCAAACCTCTCTGTGTTGTTGGAAATGTCTTCATGTTGTCTGCCAGTTTCTTCAAACAAGCCAGTCTTCGTTTCATGCGACAGTGGATCACGACCTGGAAGAGCGAAGGCAGGAGCAGCACGTTACCGCGCGGTTATTCTCGTCATTTCATGGTGTCAGAAGGATACGACGTTCAGTTCAGCTCAAATTATTTTTAAAGATCTTAAACCTTTTCTTTACTCCATCATGAGCCTTTAATAAGGTGCACCAGACTCAGACAAAACCACTTTCCATGCAGATTTTTTTTCTACAACATGCAAGACAAACATGACAAGACATGCTTACAGTGACAATGAAAGAAACACAATACAGTAGAGTGAGAATTCAGTGTAAAAACTGATACACGTGTGTGTTCAGCATGACTCATCCGGTTGGTGACGTACATGGATGAACAAGTAATCAAAATGTTATCATTAATAATCTACCAATAATAATAATCTTTCAATAATCCCTTTAAACAGTGAAAAAATATCTTTATTATAAACAAATGATATGGATTAAAAAAAGAACTAGAAAGTCTGTCTCAAATCAGAAGGGAAGATACAAAACCTGCCCCATATTTATGATGGTTCTTGGACTAAAAATGATTTTGATATTGGTGGCCACCCTCAGACTGGGATCAGAGAGAGCTGACCCACTGCACTATGGCCCTCCAAAACAGCCCCCAGACCCACCAGATCTCATAGTCACCAAGTTGTTATTGACAAATTCTCTGATCTCTGTCTGTTTCTTGAACATGACGATGAGTTAATTGTACTCAAATGGCCTCCACAGTCACCAGATCTCAATCCAACAGAGCAGCTTTGGGATGCGGTGGAACCGGAGGTTCTCATCACGGATGTGTAGCCGACAAATCTGCAGCAACTGCGTGATGCTGTCATGTCAATATGGAGCAAAATCTCTGAGGAATGTTTCCAGTACCTTGTTAAATCAATGCCACCCAGGATTAAAGCAGTTCTGAAGCCAAAAGGGGTCCAACCCAATACTAGCAAGGTGTACCTAATAAAGTGGCCGGTAGTTCATTTGCAAAAACAGTTAACCACCATTTAGAAAAAACGGAGTTAACCTCTTCTGCAAATAAACTCCTCATTTATTTTTTGAATATTTTCACCAAATCACACTCACATGAAGTCGAGGGTTTTAATGATGTTAAATGGAGATAGGAGGTTTGTACCTGACTAGGGATGTAACGATTACCAGTAAAATGATTAACTGTGATAAAATTCCCAACGATTAGTAATACCGTTTCAAATTTTAATTATTGTTATAACCGTTACTGATTACTGCACCTTGAAAAACTCCCAGTGATGCTGCTCATTGGCTGGAAAAGCAGCAGCAGTCCCAGTTTGCAACGTTTAGTTTATGAAAACATGGCAGAAGGCAACGAAGGCGCCCACGTGGACAGTTCTCTGGATATTTCTCCCTTTAAAAAGGACAAAATAGACATCTAGACCCATTTTGGATGTTTATAATGATACTGGGGGGGTGATTTCACTTATACTGTAATAATAATGATAACCGTAATCATTTCTGTCACAATAACCGTGATATGAAATTTTCATATCGTTACATCCCTATACCCGACAGCAACGAAAAGCAGTTAACTGCGTTTTTTCTAAATGGTGGTTAACTGTTTTTGCAAATGAACTCTTCATATAAATAGTACATCCTACAATTTATTCATACCCTCCCATTAAATAAGGAAGAAAATCCGCCGTCAGTGAAACAAGTTGAAATTGACAAAAGTAATAATAAATAAAAATTTTATGAAGATAACGACATTCACTTTCAATTGTGGCTCAACAGAAATATTAAAAACAAACAAACAAAAAATAAAACAAGTAAACAAGCTTGATGGGGCTCTGAAACTAAAATTTTGTGAGCAACAGTTTGAGGCAATCACTGCAATCAGGTGTTTTCTGTAACGTCCAATCAGACGTCTGCACCTGTTGACAGGTATGTTGGTCCACTGTTCATGAGTAAGGTGCTCTAATTTGTCTGGGACGGTTTTGTTTATTTTTTTTAAAAAAACTATTCTTTTCAACTACAATTCGAAAGCAACATTTTATTTCATTAGATCATACTTTTGTAAAAACAGTTACTTTTTTAAGTTTCTTGTTCTTTGAATAACTACTGTGAATTTAGCAATTTCTTAATTGGGGGGTATGAATAATTTTGAGGACGACTGTATATGTTTTTACTCAAGTCTTTCAATGTAATGAAAACATTCAGTCCATTTACTGTCGAACTTCATATTTTGCTATCTATCCTGTTGCACGTGAGTTGTGTCAGAGTATCTAAGAGTTATGTCTTTAGCAAACAAGAAAAAAAAATGAAAACGCAAACACTTGAGCTCCACTGAAACACTGACAGCGTTTAAATATACTCAGGATTTTCCAAATGAATGAACTAAACCAACAAGTCTCTCATGAGGAATAAACACGGAATGATGTGCATCTTTGCACCTCCTCATGCATGTGTGCATTTTCACATGTACATTTACCTTGCGTGCTGCCTGCTGGAAGAGTCTGATGGCCTTATGCTTCAGCTCCCACTGATTACTGGTGTAAGACTGGAAGGATGGTGCTCCCTCAGGGGCCTGGAAGAAGGTGGAGAGATGTTCACTGCTGACTTTAACAACTACATAAAGAAAATGTTGAGTAAAAACTTTTTTTTTATGTGTAAGCTGATAAAAGATCAAATTAAAAAGGGGCAAAAAGGGGTTATAATAATTTAATAGTAGGTTTTTATTTCTTATGTCCCCTCCAAAGACAGAAGCACAACAGGCTGGGGAGCTCCATCTGTTTGACCAATCAGCTCACTGGATGCAGAGTTAGTAAACAGCCTCCTGTACAGAATGAGTCACCAACATCTTTTATCATTTTCTAGGAGATTGAAAACTCAAAACCCAGCAGGAGCACTAACAAAATAACCTTTCATTGCTGGGTTCAAACACCAGTGTATACGTAGATGACATACAGAGCAAAACATATAACATGCTTTGAACTGAATCTGACTTTAGGGCTTTGACACCTCTGTCAAGTCAATTATTCTACACTGAAGCGAACGGTAATTTGCTCTGGCATCACAGCTGTTTAGTAATGTTCATGCAAAGTAAAATGAATAATATATAAAGTTAAACAAAAGTTCAAATGAACCTGTCCTGCATCGTGAAGCACTCGTCTGGAGGAAAGTCTGGTGCACTCAGAGGAAAAGTCTTCATCTTGACTCAAATCTCCTCCTTTTACCTGCAACACAATTGGTAAGCAAACGTTGATGAAAGTTTGAGGTGCTCACAGATTTTATGTACATCAAAGTCCTACACTGAAAGAAAACACCATTAGCCTACAGTCATACCTATATTTGAGTTTTTGTATGCATTTTATTGCCACTTTGCATCAATCGGCTACTGATCAGGTCCCTCAAGGCTCCATTTAGCACCTATGTTTAGAAAAAGGGTAGGGAAAAAAGAAAAGCTCATCTAAAACCACTGCTTTGAGATTGAAAAACTACTTGGTATGGTTCTAAATTGGTTTGAAACCTTACTTTGTCTCATTTACTAACTAGAGATCTACTTAAACAGAAATGACGTGGAGTTCCCCTTGGCATTATTTTAGGCCCTATGGGCTGTATGCACAGCTCCAGCACCTCCTGAACTTAATACTGCACCTTTGTTTCCTGTATTTTATGATTGGATGAACTGATTAATCCAGGTGTGTCTGACCATTTGCTGAGGTCAGACACACCTGGATGAATCAATTCATCCAATCTTGAAAGACAAGAAACAAAGGTGCAGTATTAAGTTCAGGAAGTGCTGGAGCTGTGCATAAAGCCCATTGTTTAGCATTTACATGCTCTCACTCCCTGGAATCATGAGAAACAAATAAAATACTTGCTCATAATAAAATACTTGTGTAATTCACACCCTGCCCCCACTCCTTTCCACAAGCTCTAAAACATTGAGTTTGCAATAAACAAATTAAAACTGAGTCACATTATAACAAAAATTTGACGGTTTAAGAGTTAAAAATGTTTCAAATTCATTAGCATTTGATATGTATAATTAGGAATGATAATTATTTGAAAAATTAAAAAAATAAATGCTTGAATAGATAATTTATGCCATTTTTGTGCAGAAGGGTTCTTAATGGGATCATTAGATGTGATTGAACATATTAAGGATTAAAAGACTGACGTCTTAGCGGGATTTAGAAAAACTTGTCCATATATTTCTATTTCGTAGATTACACGACTGTAACACTACCTTCTTTAGACAGCAACAGTTAGTCCAGAACCTCAAGTCCTCACTAAGACCAAGAAAGTGGATCGTATCGGCCTTTAGTCCTCAGATCTTTACTCTGGCTTCCTGTTTGTCCAAGAATTGACTTCTAAATCTTTCAAATCCTTTAAAAAACACTGAATCGTTTATCTGCCGTTTCGCTGTGAACCAGCCAGATCAGGTCATCGGGGTCAAGTCTACTTTCTGTTCCCAGAGTCAGACCTCAACATGGAGAAGAGTTGATTTATTTCTTGTGCTCCTCACACATGGAAAAAAGTCCTAGAAAATACAATCAGTGTTTTTTTTATACTTTTAATGCCAGAAAGGATAAACAATCACATGAAAACAAAGAATAAATAAATAAAATCAAGAAAAAAAAATTAGGAAAAAAAAGTCGTACTAAATAAAGTCATAAAATATTAAACAAATTAATAAAGATAAATTAGAAACTAATCCTATAAACATAAACCCATAAATACTAAAAAAAAAGCAAATATATGGTCTTAAATCGAGATTGAAATGTTTCTATTTTCCTCTCCCTCTTATTAAACAAATGTTATTACTCACACTGTAACTTTTATTGCTTGCATTTTATCTTTTTTTAACTTTAGCCTTTTCTGTTTAAATATATTTATGAAAGCTTCTTCTCCACCCACTGTAATGCTTTCAATGTTCTACTGTACGTAAAGCACTTTAAATAATCTTGTGCATGAATTGTCTTGTACAAATACCCTTTTCCCAGCAGCTAAAAAAGCCCTAAAGGCCAGACTTCTTCACAGGATGATCTGACATCATGATTGTTTTACAGATTTTGCTAACATGGCTTTTGAAGCTTACCAGATAAACTGTTATTCATGTCTGCTAGCCGCGCTTTAACATGAAGGACTTTGTTGCAGATTGCTTCGAAAGCTGTAAACCTGATCACCGAGCAGAAGTGAGTTAAAATCATCAATCAAGATTCCCAAAGAGGACCTGCAGAAGACTCTGATAACTCCCCCCATCATAAAAACAAGCTGTAAAACAAAGATATAAAGCTGTAAAACAAAGATTTTGTGTGTTATGTGTGTGTAATATAAACAGCTGAGAGGAGATGAGGGAGGAAGTGCTGCTAAGTGTCTGTGAGAGTTCTGTCAACTATTCAAACAAACTTTTGGGGGGATACTCGCACACGCAGCCTCATATTTCAAGCTGATGTTACTTTGGCTGAGTCTTCTTATTTCCATGGTAACTCTGTAAAATTGATCACTTAAATGCAAATTGCTTTTTAAAAGGGTGAAAATCCCAGAGAGGATTCCGTGATACAAACATCTGAATTGGGTTGTGACATTGGTATGCCTCGGGAGTTTCGCGTGGAGTGATTAATTATCAACACATCTGGTAAATGTCACGTTGAATTACAACTCAACGGCCCTCCGTCTGCAGCAGGGAAACCACTGAATTCATTCTGCAATAAACAAGCATTAAAGCAAGGAGGGAGGACTCGCTGACCATTTATTTCTCTGTGCACATGACAAAGGAACAAAAAACCATGCAGGTTTATGCTCTCCAACTATATTTTGATTGGTGCAGACCGATAAGAGTCAGAGGTGAGCAATTAGAGAAAGCACGCTGCAAGATTTGAGTTCCAACAAACATTCAGCCATGTTTCAACTGGAAGGACAGGAAAAAAAAAAAAACTTATAAAGGTCTTTTCAGGCTTTAAAATTAGGGGTGCACGATATAATCGGCCCCCTATCGGTATCGGCCTACATCAGCCTTAAAACTGAATATCAGATATCGGCCACCCCACCGTTATCTAACCGACTTATTTATTTAACCGAGACTTCATCGTTGTCTTACGAAATCTCGCAAGATTTCATAACAGAACAACAAAATCTCGTGAGATTTCGTAAGTAAAATAGATCAATACAGCATTTTTAAATAACAATATGATATCAGCATATGAAAATATTGCGAAATTTCAGTGTATCAATATTTTTTCCCCACCCCTACCAAATATCCCCTGTTTTTGGTTATTATTTTTCTTTTCTCTCTTTTCAGGGAAAAGAAACACCAGGTGGTTCTATGATATAACGCACAATTCCTATTAGTTTTGTTAACAACTGTCACTAAGTTTGACTTGTTACACATAACACAAGTTGAAGTATTTTTCTCATTTTGCACAAGGAATGAATATTACATCATTTATTTTTCAGCTTTAATATCGGTACTGATATCGGTTATTGGCCATAAGTTTTAAAATATCAGTATATGGGATATCTGCCAAAATTCCAATATTGTGCATCCCTAATCATGATATAAGTACACTTTGTTATTTGTTAATAAACAATATTAAGCACATTTATATCTGTGTTAATTTGTTACCAAGTCTGAATGTTTATGTTAAGCCTGACGCCTTCACTCACATGATATCGGCCGATACGCTCAGCCCAGGTATTGGTATCGGATTGGATCAGAAAAAACTAGATCAGAGCATCTCTAATCTGTTTATATTTGGGCACGAGGTGGCAGCACTGTGTATCTTTTGTTAGTCTTTGTGGGTGAACACAGTTTTTTTGACCGTCACATTCTGATTGTTTAGTTCACTCATTTCTTACATTTTGGATTTGAACAGTGTAACAGATTACGTCGTTATTGTTGTTTATGCCATTATAAGATACGAAGACTGGAAAAAAAATATCGATTTACTGAAATATCGTGATATTTTCATATGCTGGTATCATATCGGTATTTAAAAATGCGTTATCGATCGGTTTTACTAACGAAATCTTACGAAATTTCATCATTCTGTTACAAAATCTCTGGGTTTTCGTGACATCTCGCAAGGTTTTGTTGGTAAAATAGATTAATATTAGGTTTTTAAATATTCAATATGAAATCTGCATATGAATATATCACGATATTTCAGTGTATCGATATTGTTTCCCAGCCCTATAAGATACGTATGGAAAATAAAAGGTAAAAACGCTAAAACTTTGGACCTGGCATTATTGGGCGCAGGTAACGCCAGCAACAACACGTCAATCATGTGTTACACGAGCAACACTTTAGGCGCTTTAAGCCTTGGCTTAGCACATTTACAACATCTCCTAACATGTATCCCCGTAACAGGATAGAAGGATAAAACAGAGAGCCCACATTAACTGCAGAATCTCACCAGGTATTCCTGCAGATGCGTCTCTCTGGCCTCCACGACCTGAATCACGCTCTGCTTTGACATGGGCTCCATGCCCAGCTGAACCTTCCTGGGGGAAATAGAAATACAATAATGGACGTAACATGAATGTGTTTTAGAACCAAAAAAAAAATTATATTACTCTCAAACTGAACTTCTGTTAGTTTTCTTGCACATCAAAGACCTTCTGCCTCCATAAGAAGAAGTTTACCCTTTAAAGTTCCGGGAAACTCAAAGAAAAACCAGCTGAATTTAAAGGGATTCACACCAACCATTTCAGATGGTTGGCTTGTTCCTCCCTCATGGCTTCTTGGACTTTTTTTATGAAAAGTGCCTCCTTCATCTCTCGGCTCTGCAGTGCTTCCATATTGCCGCAGGACAAAGCTGCAGCAAAGAGGTGCCAACAACATAAACAAGTAAGTTTACCATCTTAAAGAACGAAGGGGGCAAATTTATAAGATAGAAAACCAAATGTAATGGTGTGTGCTTCAGCTTTAAGAGTAGAATCACTGGGTTGCATCTACCTTGCTGCAGGTCTTTAGAGCCGAGTTTATTGATGTCTTTTATCAGCATCTTTGCCACCCCTGCAGGGGTACAGACATCCAGCGGGGGTGTTAGTCCATGCTTAACATCCCCCTGATCTCTTTGTGTCTGAGAGAATGGTATAGAAAAACAGCAAAAAAAGAGATAACTAGCTGCTGTACAGATACAGTAAATATTCTGATTGTCCCTCTGTTCGTTGATTCTACCTTTACCTGATCAGCCTTCTTAGTTGATCTGGTTTTACTTCGAGGAGGCATCTGGGCGGCAGGTCTAGGTCTTCTGTCTGCAGGTCCTGCATCTCTATGGCTCGTTTTTCTTTCCAGCCCGCTATCATGCAGGAGGATTAAATGACAACACAGAAAAGGCGCTAATTTAGCAACAGTTAACATTTACTTTGACCTTTATTTCCAGGCAGTGAACCGAAGATAATTCATGCTCTTGTTAAAACACATCCATTTAATGTCTCAACACATCCCAAAAAAGGGTTGTGGTGGGAGCATTTCAGGCCGAGTAAAGACCCTCAGTACAGGTTCAAAAAGAAGTAAACAAACATTATGTTTTTTTCTAGGGATGCACGATATTTGAATTTTGGCCGATATCCGATATGCTGATATTTTAAAACTCATGCTGCCGATATCCGTTATCAATACCGATATTAAGGCTGGAAAACATAAGAAGTCATTGCAAATAGCAGTTTTGTTATCAGTTTCCAACACTTTGAAAAATAGGGGTAGGAAGAAATATCTATATACTGAAATATTGCGATATTTTCAAATGCTGATATCAAATCTATATTTAAAAACGTGGTATTAATCTATTTTACTTACAAAATCTCGCAAGATTTCATCGTTCTGTTACAAACTCTCGCAATATTTTGTGAATTCTCCAGAGATTTAATTCGTAAAATAGATCGATCCCGCATTTTTAAACATCAATATGATATCAGCATATGAAAATATTGCGACATATCAGTGTATTAATATTTTTTCCCACCCCTATTCTTTAGAAGTTTTAACGTCTAAAAAAGAAGTTTTTGAAGAAGAAGAGGAAGAAGAAGTTTTGGGGTTTTTTTAGACTTTAGAAACAGCAGGCTGATCGGTTAAATATTGGTGGGTTGGCCGATGTCCGATATTTAGTTTTAAGGCCGATATAGGCTGATACCGATAGGGGACCGATTATATCATGCATCCCTAAAATTTACCTAAACATTATGTGCAATAACCTGCATTAAAGTACTGAAAAATACCAAAACATCATCATCATCACTAACAGTAGCAGCATCATCATGACATCTGATAGGCTACCACCATCATGTGATACAGAAGCAAGAATCTGATAGGCTACCACCATCATGTGATACAGAAGCTAGAATCTGATAGGCTACCACCATCATGTGATACAGAAGCTAGAATCTGATAGGCTACCACCATCATGTGATACAGAAGCAAGAATCTGATAGGCTACCACCATCATGTGATACAGAAGCTAGAATCTGATAGGCTACCACCATCATGTGATACAGAAGCTAGAATCTGATAGGCTACCACCATCATGTGATACAGAAGCAAGAATCTGATAGGCTACCACCATCATGTGATACAGAAGCTAGAATCTGATAGGCTACCACCATCATGTGATACAGAAGCAAGAATCTGATAGGCTACCACCATCATGTGATACAGAAGCAAGAATCTGATAGGCTACCACCATCATGTGATACAGAAGCTAGAATCTGATAGGCTACCACCATCATGTGATACAGAAGCTAGAATCTGATAGGCTACCACCATCATGTGATACAGAAGCTAGAATCTGATAGGCTACCATCATCATGTGATACAGATGCTGGAATCTGATAGGCTACCACCATCATGTGATACAGAAGCTAGAATCTGATAGGCCACCACCATCATGTGATACAGAAGCTAGAATCTGATAGGCTACCACCATCATGTGATACAGAAGCTAGAATCTGATAGGCTACCACCATCATGTGATACAGAAGCTAGAATCTGGCTGCTCTCACATTTCATTGCCTAAAACTCTCAGAAGTGGAAACAAACTGCATATTTTGTATCTGTACAGTGGTATCACAATACTCCAAGTATCGATTCTGGTATTTTTTTCTAGCTTGTATCAAAGTATCAACTCCAGAGTGTTGATATGCCCATCCCTACATGGAAAAGATGAGGTCTTGAAGACAGCACGTTTCTCTGAAAGCTAAACTTTAATTTGTAAAATAGACGGACCTCGCATTTTTAAATGTCAATATGATATCAGCATTTGAAAATATTGCGAAATTTTTATGAATTCTCATGAGATTTCATAATAGAACGATAAAATATTGTAAGATTTCTTTAGTAGAATAGATAGATCCCGTTTTTCTAAATATCAACATGATATCAGCATATGAAAATATCGCAAAATTTTCGTGAATTCTTGCGAGATTTCGGAATAGAACGATGAAATATTACGAGATGTTTGTAAAATAGATCGATCCCACATTTTTTAATGTCAATCTGAAATCAACATATGAAAATATTTTGATATTTCAGTGTATCGATATTTTTTCCCACTCTAGTCTTTAGAAGTTTTAAAGTCTGTAAAAAAGAAGTTTTTGAAGAAGAAGAAGTTGTTTGTTTGTTTTTTTTAGACTTTAAAACAGCGGGCTGATCATTTAAATATCGGTTAGATATCGGTGGGGTGGCCGATGTCCGATATAGGCTGATAATATCACGCATCCCTAGTTATTTCAACAGGTGGCATGAACAGATGACATTTACGATTTGGTTAAAACAGCTGAGTTCATGATGGGTAAAGTCTTTAAGGAGCAAAGATGGACAAAAAATTTCAAGTTTGTCAAGATGTGTGTGAGGAAATCATCAAAAATGACATTTACATTCATAAATGTCTTTTAAAACTGTACTGTCCCAAAAAGAAGCCCTAATTCAAATTATTTGGGGGTGCTGGGACGAACCAATCACAGCTGAGACCAGACCAATAAGTATTTTAGTATCTTAAGTATCGTTTTTAATAGAAAAAATAAACAAATGGGCATGTGCTTGACGAAAAGTAGCATCCAGACTACTGTATATTCTGGACTATAAGTCGCACCAGTCAAATAATGTGTCATGAAGGGGAAAAAAACATAATATAAGTCGCACTGGACTATAAGTCGTGGTCATTTGCTGTAAATAACAGCAAATAACAGCAAAATAGGGCGATTTTAGGCTTTTTCATACCCTATTTGTTACTACTAAAACTTCCCAATCACTCTGATTCCAAAGTTAATGTCTGTAAATGATCAGAAACGTCATAATTAAGAAGGATAATCATGGTTTTTGAGGATTTGTTCCAGGCAGTACAGCCACATATTCAAAATGAACTCCTTATTAAGGCTGTTTGGGATCTTTACCCTTGGAGCAGAACATAGTTGTCATGCACGCTTCCACGATTTTCCTGCTGCAACATGCCTGATTCAAATCAATGGCTAATAAGCATAAAGGTCTGAGTCTAGGTGTGCTGCTGCAGGGAGACCATGAAAACATGCAGGACACCGGCCATCGAGGATCAGGATTCAGAATTACTGATTTGCAGGATTGTGGTTTTCGAGGACTGGACTTGGCCACCCCGATGTATACTAACAAATTGAATTACGTTGACAAGAAAAAAAAAAAAAAGAAGTCAGAATTAGAGATGCACGATATTGGAATTTTGGCCGATATTTAATATGCTGATATTTTAAAACTCATGTGGCTGATAACCAATAAGCAGTCATTGCAAATAGATTTTAAAATTTTCAATAGATTAGTCAAAATTGATGTTTTAATGCTAAAAGATTTAATTAACTCAATTTCTTTTGTTTTAAAATTAATGATAAACAACAGGCTTTACTCATGCAGAATTCAAAATCTGAATTTGGTATCCTGGTCAGAGGAGTGGATTCTGGGCCTGCAGGTACTTTATCACAGTGGTGAACATAATCCATTAAATCCCACTTTATCCTCCTTATTTATGAATAGGGATGCCCGAAATTATCAGCCTGCTGATATTATTGGCTGATATTGGTATTGAAATGTGATAGCGGAAAATATTGGTTTCGGCTTTAGGACCGATATTTTTCAAAACGAAATCTTGAGAGATTTCGTTAGCAGATTTGAGGGTACAGCGTATAATAAAGTCCCTGTTATCCTGGGAGAACTTCATATCCCAGCATTCCTTTCAGAGTCATGTGACTACGGTGCAGCTGCTGCTGCTACAGACTGACTTGCTTTGAAGATGCTGATAATATGTCCGGTTTAAAGTTGTTGGTTAAGTTACCAAGTTGTCAGAAACATTAGAATTAGCCACATGTTGGTACCTGCTAGTATCTGTATCTAGTACAGGATATCATAAGTACTCTCTAGCTGAGTTAAGGCTATTTTCGTATCTTTGTTCTCAAAGTAGAATATAGTTGTATTTCTCAAAATATGAGAGATACAACCTCATAGCTCTCTCAATAGACTTTGTGCTCCTGTCTGTGAAAAGGAAAAAAAAAAAAATTTTTTACTACTTCTTCTTCATATATCAGTATCGGTTGATATTGGATATTGGAATTCAAGAGCTAGATAATATCAGATATCGGTAAAAAAAAAAAAAAAAAAAAAAAAGCCAATGTCAAACATCCCTGTAGAATTTCTTGGTACGATTATTTTCAAAGAAATAATCACTATTTTACAATAATCACGATTATATCTTCATTCCCGAACACCATAAATGTGTTAAATCACATGAATATTCCTTACAGGTCTATAAATTCTAAATAGATTACCGTATTTTCCGGACTATAGGATGCTCCTCAGTATAAGTTGCATCAGTCAAAAAATGCATCATGAACAGAAAAAAACATATATAAGTCCCATTAGGACTATAAGTCGTATTTACTTATTTTTAAAATAGGGTGATTTTTGGATTTTTCATATCCTACTTGTTACTGCTAAAAATGCCCAGTCAGTCCAGTTCCCAAGTTAACGCCTGTAAATGATCATAAACATCACAACAAAGAAGGATAAACATGTTTTTTGAGGATTTGTTCCACCACACAGCCAGATGTCCAAAATGAACTCCTCTCACTGAGATGAGGCTATTTTGGGGTTTTTTTTTCCCCTTGGAGCAAAATATAGAGTGCCCTCCTTTGACATTAGATGGTAATATTTACTCCTTGGCTCTTATGAATTGATACGTAAAAATATGCTAAATTGTATATATTGTCATAAATAAGTCGCACTGGACTATAAGCTGCAAAAGCCGCCAAACTATTTAAAAAAGTGTGACTTATATACTCCGGAAAATACGGTAGTCGAAATTGATGCATTAATGCAAAGAGATTGAATTAACTCATTTTCTTTTGTTTTGTTTTTTACAAATTAATGCATAAATAATTAGTTTATTACTCATGCGGAATTCAAAATCTGAATTTGGTGTTATTTTGGTCAGAGTAGCAGATTCTGGGCTAGTCACAGTGGTGAACAAAATCCACTAAAATCCAATTTATCCTCCTTATTTAGTCAATGTACCAAATATTTTTGTTTGCAGTCATGGTTCAGACATTATCTTTGATGTAAAGTGACAATATTAATGAAACTTCACGATTAGATTGTGGCTTTTAATGCAGCAATTAATCGTAAAAGTAAATTATCGTGACACCCCTAATTGAGGCACATGGTCAGCTTACAGTTTAAGAGTGTGGGGGTGGCGTAGAGACTGAACACAAGGGCCTTCCCTGTTTTTTGATGCAACTGCAAAATACCTCTCAATAAATTTAATCTCAAATCACAGCAAGTTTCTTTAGAATATCTCTGACGCTGTGCCAGCAACATTTATTCAAGGATTTACTCTCTAATACCGACATTAAACAACTTTTATTCAATATATTGACAGAAAATGCAGCACAAAAGTAAGCTCATTAAGATATAAGGAGGATAATTCCCTCCATCTCTATCAGATAAGCCCGTTGGGGGGCAGTCAGAAACAAGCAGGTGTCAGACGTTGCTTCACTCTGGCTGCAGCACGTATTTTATTATCTTTCACATGCACATATCTCATCTGCTCTTTGGTTCCACTGTGGGAAACAACAAGCAGAGGGAGTGTTTTATATGCTAAACAACCATTGCAAAGCATATCTATCTTGATATCGCTGCACCAGCTACCAAGTTATTTTCATGAATTATTAACTTTCGGCCAAGATAACAGCAGACAGCGTGGTGGAAGGAGCTGCTGCTGCGTGATGGATAGCCCCCTCGTTCTCATGGGAACAGAATCTAACACTCGGTTTTATGCCGGCTGGAAAAAATAAATGAGATCTCCAATCACACCAGGCTGTTTTATGGGAATCCTGTTGCATGCATGTTTTTACCCTTGACCAGTTTGGTTGGTAGTTTGCTCAAAAATAACAGTTTTTAAAAGAGGAGAGAAATGTTAAGCAGTGCAGCTGGAGGTTCGTCTGCATCTATTCAGCTGGAGATTGTGCAGGAAGGTTGTGAACTTGTGTGGAATGAGGAAAAGGAATGGTCAGGGTATGAGATCATGATGAGATAAGACAGAAAGAGCGAGACAGTGGGGATTAAAAACACAAGACCTATCAAAGACAAATCATTTCAGATGTTGGCATCTTTGCTTTCTTTGTACATTTAATGCACCACGGTACGTCACAGACCATTTTACCTGTAAAAATGTTTGAAAACTTCTTTCTGTTACCTGAGGGCCAAGTTTGGAGCCGAGCTCCCAGTGATGGTGCACAGGAAAGGTTTGGTGTTGAACTGTGAAATGACCAGCTGGAAGGTGACTTGAGACGTCTCATACTGGAGAGGACTGAAGGTGGCAGTGATGGTGGCTTCACCACCGGCTGGTATCACACCTGGAAGAACAAGTTTGAGTCACAGATGTTAACTTCTGTGGTCAGCTTGCTGCAAAACGTGTGCATCTATATTACCTCAGCTACAGTAGGAAGAGGAGAAAATAATTAGCAAGAAGCAGTAACTCAAAGCAATTTGGTTAAACTGGCCAAAGATAAATGGTCTAATTTGCTTGCTGACAGTAAATCAATAAAGGTTTGTAAAGGTTACGGATAAAGAAAAAAACATTTAAGAGGCTAAAATTAGCAGATAGAGCTCTCATTCTTCAGTTTCTTCCTCTGAACAGCTTAAAAACTTAATCTCAGTCAAGAAGTTCATACTTTTATATTTTATTTTATGATATTTATACTATATATATTTTATCTTGAAAATGTTTGGGTTTCTTTCAGGCAAGCCTGTAACTTTCTTTTCATTTGCACCATCTTCTTTTCACACATATTCACACGTCTTAACAAATCTCACCTGTTTCCTTTCCGAGTATTTCTGAAGTACTCATTATAAGTGTGCAACTTTCAAGAAAATGCTTAAAAAATAGGCACATGGCTCGACTTAAAGGATGAAAGAATAAAAACTGAATGGTATGAACAGAGTTGAAGAGAGAGATGTGAATTTTAAAATGGCGTCGTTCAAATCCTTTAAAAAATTAAAGCTAAGTGAACGACTGAAAAATACATCTTATCCCTTTAATGTTGCTTGTGTCATATTTGATACACTTTGAAATCTTTATGGTAAAAACTTTGCTCAAAGCTAGGGATGTCCGATATTATCAGCCAATATTGACATTATAATGTGATATCGGCAAAATATCGGTATCGGATTTTTGGACCGATATTTTGAAAGAATTTAATACTCACAAGATTTCGGTATTAAAATTTTATGCAGATCTTGTTCCATTAGCAATGGTCCAGCATGTATAAAAGTCCCTGTTATCCTGGAAGAACTTCATTTCCCAGCAAATTCTTTTCAGAGTCATGTGACTACGCGGTTTTAAGTTGTTGGTTAAGTTACCAAGTTGTCAGAAGCATTAGAATTAGCCAGATGTTGGCTAATACCTGCTAGTATCTGATATCTGGCAGCCAGATGTCCAAAATGAACTCCTCTGGCTGAGTTAAGGATATTTTGGGATCTTTGCTCAAAGAGCAGAATATAGTTGTTTCTCTCAAAATATGACAGATATAACTTTACAGCTCTCTGCATATATATCTGTATCGGTTGATATCAGATATCGGAATTTAAGAGTTGGGCGATATCGATATATCGGATATTGGTGAAAATAAAAAAAAAAAAGCCAATATCGAACATCCCTACTCAAAACCTGTTGTTGACAATCTGATATTTGTCTTCTGCCCCCTGGTGGACACTTTTTCACACTACAGTAATTTTGACACATCACAATAATAAAAAAATATACAAAAATAATTTTTGTTCATTTGGTAAAACTTTACACCAAGGGTCCCTTAATTAATATTAGTTAGTGCATTATTAAAGGGATATTGTGTAAGTTCTCCTGTTATTTATTCACAAAAACTGATTATTCCGTTAAAGTGTTTTTACATTAATCAGTAATCACTCCCATCAACAAACTGAAGTGCGCCTGTAAATTCTGAATTTAATTATTATTAACTATTACTAATAGTATAATATTCAATTCATTCTTTATTTCAGACACATAACAGGTCCATATAAAATAAAAATAATATAATAATAGGAACAAACAACAGACCAACATACTAGACAGATTAAAAACTCACGTATAATACATATTAGTTGTTATTAAAAAGTTAATTAATGCTTAATAATGCACTAACTAACTTTAAGGGACAAACATTTTGTTAAAGGGGCAAATAAACAAACACCAAAGGATGTTATTTGGGGGGTCGTGGCTCAAAAAGTTTAAAAACCACTGCAACAGCTCATCAAGCTCTGCACAGTGACTATTAACTTGGGTCATGTGTGTTGGAGCAGGGAGATTCTAGACCTACAGGACTGCGGCCCTCATAGAACCGAATTTAGTAGTAGAAATATTTAACAGCAGTAAAACTTGTTGGTAAACTTCTAGGGTGCGTAAGAATAGTTTTTAATGCCTCTCATTTGTACCCAACCAACGGACTGTGGATTAGTTTTTCTTTGCTGCTTGATAAGTAGCAGCTGAGGTCTGAAGGACTCCCCACTGATCCCAGATAACTGCTCATCTTAGAGGTTAAGATTCTGCTGCTACTCGCAGCCCTAATTTTTCAGAATAAATGATCAGGTTTATAATCTGTTTCATTGAACAGGCTCCATTTCAGTTCAGACTGGTATGAAAATTAAGGTCATGTTAGTAGAGAAATAAAGGGGTAAACCGTTAAAGTTTGTTGGCTTCTTGTTTTGAAAAGTGGTGAAAAAGTGGAAGGACATGGAGGCATTTCCAAAACTAGAAACTCATTTGTATCTGCTCTTCTCAGAGTTAAGCCAGCTGTAATCCAGATCCCAAGTGCTTTTTCCGCCATCTGTTATGATGCTTTCCAGACCATGAATGCTGCTTTATGTCAGTGTGGGGAAACTGGAGGCATCCTTCAAGCCTCGTAATGACTTATGTAACACACAACGCAGCGCGCGGAGAGTTTGCTGGCTCGTTCTTCCTGCTAGGTTATTCTCTCAATCTGAGAGGTTAAATAAAAGCTATGAATGAAAAGTTTTACATGCATTTCATTTTATAGATAAATTCTGAAATCAGAATAAAAACACTGATAAATTCTAATGCATTTTTTATGTTATTTCAAATTATTTTACCCATTTCCACCTGTTGAGGCAAATTTGTGACTAACCTGGAGATCTTGCTCTGTTAGCATTGGTCCAGCATGTATAAAAGTCCCTGTTATCTTGTAAGAACTTCATATCCCAGCATTCCTTTCAGAGTCAACGCTCCGTCTGCATTTCGTGCAGTAGCGTCCTATCAATGTGAAATATGGCGCAACCAACCTATACCTGCTAATATCTGATATATGACAGCCAGATGTCCAAAATGAACTCCTCTGGCTGAGTTAAAGGAATAGTACACCCACAAAATGATGTGTGTTCATTTCCTCCTCACTCTCATGCTGAGCAAGACTCTGGAGCACTTTTTTAGGATCTCAAATGCAGCTAAAGATCGGACAGGTTTTCGTTTTACCCCAACATTCATATAATGGAATTCAATGGCGACTGAACCAAAAAGGTCCATAAAAGTCTACAAAAACTTGTCAATATTCCTCCATACTGCTCGTCCAATGTAATCCAAGTGTCCTGAGTGGGTAGCGCCCAGAATTTACCCGAAACGACATCATTTACTATGTTTTTAGAGCCTAAACAGTTGTACATCTTACTTCCGCAAAGCACACATAAGCACATTCACGAAACTACGGAAGCCTCTGCGTTCAGAGCCTACTCTGCCGATAATGTAAACATAGAAGAAGAAATTCGTCTGCCGCGGCTTCTGTAGTTAGCGCGCATTGGCGTACTTTCAGGAGATGCGCGCGTACTATTCCTTTAAGGATATTTTTGATCTTTTCTCTCAGAGCAGAACATAGTTGTCTCCTTTAAAATATGAGAGATACAACCTCATAGTTGATATTGGAAATTAAGAGTTGGACAATATCGGTGTGTTAGATATCGGTCAAAAAGCCAAAATTGACATTTTTGTTAGTTCCTGTAATTATAATGTAAATAAATTCAGGCGTTGAAGTTTATTGAGTCCATACCTGCGAGGGGACGGATGGTGAAGGCCTCATGAGGCTGAACAACAAACACCTGAAACTCGAAGTCAACGGGACAGCTGCATCTCAGAGGAACGGCATGGCAGACACTAGAAACCGGGAAGAAAAGGAAAAAGATAAGACTATTTTTTCTATGATTTGACACCAATGAGTGAAAGGAAGCACGCTTGGTTGTACTGAAAAATACAAAGAGACAAGGAAGACCTCGGGCAGATAGAAGGTCAAAACCCCTCCATCACGGATCCCCATACACACAAACCTTTGTCCAAGTGGTACGGCTGATAAGTCAATACGAGGAGGGATGTGCAGGTCATCGATGACAGGGTAAGCATGAACTGGAATTAACAGGTTCTCTTCCCCCTTAGACAGTGTGTAGGCGGGTTGAATGAACAAGACGGAGACAAAGCATCAGAGACAAAGAGAGTGGGTAAAGCAGCATAACGATAAGAGAAATCTTAAAGAGATGTGCCATCAAAAGCCTGGAATTGTTCCTGGTTGTTGAAATGTTTGCTAAGATGTAAGATAAGAGATGTTACGGGAATTGGTTGGTGATGCTTTTATCGTAAATGCAAACTTTCCTGAGAACCAGACTGAACAAACCCCGTCCAAAGTGTCGGAAGCTCACCATGCAGTGAACATGAATGCAGTCGTAGAAGTAACGCCACTCATCTGGACAGAATCCGACCTTTAGACTGTAGGCGAGCCCCGGGATGAGTCGATACTTGACGGGAGGAAACGGTTGAATTGATGAAATGATGATTGTACTTATGGACATATAAGGAATTAGACTTAGATCCAAAACAGTAAATACCTTCTTGCTATAAGTTGTTTGGAAATACTTGGTTTGGGTTGGAATGATATGAATATTCACAAGTTCAGATGAGATGTTAATCAGTTTCTGTTGCAAAGGAAAAGGAGAGAGAGAATTCATTTATTTTCATCAAATCATGTGCATGTGAGGAAGTAATTTCCATATTCTCAAAGCTTACATCCAGCTTATGTTTCATCAGAGTGTAAAATCAGCCCCTATTCACTGAAAACAAACTTTCTCCTGGTGGAACAAATGAAAAATGTCTTTTTTTTCCCTTTCATTGCAGAAAGTATGAAGCAAAGATATTTCAAGAGTTGCATTTCAGGCCTATAAGTTCTTCCTGCAAGGCAAGGTCAGGGCTGCAGGCAGGTCAGTACAGTACCCACACTCCCCTCTCCCTCAGCTTTGCCTTTGTAATGTGTGCAGACGGTGGAAAAGATGTGGTCTTAAACACAGTGTGTGTCGTAATCTCGCCTGCGGTTGTATCAGTTATTCATAAATGATGCTTCTTTATTTTTGCTGCAGGACTGGAGTGTTGCACATTTCTATAGTTGGGTATAATATTAAAAAGATTGAAGGAATGTGGAAGAATTCTCGAATGTGCAAGCCGAAGCTGGACACCTGTATAATCCCTTTAAATCTTATCTGGAAAGTGCTTGGTGTTAAGAATTTGATCATTTTTTCTAGGGAAGCACGATACTGGAATTTTGGCCGATATCCAATATGCCGATATCCAATATGCCGATATTTTAAAACTCATGCGGCCGATAACTGATATTGATACCGACATTAAAGCTTAAAAAAATAAGCAGTCATTGCAAATAGCAGTTTTGTTATCTATTTCCGACACTTTGAAAAATAGGGGTGGGAAAAGTACACTGAAATACACTGAAATATTGTGATATTTTCATATGCAAGTATCAAATCGATATTTTAAAATGCTGTATCAATCTATTTTACTTCCAAAAACTTGCGAGATTTAATCGTTCTGTTACAAAATCTCACGATATTTCATGAATTCTCGCGAGACTTTGTAACAGAATGATGAAATATGGCTAAATTTCGTTAGTAAAATAGATCGATAGCACGTTTTTAAATATCAATATGATATCAACATATGAAAATATTGCAAAATTTTTGTAAATTCTCGCAAGATTTTTGTAACAAAACGAAGAAATATTGCGAGATTTCGTTAGTAAAATAGATCAATACCGCATTTTTAAATGTCAATATGATATCAGCATATGAAAATATTGCGATATGTCAGTGTATCGATATTTTTTCCCACCCCTAATCTTTAGAACTTTTAAAGTCTGAAAAAGAAGTTTTTGAAGATGAAGAGGAAGAAGTAGTTTTGGGGGGTTTTTTAGACTTTAGAGACAGCGGGCTGATCGGTTAAATATTTGTTGAATATCGGTTAAATATCGATGGGGTGGCCAATATCCGATACTCAGTTTTAAGGCTGATATAGGCCGATACCGATAGGGGGCTGATTATATTGTGTATCCCTAATTTTTCAAACACTTGAAAACAAAACTGCAGATTTGCTGCACATATTTCCTCCTGATAATTTCCAAATCATGAAAATCAACCCAAAGTTTGAATTATCAACAATTTTAATGAATAGCTACCTCCAAAATGCTCTGTCGTAGCTTTTGTAAAGCATATTACAGGCCTGAAATGCAAAAATTGGATGTATATCAGCAGAGAGAATGAAGCAGATGAAACAAGACATGAAACATCTTGAGTTCATACTGTTAACAATTGAATAAAAGTCCAACTAAATTAAGAATGACCTTTTTTTCTATACCTTCTTCAATCTGTGTGAACTCTTTAAGAACATATTGACCATCCTTTATGCCATATTCACCTGTATTTCACACCAAGGAGGAATCAATAAACCACTTTACAGCTAAGGCTTTTTAAGACTGACAAAAAAGCTCTTTTCTATGTATTCTTTTCTAAATAACTCTCATTTAGCCTGTTAATGAGTATGTGACATAATCAGTTGGTGAATGAATGAATGAATAAATAACTAAAAACAGTCCTAAAGCCAACACTTTTTTCCTCACCAGGACCTTTACATAACTCTCTCCGAGCTTGAACCCACTGAAGTGAAGCTCTGGGGGTTCAGCCTGGATCTGGCTGTTGCTTCTCAGTTTGGCATGGATTTCTAAAAGTACAAAGAAAAGTACTAGTGTTTAAAAATACAAACAGAAATTAAACAAGAGTGGATGTAACTAGGGATGCACAATATAATCGCCCCCTCTCTCAGTATCGGCCTATATCGGCCTTAAAGACACACAACGTAACTTTTAGACCTTAAAAATCTGTGTTTCTGACTCGTTTTGATGTCACACCAACATTAATTAAGCGCATTTTCGAGCTGTCAGTGCCCAGAGGCGTCCCGGGGCTCAGAAACAGCACTATGTAAGATTCCCATCCGGGACGCGACCGTGACGTTGCAGCCAACTATTGGTTGCAGCACCGCGTCACTCACTAGCAACCGGATGTAAACCAGGTATCAACATCACTGGTGTTTTGAATGCGCATCATGTCGAATTCGGTAAAGAAACGCAAGGAAACATCACCGGAGGAAGAGAGGAAAAGAAACAGAGGAAGGGGCAGAACAAGAGTCAAGATAAGACTGTCTTTTACTGGCTGGAGTGAGCTTACAGTACAGGTACGAACAAGATGGATGCTAGTTTAGCCGCCGATAGGGTCACTGAGAAAACTGCTAAAAGTTCCGTTGTGCGTCTTTAAAACTGAGTATCGTACATTGGCCACCCCACCAATATTTAACCAACATTTAACCGATCTTTAACCGATCAGCCCACTGTTTCTAAAGACTAACCAAAAAAATTTCTTTTTTCTTATTCAAAAACTTCATTTCTACAGACTTTAAAACTTCTAAAGACTAGGGTGGGAAGAAATATCGATACACTGAAATATCACAATATTTTCATATGCTGATTTCATAATGACATTCAAAAACGCAGGATCTATCTATTTTACCAGAGAAATCTCGTAAAATTTCATTGTTCTACTACAAAATCTCATGAGAATTCTCCAAAATTTAGCGATATTTTCATATGCTAACAACATATTGACATTCAAAAACATGGGATTGATCTATTTGATGAACTAAATCCCGTGAGAATTCACGAAACATCACAAGAGTTTGTAACAGAATGATGAAATCTTGCAAGATTTTGTAAGTTAAATAGATTGATACGTCATTTTTAAATATAGATTTGATATCGGCATTTGAAAAACAGTGTAAAGATATTTTTTCCCACCCTTATTTTTTCAAAATGTCAGAAACGGATAACAAAACTGCTATTTGCAATGACTGCTTATTTTTTCTAGCTTAAATGTCGGTATTGATATTGGTTATGGGCCACATGAGTTTTAAAATATCTGCAGATTGGATATCGGCCAAAATTCCAATTATCGTGCATCCCTACCACTGGTATTTAACCGGCCTTTAAACTGAATATCGGACATTAGCCACCCCACCAATATTTAACAGATATTAAACTGATCAGCCCACTGTTTCTAACGTCTAAAAGAAGCGAAAAATACTTCCTTAAAAACTTTCTTTTTAGACTTTAAAACCTCTAAAGACTAGGGGTGGGGAAAAAAAACGATACACTGACATACTGTATCGCAACATTTTCATATGTTGATATCATTGACATTTAAAAACGCGGTATTGATCTATTTGACTAACGAAATCTCGCAATGTTTCATCGTTATGAAATCTCGCGAGAATTCATGAAATATCGTGAGATTTTGTAACAGAGCTACGAAATCTTTGAAGATTTTTGTAAGTAAAATAGATCAATACTAGATTTTTAAATACAGACTTGATATTGGCATATGAAAATATTGATATTTCAGTGTATCGATATTTTTTCCAACCCCTTTTTTTTAAACTATTGGTATTTGCAATGACTGCTTATTTTTTTCAGCTTTAATATTAGTTTTGATATCGGTTATTGGCGACATGAGTTTTAAAATATCGGCATATCGTATATCGCCCAAATTTCCAATATTGTGCATTTCTACTTATTTCAAGAAATCTTAGCAAGTATAATTATTATCGTGCATCCCTAGATGTAACACAAGAAAAGTATCTGGCACTGCTTTGACAGCAGTGTGTAACCTATCACAGGGCTTCAGAGGTGATGTTTGATATGTACTGGATTCCAGCAGATGACTGGGGAGGCTGGCTCTGCTCCCGCTCTCCTCCACCAGCTGGCTCAGGGGCAGCGGAGTCCCCCTCCTGAGGGGCTCCGACAGGGCCACCTCCATCTTGGCAAAAAAGGTCAGCACTGGCTCCTCTTTTGAGAAATGACAGAGGGCTGGAAGAGAGTCAAGGAGACAGCTGTGACTTGGGAAATCTTACAGAGGTAAACCCAGAGCCATGTCATCAGTATACAAAAGGAGAGACGTGAAAGGGCGCACTACAAAAACTCAAATCTTACCAAGTATATTTTTCTAGTTTCTAGTCAAAACATCTCATCACACTCAAAATAAGGCAAAAATTAGTTGAAGAGAAACAAATTCAGTGCAGTATAAGATCTTGTTTTAAGGCAATGCATCTTATTTCGAGATATCTTGTCAAGAAAATTTTGCTTGTCATTGGCAGAATTTTTTTTGCTTATTACCAGCAAAAAAAAATAATAATAGTAATAATTAATTCGTTATTTTAAGAATCACCAAGATTTTTTTTTTTCTAGCTTGTGATAAGCAAAGAAAAAAATCTGATAATAGAAAAAAACATTTTCTTGATAAGATTTCTTGAAATAAGATACATTGCCTTGCAGCAAGATCCTATATCTCACTGACATGTTTCTCTTTAAGTAATTTTGTCTTATTTTGAGTGTGATGGGATATTTTGACAAGAAATTAGCAAATATACCTGCTAAGATTTCAGTTTTTGCTGTGCGTCCGCTTTTTATGTCACCAAACTTAAGTGAATAATGTCCTAAACATCCCTAAAATATAAGCTCTCTAATGTATTTATGCTGTAAAACTGTCAATTAGCGATGTTAAGCATTAGCAATAAGGCTAACGGAAGGAATTCGGTACAAACTATTCTCATTTAAACTCACGTTAACTTCAAGAAAGACTACTTTATACGTGTTTTTAAAAAGCCCATACAGACATAAAACTTCAAAACTTTAACTCCACGACTTACTTATGTTACAGACAAACGGCTGCTTTTAGCTCGCTAAATAAAGCAGCTTTATTCCGTGTCTTTTTGCTCGTGTGAACCGTCTGAGTTTCATGCTGTCGTTACCATAGTGACGCCGGAGCTGGGAAGAGGCGGGGGCAAGGGGACCTGGGAGCGAATGTGATTGGTTTGCTGAACGTTCAATTAGCCTTCATCAAGTTAGCAAAAATGCTACCGGAAGCCCATACTATTCTTTCAAAATATAATTTATGGTAGCGCGTTACGTTTGTTTGTATCAGTTCAAGTATAAATGATTACAGTTAAAGCGTTATAATAACCATTTTCATTTAGAATATGTCCATTCATTCATCAATTCCACGCCATTTTGTCGTGTGAAAATACATTATTAATTTATTTTGGTTACCAATAGAGTCATTTCCGGTTTTATTCCAGCTAACTTTATAGACGCGTCTATTACTATTCTGCCGAATACAGTGCATAATTGTTGACATTCCTCATGAGTCCATATTTGATTTCCTGGGCTCATATATTTGCGCTTTTCACTCTGATCAGATACGCGGCTTGGAGTTTGGACCTAGATGCGCATCTTCAGCAGATAAAGCGACCCTGTACTACATAATGAAGAAAGTTGTACTCATTGGGGTGTTGCTTTTACCTCAGGTGAGGAAATAGACGCCCTTCTGATAGTGAAAAAGGATCATTTTAAAGATCAAATTAAGTTTTTCCTACTTTTTTCAAATTGTTTCAGGCAAAGTCATCAGAAGGCTGTCACCCTCATGCCAATCTTGTAAAAGAGGAAGAAAAGTGCAAGAATGATTTGTTGTTGGAGTCACATAAAGCAACAGGTAAGTGATGCAATTTCTGACTTGCACAATAAAAACATATTGCGGTGCCAAGAAAAAAAAATAAACTCATTCAAATATGCAGTAGGAATGGATTTGATGCTCAGGTTTGCTGCTAATATCTGACATGAGTATAATCATTGAATTAAGTTTTTTAACCTACAGAAAAATAATGTTTTAGTGACAGCTAGTGGTCATTGAACAAAATACACTTTGAAATCCTCGACAGCCATTGACTGCACACTGAGGATTATGTGCTGGTTTTCACATAACCTTTATTTAAAGTACAAAATCAGAAAGCATTTGCATTCAGTCCATATATCTATTTTCAGTAACATTTAATAAAATAAAAAAAAGCCAGTAAAATGTAAGCAAAGACCGACTGCAAAAGACTGCAGATTTTTTTTGCAAATCTCATAAAGCTACATTTTATTCCTAACAGTGCATGAACATCTTTAAACTGAAATATTTTACCATTTCATGGAAAATATTAGCTCATTTTAAATTTGATGGCAGCAACAAGTTTTTAAAAAGCTGAAACAAAAGGCTGGAAAAGTAATTGGTACAAATCAGAAACAACCAGATGAGAATTTGACAACTAATAAGATCAGTTGGCAATAAGGTTCAGAAACATGACTGGGTCTGTTTAAAGGTGCATTTCAGTGAAGCACAAATCCGCAACCAAGTCTAAAAATTGTGGAAAAATGTAAGAAAATTGTTCTTCATGTTAAATTGTGAAGACTTTGAAGATTCAAACAGTCAAAGATTTAAAGAATCAGGATCAGGCAACAGAGAAGCAGGACTGGACGGGACAACTTTTCTCTCCTAAAACTTCTGCAACTGGTCTCTTTATGTTGCTTTTCACATCTAAACTTCTACAAGTGAGCTTATGTTTTTCATGAAATGATAAAATGTCTCAGTTTCAACATCTGATATGTTCGACAAAGGATTAAATTTGGGTTGATTAGATTTCCAAATCATTGCATTCTTGTTTCATTAACATTTTACACAGCATCCCAACTTTTTTGGAAATGAGGTTGCAGATTCTAACAAGAAAAGGTGCCTTTTTTCCTTTAACTTAGAAAACAATATCAGCGTTCACTGCCGGGGAATGTGGGACGACTTGAACTGCTGGCCGCCTGCTTCCCTTGGTGAAACAGTTTCTCAGCCGTGCCCAGAGTTTTTTAATTCAGAAGGTGAGAGACGCTCATTCACACTCTGACACCTGTTATCCATACTGCGCTGGTTAATTATCTGCTACCAAAAACTTATTTGTTTTCGTAAGGAAGTGAGACATCTTCCTCCTCTCAAGTTTCTACCCAAACAACCAGCCATAAAAAGCTTGTGTACATAGCCACCGGGTAATGAGAAAGGGTGTTAGATTTATGTAGAAGACAAGGATGATAGATTCCTTAATAGATTATCTGAAGAGCTGGAGGTTTATTGGAGAGACAACATGGGTGAATTAATGTGTTTTTGAGCTCTTCCACCATAAACTGTGCATACCATTTGCCTCTTATTATTCACTATAACATTGTTCTGGTGGATAGATTCTTCACCCTGAAATGAGAGATAAATGTGTGATTTTATTTCTATTTTGCAGGCAAAGTTCATCGTAACTGTACTGCCAATGGATGGACAGACCCACTCATCCCACATGAAGATGCGTGTGGTTTCAGTGACACCTTTCACCTCCCTGGAGAGGTGAGGTTTGTCTTGTAATAGTCGTTCCTCATTTCTTTATATTTTACTTTTAATATGATCTTGAGCAAAAGTTTTCCAGGCTGGCTAAAAGCCTTGCTGATTTTCTTTGGATGTTTTACGATTTATCTCTTGTTTTCAGTCCAGTTCCTGACCATTATCAGAGGAATTTAGCCAATCTTTAACCAGGAAAGTCCACTTCCTGACAATATTTTTCGCAGGTTATTCCCCAAGAGCTATCAGTGGAAACTTGGCGTACGTGATGTGGAATATGTCCATTAACTCACACTCTAAGAATAGATTGGTTGAATTCAACCAATCTGATTGGTAGTTATGTGTCCAACTAATCTTTTGGTTGTTTGCAACCAAAGAGATTGGTTGGATTACCAATATTTTGGTCAAAGTGAGCAATACTGATCACTTTGACCAGTATTGAGCTGTCTCCATAAAAAGAGGGGACTTATAGCCAAAGGCTCTGTCTCCCATTGGACTCTCAGGGCAGGGTCAAACTTGGCACGATTGGTTTAATCCCAATTCAACTCACCAGGTGTCAAAAGTCTACAAACGGCCTCTGGTCACACTTGCAAAGTTGTAATTCCGCCACTATCCCACCACGTCATGCCACGCCACCACCCCAGTCCAGTGGGTGGCGCCAATAGTCATTTGTGTTGTTAAAGCCTCACTCCTCCGAATAAGCAGCAACCTTCTTGTGTGTCCGGTCTAATGTGTTCTGGATGTATTTGTCCAACCAAATTTCTATGAGACACTTTATCTCAGCATTGGACGAACGTCACATACGTCAATTCCGCAGTTGTTCTGAACCAAGTAACCGTTGCAGACCACCTCCGGAGGCGGGTCTTGGCACCGCGCCACGGCCATCGGTCAGTCTGAAGTTTTGCGCAGAATATATGCGCTTGTCAATTGCGCTGCCACTGATGTAGACGTGCGCTGGAAATATGTGGATGACCTTAACCTCCTACCTGTACATGTCTGCCACACGGGGTCAATAACATCTCCTCAACCAGCCCTGGACAACCTGGAAAACTGGGTCCTCCGAAGTCAAATGGCACTCAATCCATCTAAGTGCAAAACTATGACCGTGACCTTCATGAAAAAAGGCTCCTCGTGCAACCCCCTCTATTTGTCAGGTCAACAGCTACAATCCTGTGACGCTGTCAAGGTCTTGGGAGTTATTATTCAGTCAAATCTTCAATGGAACCAACAAGTCTGCCATGGTAAAGAAAGCTAACTCCAAGCTGCACTTTCTAAGAAAGCTGAGGAGATCTGGTGTTTTACGCACAGACATGGTCACCATCTACACTGGCTACATCTACCCCACCCTGGAGTATGCTTGTCCACTGTGGAATGGTCATCTTACTGAGGCCATGTCTTACCAGATTGAACGGGTCCAGAAGCGTGCTTGCCAAATAATAATGGGCAGCCGTTACTCTGGCTACCAAAATGCCCTCCAGACCCTTTCTCTCCCTACGTACCATGAGAGAAGGCATTTGCTTTGCAGGGATTTTACTCTGGGCCTCCTTAACTCCCCCTTTAGGGTCTGCCCCCCCCTAGACCCCAGGTGTCTGGTCGCCATACTAGACATGAGGAATTCCTCCAGACCCCAAGGTCAAGGACAAAAAGATACATTTTGTCTCGCATCCCCTACCTGTCAAGACTCCTGAATTAGCATTTTTAAACATTCATGTCATGTTTTGTGCTTACTCGGGTTTTTATGGTAATGATTTAGGATTTCATGCACTTTTTATACTTTGTACTGCTCTTGTAATTCAGTTTTTCAACTTCCAATAGAGCATGATTAAACTTGAACTTGATATACTCCAACTGCGCAAAGTGTGACCGGCCCCTACAAACTTTGTACCACAAGAAGACCTGCAGTCTGAGAGCAAAGTGCTCTGTTGGGGATATGTACAGTAGAACTATGAGGTCTTTGCTTAACAATGGAGTGTGGTCTTGGAGAGCATGTGTGAGAAGAATTTAAAAATTTACCTTAGATTTAACAGCAAGTTGATGAAGAGAAGACAAACTGGAGAAACATCTCCTGCTAGTTCTCATCAGAACCCTCGCTGCAGTATTTTGGAGACTTTCAGGACGTATTTGGGACAGAACAATAATAAGGAAGGTCGATGTAGTCATGTTGAGCAATGAAATCTAAACTAAACCCGACATATAACATTTGTAAATATAGAAATTTAACACTGTTGGCATGTCATTGAATATAATTTTGATACTTGATTCCTGAAAACTTGACCCTTATCTAATCTGGACGAAAGCATATTTGTTCTAGGTTTAAGTACAAACTTTATTTCCAATAAGAAAATGTCAAATGATTTTGTTTATTTTACATTGTTCAGTCCACAGATTCCCATTTGTATTTCTCTTACGTGAAAACCATGTACACAGTTGGATACACACTGTCTCTCATCTCTCTGACCATCGCTATCACCATATTCTGCCTGTTTAGGTGAGAAATGTTCATCTCTTCATCTCCCTCCATCAACGGCCATGCCTTAGTTTTTGGTTGCACATCTTTGACTGGAACATAACTGAACCTGCCTTTAAAGCTGAGTTAATATTTCTCCAGGAAACTGCACTGCACCAGGAACTACATTCACATCCAGCTGTTCATCTCCTTCATCCTGAGAGCCATGTTCATCTTCATCCGAGACACCCTGCTATTTACAGATGAAGAGCTGTATCACTGTGACTATTACCCAGTATGGCTGGACGACTGACTCAGTGCATTATGACACGTAGGCTAAGAATATGCTTGTTTGTTCTTTTTTTTTCCCACTGGGGGTTCATTCAAGGACTCAGACTGGATAGAGCTGCCGAATTTGTTGGGTGTAAATAGAAGAATAAACAATGCAACAATAGAGGTTAGCGTTTGGTTCATTCAGAGATCACGGCTGAAAAAAAAACAGACAGCAGCCGTATTATTGATGGTATATAAGGCCCTTCAGGATGTGTTCCAAAGATTGTAAAAAAACAAATGGACGTAGTGTCCGGTCACATCTGAATAGGGGAAAGGGAAGCCAGTTGCCGCCATCTTGCCGTGTCACGTGTGTCGTCACTCCCGAAAGATACTAAAATGGGCGTGGCATCAGGCCAAATGACTGACAGCCAACCTATTTTGGGCTAAATGTAAACCAAGCTAAACTAACAAGAGCTAACAAAGATTAGCCACCTAAACGGCAGGATAAAGGGAAGGCCTTTTTGGAATTGCTGTTAGCTGGAGAAGGGTCTATCTGCGGCTCGCAAGACAGGGGCGTGTCGTAGTGTGGGCGTGTCGTAGTGTGACGTTCCGCGACGACACGCCCACCAGGCCAATGAGAGCACGGTAAAATCTAGCCCTACCCCTGACCCTTCCCCTAAACCTAACCAGACCCACCCACACTACGACACGCCCACACTACGACACGCCCACTGGGTTGCAAGCCGCAGATAGATACACTTGGTTAGCTGCTGAAAACCACCATTTTGCTACTCTGCTACAGACTGAGACCTTACCGAGAGCAAACGAGGAGCTAAATAATAGCCACCGACCAGCAGGCCGGCATCCGGTCCGCCGCATGTCAATCAAAAGGATACACCTCTAATTATGTGTAATTTCAAGAATAAATAACATCGTGATCAGTGATCACCAACTCTGAACCTCTTGGGCCAGTGTCCGTAAGGTTTTCAACATTTCCGTGCTCCAACACACCTGATTCAAATTAAATGGTCCTCACAGCCTATGAAGTTCGGCACAATGACTCATTAATTTGGGTCGGGTATGTTGACACAGGGTAACATTGAAAACCTTTCAGACACTGGCCCAAGAGGTCCAGAGTTGGTGATCCCTGATCTAAATGGTTAAGTTATAAAAAAAATTTCATCCCCTCATAGTTGACAAGGTAAACTTGACATATTAAACCTAAAAGGATTTTTTAACCAGGCTGTAAACATGTTTATTTCTGCTGTAAACATGTTTATTTCTGCTGTGAAGTTGGCCTTTTTAACATAGGAGTCTATGGGGATTTGCTCTGTTTTGGAGCCCCTAGTGGATGAAGAAAGTGCTACAATTATTAAACTTAACTTCCAGGAGTTTTCCCCTTGGTGCGTTAAAAACTAAATCCTAGTCCATTTGCTCGGAATGGCTGCTTTGTTTGGGGAAGTGTGAATAGGCAAATGAACTCTGATTCAGATCAAAGAAGCAGACTTGGTCTGCTCACAAACGTGGGTCTTGGTTCTCTTCAAGTGGGCCAAACAGAAAGCAGACTACAAAGTAAAATGTATTGTGGGTTCAACGCACACCATTGTAGGTAAAGGCAACCAAAACATAAGCCTGTGCGGAACGATAGGCAACTTTTGATGGGAGAAATGGCTCAATGTTCCTCCATGAAGGAACTTGGTCAAAGTTGGGATAGAATTATGGTCAACCCGGAACCACTAGGATCTGATGCTGCTCCATGTTTTGCTGTTATGTGGTAGAAACAGAAGCTGTCCTGAATCAACCAATCAAAAAACGAGTGTTCTTCTTTGTTGTGTGTCTCATCTTCTATGTCAGTAATTCTTCTGACATAGAAGAACAGAACACATTTCTTAAAAGATTCAATTCGTCTGAGAAGGGGCTATAAGCACAACTCAATTAAGCTAGCTTCTTTGTTTCATGTCTTTCATTAGTGGACAAACTGATTAATCCAGGTGTGCCCGGCCATTGTCGTTGTAGTTATTGAGGTCAGGCACACCTGGATTAATCGATTTGTTCAGTAATGACAGACAGGAAACAGAGGAGCTGGCTTAAAGCCAGAGTTGGTAATCCCGCTCAGAAGCACTTTTTGTTATACTGGGTGAAATGGTTCTTCCATCCTGACAGTCGTCACTACATCATAACTTCTGTGAGAGCTGTAATGTTACATTTATTTACACTTCTTACTAATATTTTGTTGCATTAAATCAGTCATACATGTAGTATTGGTTTATATAGATGTAGGGGGAAGCTGCTGTAGTGTAATTCACATTTTTCATATGGTATATGTAACTACAACACCAGCTGTGCTAACAACAGCAAATAGCAATAGCCTTAGCAAACACGTTGCTGTGCTAGGCTGCTAACTGGTTTTTCGACCAGTGAGCTGGAATGCAAGTTGGTCAGGTGTGACGTCACCCCCCAGTTCCCACTTCCCAGTTCCAAGGTAAATGGAACGCAGCATTAGAAGCAACTACAGTATATAGCCTCACAGCTATTAGCATTAATCTTGGACACAGTAGTTTTTCTACAGTTTTTCTTTTCTTTTGTCTTCTGCTAGGGGCTGCAAAACAGAGCAAATCCCCATAGATTCTTATGTTAAAAACGCCAACTTCACAGCAGAAATAAACATGTTTACAGCCTGGTTCAAAAAAATAATTTAAGGTTTCAGAGGTCAAGTTTACCTTCATGTCAGCTGTGAGGGGGGTGAATGTTTTATAACTCATCTGTTTAGATGTCTTTTAATCTTGAAATTACACATAATTAAGGGTGTGTCCTTTTGATTGACACGTGGCAGACCGGAAGCCCAGCCTGCGGACCGGTGGCTAACAGTTAGCTCCTTGTTTGCTCTCAGTAAGGTCTCAGTTTGTAGCAGAGCAGCACAACAGTGATTTTTAGTCAGATAGTAGCAAGTCTAAGCGTGTCTTACCTTTATCCCACCGCTTAGGGGGCTAATCTTCGTTAGCTCCTGTTAGTTTCGATTAGCGTTTAGCCGAGTATGTCAGCTGTCAATCATTTGCCCCGTGGCTCGGAGCGGCCTTGCCTTTGCCCATTTTAGTATTTTCCGGAGTGACAACACACCCGACACGGCAAGATGGCGACGGTAGGACATGCCCAACTGGCTTCATTTTTAGCTCTTCAGAAATGAACGGGTGACGTAGCGGAAGGTTTGTCCCTCTCTATTAATGGTCTACAGCCAGCACAAACCACTTTAGATTATTCTTTGTTTTGTGGTTTATTGAGTACACAATGTGTAAAATATTAATTTGTGATAACATCTCAGATAAGTGGATTCCTACAGTAAAACCCTAGAGAGCATTTAATTCCTGATGTGGAATTGAAGTCAGTGTTGGCGTTCACACTATCTTCAGTGCAGTGCTAAAATACTTGTTAAAAGTCTAATTGTAGTATTCTCATGCTGCGTTGACAGCTTGATTTAAAGCGCTTTGAGCGGTTAGTATGACTGGAAAAGCGCTATATAAGTACAGTCCATTTACCATTTACCATGATTTGGGAACGAACACCCAAGGCGGGCTGGTTCAGCCACAATCTCACGAACTAGTTACAGAAAGAGTATCAGGGTTTGGTTAACGTTGACCCACTATGTTTAAGAGGCTATTGTTTTTTTCCCCCGAGGCTGACGCCAATCCTGAACACTTTCTCATGTAACAATGTGCGGCAGGTGGCGTGCAAGATCGTGCTGATGTTTTCCAACTACTCCATCCTTGCCAACTACAGCTGGCTGTTGGTCGAGGGTCACTTCCTGTTCACTTTGGTGAGCCGCTCCTTCTTCTCCCTAAAGAAACACCTCGTCTGGTACATCGTCCTAAGTTGGGGTACTGCATCATCATCATCATCACCGCATTTTTATTCTTTGGTCATGAAATACTGTCTGTGTATTAACCAAGATTTATTCGATCATACAGGTTTACCAGCTATTGTCATTGTCTGCTGGGGGTGCGCTAAGTATTTTTATGAGGATGAAGGGTAAGGAGCTAAAAATATGCTTTGATTTTTCATTCATTTATGTCATTATATAGTTTGATTTTGCATTTTTGTCTCATTTTCTTGCCAAAGCTGTTGGGAAACCAGGAGACATGAATGGATTTGGTGGATACTTCGAGTGCCAGTTCTTCTGACTATATTTGTAAAACCTTTGTTTCTTTTTCTTAGTGTCTGTGTCACTTAAATTTCCTATCTATATCTTTTTATATAAAAAAAATAATTGCTTGATGTTGATGTAAATTCATTTCTTCTCTATGTTAAGAACAGGAAACTGCACCTGTTAGTATGCTAAATGTAAAGCTAACACATTTGGCTAGTTAGCTTCGTATAGAATAAGGATAAATAAGGAATAAGGATAGAAAATGAGACAGCTACCAGCTTGATTCAGTAAAAACAAGTCTGAAATTCATTTTTTTCTCTGCCCCTACAGTATAAACCTAACATGAAGTCAGTGAACCCTGCAAGGGAACCACCTGGCTTATTTTTAACTCATCTACATGTGTTAAACAACAAAAAAGCCATAACTGTAGACGAAATGTTAAGAGATTTACGCAGCTTTTGTGCCCCATACATAGAGACACCTGCCTTAAAGCATTCAACGTTCACAACACTTTTTTTTTTTAAAGATAAACAGCTGGTGTCATCATTAGCATACTGTACATGCATACTGACCATTGTCAGCTTTTTGTCAACTAGGTAGCTGTAAATGTTGCAATGAGCTAAATCAAATCAGTTGGCAGTTTTATTGGTTTTATAAATTAGGATTTTGGACAATCATATGGGGTATGGAGCACCAATAAGGGCACATAAGTGCTGAACTGGCTTAGAAAATGTAAAATCTGCAAGCGCCGTCTTCAATGAGCGATGGTCAACCCCTCATCCATTCGGAATTGGGGAAAAAAGCCCGACTCTACCATTCAAACCTACACTAAACCTAAACCGGTGTTTTTTAGAGATCATTATCCACAATCTCCGGACATATTTCAATAAAACACCACCATCTGACAACGACGGACACCTTGTAGACAAAGATATTTTGTTGCCAACTGGTATCGTCTTTATTTCAGCGACTTTGAGTGGCAGTACTGATCTGAGATCAGATTTTTATGTGCTGCTCCCGTTCGCTCTGAAGCAAGTCGATGATTCGTCTTCTCGTACCGAGATCTGCCTGAACTCAGATTATTAATATTCCTCAGCCAGCATTGCGCTCGTGTCCACAGCGCAAACCCAAAGACAAATAGGATAAACGAAGACTGTTTGAAACTCAGTGGAGCTTTAACCCCTGAAATGATCTGATATGATCTCAGATCAGTACTGCAACTCATCGTTAGACCACTCAGTCACTGAAATATGTCCGTAGATCGTGGATAATGATCTCTGAAAAACGCCGGTTTAGCATCGGCTTGAATGGCAGAGTCGTGCATATATCTACAGTATATAATCTTTAAAATGAAAGAAAATGCAATATATCTTTTCTTCACCAAAATATTCAACAATGTACTTTTCAGTTTAGAACATAATACTTTTCTCTGGTTGTCATCATTTTAGATGAATCTCATCTTTTTCTTGGGTATTTTGAGGATAATAGTGAGCAAACTCAGGATGCCAGATGCACAGAGGAATGAATTCAGCCAGTACAAGTGAGTATTATTGCACTTTGATTAGATTTTATCTGATCACCAATATACATTTCCACCCCACACAGTTTATATTCACCTCAAAACTACAATGAAGGGCAAGACGAGCTCGACTCCTTCTTCCCAAAAGGAACAATAAACTTAACCTCTGCAAAATGGAAGATTAGGGCCAAGAGTAGGAAGTAAGATTGAGCAAAGTTTTTGCTAGTTTTTCAAAGTCTTCCAGTTAAAAGTCCCATCAAAATAGTTGGTTCAGACCTTTAAGTACAATCAGTAGCTTCGTTTACTTATCTGTTGTGCCTTACAAATGGAAAAAGGACATTTTTGTCAACTCACACTGTTCCTTCTTCTAATTGAAACATGCTAAACAGAAGCAACTCTGTGTCCTGACGAAGTGGCATTAACGTTAGTGGCAAACTTCATAGAGGCTCCAAATGTGCTGCTTTAGTTTCACACATAACATGACGAACAAAGGTACATCTGTTCCAGCTTGAAATGGCATCTTGGTAACTACCAACCCCTACTGATGGCAGTATGGAAATATGGCTCATATGAATGTTGCCACATCGGAGACGTCATTGTCTTTAAAAGCCACAAAATGCTCATGAATAGATAACAGGTAAGTTTAGACGGCAGGATGATGTGCAGCACTTTGTACTTCCGTGGTTGGTCAAAAATAAAAATACTTAGTGTTGGAGAATTATGCTGCAAATGCATTCTTTTTACAATGCAACCATCACCGTCAGATGTTATCTTGGTGGTTGCTTGGTTACAACAAAATGCACGATAAAGTAACTTTCCAACTTAAAAACGCTGAGCTTCTGACTCATTTTGATGGCACAGTCATATTCAGTATGTACATTTCTGGAGCCGTCCCTGCCCACCAGCATCCCAAAGCTTGGAAAATGCACTTCCCAACTTTTTTCCTATCCCAGTGCTTCACGTTAAAGCAGGAATTCCTTTTAAGGCATGCTAGCAACTGGATATCAACACACTAGTTGTCGTTGTTCAACCAGTGTGTTGTTAACTCAAGAATTAAACCCAAGGGGACGATTATTGGAGGAAGAGAGGAATAAAATGAGAAAGGAACAGAGCAAGAGATAAGGACAAGAGTCAGCGTTGGTCAGACTTTTGAAGAGAGTCCGGAGACATATACCGAATTATGCTAAAGTTCAGTGGTGGGGTATTAAGAAAGTCATTTCCTGGATAGTTTTATGCAAAACATTCACTCAGTTAAGGCTATTTAATCAAAACTTTTGGGTGAAGTTTAAAAATGATCATGATTAGGGCAAAACTATATACACTGCCTGGCCAAAAAAAAAGTCGCCACCTGGATTTAACTAAGCAAATAGGTACGAGCCTCCTATTGGATAATTACTGCACAGGCGATTATCTTTCAGCTGGCAACAAGTTATTTAACCCCAACTGGTGCAATGAGTTGCTTCTCATTTCCTAAGACAACCATGTGGAAAGACACATCCGTGGTCGTGGAAAAGATGTTAGTCTGTCTGAGAAGGGTCAAATCATTGGCATCAAGAGGTGAAAACATCTAAGGAGATGCAGAAACTACTAAAACTGGGTTCAGAACAGTCCAACGCATTCTGAAAAACTGGAAGGATGGTGGACCATCGTCTTCCAGGAAGAAATGTGGCCGGAAAGGCAGATGAAGTGATGCAGCATCATGCCTAGTGCTACTGTATGAGCCTGTGGGGGCAGTGTGATGATCTGGGGTTGCTGCAGTTGCTCAGGTCCAGGTTCAGCAACAGTATGAGCTCAGATAATGAGGTCAGCTGATACCTGAATATACTGAATGAGCAGGTTATTCCATCAATGGATGTTTCTTTCCTGATGGCACGGCCATATTCCAAGATGACCGTGCCAGAATTTATCGGGCTCAGATTGTGAAAGATGGTTCAGGGATCATCAGACATCATTTTCACACATGGATTGGCCCCCACAGAGTCCAGACCTGAACCCCATTGAGAATCTTTGGGATGTGCTGTGGTCAGACTCTACAATCATCATCAAGATCTTGGTGAAAAATTGATGCAACAGGATGCAAATAAATCTGGTGACGAATGCTGCCGCGATCAAAGTTAAAGGCGGTGCCAAGAAATGTTAAATGTTTGACCTTTTTTTTGTTGGCGACTTTATTTTTTGGCCGGGCAGTGTATTTTCTAACCTTATAATTAAGCATGCAGTGTTTTCTTCATTTATGAATGTAAAGCCTTCGTCTTGCTTAAACAAATGCCACATGGAGTCATGTTGGGGAGGAGGAGTCCCCAGATGTTACACTTCCATTTTTGGTAGAAATGAAACTATGCGTTTGTAGCATTTAACCAGTGGTTGTTAATAAAAGACATAACATGAGCAGAATCTATTTTAGTTTTTCCCCTTTTATGATGACGATGTTTGCTTTTCTGTCGCCAGGAGGCTGATCAAGTCCACATTTTTCCTGGTGGCTCTGTTTGGCCTGCATTACATCTTATTTGTTTTTTTGCCTGTTGAAGTCAGCAGCTCCGTGTTTAAGATATGGATGCTAGCGGAGCTGGCTCTCTCATCCACACAGGTAACTTTGGTTATGAGACGTGATGCATACACTCAGAGTAATGATAAATTCATCCATCTTTAACTTTTCTCTCCTGTCACCAATAAGGGTTTTGTGGTTGCTGTCCTCTACTGCTTCATGAATGGAGAGGTAAGAGCCGGTCAGTCCGACTGAATGTGAGCTTGGACGGTTTAGAATAAATAGAAAAATCTATGTTTGTAGGTGCAGCAGGAGTTTAAGAGGAGGTGGAGGCGATGGAGACTCACTCAGCACCTTGCGACCCAACCCAGGCGCCATCATGGCTCCATCAGCCACAGTGGGTCCCCCCATACTCAGGTCTCCCTGCTACCCTGCTCTCCAGGCAGCCAGACAACCAGTGGACTCCCAGTGGATACTCTGGAGATGTGATTCAAGTTGTTTTCATCTCTTCTTTCTTCATAAATAGAGATAAAAACTGTTTGGATACATTTGTATATACGACTTTAAAGTGGACTTTGCATAAAGTGAGGGGGAGGATGATGATGACCTGCGAATGTTAAACTCCAGTCACCCCAATTACATCTCCAAAGACCTACATCCCGTATCTGTAGTCCTGGTTCTTAAGGGCTGGTGTCTTGCAGGTTTTTGAATTTCTCTGCTGCAATGCACCAAACTCCAACTTGTGCAGAAGCTAATTACCCACTGATTTAAGTCAGGTGTGTTGCAGCAGGATTGGTAAATGAGGCTCGACTTTTTCCTAGGTATTCTTAGGTAATACTTAGGTATTCAAACACAAAACGTGTGTCGCTCATTAAGTTGGCCATCCTCTGGGAGGAGGGAATGCCAAATGATGAGAAAAAATAATAAACAGACACGAAACATCCATCCAAACCAACAGTCTGCCAACTCTACAGCAACCCTGAGTGGACAAACATGCTACTCAACCTTAAAGGTACAGTAAGAATTACTGACATCTAGTGGTAAAGATGGGTATTTGAAAGAAAAGATGGTTTCTTTCAAATGACTTTATATTCCAGCACTGTTGTGAATGTACGGTGGCCGTTAGTGGCCAAAATTCTCCCAGACATAAAGATGTTTTCATCTGTAAGTGGATCTAGTGGTCTCAGGTGTAGCTGTGACTGTAATATGAGTAACTACCGTATTTTCTGGACTATAAGTCGCACTTTTTTTCGTTGCTTGGCAGCTTGTGCGACTTAAAAGTCCAGTGCGACTAATATATCAAAATATATACAATTTTACATATTTTTAAGTATCAATTCATGTCGACTGACAAAAGCCAAGGAGTAAATATTACCGTCTAATGTAAAAAAAAAAAAGGGCGCTCTAGGCTTGTGGTAACTATATTCTGCTCCAAGGGCAAAAATGCCAAAATAGTCTCTTCTCAGTGAGAGGAGTTCATTTTGGACATCTGTCTGTACGGTGGAACAAATAAAAAAATATATATAAAAGTTTATCCTTCTTAGGTCTAATGCTTATAATCATTTACAGGCATTAACTTTGAAACTGGACTGACTGGGAAATTTTTAGCAGTAGCAAGTAGGATATGAAAAATCCAAAAATCACCCCATTTTAAATAAATAAATACAACTTGTAGTCCTGTGCAACTTATATTCCAGAAAACACAGTACTTTTTATATCTTAAGGAATTACTTACTTCACACACATTTTGTTCATTCAGGGACACCGTAATAAAAATGGTTGAACAAATATGGCCGCCTCCATATAAGCATCCCCCAACAAGTAGATATAAATTACTCATTCTAGGAAAATAAACATATAACAGTTATTATAGTGCAGCAATTACACACAAATAGAAAAAAAACTTAAATTATGTATCACATTTTTATGCCATTGACCTTTGATTTTTTTCCACACTGTACCTTTAAAAAATAAAAATAAGATTTTATTTACAAGATAATATCCATATTAATATTTTTTAAACTATTGTATGGCAACAAAAATGGCAGGTGTCATAGAATCTGTCTATTGAGTCTCTTATAATTGATTAGATGTAAAAACTGCATTGAAAAAGAGCTGAAAGAGTCATAAATATTTATCTTCAGTGTGTAGAGAAACAGCTAGGCACGTCCAAAACGTGTGTTCAGAAACAAGAAGCCTCAGCTTGAAGTGGTTTTACGACAACAATGCTTTATTTCAGAGACAGTTTAGATTCCATATTTTCCTTTCAGCTTCTCCACCAATTCAATGTAAGCTCCCATCGCCTCTTCTCTGGACAAACCTGTAATGAACAAGACAAAGCTGTTGGTTTAGAAGGAAAATGTGACACATTAAAGTCTAAAAGTTTAGATTTTAAGTCAATTTAAACTTTTAAATTATTTGTACATTTGCTTCCGTTGAAAATAATTAATCTATAAAACCAACGTTGACCATCAATAGCTCATTTTGTGCATCAATTCTTTTAAAGGCTTAATAAATCGAACCTTTTCTCTGATTCCAGGCATCCCATTTTGCTTTTCCTGCAAAGTCCAACATCCCTGGACGCTCTGTGGGTTGAAAAGCAGACTTCAGTTCATAGGCGTCAACAAATCTTTCATTTTCATTCTTAGTTTGTCCCAAATGTCCAAATTTCTTGTAAAGTTGGAGGAGCTTTCTAAACTCCAACACAAACTTAAACTGATAATTAGGTCAAACCTTTATTCAACAGATGCAAGTACAACCAAATCATTAAGTGTCAATAATGACAGAAAATACAAAGAAATTTCAAATTTGACACAACATATACAGAAGTTTTTTTTTATGCTCAGAAAACTGCAGGTCTGCTTAAATCAAAATTATAAACCTTTTATTTACCGCCCTGTATCAAAACAATTTTATTTCTTACTTTTTTTTTTTTTTTTTTTTAGCTTTTTCTGCCTTTACTGAATTTTTTTTAACTTCTTTAAGTTTGTATTTAACATACTTTTAATGCTTCCTCTGCTGTAATTTATGTAAAGCATTTTAAATTGTCTTTATCATTAAAAGATGTAAAAAATAAACTTGTTTTGCTATTATGGCAAGTAGAATTGTGAAATTATTCATAAAAAACTCAGTTTTAAGGCCGATAAAGGCCGATTATATCGTGCATCCCTACGTGTAATAATGTAAAACCTTATCAGGTCTGTGGTGAAGACTGGTTTGGCTTGGAAGCAGCTTTCTATCACCTCATCAGTCTAAACGTTGCTCACCCAACCTGTCAAACCTCATTTCTTCTTCTACTCCACCCGCTCCAGGTCTCACAAGCGTCGTTGCCTCCATTTTCTCCCACACCAGTGACTCACCTGTGTTAATATCACCAACAGTGGCTTGCTTGTATAAACCGTACACTGCACACAGCTCTCCTTGATCCGGTTTCTGTTTCAGGACTTTCACCTCCTCTGCTGCTGCATTAAAGGACTCCTGGAGATGAACGGAGGTCAAATCGCTTTCCACCTCATTACATCTGCTCATATGTGAACATAAACCCACTAAACATCACAGTGGTAGATCAGTAACTTACATCCATGACTGCTGCTGGGCTCGGCTGTCACTGAGTCAGAGTTTGACAAAATACTCACCCACCAAACCCAAGTGGGAGTTTCCTCACTTGCCATTCCCATTTTTAAAAAACAACCAAGAACGTCGCCACAAGATGGCAGCATCCGCTTGTTTTCCAGTCGCTGCTGCTGCTGATTTCAGGTCAGCCTGAGGGAAGACTCTGCTTTAATGCTGCTGTTGCTCTTTCACATAAATACCAGAGTCATTAAATATAGCCGATACCTTCAGAAAACCCCAGCAAGACCTGACATATGCTAACATTTTAAAGAAATCGACAAAAGGAAGAGAAATTGTTGTAGAAAAGACGATTTTATTCAGATTTTCTGCCTGACACAACGATGAACACACACTAGTATAAAATAGTTTCATCCTGACTCAGGAAATCATCTTTGGCACAAACAGAAAGGAAGAGACACTCAAATTTAAGGAGTTTGGATTGAGTCATCAGCAGGTTGGAGGGGTTGGTCGGAGCCAAGTACGGGTACAAATCAGATCTACAAGTGCAGATTAACTCTACAGATTACTTATACAAGTACAAACATTTTTCACTAACCAGGAAAAGAGCTGACTGCAACCATCATGGCTCCCTAAAGCTGAGTGGAATTAGCTGATAAGTCACTTATTAATACTTCTTTACATTGATTGTTTCTACCTTTCATGCAGTATTGAGGACTTAAATGTAAAAATTCATGTGTAGACGGACGGATTTAAGTGTCATTTAATGGTCTTGACTGAGCCAACACAAGGTTTTCCTCTCATTGTTATAGTTTTGTTTTTAAATTATTCTTTTACTGATATGGACCGATGTGTCCGGAATAAAGAAAAATAAATAATCTGGGCCTTCCTCTCACCATGAGGTCAGGAATTACAATAATCTGATTGGTTCTTGAGCAGGTGTGTAAAACCGACTTGTATTGCCAGACGTGCAGAATAAATCTGTACTCGTAGATTTGATTTATTTCTGTATTTGTTCCAGTTTCTAAAAGTCGCAAAACATCCTCCATAATTTGGCAGTGTTTGACTTTAAGCGTCCAGCAGCACATAACTGATAGCACCGGGGTAACAGACTGGATATTAGCGAGGAGTGATGGTGGGAGAAGTGTGGCCTTTTCCTCGAGGAAGACGAGCATGTTCTTATAACTGAGACACTGGAACGACTTTATGAAATCATTACATGAATGCTACAAATCTTGTGGCTATAAATAAGAAATATGAGACATAAGAGCATCGTTACCTCAAAAGCTGCCTCAAATTCTGAAACCGGCCACTAAAGGTAATATTTTTAGGTAAAAGTGACAATATTTGGACCACAGAGTGAAGTTAAACCCAACATGTCAAATTTTGAGGACCAGGGGTAAACTAAACTCTTATGGTTTCTTTCAGGTACTTTTCCCACATTATTAGGGATGCATGCTATTGGAATTTTGGGCGATATACCGATATTTTCAAACTCATGTGGCCGATAACCGATATCGATACCGATATTAAAGCAGAAAAAAAAATAAGCAGTCACTGCAAACAGCAGCTTTGTTATCCATTTCCAACAATTTGAAAAACAGGGGTGGGAAAAATTTTCAATACACTGAAATATCGCAATATTTTCATATGCCAATATCAAATCGATATTTAAAAACGCGGTATCGACAAAAATCTTGAGATTTCATCGTTCTGTTACAAAATCTCATATTACATGAAATCTTGCAAGATTTCGTAACAGAACGATGAAATATTGCAAGATTTCCGGAGTCAAATAGATTGATACTGCGTTTTTAAATGTCAATATGATATCAGCATATGAAAATATCGCGAAATTTGTGAATTCTCATGAGATTTCATAGGTAAAATAGATCGATATATTGTGCGTTTTTAAATGTCAACATGATATCAGCATATAAAAATACTGTGAGAATTTTGAATTCTTGCGAAATTTTGTAACAGAACGATGAAATATTGCGAGATTTTGATCGTAAAATAGATCGATACAGCGTTTTTAAATGTCAATATGATATCAGCATATGAAAATATTGCGATATTTCAGTGTATCGATATTTTTTCCACCCCTAGTTGTTAGAAGTTTTCAAGTCTTCTTGGGTTGGTAAAAATATTGATACACTGAAATAATGTGACATTGTCATATGCCAATATCAAATTGATATTTAAAAATGCGGTATCAATCTATTTTAACTACAAAAATCTTCATGAATTCTTGCAAGATTTCGTAACAGAACGATGAAATATTGTGAGATTTTGTAAATTACCGCGTTTTTAAATGTCATTATGATATTAGCATAAAATATCGTGACATTTTTGTGAAGATTTTGTAACAGAACGATGAAATATCAAGATAAAATCTAAACAAGAAGTTTTAGAAGAAGAGGAAGTACTGTAGTAGTTTTCGGGGTTTTTTTAAACTTTAGAAACAGCGGGCTGATCGGTTAAATATCGATGGGGTGGCCGATACTCAGTTTAAAGGCAGATATAGGCCGATACCGATAGGGGGGCCGATTATATCGTGCACCTACACATTATTATAATATATTAAATGTTGGGGGGCTTAAGTTATAGTTTTTTTAAAACAAAGAAAATGTTAAACTTTCATTCAAAACAGCATCGCATTGACCTTTCACATTTCTAAAAAAAAAACTATAATAAATGAAAATATGTGTGGAGCATAATCTACGCCTGATCTAAGTCTGAAGCTCAGATATGAGCAGATGTAGCGTCGCTAAGCTCTAACAGTAAATCAAGTTCAAAACCAACACTGTTCTTCAGGTTGATTCTTTGAAAAAGAAAGCTAATGCATAGTAACAAACTGGTCATTGGTGACGGTTTGTAGTGCTTTAAGGTTGACATCACCTCTCTCTTGGTCTCTCAGGGTCTTCCAGCTAATTAACGGCCAAAAGAGGCGAGTTTCTGATGGATTCCAGGACAATATAAATATTTGATCTCCTCTGTGTGGCCGTGGCGCGTTGCCTCACACGTTGCTGATGTCCTCCAGCCCGTTGCGGCAGTCTTCGGTCGGCAGGGTGAAGCGGATGTGTCGGCTTCGCTCCCAGCCGCGTCGGATCTGTCTGAGCCGCCCGGCCACGCAGGGCACGAAGAGCGCCAGGCGGCCCAGCAGCACCAGGAGGGGGAGGAGCAGAACCAGAACGAAGGTGGGGGGGAGGTAGAAGCGGTACTGCGACGCATCGAAGGCGCGATTCCACCCGTAGAGGAGCGTGTGGAGGGTGGCCATGAACAGGGCGCAGTAACCCAACGTAGACTGGAAAGAAAGCAGATTTTTAGAGGTGAGTCAACGACCTGGACGTGCAGGGACACTGTAAGTTTGGAAAAGTAAAATTCAGGAAAAATGACACAAAAGGACCCATTAAAATCATCCTGCCTCTAAATACGTGACACATACTGATAAAAAGCAAAGGAAGGCCGAGTCAGCCAGTTCACAGCACTGGATGACTGTTTTGCAGAACACTGCAGACCCTGAGGAAACACGCTGACCCACCACTTATGACCCAAAGAGACCACACTGGTTTATCAGTGTGTGTGTGTGTGTGTGTGTGACATGCTGTGGCCTCAAGGCAGGGTCCACAAATCAGAGAAACTTCCACAGAGGAGGCCATGGGGTTAAAACTGGCCTCATTTTTCACCTCGCACACGTGATGGCATCTTCTCACCGTCACATTTTTACAGAAGTAAAAATCCCTGCACGATATAAATGTACAAGTTTTCAAGCCTTCTAGGGTTGGTAAAAACATCGATACACTGAAATATCGTGACATTGTCATATGCCAATATCAAATCGATATTTAAAAACACGGTATCAATCTATTTTAATTACAAAAATCTTGCAAGATTATATCGTTCTGTTACAAAATCTAATATATATACTCGGCTCCCTGAGTGTTGGACACCGGCCACTCCACCGATATTTAACCGATCAGTAGGGATGTTCTGCTCGAGCCCGTCTACTCGACTCCACCTCGATCTCATGAACCGGAAGTCTCGCTACCGCTGTTTTGGTGGAAGTGTCAGCATGCCAAAAGCCAAGTGACCACACTAACCGAGGCCTCGTTACGTCATCCGCGAGTGTCGAGCCGAAATCTTGAAGAGACTGGGTTTAATGCTTAATACGAGTTCCAATCGCTTGGGAATTTATTGAAAAATAGTTAATTTATCACAGAGGATAATTCCAAGATATTAACCACAAAGGAAACAGTAACTGAAGGTTGGCAACGTATCTTTTATTATACACCGTGTCAGAGACAAGACAGCTCCAGACAGCGCTTCCCTCAGCTGCAGTACACATCCACGGCCAGCAGATGTAGCTCATGCTCACGGTCTCAAATGTCTCAAGACTTAGTGTCGATCTCTTGGCAGCTGTGTCAAAATGTCTCAGTGTCTCATGAAGCTTCGTTTTCACCATCCCTACCGATCAGCCCGCCGTTTAAGTCTAAAAAAATCCTAAATTAAAATTTTTTTTACAGATTTTAAAACTCCTACAGACTAGGGATGGGAAAAAATATAGATACACTGACATATTGCGATATTTTCATATGCTGATATCATATTGTCACTTAAAAACATGGTATCAATCGATTTTACCAACAAAATCTAGTAATATTTACTCGTTCTGTTACAAAATCTTGCGAGAATTCAAGAAGATTTTGCGATATTTTCATATGTTGATATCAACAGACGTTTAAAAACTATAGAATTCACAAAATATCGTGAGAGTTTGTAACAGGACAATGAAATCTCGCTAAATTTTCTAAGTAAAAAAGATCGATATTGCGTTTTTAAATATCCATTTGATATCGACATATGAACATATTGATATTTCAGTGTCTTGATATTTTTTCCCCTCCCCTATTTTTCAAAGTGTCAGAAACGGATATCAAAATTATTTGCAATGACTGCTTACTTTTTTCAGCTTTAATATCGGTACCAATATGGGTTATCGGCCACATGAGTTTAAAAAAAATTGGCATATCAGATATCGGCCAAAATTCCAATATCGTGCATCCCTAGTTTTCACCAGAATGCTTCCAGTATGAGCAGTAGATAGATCGATACCGCGTTTTTAAATGTCAATATGATATCAGCATATGAAAATATTGAAATATTTCAGTATATCGATATCTTTTCCCACCCCTAGTCTTTAGAAGCTTTAAATTCTGTAAAAAAAAGTTTTTGAGGAAGGTTTTTTTTGTTTGTTTTTTAGATTTTAGAAACAGTGGGCTGATCGGTTAAATATCGGTTAAATATCGGTGGAGTGGCCAATGTCCGATATAGGCTGATGCCCATAGGGGGCTGATCATATCGTGCATCCCTAACAGAAACTCAGGTTTTGGAAATGGAGTGTAGTGCCTGTATGTATAAAAAGAGAAACCAGTACAAAGCTGGTGGTTTATCAGTCATTCAAACTGGGTTAACTGGGACATGCTCTGGTGAACTGTGAGTGTTCAGCTTGCAGTCAGCATCAGCGTGGTGTCCGGCAGCTTCGGACGCGTCGGGCAGAAACTGGCTTTCCGCCGCGCCGGCTGTCGGTACATGACTAAGAGGAATGAAGACGAGGGGGGAAACAGTTCAAGCAGACTGGAAAATCCTGGAGGACCGGAGGCCATGATGGGGGGGGGAGTTCAGGAGGAGAGGAGGAAGTGTGTGTGCACTGAGTCACGACACTTTTGTGCCTTCATCAGAGCACAAGTTCAGTTGAGAATGTGGAGCAGCTGCAGGGGGGGCAAACATTCAGAGTCACAGTGTTTAGATGTGAGTGTGACGGCAAGTCCTTCAGCGGGAGGTGTGAGAGACATGGAGCGCATCCGTGCGCATCACAAGGACTCCGTCTGCCACGTCTTTTCCCATCATCCCTCACTGTCTTTACTGTAAGCACGACCATCTGTGTGCGTTTGTACCTGGATGAAGCTGAACTCCCTCCAGTTGACGGCGCTGGCCACCGAAGGCAGCGAGGTGACGGCCAGCAGGGACAGCAGCCCGAGGGCCATGATGCCCACAGACAGGTACAGCTCCATCCTCCACACCTCCTCGTCCACCCACGAGTCCTCCACACCAGCCTTCACCTGAACAAAAGCAAAAAAGTTCAAGATAATCCCATTTCTTTTTGGAGTTACATCATGTCTTTTTTCTCTAAGACATCATTCACTCAAAAGGATGTGTAGCGAGCAGATTACACAGCTACGTTCAGAGTGAGGGGGGTGACAGTTTGGGGAAAACTATAACTACCTTCAGATGCAAAGATACGCAGTCTACTAGATACCCGCATACTAGGTTGTAGAGTGAGATATGCACAACATTCACCGCAACTTCCCTATATAAGGTAGGGATGCACGATATAGGAATTTTGGCCGATATCCGATATACCGATATTTTAAAACTCATGTGGCCAATAACCGATATCGATACTGATATCAAAGCTGAAAAAAATAAGCAGTCATTGCAAATCGCAGTTTTGTTATGTTTCCGACACTGAAAAATAAGGGTGGGAAAAAATATCGAGACACTGATATGAAATACTGATACACTGATATCGATACTGATATCAAAGCTGGAAAAAAATAAGCAGTCATTGCAAATAGCAGTTTTGTTATCTGTTTCCGACACTCTGAAAAATAAGGGTGGGAAAAAATATTGAGACACCGATATCAAATACTGATACACTTATATTGATACTGATATCAAAGCTGAAAAGAAATAAGCAGTCATTGCAAATCGCAGTTTTGTTATCTGTTTCCGACACTGAAAAATAAGGGTGGGAAAGAATATCGAGACACTGAAATATCGCGATATTTACATATGCCAATATCAAATCAATATTTAAAAACACGGTATCAATCTATTTTACTTGCAAAATCTCGTGAGATTTCCTAACAGAACGATGAAATTTTGTGAGATTTCATTAGTAAAATGGATCAATACCGCATTTTTAAATGACAATATGATATCACCATATGAAAATATCACAGAATTATTGTGAATTTTCGTGAGATTTCATAACTGAATGATGAATTATTGTGAGATTTTGTTAGTAAAATAGATCGATATTGTGCTTTTAAATGTCAATATAATGTCAGCATATGAAAATATTGCAAAATTTTCATATGCTGGAAGACCAGCTGTATCGATTATTTTATGTACAAAATCTTGCGAGATTTCATCATTATGTTACAAAATCTCATGATATTTCGTGAATTCCCGCGAGATTTCGTAACAGAACGATGAAATATTTATGAGATTTTGATAGTAAAGTAGATGGATACCGCTGGTATCCAATATCAATATATCAGCATATGAAAAAAATCGCAAACTTTTTATGAATTCTCGTGAGATTTTGCAACAGAAAGATGAAATATTGCAAGATTTTGTTCGACATCACATTTTAAAATGTCAATATGATTTCACCATATGAAAATATTGCGATATTTCAGTGTATCAATATTTTTTCCCCACCCCTTACTGTGCGTTCAGACCAAGAGCGACGAAAGCTGTAAAATCGCCGGAAGTCATTCACTTTCAATGGACAGGAGCGACAAGAGCGAATAAAGCGACAGAAGCGACGCACTACAAAAGTTGAGCGATTAGAGCGACTAAACAAAGTTAAAAATAGTTTAACTTTATGCAAATTGGCTATGACACGTTTCGGCTGTAAAACCCTGACAACCAATTGGAATGTTTGGCCTGAGTGTTGCAAGTCACACCGCGTCTCCTACGGCTGCAAAAAGCAACAGAGGCCCAACTTTTTGCAGCTTTGGTAAAGTGTCTGAGCCCCAAACATGAATTCATGCTCATTCAAGGCACAAAGGCACGGTTACCACGCTCATATGTTGAAAATGCCCGTTAAAGCGTTTCGCGCCGAGATATTGCGTTTGGGGAATGTTCGCTCCTGCTTCCCAGGAACGACCCGGAGCTGCTTCCAACCTTTTTGCTCTTCTTATTTTGGACACTAGCTACCAGCTACATTTGGAATTTTTAAGATCGGATGTTCAGAAAGAAAGTTATGAGCTTTGCTTTTTCACAGGCTCTCGCGCAGAAACGTGTCCGCTTTACGGGTGCTCATAATCGGCGGAGTGTTGCAAGTCACACCGCGTCTCCAAGTGTTACAATAAGCATCAGAGGCCCAACTTTTTGCAGGTTTCTAATAGTGTCTGAGCCCCAAACGCGACACTTGCCTGCTAATCGAGCACCTAGCATGCTATGTGAATGGGACGATATCATTTATAAATATCGAAAGTACTATGTTATAATAATAATAATTGACAGGGATAAAAATACGTATTTCCCTTTTGTCCCTCGTCTTGACATTTAGTCTGAGAGTGAGAGATGAATGAGAAGATCTTCAGATGCAGATCAGTGAAGATGATGTACTTAACTAAGCTACAACATTATTTTGTTTTGGGTGTAATTTAATCAGTTATGTCCAGACCGTTGTTTTTCAGTAGGAGACGGATTTCTGGTTAATCACAGGCTACAACGTGTCAAAGCACAAGGCAGCAATCACGAAAAGCATCACTGCAAAAGCTCTGCTGATGGTAAAAAGCATATGGTCCTTTTAAAAGGATATGCAAAGCTGAACGTGATGTCATAAGCGACTTGAGCGACAAAAGCGAACAGATTTTTTTGTAGCAAAAGCTATTTTACAGCTTTAGTCGCTCTTGGTCTGAACGCACAGTTAGGCTTTAGAAGTTTTAAAGTCTGTAAAAAAGACGTTTTTGAAGACGACAACGGAGAATTTTTTTTTTTTTTTTTTTTTACTTTAGGAACAGCGGGCTGATCGGTTTAATATCGGTGGGGTGGCCGATGTCCGATACTTAGTTTTAAGGTTGAAATAGGCCGATATCGATAGGGGGCCGATTAAATCGTGCATTCCTAATTTAAGGGTTAAAATCTGAAGAATTACTCAACATTTGGTAGTTTTAAACGGGTCTGATGATGGTTAAGGGAGGGGAAAAACTTTATGATGAGGAAATATAGCAGATTTTACGCATGGACATTTTTGCAACAAAGGGTCCTAAATTTGGAAGGCACAAAGGTTAAGTGAAAAAATAAAGGCGCTAGCACTTTATTTCCTGACGAGGAAAGCTTTCCTCTGCTTCATCTTACCTGTTTAAAAGCCATGGTGACGAGTTTGAAGCGGGCAGACTTCCGTAGAGGCAGACACAGACTATAAACAGCATGGAGAGCAGCACACAGGAAGCTGCACAGCCCAAACTGCTTCCTCGTGATGAGCCACCGGTCCAGCCGGGGGGGGAAGCGGTTATACTTTGTGCCCCACCACAGCTGGAGGAAGGCGGCGAGCAAACCGGGGAGGTAGACCAGCGCCAGCATCACCAAGGCCACAGAGGGAAGGGTGACGTTTACAATCTCGATGGGCATTTTGTAGAAAGAGCTCTTCCCGGCTGTGATGAAGGGCTGTAGGACGTCCCTGAGGAAGTTGTACAGGTAGAAGAATATGAAGAGGGCCAAGGTGCAGAGGACGGGGACGCGCCAGGAGGGGAACAGATAGAGCGGGAGGTTTTCAATCTCCAGAGAAGAAGAAAGGAGGCCCATATCGATGGGGATGAAGCCCATCCTGTGACAGATCTGCTTCACTGAGCTTTTAGCTTTTTGACTGTCGCTGCAAAGAAACACCTGCAAAAAAAAAAGAAGTTTAATCTAAACTTAAAGGGGAAGTTCAGAATTTTTGACATAGAGCCTCATTTACAAGTGAGCCAGAATACTACTTATCACTGAAGACAGTTTCAACATATTTCATCTGGTTATTCTAGATCCAGGAGGTCGCTGATGCTAATGCTAGTGGAAGTCAATAGGAATCTGCTAGCCTGTCATTAAAACCAATCTTATCCACTCCACAGAACATCCGAGGCAAATCAGTAAGCCTATCTGTGTAAATGCCGTGTTAAACTAGTAAACTCATGTGTTAAAAAATTAAAACCAGCCTTGTATGACAAATTTTGCATTACATATTGACGAACTAGTTTCTTACCAGCTTACTACCTTTGTCAGTGTATTTCTGTTCATAGAGACATGGTAACAGTTTGATGAAAAAAGTTCAAAATCATCTTCAAAATCCGACATATCCTCATGCCTTTCAGACGTGGCTGTAGTTTAGACTTTATATTTGTGTAATCAAATTCCTTCATGCATGTAGCAGCAGATGACATCACTGCTGCCAAATACAGGGAGTAAAACTTTGTAAAGTGTCTCAGCAGCAACAATCAAATTGCAACGAAATGCAGGTTAGTTTTTTTTGTAACATTATTCTGTTAACACGGCATTTACACAGATAGTCTGAAGTTATAAATGATTTGCCTCGGATGTTCTGTGGAGTGGATAAGATTGTTGTTAATGACAGGCTAGCAGATTCCTATTGACTTCCACTAGCATTAGCATTGGCGACCCACTGGAACTAGAATAACGGGATGAAATATGTTGAAACCGTCTTCAGTGATAAGTAGTATTCTGGCTCACTTGTAAATGAGGCCCTATGTCAAAAATCCTGAACTTCCCCTTTAATTTAATTTTAGTTTAATTTAACAAGACTTTGACCGAAGCTCCGTCCCACCTGCCTGCTTCCATCCCGAGGCCCCATCTGAAGCGTCCAGGCCGATATGGTGTTAAAGCCTTTGACCACACAGCTCTCTGGAAAAATGTCTGCCAGCACTTCGGCGTTGGAGGGGCCGCCTCGGTTGAGACGCAAACCATTGCTCACATCCACCAGAGTCTTTCCTGCCAGCAGCGACTTCAGCGGCATCAGCGTGGAGTGGTGCTCGGGGAAGACCGCCACGAAGACCAGGTCGGCCTGGCTGGCCGCCTCCATCTGGGACGTCACCTAAAGGACAGATTTACATGGAGCAAAGACAGACGGACGTTTTACAACTTTCACCTCCAAAATTAGCAACTGAAACTAATAAAAGGGACAAATCAAATCTGAGAAGTACATGCTAGTACAGAAATACAGTATTTTGCGACGTCTCTGATCTCAACCTTATCAAAGTTACTAGCATTTTCTAACTTGTAAATTTAGAGATCAACCGATACAGATTTTTTTGGGCCGATACCAATACGATACTTAATTTAATCAGCCTCAGCTGATACAACCTGCTGATATCTGGGGACCAATACTGCATTTGACCCCAAAATGAATTTAATGACGGACACAATGAAAACTGATTTTGAAAATTCTTTTAAGATATAAAAAAAGCACTTCAAATAAACATATAAAAAAGAAACATTAAATGTGTAATATATATATTTAAAATATATACAATGATACCAGCAAAAATAACAAATATCGGCCTCAAATATCAGCTGGCCGATGTATCAGTCTCTCTTTAAAATTGACATGTATTTTCTGATTTGTACTTTCTAACTTATAAAATGTACTCATATTTTCTAACTTACAAAGCAAACTTTCTTTATGACTTGTAAAATTTACTTTTATTTTCTGATTTGTAATAGTTACGCATTTTCGTACTTCTGACAGCTACAAGTTGCAGAACTTATACCGAAGCCTTGTGAAACTGACTAGCATGTTCTGACATGTACAGTTAGCATATACTTTCTCACATACTATTAGGGCTGGGGGAAAAAAAATCGATACACTGAAATATTGCGATATTTTCATATGCAGATTTCATATAGAGATTCAAAAATGCAATATTGATCTTTTTTACCAACGAAATCTCGCGAGATTTCGTAAGATAACGGTGAAAATCTCGGGAGATTTCACTAAAACCTGCGAGATTTCGTGACTGAACGTGAAATCTGAATTTCATTCGTAAAATAGCTCAAGACCAGATTTTAACATATCAATATGATATCAGCATATGAAAACATCGCTATACTTCAGTGTATCGATTTTTTTCCCAGCCTTACATACTATGTACTTGTATTTTCTGATGTTTTAATGTTCAAGTACTTTTTAATTTATAAAATGTTATTGTATTTTTTACTTGTATTGTACTTGCATGTACTTCCTTACTTATACAATTTACTTGTATATTCCAACTTAAAAATTGTACACTTCAGAAAGTGCATATATATTTTCTGACTGCTACAAGTTACAAAACTACTGTTCCTATCTTAGCTGCACAGAAATTCTGCTCGTGTCTCGTCTTAGTGATAGTTTTATCTCCATTAAACATGTTTTCAGTATAACAACGGTTACTACGCCTGTCTGGGAAAGTCAAAAGAACATGTAATTATCTCTACAGTAGAGGAAGGGAAACAAAAACAGACATTAGTGTCAGTTTGTGTGTGCATGAGTGTCACCTCGGCTTCATCTGGGAACAGAGCCACGCTGCGCTTGGGGGTTCGACTCCCCACCACCACCTGGTATCCGGAGCCCACGAGCCTTCTGGCCAGCGAGCGGGAAAAGTCGCCTGTGCCCAGGATGCCGATCACTGGATCGCCGGGGTCAGACACGGAGGCTTCCAGGTGTCTGGAGCCTCCTTCACCCCTTTCTCTGATTAACGGCTTTGACATTTGATCAGGCATGATGGAGGCTACTAAACCTGTTGATAGAAGACATGATTATTATGATTATGTGCACTCATATCTCACCTGATTATGAGAGTTATCAAGTAACTGAAAGAATCAGTGGTCTAATTTGTTGGTTCCTGTCATTTCATCAAACAGACCTAAAATCAGAGGAAAACTTCAAGCAGCCTTGGGGTTTCTTTTTTTTAAAATCTGTTTGCTTGTAACCATCAGAAGTGTCATTCCCATCATCTCTGTCTCTCCTGGCATGTCCTTCATCTGCAAATCCACCGTTAAAGCCGTCTCTAATGGATATTACACAGCCGAACAACTCATTTTCTGAGTACTTTTAGCCAAGGTCAAAAACAATTCAAGTATATTTTACCGACCAGTCCATCAGTGGTGGAAACACTTCACGCTTCAGTCCTTTTTAAACTCCGACACGCGGTTAAAATTGGGGATATAAGTATTAAAAATAGTCACATTATGTTGCTGTGATGATTATCTAACCACGCCGAATTTAAAAGACAGCTGTGAATATTCAGAATCTCCAAAAATTACTGTTTTATCTGGTGTTAAAGCTGGACAGAAAGCCATAAACCTTAAAGTGCTAGAAATTAACACGTTCTTCAGAACAGAAAGCGAGGAAGCCACCTTGCTTGTTGTCCTTGGCTGAACTCGTGAAAACTTTCCCTCCGACAGAAGCGGCTCTCTTCAACATACACAAAGCGAAAACAGCAAAGCGACACCAACATTTTCACAACAGTTGCGTTAGATACATAAATGAGCTTCAGTTTTTACTGAAAAGAAAAGTTACACTTACTAGCAGCAGTTTATTCAAGCCGCGCTCTCTGCCTTCTGGAAACTGGAGCGTTTCTTCCTGGTAACATGACGCAGCAGCTGAAGCCACGCCCCCACGTGTGTGAGGAAGATAAATACAGCACGAGCCCCCTGCTCACAGATGGGCGATGCCTAATTTTTTTCCTGTCGATACAATACGAGCAGTCTATGATACTTTTTTTTTTTTATCGATACCAATACCTTTTTGCCTCTTAAAAGAAACTCACATCATTGTACAGTTTGCATTGATATCTTTAATGCAATGGCAATATTAAAGGTACAGTATGTAAAAAAAAATCAAAGGTCAATGGCAGAAAAATGTGATATAATTCAAAACTGTGTTTCTATTGATGTGTAATCGCTGCATTAGAATAACTGTTATATGTTTATTTTCTAAGAATGAGTCATTTATCTACTTGCTGGGCGGTGCACGTATGAAAGCTGCCATATTTGTTCCACCATTTTTACTACAGTGTCCATGAATGGACAAAACGATGTGTGTGAAATGAGAACCCTCTTAACTTGAAAATTGCTGTACCAGCTTTGTTTAATGGGAGTTGGAGACTGTTTGGGATCAGTAATGCCTTAAAAGACATTTATAAAAAAATAGTTCCTCATAGTACAGTCATAGCTACACCTGAGACCACTGGATCCACTCACATGAAAACATCTTTATCTCTGGGAGAATTTTGACCACTATCGGCCACCATACATTATCCATCTTTACCACTAGATGTCAGTAATTCTTACATACTGTACCTTTAAATATAAGTAAAACTTGAGCACAGAAGTACTAGAAAGAAATGCTTTTTTAAACAATAATAAATTATATTGATAACTTAATTACATATAAGACTAGTTCAAGTTCAAATAAAAATTTATTTATAAAGCACGTTTAAAACAACCAAGGTTGACCAAAGTGCTGGACAAAAAAATGACAATAAAAATGAGAAAAGGTTCAAATCAAATTACATAAAATCATAATAAAAATCACAATTAAAACAAAACAATGTCAAGCTCAGCTATGTTTTGAAAGTCAGTGAAAAGAGGGTCCCCAATTAGAAGGAGAAAGAAGTTAAAAACTTATCTAAATTATCAAATAACTCAAATAAATGTTAACATTATTCAAATTTATATGATTTTATAAATTCCCCATAATCAGAATTTAGCCTTAGCTTGCCAACAGATGCTAATTTTGGGCATGTAGATGCCATAGCTGTCAAATCTCCCATCTTGGCCAGGCAACTACTGTATACTATATTTTAATGATTTTCCTTGCCGATACTCCTGTATTAGCATTTTCCTGTAAATCTGGGTGGTTTGTTGTGAGGTTCATGACGACACGACAACAAACAAACCCAGAATTTCTGTCTAAAATACTCCTACCATACAAAAAATCCATATTTGGCATTATCTCATTGAGAGAAGCTGATTTTGAGCATGTAGGTGCTTTGATACGGGGGCGAACCAGATCTACTAAAAAAAAAAAAAAAAACTTTTTCCTTCTTATTTATGAAGTTTATAGAAAGACTTATGGTTGATTCACACTGGCTCCGCCTCTCCGCATGCTGTGTTCACGTGCAGAGCAGATATCTGACGGTAGTATCCTACCACTGCTGCGCTTCTGAAGGTGGAAAAGCAGCTTCATTTAAGAGTGAAACAACTTCATTATCTGCATTTTGAAGACGGGATTATTGCAACTCTTTGCCGGCCTTAGTAAATCCTCCTTACAACGTCTTCAGGCTGTTCAGGATGCTGCAGCCCGCCTTCTCTCCAGCACGTTACGAGCACATCTCCCCTGTCGTAGCCGGTCTTCACTGGCTCCCTGTTTGCTACAGGGTTCAGTTAAAGATCTTGTTGCTGACCTTTAAAGCGCTGCACGGTTCTGCTCCCAGTTACCTCTCTAAGTTATCGTCCCGCCAGACTAAACCACACAAGACCACACGTTTTCTTTCTCTTTCTTTCTTTCAAATCAATATCCAACCCCTCTCATGTTTGTCAAAAGCTCGGTCGCTCGTAGCACAATGTAAACAGTGAATTTCTTCTTCTATGCTTGCATTATCGGTAGAGTAGAGGCTAAACGCCGCGGCTTCTAAAGTGTAGTGAACTCGCATCGTGGAAGTATGATGTTTAGGCTATAAAAATACACTGATGTTTCCAGTAAATTCTGGACGCTACCCACTCAGGACACTTGGATTACATCGGACGAGCAGTATGGAGGAATATTGACAAGTTTTTGTAGACTTTTATGGACCTTTTTGTTTTGAGCGCTGGTGACATTCATTATAATAAAGTCAGCAGATAACAATAAAAAAAAAAAAAAACTTGGATCTTCGGCTGCATTTGAGATATTAAAAAAGTGCTCCAGAGTCTTGCTCAGCATGAAGATACATCATTCTGTGGGTGTACTTTTCCTTTAAGGCTATTTCGGGATCTTTGCTCTCAGAGCAGATTGACAATATCTGTTAAAATCAGTTAAAAAAAAAAAAAGTCAATATCTAACATCCCTAATAATTTTGAGGACGACTGTAGATGTTTGTGGTTAGCTTAACTTTGGTTTTATCAAAGAAAAAGGAGTCAGCCAGAACGCATCATTCATGGTGAGAAGCAGCTAAAACCAGCATGAAACCAAGCGGGACACGGGACAGGTAGGGGGGTTGCATGAAGAGGGTCCCTAGGGAAAATAGTTTGGGAACCACTGCTCTACAGCAAGTACACGTCTGCATATGGATGGAGCCTTCTCACCGTCGTCTTCATCCTTTAAATGTGTCTTTTAGCCCTTTTTCAAACGTAGCTAACAGAGTCGTACAGCTGGAAACTGTGAGAGCAGCGTGGAGCAGTAAATCATGTACAACTAGTGAAAGGAACAAAGAACAAAGAAGAAAAAGTGACGTATTTAATAGCCACACAGACCATCGCCTCTTTTCATGTCTCTTTCAGAAGATGCATCATATCCTTCACTGCTGCCATGTTTGCTAATGTCTTAAACTGACATGAGTACTCAGGGATAAATTCTGCACTGCCCCCTAGTGGACGCACTGCCTCACAACCATGCCAATGCAAAGGACATTTGACACCGTTTAACACTGATGTATCTGTTCACAAACCTAAAGGGAGCATAAATGAGGTTATAGCAGCACTGAAGGTGTTTTTGGTTTATCAAACACTCTTAAGATTTTGGCTTAGCTGCTAAATAAATGAAGCTCCAATAAATTATAGCATCCGTCTGATGTTTTCTGAAGTTGAAATCTAAATTTTAGCCCTTAAAAAGAATCAGATTTCAGAATATAACCTCCTTTATACCTGCTTAGATCATGTTTAGCTAACAGACTCCATTGTAAGTAGCTTTAATGATTTACAGCCCTGAAGTCCCTCCTTTTCCCCCTCTTGCTGTAAAGCTGGTGTCTTTGATAAGCTGGCCTTGGGATTAGTTATAAAAAAGCAAAGCGTGTTAAAAAGATGTCTGACCGCAGGATACGTACTGTCACCATGACTTCATCATGTCTGCCTTTGCCACTTGCAAAAGGTTGAATCCCCCCGGCTGCTTCAGCGCCACCGCACACACATGTGCGCACACATGCTGCAACACGGAAACTCGCACGGCCTTTTTCTCTCATGCTCTCTCAGCCGTGGCCTCCTATTTGTTTATAGCGCCTAAAGTCACAGTCCTGAACATACAAATATGGTTTTCAGCTTTTACGCATGTAAGAAATTAATTAATAGTGTTCTGGTGCAACAAGCTGTTCATCTTATCTGCATCAGTAGAGTTTATTCTGATGAAACATAGTTTACTTCATATCTCTTCATTAAAAAGTCTGACATGTATTGAAGATGACGACTGCAAGTTACTCTCCAGTTATGTTTCACTCTATGAAAGTCATTAGGTAAATGATTTAAGTGTTTATTGAGATTAGATGGTGAGGATGGAGGAGGTTGTTGCCGTAGGAGGCATGAAAAGGTCATAAACGGTTTGCCTGAGGTGGACAGGTGCAGGTACTTTAACATTTGACAGCATGTTATATTCAGGAAAGCACTTCCATCAGCCCTGTCGAGGACTGTGGTGTCTTCGGTGGCCTTCATGCAGGATTAGGGTCACGCAGAAAGACAGGAGCTGATGTTGCAAGTTCCCATCGCTGTCTCGTTGTAGTTCAGTAAGGATTTCTCCCAGATATTTACAGTAATGGTCTATGACATTGCACTTCCAGTGGATTCAAGACGACTCACGAACGCAAAATTGTATGGAATTAGAAACTTTCTATGCAAATAAATTAATCATCATTCAAATAAATATAGAAACACGTTAATATTCACTGTCTGATGGAGTTTTGTGGCTATTTCAAGAGATCCAAAGAGCACAAATAGTAACTAAAAGAAGCAGCTTCTATTCTTTGCAACAACCCCCAAAAAGTATGAAGTGATGAAGCCTGTCAGGTATTACTGTGTTCCATTTTTCCTTTGAGCATGTCTAAACTCTACAGTTTCTATTTAATACATGCAGTTTCTGAAACCTATTGCATCACTTTATTGTTAAATCTTTGCTCAAAACCCCTGTTATATACAATCTGTTGGTTGTATTCTGCCCCCTGGTGGAGACCTTCAACACTACAACAACTCTGACATACAGTAATAAACAAATGTAACTTATTTCATTTAGGGATGCTTGATATTAGCTTTTTTTAAAAAATCAATATTTAATATTGTCCATCTCTTAATTTCAGATGTCTAATATCAACTGATGCCAATATATGCAAACAACTGTGAGGTTTTATCTTTCTTATTTTGAGAAATACAACTTTATCCTGGTCTGAGAGCAAAGATCTCAAGTAAGAGGAGTTCATTTTGGGCATCTGGTGGCCATATGTCAGATACTAGCCGGTATTAGATACTAGCATATATCAGATACTAGCAGGTATTAGATACTAGCATATATCAGATACTAGCAGGTATTAGATACTAGCATATATCAGATACTAGCAGGTATTAGATACTAGCATATATCAGATACTAGCAGGTATTAGATACTAGCATATATCAGATACTAGCAGGTATTAGATACTACCGTATATCAGATACTAGCAGGTATTAGATACTAGCATATGTCAGATACTAGCAGGTATTAGATACTAGCATATATCAGATACTAGCAGGTATTAGATACTAGCATATATCAGATACTAGCAGGTATAAGATACTAGCATATATCAGATACTAGCAGGTATTAGATACTAGCATATATCAGATACTAGCAGGTATTAGATACTAGCATATATCAGATACTAGCAGGTATTAGATACTAGCATATATCAGATACTAGCAGGTATTAGATACTAGCATATCTCAGATACTAGCAGGTATTAGATACTAGCATATATCAGATACTAGCGGGTATTAGATACTAGCATATATCACATACTATAAATACAGTATTAGATAGCATATCTCAGATACTAGCAGGTATTAGATACTAGCATATATCAGATACTAGCAGGTATTAGATACTAGCATATATCAGATACTAGCAGGTATTAGCCAACATATGGCTACTTCTAATGTTTCTAACAACTTGGTAACTTAACCGACAACTTAAAAACAGACATATTATCAGCAGCTTCAAGGCAAGTCAGTCTGTGCAGCAGCAGCTGCACCGTAGTCACATGACTCTGAAAGGAATTCTGGGATATGAAGTTCTTTTTTAGAATAGTAGGACTGTTCTACATGCTGGACCAAAAATCGCAATATTTCATAACGGAACAACAAAATTTTGCAAGATTTTGTCATAAACAAATATCGGTCTTAAAAACCCGATACTGATATTTTCTGATATCACACTTTAATGCTGATATTGGCCGATTTTTCTTTCATTTGGTCAAAGGGTGAAAAACACTTGAGATGAGAAAAAAAAAAAAAAAAATTCCCAACATTTCTTGGGTCAGGCACCGTATATTATACGGCAGCGACTATATCAGACATTATCTGCAGTAAAACTCATTGATTTTCGTCAATACTTTAAGCAGAATGAAAAAACGAATGAGTACTATTGTCCTGTGAGTCCAGATTTAGCTTTCCGTTAATTATCAGGTAGTTCTACACACTCCTCGGGGCCGTGCGTTCACGATGCGCGTTTCCGTAGTTCAGCTGAGAAGAGCAGCTGTTACCCAGACAACAACAAAAACACAATTTGCGAAACTCTGAACTCATGGGACAATAGTGCTCGTTTGTTCGTTCATTCTACTTAAAGTATTGATGAACTGAAGTTGTTTTGCTGCAGATAATGTCTTATATAGTCGCTGCCTCGTCTCCGCCATTATTACTGGATGTACATCGAAGGGTGAATCCAGTTATATCTTCCGAAGGACTCAAAGTGATGCAGAAACTTTACCGGTGAGTACATGTATGTATAAACTCCTAGAAATGAGGTCCAGGTTGAAAAAAAAGAAACTTATCCTTTAAGGCTATTGCTATTAGCCGTTGTTAGCACACCAGGCGTTGTAGTACACATATGCCACATGAAAAGTGTGAATTACACTACAGTAGCTCCCCTCTACATCTATATCAAACAATACCACATGTATGACTGATTTAATGCAAAAAAAAATAGTTATAAGTGAAATAAATGTATCATTACAAAAGCTTCTACAACCGCTAACCTGACTGCTAACACTGGGTGCGGCGGCTATCTTTAAGGTGGCAGGATTTCTGAGTGGGAAATACCCCTGGGGGGCTGTTCCAGTTGAAACTTTACTCAGAACTGGGAATTTTTGAGTTCAGAGTTCTCATATACCGAAATCATCTGTCAGTGAAATAAGATAAAACTGACTAAAGTAATAAAAAATACAAATTCTAGAAAATTCATGACATTGATTTTGAATTGTAGTTTAACAGAAATATAAAAAACAAGCACACAAAAAATAAAGCAAACAAGCATGATGGGACTCCAAAGCTAAAATTTTGAGGGAATCACTGTAATCAGGTGTTTTCTGTTATTTTCAAGAAGATTTCTGCACCTTTTGACAGGTATTTTGGCCCAGTGTTGATGAACAGGGGGCTGTATTTGCTGTGGGACAATTTTGTTAATTTTTTTCAATAATTATTTTTTTTTAACTCAAATTCAAAAGCAATATTTTATTTCACTGAATTATATTTTTAAATATATTTTTTATTTATTAAAGGTTGAATATGGAACATTTTTATTAAAAGCTATATTTTTTCAAAAATAATACCTCCAAGGTCGTTTGGGGGTGTACAGAATGAAAGTACAACATTTCCCAGAAAAATTATATTTAGCCTAAAAATAATTATAAAATAATTTTTTACGGGTTTGATAATGGCATTTTATTTACGTCTGTAAGCCAATACACGCCGCCATTGCAGGTTGCCAAATACGATCTCTGTGTGGAAACAATTTTTTGGTCATAGTCAGGCTGGTACAGGGGAAAAACATAGAGATGACGAGTGAAGCAGCTGCTTCAGAGCCCTGGAGATATTGTTTCTGTTTCTGAGGAGGAGTGACCTGAGAAGAGCAAAACCTGGAGTAAATTTAGGTGAAGACTTCACTAAATGGACCCACATAAATGTTTTCCACGGAGAAAAACACTGAAATGGCGACTTTCCTGCTGGATCGGTAAGCTAGCTTGTTTGCTAACATGGCTAACGTTAGCTGTCAGTTATAAACTCCTCTGCGTTACTTGTTGGACATGCTGCAGACTGTTGGACATGCTGCAGACTGTTAAACATGCTGCAGACTGTTGGTCACTTGCGTATCGGCAGATTCTGGCATCCCAGCGGCTGGTGGTGTTTTTCTGCCGTTGCAACTACAACCTAGACACACGTGATGTCGCTGTTCTGTCCGTATTACATATTCAACCTTTAATTTATTTATTTTCTGGTTATTTAAATTACTGTTGTGAATTCAGCTTTTTCGTCAATGGAGAATAATTTTGAGGATGACAGTATTTAAATGGGAATGCCCATTTGAAACATTGCCAAATGTAAGAGGAGGTCCTGACTGCAGCTCGCCGGATCAGGCGTCGTCGGATATTGAGCGTGCACACGGGTGACAGTCGAGAGAAACAACTCCTTTTTAACAGGAAGAAAAACCTCCAGCAGGATCAGACTCGTGCTGTGGGGCAGTGGTGACGGCAAAATCTCCATCTGTTCCTAGAAAACTGAATACTACTCAGTTGTGTACGCGTCAACCTTGTTCTTATTTTCTGAACTTCTATGCATTCACAAGTATTTTATGTTTTAAAGGCAGTTGTCAAGTTTTTGGAGGATTATCCCTTCCTTTCCTTGTATCATTTTTCTATAAGCTAAAATGCGTTTGAGCAAACATACCTCTAATCCGATTTGAAGCATCTAATCTGTCATCCAACCAAACCACTCAGAAACCAGTTTCATATGTCAGCTTTTACCTGATTAAGCACAGTTTAAAGTCTGCAGGCCGCTCATTCTCCGCAGCGTATGGTTTGTGTGCATGACGCAGCAGCAGCGCTCCAACATGCAGGGTGATTGGAAGCATGACGGCCCCCGCAGGGCAGGATAATCTCTGAGGCTGCTGTGCACAATGTGGACAGTGTGTCGTGCACAGCTCACCCCAGCCTGAAGACAGTTCACTGTACTAATCCTGACTAAAGGTCATTTTATCTTGTAGCAGTTAGGGAGCATAAACTCTTTCCCTCCCTGCATATTTATTTGGAGACATTTTTTTTTTTCGCCCATCGCTCCTTCTGATAAAAGCATCAAACAAGGCAGGATGTTTTCAGCCTGTAAGTCTTTACCTCTGTTTCATTTTCCACCCGGTTCGCACCACATCTCGTGTTCTTTCTCACCTTCAGCCGTGTTGCAGCTCAGCTGTGCACATGCAGGAATTGGTTAAGGTCGGGGTGAGGATGAGGGCTTCGGCTAAACCTCGTCTTCATCCTCTGCAGATTTCTGAACATCACCTTGAGCTCTAAAGCCTCTGTTGCGATGTGAAGCCTGCGCTCCAATTCCAGGTGCTTAGCTCTGCTGGAATAGTTTTAAGTATTTCAAGAAAATGTTTAGAAATCAATAAAATGTTTCTTTTTGGAAAAACCCTGAGAGCAACATTAATGAGTCGTTACCTGATGGCTCAAAAACGACATCATTAGAACAAGTACACGGTGACCTCGCAGGAACGAACACACAGGAGGTAGAAGTGTGTGCATCTGTATGCAGGAGAATCGTGCTTTCATGTGCAGGGCATGAATTTTAATCTGATAGAGAATCTAAATTCAGGACCTGTGGCACTCAAGCTCACGAAACAAGACATCAGATCTGTCCCTGCAGCCACGAAGAGCCGGGAGCCGATGGTGTCGCCCGCCATCAGACATTTCTGGTCCACTTCCAGCATACATCAGCTGATCCCCCCCCCCTCTTCTTTCGTTCCCTCTGTGTGTGTGAGTGTATGAAGTGACCAATGCAGTCAGTCAGCTGATGTCACCATTGTGAACCTGCCCTCAGCCACACGATGTGACTTTGAAAGTGCCTCTCGTGGTCTGAGTCAAATATTCGGTCTTGTATTTAGCTGCTGCGAGTTGAAGGTATTCATTAAATCTGACTTTGACCTGGATTCATTTGTTCAGCATGAAAATAAACGACAGGTTTAATTACATCTGCTTCGTCTTTGCAAATGCATGAGCCCAAACAAGCAAACGCTGAGTTTTCCCAACATTTCTCTCAACAGATTTTAGTTTCCAGCGAGGAAACGAAGAGGTTGCTACTTGAAAACACATCTTATTCTGAAATTCTGCACAGGAATGTCAAATCTGTGGCTTAATCTTAAAGGTGAAAGCTACAAGTTTAATTCCTCCGTGCCAGTAGGGGGTACACTTGCTTACTCAATTAGCATTAGCAACGTTACAGAACCAGCTAACCGTTAATGTTGTATAATGGCCTGTTTGAACTAAGAGTAAAAACTAGTTCATGTAGTTGACATTGCTGCATATGCAAGTTCTCCAAAGAAAAAAACATCACTTTTTACAGCGGGGGATTTTTTTTGCCGCGCTACACCTCCCTTCCTCAGTAAAAGAGTTGGGTGTGGTAATGATATGCAGCTTTACCCGGATACCAAATTGACTTCATTTTGATTGGCTACACCTCATTTGGCTATAACCTTATTTAGAGAAAGTAGGTCAAGCTATAGTTGGAGTTTGCTAAAGGCTATCTGTTAGCAACATGTGCACTTTAGACAGTGAGCTATGTTTATCGGACAAGACAGCATTTAGAAAATAAATAAACTTACAGTTTATGACAAGGTTGTGGTCGCCTCCCGTTGCTGCAGAAGTTTTCTTTTAAATCCATTTGTTTGAAAACCCAGACCTGACTGCACAGAAGTTACTCAGCTACACTCACACAGTTGAATCATGGCACCTTTAAATAACTGTAATTTTTTTCTTCATCCACTAGGGGCTGGCACCAAAACAGAGCAGCTCCCCACAGACTCCCATGTTAAAAAGACCAACTTCACAGCGGAAATAAACATGTTTACAGCAGAAATTAATATGTTTACAACAGAAATTAACATGTTTAAAGCAGAAATAAACATGTTTAAAACAGAAATGAACATATTTACAGCAGAAATAAACATGTTTAAAACAGAAATTAACATGTTTAAAGCAGAAATAAACATGTTTAAAACAGAAATGAACATATTTACAGCAGAAATAAACATGTTTAAAACAGAAATTAACATGTTTAAAGCAGAAATAAACATGTTTAAAACAGAAATGAACATATTTACAGCAGAAATAAACATGTTTAAAACAGAAATGAACATATTTACAGCAGAAATAAACATGTTTAAAACAGAAATTAACATGTTTAAAGCAGAAATAAACATGTTTAAAACAGAAATGAACATGTTTACAGCAGAAATAAACATGTTTAAAACAGAAATTAACATGTTTAAAGCAGAAATAAACATGTTTAAAACAGAAATGAACATGTTTACAGCAGAAATAAACATGTTTAAAACAGAAATGAACATGTTTACAGCAGAAATAAACATGTTTACAGCAGAAATAAACATGTTTGCAACAGAAATGAACATGTTTACAGCAGAAATAAACAGGTTTAAAACAGAAGTGAACATGTTTACAGCAGAAATACTTGTTTACAGCAGAAATAAACATGTTTAAAACAGAATTGAACATGTTAACAGCAGAAGTAGACATGTTTAAAACAGAAATGAACATGTTTACAGCAGAAATAAACATGTTTAAAACAGAAATGAACATGTTTACAGCAGAAATAAACATGTTTACAGCCTGGTTAAAAAAAATATTTTAGGTTTAAAGGGACTAGAGGCAGGAATTGTGAAAGAATAAACAAGCATGTCCAGTTTTTTAATACTAATGGGTGATGAAGTGCTAAAAACCAAAGTGAACGAGCCCACCCACGTCTCTCTCCGTTGCCTTGAACAGGCTGTGTGCTGCATAATGCTGCGACTCAGTGGCCGAATTTTCCACACTGTCCTGCGGATGTGACGTCAAATGACGCTGCATCCACGTCCTCGACAGTTTTGATCCAGGAAGGAGACGCTCGCGTCTAATCTTGAAACTACACATAATTAGGGCGTGTCCTTTTGATTGACAGACAGCAGACTAACGCTGGGAATCACGAGTTACCTCAGATACAATACTATCACGATATTTAGCCAACGATAATGATAATATCACGATACAATGATTCTGCAAAAATCAATATATTGCAATAAATTTATCCACGATAAACCACAGTATTTGTCCCTGAAGACATTCCAAATTTATTGACCAAAGTGAATCCATGTGAAATGAATGACAAAATATTATAAATCAGTAGCACATAAATGACATCAATTCAAATGAAATGAGCAAAACGGTGCACAGTGGTTCTTCTTAAGGGAGTATATAAAAAATAAACATTTCAGTCATTATTTCATCATAATCTCAAACAACTGGGTGTCTATGAAAACCATATTTTAATTTGAACCTTACACCATGTCTAAAGTTTAACCCGAGCCTGCACATAGATATCAGTGCTAATGCAGGGACTTTTCTACATGCTGAACCGCTGCAGATGGAAAAAATCTCGAAAGATCTCACTGTTCTCTTACAAAATCTCGCGAGATTTCGTAAAAAATCTCGATACAGCATTTTTTTTAATATTGATATGATATCTCAACATAAAATATCGCGATATTTCTGTGTGTCAATACTTTGGCACACCCCTACAGCAGACTGGGTGTCGGTGTTCCAGCAAAACCTGTGGCCTGTGAAAATCTGTGACCCCAGGGGGCGACAGTGAGTTCTTTTCTGTAGGACCGTCTTCAGGCCCATTTTTGCTTGACACAAAAGACGGATACACAGACGGACGGACAGTTTTGTTCATCATCTGCGTCGGTTACGTCCGTAATTTGGTGCGTTTTCGAGGGGCTTGTTGGTCCGTCACTCAACGCAAAAGACGGAGTAATACCACCAGAAACAGCAGGGTCAGTGTTGAGCGGTGTAGCCGATATGCAGGAACAAACCAGAGAAGAAGAACAGGAACTGAAAGACAACAACACAAAAAACCATCGGTGTCAAATAGCTCTGAGAAAGAAGACACCAAGCAAACAGAGAAGAGCATCTGTAGACATGGCTGGAGCTTTTGAGGAGAGGCTGTGTGAGTGTGTCCGAAAATACACTCATATCTACGTTACCGACACCAAGCGGTGGAAACTGACATCAAAACAGGGAAACTAACAATGAACTCAGCACTGCAGCCTCGTGGACAAACTGATATATTGAACCATTGAAACACAGAAGATGCATGACACTGGTAATACTGACACTGGAAAAATGTCAGTGTTGGTTTTACTGGATCTCAGCGCTGCATTTGATACGGTTGACCACATTATATTACTCAAACGACTGGAGAAGTGGGTGGGTCTCTCTAGTTCTGTACTAAACTGGTTCAAAACATACTTGGAGAACAGGAAGTACTTTGTGTCAGTAGGCAATTTTACGTCTGAGCAGACAAAAATGACCTGTGGAGTTCCCCAGGGCTCTATCCTGGGGCCTCTTCTGTTTAACATCTACATGCTCCCACTGGCCCAGGTTATAAAGAACAACAATATTAGTTACCATAGCTACGCAGATGACACACAGCTATTTATTACAGTATCACCAGGAGACCGGGGCCCTGTACAGGCTCTTGGTAAATGTATTGATGAGATTAATGACTGGATGTGCCTCAACTTTCTTCAGCTGAACAAAAACAAAACTGAGGCGATTGTTTTTGGAGCCAAAGAGAAACGACAGCAGGTTGTCACAGAACTTCAGTCCATCCACATAAAAACCACCAATCAGGCCAGAAATCTGGGTGTAGTGATGGACTCAGACCTAAACTTTGAAAAACACATCAAAGCGATCACTAAATCAGCCTACTATCACCTGAAGAACATCTCAAGGATAAAAGATCTGATGTCTCAGGAAAATCGGGAAAAACTAGTCCATGCATTCATCTTCAGTCGGCTTGACTACTGTAACAGCGTCTTTACTGGTCTACCTAAAAAACCAGTTAAACAGCTGCAGCTCATTCAGAACTCTGCTGCCCGAGTTCTCACAAAGACCAGAAAAAGTGGACCACATCAGTCCAGTTCTCAGGTCTTTACACTGGCTGCCGGTCCATCAGAGAATAGACTTTAAAGTTCTGCTGCTGGTCTATAAAGCTCTGAATGGTTCAGGCCCAAAATACATCAGTGACCTCTTGACCCAGTATGAACCTACTAGACCCCAGTTCATCTGGATCCGGCGTTTTATCAGTTCCCAGAGTCAGAACCAGACCTGGAGAAGCTGCGTTCAGCTTCTATGCTCCACATGTCTGGAACAAACTCCCGAAAAACACTTAGTTTATTTACATCCAGGTTGAGGACCCACCTGCTCTCAGCTGCATTTACGTAGATTTTATTCAAAAGTTAAAATCCGCACGTCTCTGTATTCTCTCTTTTTAATCTTAAATACTTTTAATTTTGAATCATGCTTCTAATGGTTTTTTTTCTCTCCTTTTTTCTTATGTTTTATGTAAAGCACTTTGAATTGTTCTGTACATGAAATGTGCTATACAAATAAACTTGCCTTGCATGGAAGTATGAAAACTGTGACGCATGGCAGCGCACGAAACGGACGTCGCCATAAGTAAGGGAGCATAAATGAGCCTTTAGGTGATGAGGCAGAAGCACAGTACAACCCAGGTCACCACTGCTGATGACATACGCTGGTTAGAACTTGAAAATGAGTTTATAAACGTTTGGGTTTATTAAAATGCAGGTGGAGTGAGGTCCCACTTTCTGATGGCTATCAGAAATGGTTACCTGTGTTGTACCTCTGTCTTGTCGTCTCAAGCCTTATTCTGATGAGATTAGTTTTGCCAAAAGATTGAGATTCTTTTATCACATACATAAACAAATGACTTTTTAAAAGTGATTAAGGTAACAGCTACATATAGCTACACCGAGTGGTGAAAAAGCACTAGCTAGAACATTCAAAAGCCCAGAAGTTTGTTGAGAAAATTTCATGAGCAAAATAGTGAGCATCAAATGTCTCAACTATGAAGCTCACATCCTTTTTCAGGAGTTAAAACTTCAGAAATAACACAAAAGGGAAAAAAAATTAGTACCAAAAAAGAGAGAATTAGTATTTAGCCTATAGGATGTTATAAAAATGCTTAGTGGTAATAAATCATTAGAAATCCTGATCATTAATCTTTAAAATCAATTTATTGGATGTGGGTTGTGCCCTTGAAAAACTTGCCAGTTTTCTCTGCCAAACATCTTATTCTGCTCACGAAACTTCTGTTGTTCAGTCTGAAGAGGTGGAAAGTTATAATTTAGCTTGCTTCTATATTATATATTTATATTTATATATTTGCACACAAATGAAATTATGGCTTTAGAAACAATGCCTGTATCTTATCATATTTCGTATGGAAGTCGGCAGCAGCCATTCCTTCAATTAATCAATTGTGATGCCGTTGGCTCAAAATCACAACTTAGTTATTTCATAATTTTAAGATACGGCCCATTTCCACATGATAAAAAGTAAATTTTTCTTATCAATTAATCAGCCTTTTTTGTCATCTTAAGATAACCACTTAACCATAAACTAACAAGCATTGTTTCCTGAGATCAATGTGAGCTTGAAAGCAGCAGTTAGAGCCTCATTTAATTGCCAATTGTTGCAATAACTCAAAATCAATAACAGTTCATTAAGGCCTGCATTCACTATTCTACAGCACATGCCTCATAACACTGGAAGAAATTATATTTCATTGCATTTATGTGAGCGAAGATAACTGAATCATATTTGCACATTAATAATTTGCGCAATGTTCACATTTTGTTTTTAAACTGTAAGCACATGAATTAAGTCTTTTATTTCTGACAACACAATAATTAGTAGCAAGAGAAGGTTAAAACAAGCAATTTTGTTACTTAAATTTTTTAGATTTTTGAGAAGGATGCATGTCCCTTCAGGGTTACCATACACAAGGTCATTGCACATTTTTGTCGGACTTTGGGAACAATAAAACAATGGAGCCATTTGAATTGCATGGTACACCATCTAAGTTTGTTTTGTAGCAAAATGCAGCCAGGGGAACTTAGTAAGCTCAGTTACGTAATTCATCCCAATTAAAGTAAAATTTAACCTCTGCTTGGCAACATAATTATCTCCTTTCCACATGTTTGTAATTCATGGCCACAAATTAGTAAAATCTGGCCACAAATGAATATATTTTTCTAACAATATCACCAGACAGACCTGTAGTATTTATTAAATGGCTTTCCTGAACTTAAAAAACAAAAATAAACAAACAAAAAACATAATTTCCCCTCTTTGTGTCCATGCTGTCTCCTCGCGCCCGTGTGTGGGACGCGGTTATAATCTGAAGCGTATCTTCTAGTCTTATTCTGGCATACAACTGGACTCAGCAGTCTGCGCGCACTCAGTCTGCGCGCGCGCCCCCCTCTGCGGTCACAGCGCTGCCCAGGGGCTTCAAGACGCAAACCAGAGCATCTGGACGGAGTTCCGCGCACTTTCTCAACTTCGCCTTCTTTCTTTTTGTGCTCTTGATCTCCGTCCTGTTATCCGTCACCATTCCCCTCCAGAGAGGCTCCACGGGTTTTCTGTCGTCCTTTGGTCCCCAAACGGAGCAGAGGAAGTGGTCCTTGGTCGTCCTGGTGACCGCCGTCGTGATGGTTGTGCTGGTTCTGACCGTCGCTGTCCCGTTGCTGCTGCTCCGCTCCTCAGAGACCTCCGCTCATTACTATGAGATGATGGGCACCTGTCGGATGGTGTGCGACCCGTACAGCCCCAAACCGGGCACCACCGCCATGGAAGTGATCCAAAACGTGAACGGCGTTCCTCCGCAGCCGCCGATGGCGCAAGGGAGCCGCGGGGAGCCGGGGCGACCGGGGAAGCCTGGACCCAGGGGCCCGCCGGGAGAACCTGGACCCCCGGGTCCGAGGGGGCCGCCGGGGGAACGCGGAGACACCAAACTCGGGTTCCCAGCGATAACGGGAACAGCTGGAGGCGACAACGGTGAGACGGAGAGCGGGAACTCCACGCTGAACGGGTTCCGGATCGCCTTTTATGTCGGTCTGAAGAACCCGCACGAGGGATATGAGGTGTTAAAGTTTGACGACGTGATCACAAACTTGGGGGACCATTACGATCCGAGCACCGGAAAGTTCACCTGCCATGTGTCCGGGATTTATTTCTTCACGTACCATGTGTTGATGCGTGGAGGAGACGGAACCAGCATGTGGGCAGACCTGTGCAAGAACGGACAGGTAGGCTCGGATTTAAGCCACAAAGTCAACGATTTATTATCCGATTTAAAGCAAATTTCAGTTTTAACAATTGCAAGTCTTAGTAAATTAATTAAATCAAAGATATCACCTGATTTACACTCAGAAATATTGCAAATACAGATTTTACGCAGCAAATGCGCGCAGCATAACGAAAATCTGACCCTTTCACTTTGCTCAGCGCAGTTATATAACAACTCTAAATCTCAGATGAATTCAGAACAACATCAGTAATGTTTATGATCATCTTCCAGCCTGTCTGCCTTCACTGTTTGCCAGTGGCGCTCATGCGTAAATCCTGTCTGGATGAGTGTTTCTTCTCAGACTACGGAAGCTGGACGCGGGTCAGACTTCAGACTTGCAGTTTATTTAGTCATTAGAGCTTGTCATAAAAGGTTGTTCTAAATTTATGTAAGCAGCTGAGGCCAATTCGATTTTACTCTCAGTTCGTGGTTTGCCCTTAAATTTGCTCTATAATTAGAATCTAATCATTTTACGCACCACTGCTGTTTCACTTTGCCTCTCAGGTATATGTGAACTTTTCCTGAGTATCTACGCCCACCATTTTTGTTTCCTTACGGTTTTTCCTTTATTTTATTTTTTAAAACCAGGTTCGAGCCAGTGCCATTGCTCAGGATGCAGACCAGAACTATGACTACGCCAGCAACAGTGCCGTGCTGCACTTGGACTCTGGAGACGAGGTCTACGTCAAACTTGATGGCGGCAAAGCTCACGGAGGCAATAACAACAAGTACAGCACCTTCTCTGGCTTCATCTTATACCCCGACTGAACCTGCTGTGGCAGCCGCTTGGACAGTAATCATCACTCAAACTTGTCTCAAAGACTAAATATGTTTATTTTTTGGACATCACCACCACATAAACAGGCTTATTTGCAACTATACTCTGTTAATTTAAGGAAATAACATTTTGTATATAAATGGTTATATTTATTTGAACTTATATTCAACTGGAGATTGGTGTCATGAGTGAAAATGTGAATAGATTGATGTTTTATTGATATTTTAAAGGAAATTCAATCAATTTAGATGCATATTAAATGTCAGATGCAGTTTTAAGAGCAGAAATTAGTCAGCAATGTTTGGCTTTTTCAGCTGCACTAAAAGCTAGTGGTTAGACATCACTGCGATCCATCATTTGAAATCTGAGCCACATTTAATAAGACTAAAAAGCATTAGAAGGCTGTGGAAGGTCCTCTAGTATCAGCTTGACCTAATTAAACAAAGTCGTTTGCTAAATAGCCACGAAAATGGAAGAAACTAACGAGCAAAGCAATCCCAAGGGCTTGTAAACACCAAGCTGACAAGAAAAACCAGCAGCGACTGGAGGCCTCCTGCCGGGCCTCTGCATGTCACGTCTAAGCAAATGAAACAGCACACGAACACACCACAAAGATGACTTCCAACTTTCTGCCAGGTCACATGATCCACGACGGTTACAGGACGCTACATCAGAAGCGATTGGTGTTCTGAACCAGTCAGATAAGCTGCCGCACCAACTGACCTGAGGTCACGTCAACACGGTGACTGAACCCGACGAGCCCCCGACGCCAAAACTACAAGAGTCAGAGGCGTTTACGGACGCTTCCAATGTCAGATGCTGCACGGTCAACACACTAAATGTTGTGAGTACAGAGCGTAGAAGTAGGGCTGGGCGATATTGCCTTTTAATAATATCCCGATATTTTTATGGCATGTCACGATACAAGATATATATCTCGATATTTGACCTTAGCCTTGAATTAATGCTTTGATTCGTATAATCACATTTGTAAGATGATTCTGTGTCTGAATTAAACATTTCTGTTCATACTGAATTAATATCTGCTGATTTTAAACATTCATGCCAAACGGGTGAAATCTTCACAAATTGATCAAAACTGTCTTTATTGAACAGTTAAAGCAGTGCAATAAACTTGTAAATTTTAAAATAAAGTGCCTCTGACTACTGTTCTGCCTTTTGGTAAAAGAGATAATTAGTTCACGGTTTGAATAATTTACATGAAAAAAAGGGAATAAATAACTTGACAGTTCCTAAAAGTGAGTAATTTAATGCTAAAAACAGTTAAAACGTTTGGATTTCAGATCTAATTAGTGCGGCACATCTTTTTCTGAAAAAGCTCTTTGTTAAAATGTATGCTTATGGTGCGTTCCATTTGTCTCGGGATTCCGAGCAGACGCGAGTTGGTGACGTCATTACCAGGTATTTTGCGTTCCAGTTGCACCAACTCGGACAAAAATAGAAATCTCTAAAACAGTCTATTTGTGAGCTAGAACAGCTGGAAAATAACACATTTCTAGCTACAACAATGACACAGATGTTATAACACTGTTACCATGACAACCACAGCTAATTTCAGTGTGTGTGTTTAATTAACACATATTCATGCTGCGTTTTAAAGAAAAAACGGTCGTGAGACCGTAGAATTCAATAACTTGGAGCTGTTTACACTTGAAAATTACGATCAGAAAATCTCGTTTGGCGCTGGACGCCGCCATCTTTAAATCTACAATCTCGGGGTCCTCTGTAAATTACGAGCTCGAATCTCAGAAAAATGTGTTCATGACGTCAGTTCCTCGGAAAATGACCTCGGAAAAACGAGTTTCGAGACAACTGGAGCGCACTATTAATTACGCAAGCGCGCGTGAGCTCTCACCTTTACGAGAATCTTTGCTGTTTTTTCTCCGGCAATGTTGCAGCGAGTTATCAGAGAACCCGGTGATGAAGCAACTCGTGTGTGCGCCAAATGTGTCGATGTCATGTACATGCCCCCTCCTACTCAAATATAACAGTCATTTTCTACATCCTACATGGGACTACCTGCGATATCTCGAGTATATTCGATGTATCGCCCAGCCCTACTTAGAAGTACTATGTTTTTGCTTCATAAAGGAAAGAACACTGATGCTGTTTGTTAAACTATTACAAAGCAGATCTTTTAGCATGAATTTACACTCCCTTTACAAAGGTAGATTGGTTTTACTGTTTCAAACTGCATCTAACATTATTGCCCCATGGTCTGCTGTAGCTCCCAACCTGGGGGTCCCTCAAAGAGCACAGGAAGTCCCTGAGGCTTTGACTGCTCAGAGTCAGTGCTGCCATGTCCACATAGAGGCAAGATGAAGTGGATTTGCTAAAGTTTTTATTATTTTGGTGTTAATTTTACATGGAAACAGTTTTTTGGGAGCCTGAAAACCAACTTTGCATCATTTCACATGTCTGAGAAATGCTGCCGTGCAGATGATTTGTCCTTATTTAGAAAAATAAAGAAAAAGGACGGCTGCATGTTGATAATTAGCTTAACTTTGGTTTTATCAAAAGAGTAGCCAATTAAAGCAGAAAGCCAAGCATGGTTTCACCAGCTTTTGGGTGTTGCATAAAGAGGGTCTTCGGGGAAAATAGGCTGGGAATCTCTGCACTAGAGGGCAGTTCAGAGTTCGCTTCCGAGTTCCAACGTCAGTTTCAATTACAACATAGCAAAGATGGCACCAGAGTAGCAGATCTGGTTAATGTACAGTCTCAGAAAGACATAAAAACAGGCAGTGCAGCGGGCAGCAGTGGTCTGAGCAGCCACTGAATATATTACAGCTTTTTTGATCGTCCCTCATGAGTTATGCTGCTCAGTGCTGCCAGACATGACCAGACCTGATAGAAAGCTGATATATTTTAGTCAGATTATGATATTTTGATGGTCAAATCTGTTACAATTGATGCATGTTGGCTTTTTTTCCCCACTGGAAAACAAGCATAACCTCCGGTTGGCTGTGGAAATCATTTGTCCAAAGCAATAGCTAAAGTGGAATATGTTACTATTGCTATTTTCCAAGAAGATTGTTCAAAAAGTTGAATTTCATGAATCTTGGTGGTAAGTAAAGCAATGCCAAAAGATGAATCGCTTAAATTTAGTGAAAAGTGTATTACTTTTAACTTTAAAAATGAGAATAAGGGCATTTGAAGTCTACCTTTTATTAACTCTGTCATTATTTTTTTACTGGGGTTCATTTTAAGCAAATTAAAGTTCAATATTTGCCAGTTAAATCTCTGTATGTGTTGTACTTGGACCAGATTTTTAAAGGTATAGAAAACCTTCTGATTACCTCAGAGCCTGTACGGACTGAATGTTGTAAAGGCCATAATGAAAACAATAAATATTAAAATTTGGCGTGTTGAAATGTTTGAATGGTTAATGGAGACTGCCAAACCTGCAAAAAGCCCTGTTGTAGCAAGCAAAACCAAGGTGCTTTGTGTTGTGTTTAATAACCAGTTACATATAATCTGTTATTTTTATTTTGTTCTCATATATGCCAATAAATACAGTTTAAAAAAAGGTTCCTTTCAGCTTATTTATCAGCTCTCTGATGTTCGGCATTCCCTTTTTAATTTAGCAGAGCTCTGTGTCTCTTGCACAAATGCTTGAAAACCGCGGCCTGTCTGAATGTGTTGCACTGCATTGTCACGTACAAGCCAGCTTCTCCATGGCAAGCCCCCCCCCCCCGGTCCCAGGTGCCTCCCTGAATGTCCTCCAGCTCCGCTGTGACTTCTGGACATTTTCAGTGGGCTAGCCTTGTTACAAGTCTTAACATATTAATAGCTTATTGGTATTCTCAGCAGATCATCAATTATTTCCACAAGCTGTTTTTATAAGCACCTCATTATTTCACTTATTTAGCAAAGGGGGGCGCCACCGTTTGACACTTGGATGACATAATGAATAAGTTATGTGCAGCTGTTGAGCTGAGTTATTACATGGGGCGACTGTAAGTTTGGGAATATGTGATTTAATTTGAAAAAATATCAAATTTAGAGATATGCTTTGCACTTAAATCGTCACTTACGTGCCTTTCTTTTTCAAGGACAGCAACTTTGCTCAATGACACAGTGAGAAAACATGAATAAATAGCTCCGTTTAGCTTCAGGTGTTCAAGGAGTCATAAACATCCTTAGATGAAAAAAGCCTGTTGCTCCAGGCTCGTGTGTTTCACTCTCGATTAGCTTGTATTGATATTTGCAAATGCTCCGCCAGACTCAAATATTGCTGTAAGCCCTCATTGAGATGATAGCTGCTTTGTGTGTGTTTTGGATTTTCTCTTTTAATACCCCTTCCCTCTGGGACGCAAACAAACCAGCTGTTTACACACCACTCTTGTCACTTTAAATGGAAATCGTGGGAAACAAATATTAGTATGTCTGCTTAGATAAACCTCTATTAAGGCATGGGCTTTATTTTCCTGCGCCCTACAAACAAACTATCCTCCTTTGAGGGGATTGTGTCATTACTGAGCTTCTCAAGAAAATGAACCCCAGGCTTACATTTGTCTTTGCCAGGTTATCAGCATACTTGGAAAAACAGCATATGATAGGCTGGTGTTTTGTGGTTTGAATTAGTTTTTTTGACAGTAATCAATTGAATTCATGAAAATAAATCGTGTCAGACAATCAGACAAAAGAAAAAAAAAAGAAAAAAAAAAAAAACTTATGTTAAGCCTTCATTTAGATTATTCTGATATCCAATGTTACATAACATGTTTGAGTTATTTATTCACGCCTTGTATTTTAAAGGTTCACTGTGTTGGATTTAGTGACATCTAGTGGCAAAATAAAGCACTGCAAACAACACTGTCACCCCTTACTTTTGGTGCTCTTTGGGCTTTTTTACCTTTTTTTATATACAGCAGGGAAGAAAGTATTGAACACGTCAACATTTTTCGTAGAAAATATATTTCTTGTAGAGACATTGACATGGAATTTTCAGCAGATGTCGGCAACAACCCAAGTAATGCACACATACAAAGAAATCCACACAATAACTTATGTGTAATACAGTCAAATGACACAGGGAATAAGTGTTGAACAAGTTTACTGAAATTTATTTAATACTTTGTGCAAAAGCCTTTGTTGGTGGTTCCAGCCTCCAGACGCCTCCTGTATGGAGAAACCAGTGGAATATGTTACTCAGGTGTGATTTTGGTTCATTCTTCCACACAAACTGCTTTCAAATCTTCAAGGTCTCTTCTGTGAATTCAGATCTTCAGTTATTTCCAAAGTTTTCAATTGGATTCAACTGACTGGTCCGTTCTGGCAGCTTTATCTTCTTCTTCTTAAAGCAGGTGAGTGTTTCTTGGCTGTGTGGTGGGACGGTCGTCTTGCTGAAAGATCCAGCCTCTTTTCATCTTCAGCAGACTCTGGTCCAGAATGTCTCTCTACTTTCCTCCATTCATTCTTCCTTCAATGATATGAAGTCTACCACATGCTGAAAAACAGCCCCCACCATGATGCTCCCACCTCCAAACTTCACTGTTGCTATGGTGTTTTTGGTGCCATTTCTCCTCCAAACATGTTGTGTCTTATGACATCTGCAGAGTTCAGTTCTGGTCTCATCTGACCAGACTATGTTTTCCAGAATGTCATGGGTTTGTCCAGATGTTGTGTTGCAAACTTCAAACCAGCATCAACCTGCTTCTTCTTCAGAAATGGAGTCTTGCGTGGTGTGCGTGCATGAAGGCCATGGCGGTTGAGTGCATTCCTTCTTGTTTTCTCTGAAACTGTAGCTGCTGGTTCCAGGTCTTTCTGAAGCTCTCCACGAGTGGTCCTGGGCTGTTGGAGAACTTTCTGATGATTGTTCTGACTCCTCTGTCTGAAATCTTGTGAGGAGCACCTGGCCGTGGCCGCTTTATGACCATGCCGTGTTCTTTCCACTTCCGGATGATGGTCAATGGTGCTCACTGGAACTTAGAAGTTAGAAATGCACCTGGAACCAATGCTCAGGTGTTTGCAATAATAAGGTTACGTAGGTCGTTGACAGCTCTTTGCTTTTACCCATCATGCAATGCTCTGTCTGACATCTTGGGATGGAAACGTTTGAGGCATAATAGGACTAAACAGCTGATATTCTTTGCACTGATAGAGGACAGGATTCTTTCTAAATACTAACAGCTCAGCTGCCTGCTCCAGATCTTTGCTCCATTCTAGGTAATATTTCGGCTCACTATTACAAACTTATGGCATAAATGTTGTGTGTGCATTATTTGGGTTGTTGCCGACATCTGGTGAAAATTTCATGTCAATAGCTCTACTAGGAATATATTTTCTGAGAAAAAAAGTTTTTGTGTTCATTCCTTTTTCCACACTGTAAGTCTTATTGTAATTTTAGTTAAAAGGGTCAAAAAAAGTTGCTCCTCCGTTTTTAATTGAGTTATTTTAGGATATATATACATTTTTAAAAGCGCTTGTAAATAAAATTGACTTGACCTTCCCGTCATCAAAAAAGAATCCACAAAATCTTCAAGAACCAGAATTTCCAGTACAAAGGAACAATATACATACTGCAGTGGTCTTGTTGTTTAAGACCGTGTGTAGTTTTAAATGGTGGAGATCTCCAGAAAGCTGCTCCCCCATGCGTCCCTCTCTCACAATGACAAAGAATCCTTCAAAATATTCCTGGATCCAAACGGTGATCTGGATCAACACCAAAATTTCATCAGTTGCTTCTTGTACCATTATCAACATTCCCTGAAAACTTCATCCAAAACTGATATGTATGTTTTGAATTATTTTACTAACAGTCAGACAGAAAGACAGATGCCTGAGATATTGACCACGTTTACATGCCATCAAAATTCGGGTTAAGGTCAATATTCCGGTTTCTGAAAGATCAGGAATAACCCGTTTACATGCGTGAGCAGATAGAGTTACTCCTGTATACATGATTACTGAAATCAATAGGGGATTATCACGCTTACCGGAAGTGCCCGGATTTTGACACTTCCTCTTCCGGGCCATATTAACGACAGCCATTCCTGCTCTGTTATACTGTTTTAAATCGGATAAACTCCAAACATACTTAAGTTTTCATTCTAGACTGGAATGATACTAAGGAAGAAGTGGATCAAAGCGATCGATTCGCCGCGGTGAAGGGCCGAACTTTATAATAAAACACACGTTTGTTTGTCGCCGGTGGGGCACAACACCGGCACTTCACAGCATGCTAGCATTAGCCAGCTATTGTTTACTGACGTTCTTAACATTGTGCGTCTTAAAACACACAAACATCTGAAAATCGGGTCTGTACCCCCCCGTTTCCAGTGGAACAACTGGGGACTGCCAAGAAAGGAGACGCTTTCAGATGATTGTGTGTTTTCAGCCGCACAAAGTTAGGCACGTTATCGAGCTGGCTAATGCTAACCTGCTAACACGACTGCGCAGTCTGCCGGCCACAAACAAACGTGTGTCGTTTTATTATAAAGTTCGGTCCTTCAACGCGGCGAATCGATCGCTTTGATCCACTTCTTCCTTAATATCATTTCAGTCTAGAATGAAAACTTAAATATGTTTGGAGTTTATCCGATTTAAACAGTATAACAGAGCAGAAACGGCTGTCGTTAACATGGCCCGGAAGAGGAAGTGTCAAATGTTTCAACTTCCGGAATCCGGAACGCGGAAGCGTGATAATCCCCTATTGGAATATCCCGACCAAAACCGCGACGCACGGAAAACGTCATGATGATGGTGGATAATGAACCATCCGGAGCCACCGCGGTAAAGCCAGCCAAGTTTCAGAGTTACAGCCAAAATAACGCCGATTGGCTTGACCGCGGACCCGCGAGAGGCGGCGGGCTTGACTGCAGCCCGGAGTGGTGGTACTGACCCACCAGCATTACTTGACGGATCATAGAAGGAGAGCAACGTGTCCTGAAAATGCAGCGCGGAGCACATCCACGCTTCCCGTTTCCAGCAGAGTCCCCCGGACATATGAAGGTCTTAGCCAGGACTGGTGGGAACGGTTGTAATGATGAAGTTAACTGACTCCGGCTGGAGTCAGTTAACTTTCCTCTATCACATCTTCACCAAATTTTTCCAGATGAGTGATGGAGCCCCGCGAAGTAACCGTTTGCACACCAGCTCCTCTCGGGATGCGTGTTGCCATGGTGATGTATAAACTAGCAAGCTGTGCAGAGCACTGTCTGATCGCTAGTACAAAATACTCCCTGTAATTTAATCAAAACGCCAAAAAAGCTTGCAGATAGAGCATGCGCAGAACACAATTAAATATTCCTTTCAATGGAGATATTCCAATAAGCGTTTACATGTCCAAATATTCCGGTTAGAAAAGGAGTAACCCAGGGGTAATATTCGGGTTTTAAAAACCCGAAAATGAGCATATTCGGGTTTTTGCCAGTGTTTACATGGCCGTGCGCAACCGGGTTATTGCTAAATTCCGGTTATGAAAGAGTTATGAAAGAGTTATTGGCTGCATGTAAACGCAGTGAATATTACCACTCCTTGGTGGAGGTAACAAAAGGAAAGTTTCACGATGAGATTTCTGTTATAAGAGTAGTTTTTTAATGGAGGATTTGGAAACAACAGCCATAAAAACACTGCAGCTCAGCCTATGGAAGCCACATGTAGATGGCAAACTGGAAAAATAAAAAATGGACACACAGGAACTCACAGATCACCTGAGCACCATCATCACTGATAGAAGAGAACAAACCAAACCATAGCTTTCCTCGTAAAAATTCCCCAAGGGGACGACAGCAGCATAAAAATAACAGTACACATAAACCAACACACACACACACATCAGTATTTACCCTGGACATCCAAAATCCTCACAGCATCTACAAAGAAGAGAGACAGAAAGAGGAAAAACACATAAACAGGAAGCATAAAAAAGCAAAACAGACAAAAAAAACTAAACTTAAACAGCAACATGAACCCAAAAGCAATGAGACAGTGATCATACCATACAGTATATCAGGTTGATGAACCAGTACAATGGGTAGTGAAAAACACAATAAACATAGTAGTAAAACCAACATGAAATTTAGACAGTCACTGGTCAAACCCAAGGAAAAAAATATAGCAGAACAAAAACTAATATAAATATCCTGTAAATTATGCAATAAAACATACGACGGAGAAACAGGAAGGTAATTTAACAGAAGAAAAAAGAACTATAATGCATAAAAGGAAACAGCAGGAGAGATCACAAGAACTCAAAAAGAAAAAGCAGAACGACGATGATAAAAATCAGCCACTCTGGATGATTGCCAATAAAAAACAGATAACAAAAACAGAACAACCTCATCATGGACTGGGACAACGCACAAATCACTGGAACAGAGACAAATAAACACCAAAGATGGATTAATGAAGCAAAAGTAATCAGAAAGTTGGGCAAGGACATCATCAATGGAGATGAGGGAGCTTTTATGCTCACACACCTGGGACTCTTCTAGATCATGGAGCGTCTGGGGGCGTGGCCAACCTGACACGTCCACACCTGAGAACAATGACTGATACATGACATGTCACAGTGGTCAGATGGCACCTCAGAAACCGTCTACCGATGCCAATTTAAACATATGGAGGAAGAAATGAACATTTACGACCTAAACCTCTTCTGAAGGAAGTTTTGGTTTGTCCCTTCTGGGCTACTGTAGAAACACACTTGTGCAAAAAGACAAATATCATGAAAAAAGTACTGTTTAGAAACAAAAGCCTCACATAGGTTTATCGAAAATGGTGCCCCCAAGGGGTGGCTAGGGACACCCTGAACAAAACGTTGGCCATCCAAGCAAAAACAATATTTTTCTTTAGTTTTAGTTTTTTTTAGTTTTTTTTTTATATTAAAAAAAAAAAATTATAAATAAAAATATGAATAATAAAATTTTTAAAAGACACTGACGTCTGTCAGGCTTAATTAACTTGGCCTATGTAAAGTCATCCAGGAAGGTGCCACCCCAACCAGTTTCCAATACCCCTTTCACATTAGCACCTACTTAGCCCGGCCCTCATTAGGCTGACACCACATTACCCCAGTTTTGTTTGTTCACGTTCAAATTGAAGGCAGTTGAGGCCGTCCTCAGCTATGGTTGTCAGTGTGGGCGAGGTGGGGAAGTTTTGTGAAGTCATTTGTCACACACACACTGATGAACAATGGAGGAAGTTAAGCTTTTAATTTACCTGCTGCTACTCTTCTTCCGGCTGTCAGGGAGTGCAGACGGTGCTTTCCTCTGCTCCCCTCCCCTCTCTTTTCCCTCTTTGTTTTATCAACTCCATTGACCACCGTGTTGTGGGCGTGCGGCCGGTAGACGTGTGGAGAACACCCCCAATAACGGGGGGACAGCAAGCCAAATCTGAACTCATAGGACAATAGTACTCATTGGTTCGTCCACTGGTCTTAAAGGCCTCCTTCCAGCTGAAAACCCGTTTAACTTGCTCCTTCTGAAATACGGAGCGGTTTCCCCTTGTTTACTTACACATGCTGACTTGCTAGCGTTGCGTCTCCCCCCAGTCGGCTGTGCCTTTCTCATCACAGAAACAATACGAAGAAAGATGCGCACATCCGGGAACAGCTCCTTGCACTTCTCCACGTAACATTGCAGAATAGCGTATCCCCACGTGGGGTTTCTATCTGTCCATTGGAAGGCAGGTACCCCTCCTCTTCCGAATAAGAGAGGGGTTTTTAATATATGGGGGATTTAAGAAGAAAAAAAAAAAAAGGGGGGAACACACTAGAAGTAAAGACGGCACGCCAAACTGTAGCTTCGGAGTTGAGAATAGTCTAATTGGTTCGTTAGCTAACTTGTTTGTCAGCATGATGGAAAAAACTTTTTTGTCGGTTTTATTTCCTTTTTTTAGGGAAATAAGGGCGGGGGGGGGGAGTTTTTCATAAAATGATGGGAGGGAGCCAATAAGAGGGAAAATTTTGAGAAGGAGTCCGGAAAAAGGGTGTTTGGGGAAGAAGATTCTCTTATATTATAAAAATATAATTGGAGAAAAAAAAAACGAAAAGGTATTTTTAAAAAAAAAAGAAAGAATAAAATAAATAAGAAGAAAAGAGAAAAAGTATTAATGAAATGAGTTGTAGAAGATAATACCTTAAGGCCCATTTATGCTTGATGCAGAAGACAGACAGATTCGTCCGTTGTCTGCATTGGTTATACATGTAATTTGGTGTATTTTCAAGGGGCAAATAGTCCATCACTAAACACAGAAGACAGAGTAGTACCACTGGAAACCACGGGGTCAGTGTTGAGCTCTGTAGTTGATATGCAGGAACAAACCAGAGAAGAAGAACAGGAACCGGAAGAAGACGACACAAAAACCACCGATGTCAAATAGCTCTGAGAAAGAAGACGCCAAGCAAACAGAGAAGAGCATCTGTAGACATGGCTGGAGCTTTTGAGGAGAGGCTGTGTGAGTGTGTCCGAAAATACACTCATATCTACGTTACCGACACCAAGCAGTGGAAACTGACATTAAAACAGGGAAATTAACAATGAATTAAGGACTGCGCCTCGTGGAAAAACTGATATAAGAACCATCGAAAAGCAGAAAAGGCAAGGAAAAAGGAAGAGGGGGAAAAAGGGGAGGGAAAAAAAGGAAAGTCCCTATATATATATAAAGGGGAAAAAAAATGGGCCATAGAAAGCCCCCCTAACCCTATTATATGGATATACACAAATCGCAACTTATCTAAATACTGTCCAAGGTAGTCAGAGTGATACCAAAATGTTACTATGAGTAAATGCAGGTATGAATTCCTAAAAATAAGGTCCAGGTTGAACAAACTGAAGTTATCCTTTAATAACCCTTGGCTACCCTATTTTCTCTGGCCACCCCTAAAAGGATCTCTGCAGGCATCCCTGTTTATCCATCCATCCATCTTCTATACCTGCCGTATCCTATCACGCCATTTAGGGGAACGTAGATTAAATTTCTGTTGACAGATTCACAAAAAAGAAAATAACTGTAACTCTGAATACATGGAAGGAAAACAGGGGTGCCTGCTTTATGATGTGCATAATTAGAAAACTGCAACTGAGTCCGCCTCATACTGAATGGCCAAGGTGATGGTAGCAAGTCCAGAGGTGAGTAACTCTCTCAATTTTGAAAACAATTAGTCATTTTATCTGTTTTTCTTTTCACCTCAAGCACACGCTAGATATGGTTACATAAGACAGAAAGACACTCATCAGCATAAGATCAAGTTCAGCAGATTCTCAAACCACATCTGCCCCTGGTGTCCTCTGATTAGTCATCAGTGATGACCAAATGTCATCACAGTGTAGTAGTGTGATTGACCCATAAACAGAGGAAACAAAGCCATAAGAGTTAAGCTACTCTACGTCATTTTAGACTGAGGGCTTTTCGGTTATCCAACCTATTTTGGTCAGTAGGGAGAATAGATGAGACGGCACTTAGTTGCAACAACAGGAAATGAGAGACCATTATGCCCACATTTCTTCAGAGACTGACGTCATTGAAATTAAACAGTTACACATCAACTTCAGGGACATTTGTCAACCATTAAATTCATTAGCTTGTGTCTTGCTGCTGTTTATATTCCTACAGATGCAAATTGAAAGATGGAATTGTGTAACTGAGGTTATGCTCAGTAACCATATTAGGCGCATTCGAACAGAGGTTCTAGGAACACCGTTCTGGAGTTTAGTTGTAAGAACTACCCTTCCCCATCAGTTTGCGTTCGCACATGAGGGAGGGCCTTGACAGGGACCAAGTTTGACGCAATCGTCTGTGACAGAGACAAATTTATGACCCAGCAGATCTAATACAAATCTGAGGTTTCTTATCTCTTTCATTCAAAGCTATTATAAAAGCTAACTTACCGGCTTTCCATCATCACGGTCATTTGTATCACGTAATGAAACAGCCCCCCGTTGGAAAGGTGCCCTACTAATGTCTTGTTTACCTTTCGTTGAAGTACGCCCGGACACTTTACTGGACAGACCAGGGTTTGTCCACTAAAGTGGCGCAGATTGTACTGACACAATTTGCAAGTGTATTTGGGTTTTCCATCTCTTTTATTCAAAGCTATTATAAAAGCTAACTTACCAACTTTCCCTCCCTTTCCCTTGTTTCCCGGACACTTTAGTGGACGGTCTGTCCACGAAAGTGTCCGGGCGGCAGCCGCAGATTCTACTGCCACACTTTGCAGCTGTATTTAGGTCATTGAATTCGTATGAAAACAATTGTTTTTGGACATTTCAAAATGGTTATCGATTCGGAACGTGCACCATTGTGATCGATTTAATGATGAATTGGTACACTCCTATTGTAATAGTTCTTATTACAATTTCGGTAAACAGTTGTAACAGCTGTGGGACTTTTTAAATGTGGCCGGGCTGGAAGAAGTAGAGATCACGCAGGGGGCGGGGCTTGCCAGTTCTACCAATCACCAAACACCTACGTATTTCAGCTCCCATGGAACCCCGAAAAGACCCTGCCTTGGAGTTGGAGCTAAAAAGGTTATAGGAACTGAGGTCCGAGGTCCTGAGTTCCAATATGCCCAAATGCGCAAAAAAAATGGCCTGAATCCCGAAAAGGTTCTAGGAACTCTAAAAGGTTCCTACAGTCCGAAAGCGCCTATTGAATCAAGGGAGAAATAGGCTATTCCAGATGTCTTTTATAGTGCGTTGCAGTCGTCTCAGAACTCGTTTTTCCTGGGTAAGTTTCAGAGGAAGTGGCATCATGAACTCATTTTTCTGAGATACGAGCTCGTAATTTGCAGAGCCTCTCGTGTCTAGTTGGAAATCAGTCTCCAGTGGAGGGAACCCAGACTGACTTTATGTGTATCTCATACATGGCGATAGTCAGGCTGGTGTACCAGGCTAGACTGAGACCTTACCGAGAGCAAACAAGGACTTAACTGATAGCCACAGGTCGGCAGGCTGACATCCGATCTGCCGCATGTCAATCAAAAGGCCACGCCCCTTTGTGTAATTTCAAGATTAAATAACATCTAAACGGATGATTTTTAAATAAATTCACCCCCCTCACAGTTGACATGAAGGTAACTTTACCTATTAAACCTAAAATTATTTTTTTAACCAGGCTGTAAACTTATTCCTGCTGAAAACATGTTTATTTCTGCGGTGAAGTTGGTGTTTTTAACATGGGAGTCTGTGGGGACTTGCTCTGTTTTGGAGCCCCTAGTGGATGAAGAAAGAATTACAATTAAAAGCTTCACTTCCTGGTTTCACACTTTTCGAGCGGAGTTTGCCCCTTGGGTAAGATCCTCAGACTCATTGTCAGACCACATGCTGCTGCAGGGGGACCTGGTTCCTGCCCGTCCCCCAGACCTGAATCCAGTCCAGCACCTCCGGGACATCATGTCCGGTTCCATCTACCGCCGTCACGTCAAACCACAGATTGTCCAGGTGTTAGCTGATGCCCTGGTCCAGGTCTGGGAGCAGATCCCTCAGGAGAACATGGGTGGTCTCATCAGGAGCAGCCCAGACGTTGTCGGGAGGTCATACAGGCACGTGGGGGCCACACACACCACTGAACCTCATTCACAGAAGCGAGGGCAGCCTGTGATCTGATCTCTTTTATTTTCAGTATGAGTCTGAATCCGTCATTTTAATATCCATTCATCATTCTTGGTTTCATTCTCAACACATTCCACTCTGGACCGAATAAAGATTTTAAACTGGAATATTTCATCCATCAAGATTTAAGACATGTTCCATTTAGGTTTTTTTATCCGTGTGTTTTACAATTAGTAATTAGTAATAAAAGATTGTGCTGGAATTTCTCTAAATGATCCTCTGATGTGGGTTTAAGATGAGTCACATGTGTCATTTTCTCTGAATTGTTTCAGTATTATCGTACTCCAACACTACAGGCAAGTTTCATCCACCGACTGGTTCAGACTGTGTTCAGACAGATTCAGAGATGTGAACAGAAGTGATGATATCACCAGTGGAGGTCTTCGAAACTGTTTAAAAATGGCCTTGCAAAGGCTGCCAGCCCCCACTGCGGGCACATTTAGGATGAAAAGTGGAGCTGCTGACACCAACTGAGACATCAACAACAGAGCGTGTCACGGACTGCCTGACGGATGCTCACATACTCACGTATCCACTAACAGGATAGATGATCGGGACGCTCCGTCCCCCCCCCCCTGGCCAGGGTGACAGTGAGCGATTGCTGACAGACAGGCCAAGTAGTGAAATTCTCTGATGGATGAGATAAGTGGGCCAAGGCTTCGCGCACATGCACGCCTTGTTCAGGGGAATTCAGCTTGACAGGCAGCTGAGCAACAGGCATCATACTGGAGTAATGATAGCACATGTCATCAGACACTCCAGCTGCTGAGCTCATCCAGGTTCAGAGTGGGTGTGTCGCTCTGGCTGCCATTTCCACTGATGATCCTTCTAATTAATAACAGTGATTACAGAGTTTAATCTTTCAATGTGAAAACACACCAGCCCGCCACCCCGACGCTTGTCTCTGGAAGTAGACAGCAGTCTGCTTCGCTTGATTCCTGCGAGCGTCTGATTGCCAAACCGCCATGAAATATTGCAGCTGACAAGCTCTTCGCACAGGCAGCCAATCATCGGGGCACTTTTAAAACCTCTCCTCATTCTTTCACTCCAACGATTTCATCCCAGCGATGATTGATCCATGTTCATGCTTGAGATGCAAATGCCAACATGGCATGAGTGAAATATAAAGAGACCCACAGAGAGGGAGCCTGCCGGGAATTTTCACTTTCACACCTTTTGTGCATCTTCTTTAGTTATTGTGCAAGTCGGTGCGTTCAAAGACCCCACAGCTCTGAGAGAAGACCAGAGTCACTAGATGCTAACAAGATGTAACTAAAGGAGCATACAATGAAAAGAAATTTTATCGCTCTTTTAATATAAAAAAGAACAAAGCACTTCAAATAAATCTATAAAAAAAAAGAAACAGTGCACTTTTAAACAAATATTAAATAGAAACATTAAACTTGTAATAATTCTCTCTCTCTATATATATATATATTCATTTTTTTTATTGGGTAGTACACACCCAAAAAATGAGAATATCCTGAAAAAGTTCATTTATTTCTGTAATTCAACTTAAAAGGTGCAATTTACATTTTGTACAGATAAATAATATGCAAATCAATATATTTCAACATGTATTTGTTTGAATTTTGCTGATAACGACTTGCAGCTCAAGAAAACCTCAAATTAAAAAATTTAAAAAAATTAGAACATTGCATGAAATCAATTATAAAAGGATTTTAAAAGCAAAAATATCAGGCCTCCTAAAGTAAAATCTTGCATCTGTACTTAGTACTTGGTTTGGGCCCTTTTGCATGAATGACTCCTTAACCCGGCGTAGCATGGATGCTAGCAGCTATAACCCGGCGTAGCATGGATGCTACCAGCTTTAACCCGGCGTGGCATAGATGCTAGCAGCTTTAACCCGGCGTGGCATGAATGATAGCAGCTTTAACCCGGCGTGGCATGGATGCTAGCAGCTTTAACCCGGCGTGGCATGGATGCTAGCAGCTTTAACCCGGCGTGGCATGGATGCTAGCAGCTTTAACCCGGCGTGGCATGGATGCTAGCAGCTTTAACCCAGCGTGGCATGGATGCTACCACCTTTAACCCGGCGTGGCATGGATGCTAGCAGCTTTAACCCAGCGTGGCATGGATGCTAGCAGCTTTAACCCGGCGTGGCATGGATGCTAGCAGCTTTAACCCGGCGTGGCATGGATGCTAGCAGCTTTAACCCGGCGTGGCATGGATGCTAGCAGCTTGTGGCATATCCCGGCGTGGCATGGATGCTAGCAGCTTTAACCCGGCGTGGCATGGATGCTACCAGCTTTAACCCAGCGTGGCATGGATGCTAGCGGCTTTGACCCAGCGTGGCATGGATGCTACCAGCTTTAACCCAGCGTGGCATGGATGCTAGCGGCTTTGACCCAGCGTGGCATGGATGCTAGCAGCTTTAACCCGGCATGGCATGGATGCTAGCAGCTTTAACCCGGCGTGGCATGGATGCTAGCAGCTTTAACCCGGCATGGCATGGATGCTAGCAGCTTTAACCCGGCGTGGCATGGATGCTAGCAGCTTGTGGCTTATCTCAGCTGTCATGGAAGACCAACATGCTTCCATCACAGCCTTGAGCTCTTCTTTATCGTTTGCTCTCTTTCCGTTCAGCTTTCTCTGACGATGCCCCACATGTTTTCAATGGGGTTCAGGTGAGGTGGGTTTGCGGGTCAATCCAGCATGGTGATCCATGGTTGTTGAACCAGGATTTTGTACTTTTGGCAGTGTGGGCAGGTGCCAAGTCCTGCTGGAAGATGAAGTCTGCATCCTCATACAGCTGGTCCACTGAGGCAAGCATGAAGGTCTCCAAAATGTCCTGGTAGACGACTGCATTGATGCTGGATATCTTCCACACTTCTTCCTTCCACTTAACTGTCCATTAATGTGCTTTGAGACAGCACTCTGAGAACATCCAGCTTCTTTTCTATCACTTTTTGTGTCTTTCCACCTTGTGCAGGGAGTCAATGATGGTTTTCTGCACAACTGTCAGATCAGCATCTTCCCCATGATTGTGAATTCTTCTAAACCAAGACAGACTTTTTAAAGGCTCAGGGTACTTATGGAGGTGTTTTGGATACTTACCTGATTAGAATGTGACACTCTGAGCTACAATACTGGAGCTTTTCACAATATTCTAATTTTTGGAGTTTTTGAATTTGAGGTTTTTTTTAAGCTGCAAGTCCTAATCAGCAACATCCAAACAAATAAAAGCTCGAAATATATTGATTTGCATATTATTTATCTATACAATATGTAAATTGCACCTTTTAAGTTGAATTACAGAAATACATTAACTTTTTCCAGATATTCTAATTTTTTGGGTAGTACCTGTACACACACAGTCATGGAAAAATTAAGAGACCACCCTTGTTTTCTCATATTTCTTGGTCATTTTAATGCCTGGTACTACTAAAAGTACATTTGTCTGGACAAAAATAATAACAAAAAATCTCATAAGAGTTTGTTGTTGCTATTATAATTATTAACAGTGATGATAATACTGGTAGTAGTATGATAATGATAATGATTACTATTTTAAAGTGATGACTGTTGTTGCTATTGGCAGTACTATTAATAGTATAGTAATAAGGGTATTAATAATCCTGTTATTAATGTTAGTATTTATTATTGGTATGATTGATCATATTATGTGGAAATAATCTTATACAGAATATTTTTAGTTTCATGTAGCAAAAGGGTGGGATTAAATAAGCACTGGCTTATTCCCACTCCTTTTGTACAACAACCTTTTTTTCTTTTTTTTTATTCAGTAGTATCTTTCTCTTTTTGTTTGTTTTTAATTGTTGTCTTCTGCTCAAATAAAGAATATCTACATCTACATCTAATTTAAGAACTGATATCGAGCCATTTTCCATGCTTTTCTTGATGAGTTATTGTGGTTATTAAGATCTTACATTAATAGCTATGACATTGTGCTGCCAAAAACAGCTTTTAGGCATTTTAGATTTTCTTTTCTGTCCCTTTTAGTCACATGATTCACACCACAGTTGGTACTCGATTGCATAACCATTGTTTTTGATGACAAGGCTGGTCTCTTGTTTTTTTCCATGTCTTATATATATATATATATATGAGTCGTCCTCAAAATTATTCATACCCTCAAACTGAAAGACGGAAAAATCAGCTGCCAGTGAATTAAGGTGAAATTGACAAAAATAATAAGAAAAGTTCTATGAAAATTGACATTGATTTTGAATTGTGGTTTGAAAGAAATAATAGAAACAAACACAAAAAATAAAACAAGTAAACAAGCATAATGGGGCTCCGAAGCAAAAATTTTGTTGAGCAACACGTCTGCACCTGTTGACAGGTATGTTGGTCCACTGTTCATGGGAAAGGTGCTCTAATGTGTCTGGGACAGTTTTGTTTTTTGTTTTTTTTAAATTATTATTTCCAACCACAATTTAAAAGCAATATTTAACTTGACTTAATTATAATTTTGTAAATTTTTATTTATTATTAGTTTCTTTAGTTTCTTGTTATCTGAATTACTGTTGTGAATTTAGTCTTTTCTTTAATTGCAGGGTATGAAAATTATGTCGTGTGGGGATATCGGCCAACACACCCAACGTATCGGCCGATGCTGATACTAGCAAAAAACATAAATATCAGACTAAAATATCGGCCATCTGATGTGTCGCCCGGTCTGTCCTTAGTGCCAATCACTAGGGCCAACATAGTCCACCAGACCACCTCAGTACCTCTGGTTTTAACTGCATTATTTACAGCTGGTTTGTATCATACTGGCAACTGCTGCTCACTGGATAGTTTTTTTTTTCAGACCACCTCTTTAAACCACAGTTTCTCTTTACAACTATAAACACTGGCTGTGATTCTAAACTTAATGGGGTAGAAAATTTAGAAAAATGGTTAAGTATTAATTTGCACTTTCATTACACAAAAAAAATGTGAATATCAACTGTGTAACTCCTGAAAATGACTAAAACTATGCAGTGAGTTTGCAGGAAACAGTGAGAGTAGACATGTTAAATACTTCCAAAGAGTGGAACAGGGTGATAAAATAAAGATTTATACTCCAGCTCAGAGATGAATATCAGAGCAGCATCCTACTGAGTTTCAGTGAGAAAGAAAATAGAACAGACATGAGAAATGATGGATGGGATTTAAACTGCTCCAAAGTAGAAACAGGTCATCATGTCTGCTGAATGGAGATGTTAACTCAACCGATTTCAGTTAAAAAACTGAATGGATATCTATATTTCTTATATAAAACATCATGATCCAGTAAGACCCAGAATTATAAGAAAATTCTTAAAAATTTTCCATAAAGTTTTTTTCATGTGTTAGTTTAAAGCAATATTTTGAATTAGCAATACTATGTAGCTTCACCCCAAATAAGTTAAATAGTTTCTGATGGTGTTTGGCTTTTTATGAAGGCTGCATTTGAGAGGAAAGGTGGATTATGAGGGATTGCCACAAGATGGCCGTGGTGGGGGGGGGGGGGGGGGGGTGTGGGGGGGGGGTGGGGGGGGAGGGCGGGGGGGGGGGGGGGGGGGGGGGGGGGGGGGGGGGGGGGGGGGGGGGGGGCCGCGGGAGGGGTAAGAAGGGATAACACGGCAAAGGAGTGGACAGCGACACCTCTCTTCTTTCTTGCGTTGTGGTAGGGCTTGATGGTGGATTGTGAGGGTGGAATATTAAGAAAAGAAAAAATGGAAAGAAGAGGAATTTGTATGATGTGCGCGTTGCTTGATATTAATTGTTGTTGCGGGAATTTGGACGAAATATGGAGTAGGTGTGTAAAGGTTAGGAGCGAGGCGGGAATGTTAATATTAAATATTTGCTGTGTTGAAATGAAGATGGTAAGGTTGCTTTAATTTTTTAGTTGCTGGTAATACTTATTTTAAATAAGTTGAAGAACTTGGAGAGCAAAATGATAGATAACTTGTTTGAGTTGAATAGCTTAATAAAATGAGTCAGGGAAATTAGGAATGGTGAGGGAGAGGTTCCCAAATGCAGTTCACTTTTAAAATAAATTGAGATAATTAAAATGAGGGTTTTAAATGATGTTGGGGTATGTGCTGCTTGAATGTGTTTGTTTTTTGTTTTGCACTCTCAGGTGCTGAGGAAGAGACATATGTGGTCTGAATAGTTAAGTGGCAGTTATTGATACATAGAAGAAATTGAGTTAGTTTTAAGACAGATGAATTTGAAGTATGTTGGTAAAATATAAATGAAGATAGGTGATTATTGTTGAAATTTTACAGTTTTCCAGTTCTTCGTATAAATTTTTGTTAGAAAAGTTCTAAATTATTGTTTTTTCTTTCTTTTAGAATTTAATTTTTGAGGAGAAAGTTTGCCTTTTTTTTAAGTGAAGTCTATTGAATTTAGTGCGGGGTTGGGGGATAGGAAGGTGTGATATATATTAGGAAAATGTGGAGGGGGGTTGCTGTTTGGGTTTGGAGGAGAAGTAAATGGGAAAAGAAATGGGGGGGGGGGCCCCTGCAGGAGGGGACATTGAGCTGTTTGTATAAGGCTCTGTATTGCAGTTTTCATTTAGATTTTTGCTACACACCAAATATTATATACATTTTTGGACAATGTTTTGATAAAATAAAGATGAAAACTAATTACCATATTTTCTGGAATATAAGTCGCTCCTGGAAGTATAAGTCGCATCAGTCGAAAAATGCATCCTGAACAGGAAAAAAACATATATAAGTCTCACTGGACTATAAGTTGTATTGATTTTGGCTGGGATCCTGATTATTTGTTGGGGGCCCTATTTATTTATTTAAAATAGGGTGATTTTTCCGGATTTTTCATATCCTACTTGTTACTGCTAAAGATTACCCAATCAGTCCAATTCCAAAGTTAATGCCTGTAAATGATCATAAACATAATTAAGAGGTTTAAACATGTTTTTTTGTTTTTTGTTCCATCGCATAGACAGATGCCCAAAATGAACTCCTCTCATTGAGATGAGGTTATTTTGCAAGTTGCACTTGACTATAAGTTGCACAAGCCGCCAAACTATGAAAAAAAGTGTGACTTATAGTCAGGAAAATACGGTAAGCCTGGCATATTTCCCACTTATTTGTATGAAGTGTGTATAACATGCATATTTACTGATAATATAGAAACAATGAGATAACATAAAAACACTTCCTAAATAAATGCATTTATCTTAAAACAATCTTACTTCAGTATGTGTTTTTAACAATAGGAGAAATTTAAAAAGTGTAGATTTATCCATTTCTTTAGAATAGTTCGAGATGTTGCTTAATTGGTAACATAAATAGCCATAAATGTTAATGCACAAACTGTAATTTCATGATTATATAGGCCAAATGTAAATATGGTCACAGATTGATCAATTTTAAGTTTGTCTACACAAGAAAAGTTTGCTGCTCTAGAATAAATGTCCATTGATGGGAATGGATACATGATCCTTACAAACTCTTTGGCATATAAAGGAAAATAAGAAAAAGAAAAAAAAAAACGGGAGTAACAAAACTGACCATGAAACGCTGCACTTCGTTGGAATTAATACTCAAGACTACGACTCATATGCTGTATAATGATTCGGCCGAACGCTGACTCACTTTTCTGTCAGCCCGCACTTTGGAAATCTACTCTGTGCTTTAATCGGCCAAATAAGGGACCACAGAGGAAAAGAGAAGACAAACACTGTTCTGTATGAAGGTAAATAAGAGAAGGGCTGCAACCCCTGGAAGGGTTTTATCTGAGAGACAACAATAATAAATGTGTGCTTTCACAAATACAATACACAGCAGCTTCTGTCAAATGCTCCTCATGGCATCATTTTCATCCATTCTGTTTTATTCCACAGTGTCTCAGTGACCTTAAGCATTTCTTTAACCTCTTTTCAGTCCCTAACATTGGAGGGGGTTTAGAGATCATATCAGTTTTCTCTAATCCAATAAGGAAATCTATTTTTTTCAAGTTTCTAAAGCCTTAAACATTTTGTTGATAAAACACTCAACTGGAAAAATATGAAAATGGAAGAAAATGAAGATACTGATTAGTTGTATCAGTTAGACCTTTGTGAAAATGAGCAGGACAGTTCCAGTTTAAACCTGCATACTATCGGCTTTTAGTGGTAATGGGAAAACCAACCCACACCAAACAACTCTGCAAGCATCGCGGGTTAAAATCGCCTTTAAACCTCGGCTCTGATCGGCATGCGGTGGGAACACCAGACCCGGGTTGAGGTACGAATTTACAGGATGACGTCAGGCGGTACATACCTACAGTTGTGTGAAAAAGTGTTTGGCCCCTTCCTAATTTCTTGCTTTTTTGCATGTTTGTCACACATATATGTTTCAGATCATCAAACAAATTTTAATGTAAGACAAAGATAACACAAGAAAACATAAAATGCAGTTTTTAAATGAAGATTTTTATTAGTAATGGAGGAAAAAAAGTCAAAACCTCCATGAAAAAGTGATTCCTCCCCCCCCGTAAAAACATAAAAAAACAGGAGTTTATCACTGTAGTTTATAACATTGGGAAGATGAGTGTAATAGGGGGGATTATCGCTCTCGGGAGGTGTTGGGGTATGGTTTATATTTTTTCTGGTCAGGTTAATAAAAAGCGGTTCTGTTTTGTCATATTTATTAAATGAATAAATACCAAATATACATAAATTTTCATTTTGATCGAAGAGAAAGAGGAAAAGGAGTAAAAGGGGATAAAGGGATCGGTGGGGGGGGGGAGGGGCCGGGAAGGGTAGGCTAATATGAAAGAATAGAATGAATCGGTCAGAAATATTTTGATAAGAATAAAAAAAATGGAAAAGTTTCAATCCAAAATTAGTGATATAAGGAGGAAGTGGAAAAAAGGGTGAATAGGGGGAGGGTGGAGCGCGTGGAGGATAAAAAAAAATGTAGTGGGTGGTGGTTGGGGGGGAGTGTGCGAGGTAAGGTAGAAAGTAGAGGGGTGAGAAATCGTTATGGATGGAGAAAAGAAAAGGTGTTGAAAGTGGTTTCCTTTCTTGGGGTCTCGGTTGGGGGTGGGGAGAGACAGACGATTTGAGAGGTTTGGTGTAAAAAAAAATATGAGTAAAAGCTAGGGGGAATGCTGGAGTGTGGAGTGGTGGTGTTGTGGCGCACCGGGAGAAAAAAAGTGTGTTTATAAAATTTGGCGCTCAACGGGGGAGAAGGGTTTTATGATCATTATTAAGTATAAATTAAAGGAAAGGAAAATTAAGTATGTTTGGATTAAATAAAAAAGAAGAGGGGGTGGGTTAGGGGGGGAGGGGAATGTGGGTGGTGTTTTAGCACCCACCCAGCTAGGCTTTCGGCCCTCTCAATCAAGAAATCACTTAAATAGGACCTGCCTGACAAAGTGAGGTAGACCAAAAGATCCTCAAAAGCTAGACATCATGCTGTGATCCAAAGAAATTCAGAAAAAAATGAGAAAGTAATTGAGATCTATAAGTCTGGAAAAGGTTCCAAAGCCATTTCTAAAGCTTTGGGACTCCAGAGAACCACAGTGAGAACCATTATCCACAAATGGTGAAAACATGGAACAGTGGTGAACCTTCCCAGGAGGGGCCGGCCGACTAAAATTACCCCAAGAGCACAGCGACGACTCATCCAAGAGATCACAAAAGACCCCAGAACAACATCCAAGAACTGCAGGCTGCATATGACGGACCCAAGTGGGTTTGTCCACGGTTTCCATGGTGGCCCCACCTGTGTTTTTCCATGTGGGCTTCCACATATGGGGCCCATGTAACTTAAACTATGAGATCTGCAAATTTGCCCAGTTCAAGCCCATGCCTATAGGTTACACAGGTGGGGCCACCATGGAAGCCGTGGACAATCCCACTTGGGGCCCTGATATGCAGCCAAAATTGAACCCATATGGGCCCCACATGGAATGATCGACAGCCAAGGTACTCTGGGCTAAATCAAACCGAGCTAACTCGCAACTAATGCGAGCTAACGAAGATTAGCCTACAGAGCGGCTGGATAAAGGTAAGACATGTTTGGACTTGCTGTCTCTAAAAACCACCATGTTGCTACTCTGCTACAGACTGAGACCTGATCGAGTACAGTTAGCCACCAGTCGGCAGGCCAGCATCCGGTCTGGCGCATGTCAGTCAAAAGGACACGCCCCTAATTATGTGTAATTTCAAGATTAAATAACATCTTAATGGATGAGTTATATAAAAAAAAAAAAACACCCCCTCACAGTTGACATGAAGGTAAACTTGAGCTATTAAACCTAAAATGATTTTTTGAACCAGGCTGAAAACATGTTTATTTCTGCTGAAAACATGTTTATTTCTGCAGTAACCATGTCTATTTCTGCTGGGAAGTTGGTCTTTTTAACATGGGAGTCGATGGGGATTTGCTCCGTTTTGGAGCCCCTAGTGGATGAAGAAAGAACTACAATTATTAAATTTAACTTCCAGGCTTCACCCTTTTCCAGTGGAGTTTGTCCCTTGGTGTGACAAACGATGGCATCACCTGACACACAGCAGACAGAGACCACGCAGCTTGCCAGCGGGGGATCAGATCCAGCTTCTTTGCCAGTGGGAAAGGAATCTAATGCCGATTGTAAACACTTAGGACTTGCTAATTTCAGTGGAAAAGTGGCTTTATTGACAGAAATATTGACATAAATAACTCAATTTCAGTATCTTGAAGTGAAATTGTCCAAAGAATGATCATATGTGACGATATGGCTGCATTCAGCTTATTGTTGGGCTTCTTCCGGCTGACCCATACAGACCAAACAGCTGACAAACAATTCAGCTGGAAGCACATTGTGGCAATGAACTGGAAAGCTTTATACGGAGCTGTTTTTAGAAGGAAAAAAAAAGCATGTTATCCTATGCTGCCAACTCTCACACTTACACTCTTGTTGAACATCAGTTTATAGAAAAAGTTATGTTTTCAATATACTAATTTAGCTTTTCAGGCTCTAATAAATGCAGCAGATGCTGCCCATGCTTTGGTCTGTTCTGTTTTTCACTTTATGTGCTTGCAACTGACCAGTCTTTCTTCATCTCTTTGTGAACTTGACCTGAACCACTACACTATTTACATAATCCATTTCGTCTTTGTTGTATCATTGTTTCATTTTTTTCAGCTGTGGTTGTTTTAAAGTTCTTTTTAAATAGAGTTGGTATGATGTGCCCATCAAATGAAAGTCCTAACAGCCATGGCAGCAAATTTGACTTCTCGTTCGTTTCAGAGGCGCTTAAATTGTCATCAATATTCAGTTTTAACCCTTATTTGGTGGGTTGGCGGTGTCTAAAGTCCTGATCATAACAGTGCCCCGCCTTCCTTGAATTCTTTCTTTTAACCCTGCCCTGTCCAGCATCACAGCAAGCAGAATGATGATCTGGCTGCCATGCTGTGCCGAACAAATTTAAGCTTTATAGATCCTAAACCATGGATCTGGTCAGCTGGTTTATCAACGCAATTGATCAAATCTTTTCCACCCGAAAACCAGGCAGAGGAGAGCCCGCCTGCCCCGATGGAGCGCACCCGGCTGTATACATGATGGGCATTGAAAGTTATGCGTCTGTCGCTGCTGTCCGTAATAGGGGATTATCACGCTTACCGGAAGTTCCCAGATTTTGACACTTCCTCTTCCGGGCCATGTTAACGACAGCCGTTCCTGCTCTGTTATACTGTTTAAATCGGTTAAACTCCAAACATACCCAAGTTTTCATTCTAGACTGAAATGATACTAAGGAAGAAGTGGATCAAAGCGATCGATTCGCCGCGGTGAAGGGCCGAACTTTATAATAAAACACACGTTTGTTTGTCGCCGGTGGGGCACGACACCGGCACTTCACAGCATGCTAGCCAGCTTGATGACGTGCCTAACTTTGTGCGGCTGAAAACACACGAGCATCTGAAAGCGTCTCCTTTCTTGGCAGTCCCCAGTTGTTCCACTGGGGGCTGCCAAGTACAGGACCCGATTTTCAGATGTTTGTGTGTTTTAAGATGCACGATGTTAGGCACGTCAGTAAACGCTAGCTGGCTAATGCTAACATGCTAACAATAGTCCGCCAGCTACATACAAACTGTTAAACGTTTTTTGTAAAGTTCGGATAAACGCCAATGCCAAGTTTTTCATTCCAGACTGAAGTGATGCTAAGGAAGAAGTGGATCAAAACTGACCGATTCGCCGCGGTGAAGGTCCGAACTTTATAATAAAACGACACACGTCTCTTTGTAGCCGGCAGACTGCGCAGTCGTGTTAGCCGGTTAGCATTAGCCAGCTTGATGACGTGCCTAACTTTGTGCGGCTGAAAACACACGAGCATCTGAAAGCGTCTCCTTTCTTGGCAGTCCCCAGTTGTTCCACTGGAAACGGGGGGGTACAGACCCGATTTTCAGATGTTTGTGTGTTTTAAGACGCACGATGTTAAGCACGTCAGTAAACGTTTGCTGGCTAATGCTAGCATGCTGTGAAGTGCCGGTGTTGTGCCCCACCGGCGACAAACAAACGTGTGTTTTATTATAAAGTTCGGCCCTTCACCGCGGCGAATCGATCGCTTTGATCCAGCTTTTGATCCAGTATCACTTCAGTCTGGAATGAAAACTTAAGTATGTTTGGAGTTTATCCGATTTAAACAGTATAACAGAGCAGGAACGGCTGTCGTTAACATGGCCCGGAAGAGGAAGTGTCAAATGTTTCAACTTCCGGAAACCGGAACGCGGAAGCGTGATAATCCCCTATAGTCCTTCATTTGGTCCACTTGAGGCAGACCAAGTCCACTTGTTTGGTCAGAGTCCTTTTGCACTTTCACAATGTCTGAAACCAAGTGGACTTTCCAGGCAAACAGCCTCTGATTTGAATAAAAAAGGCTGGTGTGAATGTGCCCCCAAAGGCTTACACAGTTGACACTAGAGATGGGATTTATGGCTCTTTGAAGGAAGCTGAATCTTGAGGAGTTGTTCCTTCTAAAGAACAATTCAAAAGACTGGCTCATTTTTATCTTTTATTCTTTACTTTTTATTTTAGAATTCAATCAGAAATTAATCACTGGTTTCACTTTATAAGGCAAGATTTGGATTGGAAGAATTCAAACATACACACCCCATCGATACTCTGTTGGTGAGAAATATTCTGAATTATTGGTCACAATTTACACATGATTTGAGTTTTCATTTTAAGTGTTATATAAGGTGGTTCCATATCCCCGTGCTTTAACAGTAAGATCACTATTTTGGATTTTTACTCGCTAAAACACGTTGTAGTACAACAAAAACTAAGCTGGCTACAATTAACTTCCATGTAAAATAACTTTACTCCAAATATTTTTCACACAACATTTTAGATTTGAAAAAACAAATTAAATAAAGGCTAATGAGTATCTATACAAAATCTACTATATAGGATTTTTAAAAATTGGAGAAAAAATACAGAAAAATTGGCAATTCAAATATATACTAAAATGGCTCACAACTGAGATCCGATTCTCATCGTTCATTTAAAAAGCCATTAAAAAGATTCCATTCGTTCATGAACGTCACATCTGACACATAGACACTAGCCATGATGGCTGCATCTCTTCGTACCCTGATGCTCCGTCCCTCTGGAACATGGTAGATCTGGACTCATCAGACTACGTGACCTTCCACTGCAGTCCAATCTTTATGCTCCAAGCAAACTGAAGCCTTTTTCTCCAGTTATCCTCAGTGATGAGTGGTTTTCATATGGCTACACAGCTGTTCAGTCCCAATTCCTTGAGTTCTCTTTACATTGTCCTTGCAGAAATCTTATTTTCACTATTAAACATAGCCCTGAGTTCTACTGTTGTTCTTTTATTTCGCTAAATGTTTGTAGTTTCTGCATCTCCTTAGTGTTCTCTGCTTGATGCCAATAATCTGACCCTTCTGTACTAGACTAAATCTTTTCCACAACCACAGGATGCATCTTTCCACAGAAAGAAATGAGAATCTGCACACCTGTATATTGCATCAGTTGGGGTTAACTGAAAGATCATTGGCCATGCAATAGTTACCCAATAGGAGGTTCCGACCTGTTTGTTAAGTTAAATCCAGATGGTGACTTTTGGGGGTGGAAGGGTGGGCTGTTTTTAGCCCCTGATGGCTGAAAATGGCTGGTTGTCAGTACGATTTCCACAACTGTCAGTTAGCATGTTAGCTAAGATGTATTTTGGTTGACGTCGGCGAATCAACAAATTGTGCCCTAAAACGCCTAAAGGTGGATTTATAGTCACGCGTTGTCTGTGTCTGCGTAACTGCCGTAGCCTCCGCGGAGGCCTCATGCGCACCGCTCTGGACCCGACGTGCATCCTGGCTACGTGAACGCAGAGACGCGGAAGTACTCTCATGTGATTGTCCAGAGTGCGATTACATGTTTCCGGATTTCCGGAGGTTCTCGCTAAATTTGCCCCCGTTCCGCCATTTTTAAAATCCACAAACAATGGATCAGATAGACGAGAGACTGATCGAGGAGATTAGAAAATTTGAACATCTTTATGATGCCTCATCCAGGCACTTTCCAAGAGGAAATGCCCTCGAATTAAGTAAACCATCGCAGAAGACTGTCTCACGGAGTTTACAAGATGATACCAGCAGCACTGCCGCCTTCAGAGTGAAAAGGGTACTGCAATACGTCAACGGTACCCTACGCACAAGTACGAGAGCATATCCCATCTGTGTTAGCTTTGCGGGCCCGACGTGCCACAGAGAATGCACGACAAATCATTCAGCCAGTGACAGTGCAGTAATGGTGCACTATTACTGCACCACTTCTGACAGAAAAAGGAGGAACTTTTTCATGCCAGCATCTGTACAGCTCATGATGAGAATACAGAACAGCAGTTGACAAAACCAAATGACACAACACTGATATTTCAGCAGTTTATTGATCAATAAACCACCATGAAGAATTACGTCCAACATCCTCAAATGTCCCAGTAAGTGTGCGTGTGTTTATATGAAGGTTTGCGCTTGCACGTCGCAGCAATACCGGGCGCATCTGCTGACGTCACCCTATATAGTGTCCGAAATCTCCTCCCGTCGTTCCCTATATAGTGTACATGATAAAGGCCCAATCCCAATGTTCCCCCTACTTTCAACCACTAGCCCTTACTCACTACCACTAACCCTCGCCCACTATCACTACATCGTTGAATTGAAGCCACAAGGGGTCGGGCTTTGTAATCTACCCTTGGGATTGTGATGCCACTTGCTGCATTTACGTTCAGGCACGTAAGCGACTGCGTGGTGACGTTTGCACATACGTCTCACCATAACACACCCAGCAACAACACAGAGTTAACAGCTGTGGCCGTTTTTCTTTTTTTCCATCATTCATCTTTTTTCGGTTGATTAATAAACAAAACAACCACACGGGGAAGGAGTCGCCATTGACGACTGTCGAACTGCTCGAAAAGCCTTCGCTAACGTTACGATTCAAACAGTAATCTGTACAATGTAATTTGTGAGTTTTCTGGCCCTGTCGCTCTACGGAGGGAGGTGTTTTTTCCTCCCTTTTCCCTGCCCCTCCCAGGCAGCCCCTCCTCACCTCCTCGCCTGGGGCTCCCCTATCCCTCATTATGTCCACTTCCCCCACATGCAAAGAGGAACTGGGACAGTAGGGCTGGGGAAAAAAAAATCGATACACTGAAATATCGCGATATTTTCATATGCAGATTTCATATAGAGATTCAAAAATGCAATATTGATCTATTTTACCAACGAAATCTCGCGAGATTTCATAAGATAACGGTGAAATCTCACGAGATTTCACGAAAACCTGGGATATTTCGTGACTGAACAACGAAATCTCGCGAGATTTCATTAGTAAAATAGATCTATACCACATTTTTACATATCAGTATGATATGTAGCACTACCTTCGCGGGAACATGCTAAATTTAGGGGTAGGACTAAAAAGTAGGGCTTGTGGGTGTATTGGGACGCACCCAAGGTAGACTACATCATATACACTACTGTATGTAGGGAATAGGGAGTGAGTGGATGATTTCGAACACAGCTAGTGCATGGACCCTCCCCTCCTCTATCAACCCAGACCTGCTGGTGGCAGAGGGGGCAGTCAAATGGAAAGCCAGTTTGTCATAACTGAACATAAAGAAATAAAAGATAAAACCTTTCCCAAACACAAACCTTGTCCTATGTGTTGTCCAAAACAGGATTTAAAAAAAAAAAAAAAAAATCTAATCGTGCCTTAACAGAACCAAAATACTTCGCTGTGAAAAATAGTCTTTTTGTCTCTGTGAGGACATTTGATCTTAATACACCGGACTGAAACAGTTCATGTACTCGCATACAAATGACTTGGAGGCAGGCGGTAAAATGGCATAACTGTCAGAAACACATCTCTGTCTTGTTCTCCAAGCCGGGCCATAATGAGAGGCTAAAGGAGATCAATTTCTCTCTCTCTATCCTGTCAACCATCATCTACCTCTCCCTACTGACTTTCTCTCACACATTTATATCCTCATTATTTATGTCCTGTCATCTTCCTCAGCTTGTCATGATTGACAGCAGCTTTAAAGCGCCGTTCACCTCCGGCTAAATCTGAAGCTCTTTACACGCGGCTAGCAGCCTAATTCCTCTGGAAAATGGTGTTAATTTACCTTTATCATGATTAGATCAACTAATCAAATAATCAACTTTTAAAATATAGATAAATAAATCAAGAATTTAATGTAACTTAAAGCGTACAACTCTTCTATTATCAACAGCACTGTTGCGTCCGAGGTTGTGTCTGTGTGATACACTTCTGTCATCTCAGCTTCAGTAGCCTAGAGGGAGGGAGTGGGATGACAATGATCAGTTGTTATTTAAATTGAACAGCTTTTGTTTGCTGCCTCATGATTTGAAAGAGAGTCAGATTATCCAAACAGTTAAACACCACTAACAAAGAAATGTATTACTGAACACTGTATTCCTCAAATATAAACATTTAAACAACATAAAATACACAAAAAGCTCTTCAATTTTTAAAATTTTGTATATATATATAAATATATATATACATACATACACGTCTGGTTTTCTATTTCCATGGGGTACATCCATTGGCATAATGCATTCCCTAGCCCCTTACCCTAAACCCAACGGCCATAACTGATTCCCTAAACCAAACCCTTGCCCTAATCCTAACCAAAACCTGGTTGTAACTTAATCTCTAAAACCTAATCTTGATCCTCAAAACAGGGTTTGGGCTCGTGGGGACCGGGAAAATGTCCCCACGAAGGGCGAAACGTCCTCATGGTGATAGCAAAATACGGAAAATGGTCCCCATAATGTAGCATAAACGCGCCCACACACACATATACATATACATGTGTGTGTATGTACATACATTTCCTTAATTAAGCATTTAATTGCTCATTCATCATTCATTTAAAATTCATTCATTCATTTATTAGTTTTGTCTTGTAATTTTTCCTTGACATTTTACTAAAGGCACTCATTTTTCAGCAATCTCTTATTTTTAAAGCAGTGACCGGAAGTATTTGTCATTGTCTTTACTAGAGGGCAATAACGCAACCAAATAATGGCAATAATTACCATACGTACAGTTTCACAAATGCCTACATACAGATTTTTATCTTTCATTTTGAACTTTATTCATACAACTGTACCACAATTACTTTAACACTCAGTAAAGTTAATTATAGCGCATATTGTGTGGATTAAAAACAGTTTTTTTCATCTCTTTTGTAATTCTATAGGTATAGATGTGTAGTTACAAATAATAACCACTAGAGGGAGACTATGTATGTGTTTGCACTGAAACGACTAAGTTTTAAATGAGCCGCATCTGTTACAAATGTTCAAAAACACATACTTTTTCTCTATAGCAGAAAGTTATCAGTAATAAAATGTATGTATAATTCACATGGTATTTATGGGGCGAATAGGTAGAACTTCAAAACGGTGCCAGTTGATCATCAACAAATTATATTGCACATGTTCGAGTTCTTAAAAAATTACTTCTCAGTTTCAAATGATACTGTAGCTTGTTTATTTAACCGCTAAATCTCCAGAATCACGTTGGTACAGACAACCCATGTCTGACAGCAGGGGTAGGACGCCACGTTGCATTGTGGGTCATCGCAGCCGCTTGATTGGAAACAAATAGCAACCTAGTAACACTGAGTGGACAGAGATTAAAAAGCTCTGATGTTTGGTTTAAGCTAACCAGATGTTAAAGTATTTTTAGGTGCACTTGTATGAATAAAGTTCAAAGAGAAAAGAATCTGTATAATCAGCAGAAACGCCAGAACATTGGCTGTATTTTTGGTTCAATATGGGAGGCAACATTTAATAAGTCTCAATCAAAGGACAAATCTGTATTTTACGGGACGGGTGGCATCCATAATCTCAGCATGCTAGTGTTGTCACTGTTAGCATAATGCTAGCACAAAAGAAAAGAAAAATTTTTTTGCCTCTCTCAAAATCTGATAATGGCCATTAGAGAATTTATTAATCCATCATCTTTACGTCTGTCATTTCTCGATGTTGAGGAGGAAAGGTTAAGAAGCCAGTGAAGCAGGTGGGTTTTATTGTAGCAAAGCCAAGTAGGACTGTATGTTTTATCTCTTCCGGCTGATGACAGCGACAGGCTGATGGAAGCCAGATGAGAGAAGATCCTTAGAGAGTCGACTGAAAGGTTAGATTGGCCCCAAGCAGCATGGCTGATGAAGACACACACATTCAGACAGACGCACACACACCCCTTCAGTCATGCTTAAGGCTCGGCATTTTCTTTGATGTGTCATTACACAATCTCTTTAACAAGTGGAACAAAAACACTCATCTTACTCACTTGCTCATGTCTTTTAAATGGTGGAAAGAAAATCTAAATGCTGAAATCATGTTTTCATGAGCAGATATGTTGATGGCTTTCAAGATCAAAATCTATTCAGATCAGCTGGCAGCTTTGAAAATTTAGGCAGAGTATAATAAAAACATGAAAATCGTAGAGGCGACTAATTTGAATTTGTTCTTTAGACAAAGCAAGAAAATGGGGAAAAATAGGGATGTTGGATCTTAGGCTTTTTCCGATATACCAATATTGTCCAACTATTAATTTCCAGTATCCGGTATCAACCGATTCCGATCTATCCAGACAACTGTGAGGTTGTATCCTTCATATTTTGAGAGATTCAACTATATTCTGCTCCGAGAGCAAAGATCCCAAAATCTCCTTAAAGGCATAAGCCACCTCTGGGTAAAACTGAACCCCCCTCTGCAGACCACTGAGTTGGACAAGTGGGCAGAAGCGTTTTCTAACCGACCCAGTCATTCTCTGAATCTGGCAGCACTAACTTTAGCTTAGCTTAGCGTAGCTGCTGTAATCAGGTGTTTCCAATCGCATCACTTGGCGAAAGTGAACTATTAAACTCACATTTTTTTTACCAATTATGTTTCGTGACCCGCACATTCTGATCAAGTACAAACAAAAAGCCGATTTCACATCGAAAGACTGACTAGACGGCATCCAATAGGGGAACTATATGCTGCGGAAGTACAGAGACGAAGCACCGAGGATCGTAGCAAAGGCAGCACGCATGAGCAGCCTCCCCAACTTCGAACAGGGTTGCCACCGGATGCTGCGCATGCATGCTGCCTTTGCTACTATCCGCGGTGCTTCGCCTATGACCCCCCCCCTTACGAATAAAAATCTTCATTTAAAAACTACTTGTGTTATCTTTGTCTCACATTTAAAATTTGTTTGATGATCTGAAACATTTAAGTGTGACTAACATGCAAACAAAAACTTTTTTCCTACAACTGTATATTCTAAGGAGAGCTGGCCATCATTGTCAGTTCGTACATCTTTATCTATAAAACTATCCTTGGACTGTTCCCGCCCTACTTGTCCTCGTACCTCTCAGTCTTGCCACAGGCTACGCTCACAGGACTTGATTTCCTTCACTGCTCCGTCAGAACTTGGAAAAAAGCTTTCTCCTACTCTGCCCCGTATCACAATTTATCACATTTTGATGCCGATATCGACTGAAAATATCGGATCTCTCTAATAAAAACCCATCTGTGCTTAATCTTAGGAGACTATATGACCTAATCTAATCAATAAATGATGGTTCTGCTGCAAAAAAAAGGGCTGATTTCAGGGATAGGCGTATTGATACTCTAGAATCGATATCTGCAAGTCAAAATTTTTGATATGATCTTTTCTTAAATATCACAATATCGCCGTGTTAGCACATAATGTGAAATCCTTTCACTTATGAAATTTTTATGGAAGTAAATTACATGCAACAACCAGCCCGTCATGATGAGAACGGTGCTGCATTCTGCTTAAATATTTACTGGTTTAATTCAGTTTCTTGAGCACCAGTCATGAGTTAAGAAAAATGATTGTTATATCAATTTGTAGTCAAATAAGTTTTTCATCTTCTTTTTATTTACTCATTGATACAGTTTAACATTTTAAAATAATTTCCCACAAGTATTTGCATTCATGAAATTTCTTGCAATAAAGGTTTTAATGCACAGAAAGGAAAGGAATCTTTCAGAAAGGAAAATGCCAGTATCGCCTATTTATAGCTGATAGCTTCTTGGCTGCATTCACACCAACTGTAATTTTACAGTAACCGTCTTTACTTTGCTCCCTGCACAGATGCAACTTATGTTCCAATTCATCAGCACATCAACATTCTACACCTACGTAACATACGTGCTTCCTGTCTCATGAGTGTTAATTTGCCTGTGAGGGGAAGGAGGTGATGGCAGAAGGTGTCGCTCGCTCAAGACTCATCATCCACAATGTTTCACAAAAATTCCTGACATCCCTCCCAGTTCACAGTCCTTACATTTCTGTTGCTCTCTCATCAGTGAATTAATGCTTAACGGAGCTTCATGGATATAAGGCTCCTCTTGATATTTAGATATTTTTCTCTATTTTCAAACTCAATAGAAGAGAAAAAAGAAAAAGAAAAAAAAAACAAGTATATACCAGCATTTGCTGTTCAGTCTAAACAGAGAAAACTATAAAACCAACTGCTGCACCTGCATGCAACACCTTCACCAAAACCAAATCTGACAATCATCACGCGCACCAATAACTAGACGGACAAGTCTGAAACTAAGAATAAAGAAAATTTCATGAATCACAACAAAAACATCAGCAAAACAAAGAAAAGAAACATGAATGTAATTGTAGTCATTACTGATTAAAGTGCCAGTGGCATGAAATTCCCGGCGACTTCTGGTCCCTTTTTAGTCAGATTCTACGTATCTCAGTACTCTATGAAAGGATTGTTCACCAAACTTCAGCCTTGTATGACCGAGGTTCGGTGGGTGGGACCAGAAGCCACGATTGGGTCCAAACCCACATGGTCCTGTGTGAAAAAGTGATCTTCCCCTAAACCTAATAACTGGTTGTTCCACCTTAGCAGCAACAACTGCATCAAGCGTTTGTGATAACTGGCAGTGAGTCTTCTACAGCGCTGTGGAGGAATTTTGTTCCACTCATCTTTGCAGAATTGTTGTAATTCAGCCACATTGGAGGCTTTTCCAGCATGAACCGCCTTTTTAAGGTCATGCCACAGCATCTCAATGGGATTCAGGTGGGGACTTTGACTAGGCCACTCCAAAGTCTTCATGTTGTTGTTCTTAAGCCATTCAGAGGTGGACTTGCTGGTGTGTTCTGGATCATTGTTCTGCTGCAGAACCCAAGTGCGCTTCAGCTTGAGGTCACCAACAGATGGCCGGACGTTCTCCTTCAGGATTTTTTGGTAGAAGCAGAATTCATGGTTCCATTTACCACAGCAAGTCTTCCAGGTCCTGAAGCAGCTAAACAGCCCCAGACCATCACACTACCACCACCATATTTTACTGTTGCTATGATGTTCCTTTTCTGAAATGCCGTGTTTCTTTTACGCCAGATGTAATGGGACCTCCACCTTCCAGAAAGTTCCACTTTTGTCTCGTCAGTCCACAGAGTATTTTCCCAAAAGTCTTGGAGATCATCAAGATGCTTTCTGGCGAAACTGAGATGAGCCTTTATGTTCTTTTTGCTCAGCAGTGGTTTTGGTCTTGGAACTCTGCCATGCAGGCCATTTTTGCCCCCCAGTCTCTTTCTGATGGGGGAGTCATGAACACTGACCTTCATTGAGGCAAGTGAGGCCTGCAGTTCTTGGATGTTGTTCTGGGGTCTTTTGTGACCTCTTGGATGAGTCGTCGCTGTGCTCTTGGGGTCATTTTGGTCGGCCGGCCCCTCCTGGGAAGGTTCCCCACTGTTCCATGTTTTCACCATTTGTGGATAATGGTTCTCACTGTGGTTCTCTGGAGTCCCAAAGCTTTAGAAATGGCTTTGGAACCTTTTCCAGACTGATAGATCTCAATGACTTTGTTTCTAAATTTTTCTGAATTTCTTTGGATGGCAGCATGATGTCTAGCTTTTGAGGATCTTTTGGTCTACTTAACTTTGTCAGGCAGGTCCTATTTAAGTGATGTCGTGATTGAGAACAGGTGTGGCAGTAATCAGGCCTGGGTGTGGATAGAGAAATTGAACTCAGCTTTCCAAAGATGTGATAAACCACAGTTAACTTATTGTTTTAACAGAGGGGGCAATCACTTTTTCACCCAGGGCCACGGAGGTTTGGATTTTTTTCCTCCCTTACTAATAAAAATCTTCATTTAAAAACTGCATTTTGTGTTTACTTGTGTTATCTTTGACTCACAAATTTGTTAGATGATCTGAAACATTTAAGTGTGACAAAAATGCAAAAAAGTAAGAAATAACAACACCAGGTCACCACAGTCGCAAATTTCTGCACAAAGCCATCGGTTATTTAGATATTTGACTCATCACTGGCAGTGACACAAACAGGTAACCACAAAGCACCTGCACTGATTTCATTTGCCAATTAGCAGATGGAGCCCATTTATCATCCCCAAACTTCTCAGTAAGATGCAATAAGACCAGGGATCAATCTGTCCCCACCTCTCATTAGGACTCAAAAGCGATCCCCCAAAGCTTAATTATTCATCTGCATTAATATCCCTTCAATTATTACTGATAAAGTGAGTGTGTATGTGTGTGAGGGCCAAAGATCAGCCCAGCGTTATCCCGGCCTCCCTCCTGATTAATGGATGAGGAAGAGGAGCTGTTCATGTATTATTACTGGAGAGAGCCTGGACCTTGAAGAGAGATACAGACAGAGAGGGACAAAGGAAGAGCAGCAGGAAACCCGGTGAATATTAATGTCTGTTTGGTATGCAAACAGCACATATATCACCGGCATTTCAATACATAAACGCACCTTTAGGCTCCAAAATTTGTGAAATCTCTTTAATGTTTGTCTCCCATCACCACAAATCCACTTAAATCAGACACTTGTGGCACAAGTTAAATTATCCTCGCTATCAATAAATTGTCTCACAACTTTTACAACTGATAATTTGATTAGTTGAGCTGTAAATGTCCTCTATTAATCACTTTTGTGCATTTCTCACCGTGATGGCAGCCTGGTTTTACAATCTGACTGGTTTAGTTGTGATCGCTCAGACAGCTCGACTGTAACTCTGACATTTTAAACCATCAGAAGTTATTCATTTTGACATTTTATCTGAAAATAAAAAAGTCAGCTTTATGGGCTTTCGTTTTATTTGGAAGGCAGAGAAATGTCAGGATGTGACCGCTCCTGAAAAACTCTGTTCCTGCTGTTTGCATAAGAATAATCTGTGCTGATCGATGAGATGTTTTATGCTCTAACCTTCGTCTGTCTCCTCAGCTGGACTCTGATGAGCACAACAGCTTTTCTAGCCTGACATCTTGTGGTCATGCAGAGTACTGCAAGTATTAAAAAATACCTAAAAAATCTTAAAATGTGCAGTTATCATTTTTGTTTATTTTTTATTTTGTTTTATTTATATTCTTCATGTTATTTTATTTTATTTGATCATTTTGGGAATACTTTCTCCTTCCTTTGTCAAATTGTCACACGTCAGCCATTTATGTCTTGAAAACATGTCTGAAGATTCCGTCCGTTTAAAATGTTGCAGGGTTTTCTACTTTATTTAATACTATTTTTGCAACCTTGCAAATGAAATCCAGTTATTTGACTTAAAGACTGCTTTGTTTGAATATAATATAAAGATGAGAAAACAGTGAATTTTATGTAGTTTTTTATAGAATGGGATCATAAAACATGCTTGTTTCATTTATACTTTCTAATAAATTCCCATAAAACCATATTTCAATAACATAATGAGAGCTGATAATTTAAATGACAATATTTCTTACTTATTAATGTCAATTGGGAAATTAGGCTCTGCATTTCATCTCTAGCTGATACGAACCCTCAAGAGTCCTAAGGTCAGCGAATGAAATGGCTCTTGTGGTGCCCAGAACTAAACTTAAAAGTTGGGGTGACCGGGCTTTTTCAGTGGTAGCCCCGACTTGGTTGGACGTTTTGCTCTTGCATATTCGCACTGTTGGCAATTTGTCATCATTTAATTTAAACGTATTTATATTGATTGGTTTATAGTTGAGTAGGGTTTCTCCCCTTCTCCCTTTGATTTCTTTGTCTTTGTTTTTACTGGTTTTAATTTTTCATTGTGTTTTATTCTTGCTTTTATTTTGTGTTTTTTAATGTAAAGCACTTTATAGGCTTAAGAGCAGCTGAAATGTGCTCTATAAATAAACGTGACATTGGCATAAAGGGCAGGGGGCTGCCATACAGCCGCACCTGGTGTACTGATTGGGGTTGGGCCTCGCCAACACTTGAATCCAGGACCTCCAGACCCAAGTCCACCTCTGTAGCCACTACTGTAGACCACCACTCCCCTGATATGGTTACTTTGCTTCAGAGGGTTCCTGAGAGGAATAACCTAAAGGTTTATGAGTAGAAACAGAGATGAAAGCTGTTTAAGTTCTCTAAATAAGGAAAGGGGATCTCTGTCTTTTCGTCTCATTCAGGATGGAATACGCCGACGCAGCATTTATACAGGAATACACTATATTCCCAAAAGTATTTGCTCACCTGCCTTGACTCACATATGAGCTTCAGTGACATCCCATTCTTAATCTATAGGGTTCAGTATGACGATGGTCCACCTTTGCAGCTAGAACAGCTTCATCTTCTGGGAAGGTTTAGGAGTGTTTCTGGGAATCTGTGACCATCTTCCAGAAGCACATTTGTGAGGTCACACTGATGTTGGACCAGAAGGCCTGGCTCTCAGTCTCCGCTCTGATTCATCCCAAAGCTGTTCTATGGGGTTGAGGTCAGGACTCTGTGCAGGCCAGTCCAGTTCCTCCACACCAGACTCTGCATCCAGGTCTTTGTGGACCTGCTTTGTGGTGCACAGTCATGTTGGAAGAGGAAGGGGCCAGCTCCAAACTGGTCCCACAAAGTTGGGAGCATGGAATTGTCCAGAATGTCTTGGTATGCTGAAGCATTCAGAGTTCCTTTCACTGGAACTAAGGGGCCAAGCCCAGCTCCTGAAAAACAACCCCACACCATAATCCCCCCTCCACCAAACTTCACACTTGGCACAATGCAGTCAGACAAGTACCGTTGTCCTGGCAACCGCCAAACCCAGACTCCTCCATCAGATCACCAGATGGAAGCGTGATTGGTCCTCCAGAGAACGCCTCCACTGCTCTAGAGTCCAGTGGCGGCTGCTTTCCACCACTGCATCCACGCTTTGCATTGCACTTGGTGATGTGTGGATGGATGCAGCTGGTCGCTATGGAAACATAAAGCTCTCTGTCATTGTTCTTGAGCTGATCTGAAGGCCACATAAAGTTTGGAGGTCTGTAGTGATTGACTCTGCAGAAAGTTGGCCACCTCTTCGTACTATGCTTTTCAGCATCACTGACCCACTCCGTCAGTTTACGTGGACGACGACTTCATGGCTGAGTTGCTGTCGTTCCCAAACACTTTAATTTTCTTGTGATACAGCTGAAAGTTGACTGTGGAATAGTTAGGATTGAGGAAATTTCACCACTGGATTTGTTGCACAGGTGGCATCCTATCACATTTCCACGCTGGAATTCACTGAGATCCTGAGAGCGACACATTCTTTCACATGTTTGTAGAAACAGTCTGCATGCCGACCTGCTTCATTTATACACCTGTGACCATGGAAGTGATGGAACACCTGATTCCAATAATTTTGATGGGTGAGCAAATACTTTTGGCAAAAAATACTTTTGGTGTAGAAAAGATAAAGCACCATCCCATAATTCCTTGTGCCTTGAATATTTTAAGTGATGCTATTTTGCATTTATCCCACTGGGATTTCTGTGGATAAAACAGAAAAGTGAGTCTCAGCCGCCTGTGACAACAATGATATTTAACATGTCTCTTTCTCTCAGATCTGTATTAAGATCTGTTCCACACAACGAACTTGATAACGAAGTAACATTTTCCACGTAATTATACTAACATGATCCTCCAGAACGGCCTTAATTCTTGGTGTCAAGTGAACTCGTTTTCAAGAAAGCAGAAGAGTTTTGTAACATGCTGCATCATCCTGCTGGAAGCAGCATCAGAAGATGCTCCACTGTGGTCATAAAGGGATGGACATGGCCAGCAACAATACTCAGGTAGGCTGTGGTGGTTAAACCGCCATGTTGGTACGAAGGGGACCAAAGTGGACCAAGGAAATCTCCCCCACACCATCACACCAGCAGCAGCCTGAAGCCTTGATCCAGGGCAGGATGGATTCATGCTTTTTCATGCTCATGATTCTGAGCCGAGCATCTGAATGTGGAGCTGAAATGGAGACTCAGACCAGCAACGTTTGTCCATCTTCTATTGTCCAGCTTCACCATGTTAACATGACTGGATGTGCTGAGCTGCTGCCATGTGATTGGCTGGTTTGTTATTTGAAGAAAAAAAGAAAAAAAAACAGTAACAGATGTATCTAATAAAGTAGATGTCGCCTTCATGTGATAAGTTGCATAAAATGAAGTATGTAAGCATTCCTCAGTCCATATGTCTGCAGCACTTCCCAGTTAGGTCAAAGAAAAGCTCCGAGTGATTAAGGAGGTCATTTATTTGATGATTCAACTTATTTTAAAAAGACAGGAAGCAAAATAAACATACATAAGTAAAGGAGCAGGCTGCAATAAATGAAGCAGGAAGTAAAACTATGAGAAAAATGCACATTAGAGCCACTAGATGGCGTCAGAGACACACAGCTGCTTTTAAACTGCACTGACGTGGACACTAAAACTGATGCAGGCCAAAAACACTTAATGTGATTTATTTTGTGTCTGGATCAGTTTGAGAAGGTCCAGATATGGATGGTGGTGGGAAATAAAACTTCTGCTGAGGAAACGTATTACGTCCTACGTTAAATGTGTCACTTCATGCGTTGGAATGACTCAGACAAAAAGCTGTTTAGCGGTTTTCTAAACATAGTTTAAGGCAAAATTCTGAGTGGGTGTGTGTTTGGGGTTAACATTAAAATAACGGCAGAAATTATCCAGTTTAAGATGCACAAACACCATGAATTCACACAGTTATGCGTCTGGGAATGATGGGATTGCTTCTACGGTGGAAATACCAGGGAAGGTCGACCACAACATCCACACAACAGTAAACTAATGGAATCACATTCACACTGTCAGATTTGTTGTAGGAAAACTAAAGTTTCTTTGCACTGTAATACTCACAATTTCAGATCAGTTAGAAACTATTAAATTGATCAGTTTCTGGTGTTAAAGGTACAGTATGTAAAAAAATCAAAGGTAAATGGTAAAAAATGTGACATATGATTCAAAACTGTGTTTCTATTGATGTGTAATCGCTTCACTAGAAAAGCTGTTATATTTCTATTTACTTAGAATGAATCATTTATATCTACTTGCTGGGCGGTGCACATAAGGAAGCTGCCATATTTGTGCCACCATTTTTGCTACAATGTCCTTTAATGGATAAAAAAAAATATGTGTGAAGTGAGAACCCTCTGAACTTTAAAACTGCTGTACCAGCTTCGATTAATGGGAGTTAGAACACTGTTTGGGATCAGTAATGCCTTAAAAGACATTAAAAATAGTCACTCATAGACAGTCATAGCTACACCTGAGACCACTGACCCACTCACAGATGAAAACAACTTTATGTCTGGGAAATTTTTGGCCGCTAACAGCCACCATACATTCACAACAGTGCTTGGAATATAAAGTCATTTGAAAGAAAACATCTTTTCTTTCAAATACCCATCTCTACCACTAGATGTCAGTAATTCTTACATACTGTACCTCTAAAGCCCTCAACGTCAACTTAGTATAATCTATAAAAGCTGGTCCTCGTTTATGTCTTCCAGACGCTTGATTGCAGCACCAGTCTATTTACTGGTCAGCCGAAAGGATCAACCAGAAAGCTGGAGCCGATTCAGAAAAGTGGATTCTCTCATCCCAGTTCTGACGTCTGTTAACTGGCTTCGTCTGTTAATGGGTTCATTTTTTAAATGGTGGTTTGAAAACAGGTCAAAACATACTTCAAGCCTGATCTGTTATAATTCTGCAGGTCAGATTAAGAGAGAGAAATGTTTTTCAGTTGTATCACCATTCATATGGATGGTGGTTCCCAAACTACTTTCACATAAGTTATTTATCCCTTAAGGACCTCTTTCATGCAAAAAAGCCATTCGCAATTTTAGCTCATTTTTGGAGGTGCTGAAGCACCCCTGAAATAAATCCCAGCACCCCTAAAATTGGAGATTTTTTTCGAATATATCTGAACTGCATGTGCTTTTTTACTAACTTGAACAGTATAAAGAAAAAATAGTTTGACGCCACCCCCCTTGCATGTTTTAAATAGCAGCAGTAACACCCCAACTTAGTTTTTATGATAAATATTCTAAATGTAAGTTTGGAAAACTTTCAGAATCTCCATAAATAAGGAGGATAAATGGTGTTGTGATGGATCTAGTTCACCGCTTAGACACAACACCTGCAGCCCAAAATCAACTTCTCTCGTCCAGATAAAGCTGAATTGGATTTTTAAATTGCAGCAGTAATAACTTTGTTTCTGGACGCTGGATGATAAAAACTTAAATGTGAGGCTTGAAAATGATCAGAAACTTTGGAAATAAGGAGAAAAAAGTGGGTTTTGGTGGATCTGGTTCACCGTTGGAACAAGGCAGCAATATGCTGGAAATCAGCATCTATCACAGCTTCTGTCTCGATAATTAGTCACAGACTTTCCCAGACAGAGTTTTGCTGATCTTTCACTCATGTGGGGATGAAACTGTGTTAAACTGTACAAAACAATTAAATTCATCTTGCCTGGCCGGTGTTGTGTTTTATTTAGTGAGCTTCTTCACACAAATGATGCGTTCTGGACTTGTGTCCTGTCTTTGATAAAAATCAAAGTTATGGTAACTGTCAACATGTAGCTTTCCTGCACATTTTTCAGATGTGTTGTTTAGTTATGATGGTGAATCTAAGACCTAGTTTTGTAGAATAAGGGGACTATTGTAGGGTGGGATGGGAACAACAAAAGAAAACAAATAAAAACACAAACACACAAAATCCCCTATCACCGAGTACCTGTGTCCAACCGGACTCTCTGTCGTCTGACCAACACTTACAGTCGTCCTCTAGATTATGCATATTAGCATTTAAAGAAAATGCTAAATTCACCATTTCTATACATATAACGGGAAACTAGAGAAACTAAAAATAAATAAAAATTTACAAAATTATAATTTAGTGAAGTAAAATATTGCTTTTGAATTTTGGTTGAAATTAACAATAATAAAAAAAAGATGATCCCAGACACATTAGAGCATCTTTCCCATCAACAGTGGATCAAAACACCTGTCAACAGGTGCAGACGTCTGATTGGACGTTACAGAAAACACCTGATTGCAGTGATTGTCTCAAAGTGTTGCTCAACAAAATTTAAGCTTCAGAGCCCCATCATGCTTATTTACTTGTTTTATTTTTTGTATTTGTTTTTTATATTACTTTCAAACCAAAATTCAAAATCAATGTCATGATTTTCATAGAAATTCTTATTTATTATTACTTTTGTCAATTTCAACTTATTTAACTGACAGCAGATTTCTTTCTTTAATTGGAAGGAATGAATAATTTTGAGGACTGTATCAATGCTGCACCTTCCTATATGATTTCTTGCTTACGCTGTTCTGAAAAAAGTGTCTGCTAATGACAGCAGTATATTCAAACCACACAGCACATGGAGGAAAGTGATTGGCCAACTAAGCTTCTTCTATTTTCAGCAGAGGAAATGTGTTTTAAAATTGCAGATTTTATGACCCCCATCTGTTCACTTCTGGTTTAAAAAATTGTTTTCTTTGTTTTTTCAGGCTCTAAAATGCAGATTCCATGTGAACAAAACAGAAATTGATCAAATCTTAAGCAGATAAACTTCAACTCATCTCTGTGTGGCTCTGAACAGCCAAAGGCTTTGGACTCCGACCCCCTCAGGGGTCAAAACCCCCAGATTGAGAACGACTTGAACCAGAACCGACTCCTTTTCAATATTTGTCCTGATTTAAAGCATTTTGTTTTCTCCGTGAAGGACTGAATTGTCCCGGTGTTGAATTGTACGACATGAGCACATTTGCTTCATCTTCTTTGTGGTTCTCTCCGTCTAAAATTATTTTCATGTTGAGTATAGATCCCCGTGCTAAAAGCATCATGATGAAATTCCCAGAGAAAGACTGCTAAAAACTTTTAAGAAAGATAAAATAAGAGCAATACTTGATGTTTGGATGTAAACTGGCCCGTTACTCAAGAGTTTAGGGAATTTGGGGGCTTTGAGCCACTGACACTTATTGTCCCAAAGTTGTGGAAAACCATTTCCAATATTTTTATTCAATTTCTGTTATTTATTATAATTTATATAGCAATTTTGAGGTAGTTTATCATTTAATTCAATGTATTTTTATTGACTTATTTCATTTTGAATTGTATTTCATCACTTTCTGCCCTTTTTCTTCTTGTTTTTCTTCATTATTCTTTCCTGTATTCATTTGGTTTTTATATAATTTAGGGGCATTCAATGCAGGCTTTTTTACCGATATTGTCCAACTCTTAACTGGTATCAGTTGAAACTGGATATTAGAAATTTATGCAGACAAGTGTGAGGTTGTATATCTCGTATTCTGAGAGATACAACTATACTCAGAGCAAAGATCCCACGATAGCCTTAACTCAGCCAGAGGAGTTCATTTTCGACATCTGGCTGCCAGATATCAGATACTAGCAGGTATTAGCCAACAAAATCATGTCGGTGGTGTGGCAGTATTTCACACTGGTACCCAAGAAGACTGCATTTATAAATAAAAGGCTTCAGTTTGCTGTATTCATTCATTTTTTACACAGCACAAGTATCGGAATCAGTATCGGGAGGTAAAAATGGTATCGAAGATCTCTAGTTATGAATCTGCAACTACAGAATACAAGAATCACATTGATTTTCTTTTGGTTATTTTATTTATCTATTACAAATATTTTGAAATAATTTTATTTTATTTTTACATCATAAATCTAAACTATACCAAAACTCAAGCACTTTCAAACTCATTAACACATTAAACTGGCATAAATTACACTTATGTTAAAAAAGCAAAATAATATTTCAAAATAAAAACAGAAAGCCACATCTGATGAGTCTTGTTTCCAGTTACGCTAATGGATCCCAGAGATTTATCATCTGTTTTCCTTTGGCCATATTCGTCTCTCCAGGCGGACAGTCTGCAAGTTCCTTTATGAAAGGAGCATCCAAACCCCAACAGTGCGATGGCTCTCTGGGTATAAAGTAGTACAAAGTCTGGTAATTTAATCTTTTTCTGTGTTTGTGTAAATTCTGCAGAGTAAACTCCAAGCACACCAAGTTTAACCTGTAGAAGTGTTTTTACATTAAACAACTCTGACGAACGTTTGATCAAATTCACCCAGAATTCCTGAATCTTTAGTGAAAAAGGATTCATTTTCCAGGTTATATTAATAAATTTGAGGTTCTATTAACTGTATTTGTCCCACACTAAACTTTAATCCAACAAAAAAAACTATTTTGACTAATTTCACTGTTATTTTTTAGTATTTTAAGTGCACATTTGTGAGAACGAGCCTCAAGCATCGTGTAATGACCTTCCCGCAGTTCTCCATTTCCGCCACCAGGTGGCAGCAGAATCAAGCGACAGCAGAACTGAGACAAACTTCGTCCAAACCACTCCAGTCCAACTTTCCAATCAGTATCATCTGGGACATTTATTAATATCTCAGATCGGTTGACGACAGACCGCAAACACCTACAACTTTGGGAGAAAAAAAAGAAAAAGAAGAAGAAGAAAAAAGGAAAAAACAGAGTAGGAGTGGCCCTAAAACAGTCACAGTCATTTTAACTTTGTGTAAATGGTTTAAAATGTTGTGGAGTGTAGGAGGAAAACTTTTTTTTTTTTATATTTTAAGGCTGCGCGTATATTTGGTAACAATTTGATTATAGAAAAAAATATATATGTATAGGCCTCGTAACTTCCCCTGCATTGTGTCATTTGTTCATTTACAGGGAGAGGAGATTTAAATAAATGTCTTGAATAACAGCAGATTTAAAAAAACGAGTTTTGTCCTATTTTATGAATACAATGGCAGCTACTCTCAAATATAAACACATTGGGTTCGCAGCTACTTCTAAGAAACTGGGTGATTTAGGTCATATGGATGATTTGAGGAGCGTTTGAAACACCTATTCTTAGATGGAGTGTAATCTGAACTGGGCAGACGAGCCAAAACTGAACAAAAGCAGTCCAATTTGAAAAAGACAGAAGAAAACAAATGTGCGTTTGGTTTTGTTTGGCGTGAAGCTGCGTTTTCTTTCACACTGAACGGAAACAATCAATCCCCCCCCCCCCCCCCCCCCCCAAAAAAAAAGGTAGAGACCTGATTCCTTTTCTTTCTCTCTGGAGAAAAAGCAGCTCATGAGTCTACACACACTGTCATACAAGCCCAGCTTTATATCAGCTTTCAAACAAGGGGCTCCTCGTGACTGCATGTGTGTGAGAGTGTGTGTGCGCGCGCTGTGCGGAGGCACCTCGAGCATGGGGCTACTCAATAAAAAACCGCGGCTGCGATCCGTCAGTGCATTTATCATCCTATTACGGCGACAAATCCGGCTCCCAATACATGAAAGGTAAAATGAATTACCAACGTTAAGCCGTCAATAAAGTCATTTCTGTAAATGGTGTCTCCGAGGGCCCCCGCTATTATTCAACAAGCTTTATCAGCACCTTGGAAATTACGTACGCGGCTTGTAGAGCGGCCTCTGCTTCACTTTGATTAAGGGCCCTGCCAGGGACCGGTGACAGCGCTTTTGACTCGGTTTTATTCAGCCCCGCTCCCTGTGATGAACACCGGGCAGTTCGGGCGGAATGAAGACTAATTAAAAGCTATAAATTATCTTTTGCAGCCTCCTCTCAAGCAGCCTCTCTTTGCGGCGCCAGATAAGAGCAGACTGAGAGCTCATTTACCCACAATGGCGCTGCGGCTAAACAGCATATTGATACTGTCCTAATTGGAATTTAATTAAGTAGCCATGACTTCCAGCTCCGGCCTGTGGGATAAAGATTTCACTGCGGCAGAGTTAACCATCAACACGTCCCCACTTTCATGCTGTCGCTATTATGATTATTAATATTATTATTATTTCAAATCGCCAATTAGAGCTTGATGACAATTTTATTCAAAGTGAAATTTTACAAATATTTATTGTCAAAGCGCAACCCTGCTCATAGGCCTTGTTGAAAATGAATACGCCCTTTCTTCACATGTATTTTTCATATTAGGGGCGTATGACAATAAAGATGTCATAGTTTCTTTTTTATGTTTAAATAAAACATTTAATTGAACGCGGGCGCTTCATTTGACTTTAAAGAAAAATAGATGTGATTGAATATATCTGACCAGACCAAGACATAGCAAGGCTAACTTCTTAAATTATCCTTTTAATATATATTTTCTATTTATAAATTCAAGATTTCTTTTACAATAACAGAATTACAGGACATTATGAGCTGATTTGAGGCTCGTCGTGGCGCTTAAGATGACGTTTGTTTGCGTAAACCAGACTTAAATTAGCATTTTTATTTAAGTTTACTTTTAAATTAATGTTTTCCTTTGCAGATCTAAAACTATTCTCGGAATATTCTCAAAAACACTCCAAAAACCTCAAATGTAGCAACAAAAAAAGGAAGAAATAAAATCACATTAAATGAGCAGAATAAAAAACTGTGCATTCTCTTTGTTGTGTTTCAGTGCTCGCCCCGCAGTTGTTTTTGTTTTGCAATGTACGTGCATACGCACGTGCTCATCTGCATTATTGATCCAGCTGTGCGGGCTCCGAGCGCGCGCATGCCCGCTCGCTCCAGCGAGCAAGCGATCTCTGATTGGACGTCGTCAATTGTGACAGGGACGAGCTGGCACCCGATTGGTCTCCTGCACGTGTGTACGCGCACACGTGCTTCCGGTTGGGTGTAAGAGAAAGGGAAGAAACAGAGACCGGGAGGGGAGGCGGGAGGGGGGGGGGGGTAACGGTTTTAGGAGAGTTTGGGAAGAGGGAATACAGAGATATTATGCTGCACCGGGGAGAGGCAGGGAGCTGTTGGCTATGCCAGGTTACGGAAGACTATTAGGAAACATGTCGCGACTGTAGGCGACATTAAAGCCCAACACCGATATTTATTCTGGCGATAAAGCTTCTTTTTTTTGTTTTGCCTTTTTATTTATTTTTTATATGAAGCTCGACTAAATTGGATATCGAAGAGGGGCGGGAGAGTCTGAGCAACAAGTGGAATTTGCCGTGGTTTGCCGAGATTTTCTTCCCAGCACCATGGAAGAGCACAAGGAGCCCAACAGCGGCCGGGACTCGACCGAGGACGACAGCATGTCCCTGTCGCCGAACCTCCCATCCCCTGCGATCATCTTACCCCACCAGGCAGCCCAGCAAGCCCACAGAACCACGAACTTTTTCATAGACAACATCCTCCGGCCGGACTTCGGCTGCAGGAAGGAGTCTACCTGCCGCGACCGGAGCCAGACGCCGGGCAGAGAGAACGTGAACCCGCTGGGCTCGAGGCCGACGCACACCGGCAGCCTCTGCCTGGACTCCAACTGCAGCAGCGACAGCACCTCGTCGTCGCCTTCCTCCTCCTCGTCGTCCACGTCCTCTTCGCCGTCGTCCAAGCAGAATTCGTCGAAACAAGGCGAAGCGGCGAGCAACGGGACTGGCAGATACGCGGACAGCCCCTCGTCTATTATGGTTATTAGCGGCAACAACGGAGCGTCTCCTCCGATCACGAAGGAGAGCCAGCCGCTCTTGTGGCCCGCTTGGGTTTACTGTACGCGCTACTCGGACCGACCCTCATCTGGTAAGACGCTAGTAGTCCCCGAATTACGCAGAGCTGGGGAACTTCGTGGGGTTCATCTTCTGTTTTGCCATTTGGGGGAAAAATAAAAAACTTATTTGTGAATCCAGACATAGCCCACAAGGTCCAGAAAAAAGCAGATATTTATATAAGCTGTGTTTTTAAACCGAAAAAGTTTAAATAGTAATCCTTTTTTAACTTAAAGACATTATTGAACAATGAAAGCACACGTTATTAAATGTTACTCTTCCAAAACATGAATGTAATTTATCAATTATATGTTTCTTTTAAAACATTGTTACAAAAGGAAAAATATAATTTAGAACACAATCGGTGGGTTTTCGGTCGGTGTCATGCTTTAACTATTAAAATCAGTTTGTTTTTATGTAGCTAGATCTTTAAAAAATTGCTTACACTGAGCTGAAAAAAAAACTATTGTGTAAATTGTTTGACGTAAAAACAAACACATAAGAAAAACACAGCTGACATTGTAAACACAACCAACAACGTCAGTCATTCTTTAAATATTTACCACCAAAACTACTTTATTTTCCCTTCATCCCACCATTTACATGCCAAAGAAAATATTATATTCTAAATTCAGTTTTTTGTTGTTGTTTTAATAGTATTTGTGTTTTCATTTATTTTATTTTTTTTTATATGACAGGCTCAGTTAATTTGGCTGATTTATTTAAATTCTGTTTATGAGACCGTTTTGTGATGTTGATATAATCCGTGTTTGAATTTGGATGATTAGTAAAACAGACTAAAACTATTGAAGTCTAAATCAAAGCTTTATTATGATAACTGGACATAAGAATAGCCATTTATGACAGTTGGAGTATTTCTTCGTGCGTTTAAAGTTGAGAATCTGCATGTTGACAACGGTTTTAATAGATGTTTTTCGTTATTGTGTGTTGAAGTGAAAGTCAGAGGCCTGTCCGCTTCTTCTTTATAGAGTATTTGGTTACACGTAAAGTTTTCTGGGCCTGTAAGAAGGCTAAAGCATGCCTCTTTCTTTCAGGGGGCAGCATTAATGTCGCTGAGGTACACCACGAGAATCACTTTAACTCGCAATTATAAAGTGTGATGAATGCACTTTCTAAACCAGGGGTGTGCAATTCCGGCCCTGGAGGAAACTCCTGCAGTTTTTAGATGTTTTCCTGCTTCCTCGCTCAAAATAATGAGTCATTGTGCAGAAGTTGGCAAGTTGTTGGACCCATTTAATTTTGAATCAGTTGTAAAAAATAACCAGAACGGTGGTTGTAAGTCGCGTGACCTCTATTAGATTAACGCGTCAGCTATTTAGCTTGTTAATATGGTTATAGTGGAAGTTTGGACTGGCACCTTTAAGGTTTTGGGGGTGTTAGTGGGGGGCTTTGATATTATAGACCTGTTAAGTGTGCAGCTGTAAGGCAACCTTATTAATTGAATCGGCCCATGGTGCAATTTTGCTACGTGGTGACGTAAACGAGGCAAAGCGTCACTATCATTTATATTTCTATACGTATAATTATTATGAAAATTATTGGGATTGTTATTAAATCTTGTCTTGTGTAGCTACTACTGAAAGCAGACGCGTGCTCTTCTCTGATTGGCCGATTTCTCTCCCGCATTGAAGAAAGTCGTTAGCGCACACCTGCTGCTAATTAATAATCATGCGTTATGGTCTAATAAACTCCCAGAGACATGATTCACCGAAGCATTTATTTGGTGTGTTTAAAGCGGTCATGTCATGGCGTGTTTTATTTAGCGTGTGAATAACTGAAATAAAAAGATATTTTTCTCACTTTCAGTTGTTTTTCGGCTTTGTTGCTGAAAACAGGAAGGAGTGGGGATGTTTTTAAGCCTCAATGTTGGTTAGAATTTGTCTAGACTTAAGGAAAAGGCTTCTGATTAGGAGACGATAACCAAATCATTCATATCCAGACAGTTTGCTGACCTACATTTGAGCATAGAGCAGATAATTAAGCGCCATCATCAGTCTTCAATGAGACGCACAGTCGATACGAGCTGGAGATCAACCCCCGCGCGCATCCTCTGTAACACTGTGTCCTTGCTCCAGCCTTAGAATAAATATTTTATTCCCATTGTTGTTTCCACGCCAGGCCCAAGGACACGGAAACTGAAAAAGAAGAAGAGCAGCAAGGAGGACAAGCGGCCCAGGACAGCGTTCACGGCCGAGCAGCTGCAGAGACTCAAAACCGAGTTTCAGGCGAACCGGTACATAACGGAGCAGCGGAGACAGTCTCTGGCCCAGGAACTCAACCTAAACGAGTCCCAGATTAAAATCTGGTTCCAGAATAAGCGGGCTAAGATTAAAAAAGCGAGCGGCTACAAGAACGGCCTGGCCCTGCAGCTCATGGCGCAAGGACTTTACAACCATTCAACGACCACCGTGCAGGAGGAAAAGGAGGAGAGCGAGTGAAGGGGGCCCGGACACTTTCCCCAGGGGGCCGCCGGTTGACTCTTTTGGAAATAAAAGGAAAAAAAAAGAACTGGAAGTTGGGAAAGGCTATTTAAAAACACAGATTTCTGTTTATGGTAACAGTATATGGACATAATTATATAAATGAACGATCGTTATTAAAGTTTATATAGCCACAGTTATCATGTTGTATACAGTATATTTGATTTCAGGCTCATCTCCCATCCGGTTCTTTCCAGTCTGTTTTTAGGATGTCTGGCTCTATAGGTTCTCGTGCTCCTCTGTCACCCCCCTCCTCCCCTCCCCCTTATGTTTGCGCCATATTTTCCTTCAACAAATCAGACTCAGACAAGCCAAAGATTTTAATATGTTCACATGTAGTATGAAATAAAAAGAAAAAGGATAACGGACTAAATTTTTCTCTCTTTTTCCATCCGTTCACAAAGAAAAGGGCAGATAGAAAAATTTGGACATGAAAGAATCACATTTTTATTATTATTATTATGGCTTTAACATCCATGTGAACAGGAGCCTTTACAGTTCAGATTTAGGCTGTAGGTTAGATAACATTTTTAAGGTTTTGATATTTAAGAAAAGTCCCCCTCACGTCTTGTTTCATGGACTCTTATCTCCTCTTTTTGGATAACATTTCACCTATTAAACAACCCTGCTCACCTGCAAGTTTGCCCATCTCTGCTCTGCTTTTACTCAGGTTAGCTTCAGTTAAATCAGCTTTTCTTGGTGTGTGGAGGGCTCGGTGCCATCAGACCCTGATACGGGACTGGTCTGGACTCTCTGGCCCTGGGTGACCTCGGGCTGAGGTCGGACAGAGTCCAGCTGTGAACTCTGTGACATGGCGTGTGTTTGGATGGGATCGGGCGAACTTGTGTGTTTAATATTGACATTTTTACTGGTAAAAGGCTGATTATGATCCCCATTCTTCCTATTTTTTGTCTAATTTGTTTTTATTATAATAATTGTCATAGTTTTTAATCTTATTTCGCTTTATTATAGTTCGATGATTCCGTATTTCCACCATGAGCAACCAAATATCCCCCTTAACCGACAAAATAAATACCATCAGGTCAAAACTCAGATTATTTAATTACAGTCAAATGTTTAGGTTAAAAATATAATATAACGCAAGAAAGCTTATTTTTTTATTGAATGTAAAAGTGAACAATCAGCATGCGCAGAATTACCTGCACGTGCGCGGCGGTGATTTGAATGTTTCAGGCCCTTTTCTCCTGTTAGTTTATGGCCTATAAACAGCTGATTTTATTTAATTAGGCGCTCACGAGCCCCGCAGAAGTCCACAGCGGAGGAGTTCACGGCCTCGCGTGTTTCAGGCCTTTTAAATAAATGATTCCAGGCGTTGCGTTTACGTCCGCTTTCCTTCTCGGAGAGTTAATAAGCGCAGCGTACAGCGTGTTAGTTAATAATTGATTTCCGTAACGAGCAGGGACTCCCTGACAGTTCATAGAAGGGTTATTCCGCAAGATTTAACTTTTAATTAGCAATTCTTCCCATAAGTTATTTATTTCAGCTTTTATTTATGTGTTTCTCATTCTAAACGCACCTGTTTGTAAGAATTTAGATGAGCTATTAAGGCAGAATTAAGAAAAATATGATGATTTTTGCAGGTAGCACGCTGATTATTAATATTAAGTTAATTTGCTTTATCAGAGAGCAGTAGCAACGTTTATTAAAGCGTAATTGTTAACTTCCCTGCAGCCACGAAAACCTCCAGGGTCCTTTAAAGGGCTTTCCAAGGGGACCCACGGTGATATTAAGTCTAATTTAAAGTCACTGTTCTTATAATATTAAAATGAATATTCATAGGAGTTGATTTCACTTTGACAGACTTTATTTCAGGTTTTACTTGATTAAATCTCAAATAACACGCAAGATGAGTCTTTTAAAGCAAGTCTGATGGTTTAAATTCACTCCGTTTTCTTCAAGAATCAAATAAGTTTTAGTGGAAATGTTAAGAAAACACACACACGCGGCTAATGTGAATGCAAATGTGTGTTTAGCCATCTGGCCTGCATGTGTGCACAGAGGTGAGGAGGCTGTCTGCCTCTTCACGGTCAGCTAACCCTGTAGCTCTAATATTATCATGATAGTTTCATTCCCTGCTGTGAATGCGGAAGAGGCTCTTATGACAGTGTATTTAAAATTCATACAATTATGAAACAGCGAGAGGATTTCTCTCTGCTCCCCCCCATCTCCCTCCCACCTTGTCATTGAGGAAGCCGAGGGTTTATCTGTAAAACAAAGAAAAGCCAGGGATCGTTTGCATAGTTAGCATAGTCTGCCTCGCAGGCACAATATGGATTTAATTTATATGCAAATTAAAGCAATAAAAGGAGAATACACACTGGAAATCTCTGCTGTTTAAAAGGGGAAGAGTTGGATTCAGAGCAGGTAGCACGCAGCCACGAAATGAGCCTCAACTGAGAAAATCAGTGTTATATAACATCTTTAAAAAGATGCAGCAAAAAAAAGTCTAAAACTCAAAGAGTTTGAGGGAGAATTATTAAAGGAAATTTCATAATGCAGCAGAAAAACAAATTAAAGAGTCTGGACACTTTTTTTTTTTTTTTGCAATAGCATCACAACATGTCACGTGATATTTTTCCCCACAAGTCTTATTCTGCTTTAATATTTCATGTCTTTCGGAGCACTTTCTGTTCATTTGTAATTTTAAAGTTTAAGTTGAATCTGCCTTTTAAAGAAGTAAACAAGTTAAACTCAAGTCCAATAAAACCCAACCTGATTAAATCTAACTGGAGACAATTAATTCTAATGATAATTTAATTAAATACAGTCCAGTTCAATCCAATTAAATACAGCCTAATCTAATTCATTTTAATGAATACAGTACAATTTATTATAATTGCATTTATAGAATCCTAAACCTTGTGTTGCTAATGAAATCCAATGATGAGATTTAATGTAGTGATAAGATTTTACATATATTTTAAATGTACATTTTGTCTGATGATCAATTAAGAACAGTTAATATTGAAGTAAATGAAAAAAAAAGTCACTTTAAGTGCAAATATTCTATCTCAGCTCTATCTCTGTCGTAAAAGAAGTCAAATTAATAACCAAATACTTAAAAAAAAAGATCAAATTTGATCTAAATTGGTATTTTTAGAAATTGAAACATAATGCATTTTATAAAAAAATAAGTAGCTAAAATTTGAATTTCTAAGCAGATATATGGTTATTATGTAAGTTTTGTGTGGTAGGTTATTAGTGATGAACTGGAAACGACATCAGGTCCAATTTTGGTTTTGTTGTTTTAGTAACTGACCAATGTTGTGACAATTTAAATGTCACAAGCAGACACTGAGCACCAGACGGTGACGTCTGCAAACTGGGGACCTTGTGAGAAAGCCACTTGTTATTCAAAGAAAAGTGGGGTGACCCTGGCAGTCTGCAGCTGAAGTGTTGTTTCATGAGTGCCGTTCATGATTTTTGGAAAATACACATGAAGAAGTAGAAAGCTATGAGCTGCAGAGACGGAGATAAACACACAATGAAACGCTCCCATGCAGAGATGCACAAGCATGCACGAGAAGGCAGGAAAAGAGTCAGGGCTTAAGCACACACACACACACACACACACACACACACACACTAAACCATTTAAAAGAGCTCCTTAGATCACTGCCCTGCCACAGTGGTGGTGCTGTGTAAAGAAGTTCAGAGTGATTCCCTCCCTGCTGCGCCTCTGCAAGACTGGAAACAAAGACAGGGATCCTTCATGGCTCCTCCTTTTCAACCTTTTTCTACAATTACCGCAAAACCAAAGCTGGTTGAAACCACATGCATTTTATATATATAAATATATATATATATATATATATATATATATATATATATATATATATATATATATATATATATATATATTAGGGATGGGCGATATGGACTAAAAAATGTATCACGATAATTTCTCTAATTTATCACGGTAACGATAAGTGCACGATAAAAACTATCAGCAAAATATTTTGTATTATAAATCTGTCTCTAAATTCAGTCTTGAAGCCCTACAAAATACTAGAAGCCACTAAACTATATCAATTACATTCAAGTAGTGCACCTGTACTGCAAAACTGTCGTGACACCAAGCAAACAAGTCTGAAATAAGAGTACCAATTCCACATTTATGCAAACGATGCAAACAGCAAAACTAACTGAGCTTATTTTAAAAAACCAAAGTAGAGAAACTGCAAACACAACCTGATAAACTGTCATCTCACGATAAAAACGATAAATTCAAATTGTTATTGTGGGGAATTCCTTTGACGATATATCGCACAGGATAAAATATCGCCCATCCCTAATATATATATATATTGTGTGTGTGTGTGTGTATATATGTAGTCCTCAAAATTATTCATACCCTCCCATGAAAGAAAAGGCTAAATTCACATCAGTAATTCAAACAACAGAAAACTAAAAAAACTAATAATAGATCAAAATGTGCAAAATTATAATTTAGTGGAGTAAAATATTGCTTTTGAAGTTTGCTTGAAGATAATTATTAATAAAAAAAAAAACCTGTCCCAAACACGGAGCACCTTTCTAGTGGAGAGAAATACCCGTCAACAGGTATTTCTCTTTTTAAACATTACAATAAACACCTGATTGCAGTGATTACCTCAAAATGTTGCTTAAAGTTTTAGTTTCAAAGCCCCATCGTGCTGGTTTACTTGTTGTTTTTTTTTGTGTTCGTTTTTAATATTTCTTTCAAACCAAAATTCAAAATCAATGTCAAAATTTTCATAGGATTTTTATTTATTAGTATTTTGTCAATTTTAGTTAATTTCACTGACAGATGATTTTTTTTCTGTCTGTGTAGGCTACTTATATATATATATATATATATATATATATATATATATATATTGTGCAGCTTATTCAACTCTGTATTTGTTTTGTTACTTGTCTGTTTTAGGAAAGTGTGTCAGTGCACTTTTTCACTGACATGAAAACATCTTTGGAATCCAGCAGAAACCCACTGCAATTTCAACATTTCAAATAGAAAAATAAATCTCGAATCGTTTTGGTAAACTCAGCAAAATCATTGGGTGCACAAAGGAAATAGACATAACCATGATATTGTAGATAATTTAGTATAAACTGTATAAACAACACAGACTTTAAATTACAATACAAAGGAACGAGGGAATCTCCTTTTTTTAAATCTGCGCATTTTAACTTTCACTTTTATCAAATTAAACATCATTCCGGATATCTGTGTGTCTCAATCTCTAAATTTATTCAGTTACAAGTTAAATAACTTAAGTGTAATTTTAAGTCGAGTATCTTTAGCTAAACGTTAGCTACTGGAAGCTAAACAAAGTTCATAGTAGCTTGTTAGCATTAGCTTGAGAAGGTATTAGCTAGTTTTTTCTGGTTTTTTTTTTCATTTCTTAAGACACAAAACACAAGTTTATCTGTTCTTACTACAGCATGTTTATACACCAACTTTACAAATCATCCAAAAACCACGAGTAAGTTTTGTTTTAGCTTGAGCTAAAGCTCACTGTGGCTAATTAAGGCAGTTTTTGACAGTATGTCTGTTTAGCTTCTCAGGTAATGTGTCATACATCTGCTTTGAGCTAAATGACTCAAACAGTCAATTTCAAAGAAATTATTAAAGTTTTATTGCATATTAATGTAATTTCAGTGCGCAAGACAGAAGGGAGCAAAACAAAAAACAGCTAAGAGCTGTAAAAGATGCGAATTAAAAAGAAAGAAAAAACAGTTTTACTCTTTATTGTGTTCAAATATAAATGGTTTGAATATGAACTGTTGAGGGGAGGCCAATGGCATCTACAGTGTGTGTGTGTGCGTGTGTGTGTGTGTGTGTGTGTGTGTGATTTTGTGGTTGAGGCTATTGGCTTTCCAAGAAACTGTAAAACTAAACGTAAAACTGTCCCGACCGTCTTATGCGAGTGTTTTTAGCTTCAGGAGTCCACAGATCAGTTCTAACCATGGAGGGAAAATTTACTCCGGGCTTATTGTGGCCTGTCAACGGGACTGTGCTATCTCAGAACCCCCCCCACACACACACACACACATACAGACAAAGGTGGCATTGAGAGGGAACCTCCCACAATGCAGCTGAGCGTCCAGGGGGCTCTCTGCTCCAACAGCCGTGATCTCACCGCGCTAAATCCAGATTACATGGGGGATATACACAGCGCCACTTGTTTACTCTGCTCGTCGGGGGGTGATCTGAGCACAGTCCGGTGTGCAGAGGATGGGTGGCATCAGGCGTCAATAAGCCACTGTCTGCACGCTCCACTAAAGTCACGGCAAACTCTGACTCCTTTATTTATGCTACTGGAAAAACATGTTTAGCTCAACAGTTAAATTTATGAATGTGAAAATGAATTTTGCATCAATAAAAACAAGTTCAAACACGCAGCAGACCCTAAAAACAGCAGTTTTACAATGGCAGACTTAAATAACATATATTTAATAAGTTTTTAGCAGTTCTTTTTCTTTTATTTTGTCCCTGGTTCCTCTGAATAATTTTCCAGCTCTGCACCTTTTCAGGGATTTGGTGCAAAAACGTACAATTTGCCCAAATTTGTATTGCACATTTCGCATGCAGGACAATTCAAAGTGATTTATATAAAACATTAAAAGCATGAAAACAGGATGTAAAAGAAAACAAGGATTTGAAATAAAAAAAACCAGAACATACGGGGCCGTGCACATTTCAACTTTTGATTAAAAAACTCTGTAAAAGCAGCTGAGAACAGGTGAGTTTGTTCCAGACATGTGGAGCTAAACGCAGCGTCTCCATGTCCGGCTTTGACTCTGGGACCCGATAAAAGACCGGATCCAGATGACAAATTTAAGGACAATATAATGAAACAATCATATTGATTAAAGCTGTTGAGTTTCCTCCAACCCGCTGTGTTATACAGCTGCAGATGAAGTTGCAAAAATTACAATTAAAAATAAAAAAAAGGATTTATTTTACCAAAGAAGGAGCGTAGAAGTACATTTCACCCCCCAGAACTGCAGTCGTCCTCAAAATTATTCATACCCTCCAATTAAAAAAAAGTCTAAATTCACAATAGTAAGTAAAAAAACAGGAAACTAAAGGAATTAATAGTAAATAAAAATTTACAAAATTATGATTTACTGAAATAAAATATTGCTTTTCAATTGTGGATGAAAATAATAATAATAAAAAAATAAACAAAACTGTTCCAGACACATTAGAGCAACTTTCACATGAACAGAAGACCAAAAAAGGGTCATCAGGTGCAGACGTCTGATTGGACGTTACAGAAAACACCTGATTGCAGTGATTGGCAACCAAATTTTAGCTTTAGTTATTTTATTTTTTGTGTATTTGTTTTAAATATTCCTTTCAAACCACAATTCCAAATCAATGTCCTGATTTTCACAGAATTTTTATTTATTATAACTTTTTTCAATTTCAACTTATTTCACTGACAGCTGATTTTTTTAATCTGTAATTGGAGGATAATTTGAAGGACGACTGTATGTAACCTTTGTAAACACAGAGCTGCTTTGTCGTGTTCGGCCCAGAACAAAAGAGAAAGGATCTATAAAGATGTGTGTGGGCTGTTTGAGGAACACTTTCATCCTCATGGTAGCTTCCCGACAGAAGTCTGTGCACGCACACGAATTTTATTCATAAACACAATGAGAAGAAAAGCGGGGGGCACCTGGGATTTGCTTGTTCTATGGGTGGTCACACACACACCTCTGTCTCTTCATGCCTTCCACATGTGGAAGCACTTTACCTCCTTAATGCTTCTCTCACTGTTTCACTGTCTGTGTGTGAAGCGCTTCACTCTGAGAAAGCTGAAAGCTGTGAGAACATGGTCATCGGGGAAAACGCCGCCGCCTCCGGACGCTTCAGTTTGGGAAACCGGCACGTCGGTGTGTGCCCGCTGCAGCCCACCACCTTTAAAATCATTTGGAAGTTTGTTTTTGGCGTGTTCCCCGTCTGCTTGGCTACCCTCTCGCTCTCCTCTCCCACTTCAAACGCCGACTCTCTTGTGGATTTTCTGCCTCTCCTCCTTCTCCACTCCGTCTTTCAATGCAGCGGCCCAGAGGTGGCGAGAGGTGATCCAGGGAAGCGATTAGTCATATTCAATTTACATACGGCTGTCACACAGCTCCTCCAGGCTGAGCGCTGATGTCATCTGTGCGTGGGGCCCTCTGTGGCCACCCGGTGCATGGGAAGACTCCTCTCTGTCATGGGGGGCAGAGAACCTTCCCTGATGGGAGCACCATTGCTGTTTTAGTTGTATGATGAATGTGAGGCGGCACGTTTTGTGTGTCCACGTATAAGTGGTGAAATTCGTGCATGTACTTTTCCTTCCTGGATGGTAGCGCACAAAATTTGGATTTTTTTTTTTGCTTTTTTACTTAAATAATTGAGTGAAAATTGCACAAATCAGTATTTTAGAACCACTTTATTCAAACTTTTCTGTTGGTTCTCTCCCTGTGAGCATGTTGCAAAAACAAACTTTGGGCTAGGGATGCACGATATAATCGGTATCGGGCTATATCGGCCATAAAACTGATTATCGGACAACAGCCCGCTGTTAATTAAGTCTAAAAAGACAAACTTCTTCTTCAAAAACTTATTTTTTTACAGACTTTAAAACTTCTAAAGACTAGCGGTGGGAAACAATATCGATACACTGAAATAGCGCGATATTTTCATATGCCGATATCATATTGACATCAAAAACGTGATTGATCTATTTTACTAGTGAAATCCTGCGATATTGCATCATTCCGTTACGAAATCTCATCAGAATTCACAAAAATTTTGCGACATTTTCATATGCTATCATATTGACATTTAAAAACGTGGTATCAATCTATTTTACAAACGAAATCTCATGATATTTCATCATTCTGTTACAAAATCTCACGAGAATTCACAAAAAAATTGTGATATATCAGCATATAAAAATATCACAAAATTTTTGTGAATTCTCGTGAGATTTTGTATCAGAACGATGCAATATCGTGAGATTTCTTTAGAAAAACAGATCGTGTTTTTAATGTCATGATATCAGCATATGAAAATGACATGAAAAGCGCAATCTGTTTTTCTAAAGAAATCTCACGATATTGCATCGTTCTGTTACGAAATCTCATGAGAATTCACAAAAATTTTGCGATATTTTCATATGCTATCATATTGACATTTTAAAAAGTGGTATCAATCTATTTTACAAACAAAATCTCATGACATTTCATCATTCTGTTACAAAATCTCACGAGAATTAACAAAAATTTTGCGATATTTTCATATGCTGATATCATGACATTAAAAACGCCATCTATTTTACAAACGAAATCTCACGATATTGCATCGTCCTGTTACCAAATCTCACGAGAATTCACAACAATTTAGCGATATTTTCATATGCTGATATAATATTGACATTTAAAAACGTGGTATCAATCTATTTTACAAATACAATCTTGCGGAAATTCACAAAATAATGTGAGATTTTGTAACAGAACAATGACATCTCGTGAGATTTTCTGCATAAAATAGATTGATGCTGTGTTTTTAAATATCGATTTGATAGCGGTACATGAAAATATCTCACTATTTCACTGTATTGATATTTTTTCCCACTCCTATTTTTTTTTTTTAAAGCGTTGGAAATGGATAACAAAACTGCTATTTTCAATGGCTGTTTATTTTTTTCAGCTTTAATATCGGTATCCATATCAGTTATCGGCCACATGAGTTTTAAAATATTGGCTTATTGGATATCGGCCAAAATTCCAATGCTGTGCATCCCTACTTTGGGCCAACCTTGGAACGTTTTTAAATGATGCACTGACACCAAAATCCACAAAAAGCCCAACTCTGCTGCAAAAGGCATTTCTAAAAAATAAGGTTCGCTATGCAAAAATGGAAAATAAAGTCAAAATATCTTACAGCAAGGCATCATATGATAATTTTTTTTGTCCGTAAGTATCAATTTCCATGTTTTCATATAAGAGCAAGCTTGCATCAGGCAGTGTGTTATCGCTTATTTAACCATAAGATGTAAAAACAATGCTGAGGCACTCAGATTTTAGACAAACACCAGGAGCAGGGCTCAAATAAAACTAATATAATCCTTGTAGTAAGAACGCTCTAGTTTTTGCTGCTGTGAAATAAGTTAAAATTGATGAAAGTAATAAAAAAAATTTTTTTTATGAACATCATGACATTGGTTTTGTATTGTGGTTCAATATATATATATATTAAAAACAAAAAGATATACAAGCATGATGGGGCTCTTGAACTAAATTTTTGTTGAGCAACACTTTGGGACAATCACTGCAATCAGGTGTTTTCTCTAATGTTCAATAAGACTGTTGACAGGTATGTTGGTTCACTGCTCATGAGCAAGGGGCTTTAATTTGTCTAGTGCAGTTCTGTTTTTTTAAAATAATTTTTTAAACAAAAATTCTAAATCAATATTTTATTTCACCGAATTATAATTTAGTAATTTTTTTGTTTACACACTAAAAACTTCTGGGTTAAACAGGGACCAACTAATTTCAAACCCAGACATTTGGGTCAAATGTTCGACCCAATGGGTCAAAAAATAACCACATTTTTAAGGGTTGGTCCCTTTTAAATCCAGCACTGGATCAAAAATAACCTCATGGTTTATAAATTACATTATGGTTAATTTTTGATCCAGGAGTTTTTAGTGTGTATTATAACTTTTTCCAGTTTCTTGTTACTCGAGTTAGTATTGTGAGTTTCACCTCTTCTTTAATGGGAGATGCAAATTTCAAGCACAACCACACTGTACTGTATATATAAGCTATATATATATATTTATGCACATGTAAATGGGCTTTGTAGGTTATATACACACACACAAAGTTCATTTATATGTACATTTAAAAATGTATTTGTATACATGTAAATGTACACTGTATCTAGCTATCAGTACATCTATATGTCTATAAATATATATAAATGTACATATAGCCTACATAGACTATATACAAAGTCCATTTTTATTATTTTTCCTCAATTTGTTTTCAGTGCAAAATGAACACATTCAGTCGAGGAGACAGGACGCTACTTTGACCTCCGAGCAGGATGAGTTAAATTAAAACATGCTGCATTTTAAGTCCTCGGATAATAAATGACGTCATGAGGTCATAAGCCTGACTGCTGCGGTGAGATAGTTGTCTTTTTTGTCTTTGTCTTTTTATTATTTCTTCGGTCAAATTCATTCATTTGAAGATACACAACACATTTTTCACTGGAGTTAACATGACTGAAAGGGTTTAGGCTGAAGTTCTGAACTTATTGCCTAACCCTGTTTACAATTATGTTTTGTCAACTACGACAGAACCAAAGAAATATACTATAATGCTAGCAAAGATTGTTAGTTGATTGATAGTTCTACCATTAATCATGACCAGGAGATATTTTTGAGGATAAACTGAGAGAAATGTATAACACTATTAATAGCAATAAGCTAGCAATAACAATAGCAAGTAGCTACAAAGCAAAAACAAGTTTCCACCACATCACATTTAAAATCTGTTCAAAGTGAAGGAATCTCGATGTAATTAGAGAGGAACTTTATTATTTGTTGAAAATAAATAAAAATAACTTTCATTCATTCATTTAAGAGGCCAATGCCAGCTCGGCCGCCTCCTTTTAAGCATATTTATGAGACTGTAGGGGTGTCTTTGCATTTGCTGGAGCTGTAAAGGTGCCCACAATTCAACAAATGGTTTAAAAAAAAAAAAAAAAAAAAACATGAGAAAAAACTTATGCTAGCAAATCAGTTTAACTCTAGCCTGTTAGCCGTCCTACTCAGCACCTAGCTTACAGTAATTTGGTGAAATAACTTTTCAAAGCAGCTTAAAGCAGGTCCAATCAAATGAATGAAAGTCAGATGGCACAAAAAGGCCTTAGAAATGAAAATGTTTAAGTTAAATCAGCAAGATGAAAAATGCAGATGTGGGCGAGTAAAGGGGAATGCTAACAAGCTAGTTAGCTTGATAGCACCCCGTTTGCAGGTGAAATCCATATTTCATATCAGGTGATAACTCAAAAGTGTTTTGGATTGATCCAATCCAAACTAAGGTCCATAATTTTGTTACTATCACAACATTTGATTTGCTTGGATTTGGATTCAAATTACAATTGTACTCAAGCGCACCACAGACCCCCCTCCATTTCCTAACGCCACCTACAATTTGGCTTGCATCTGTACTTGTTGCTCAACTTTGCATCTGAAGAAATTAAAGAACAGATCCTTTTCATTTTTATTTCTGCAATAATATGTCATTATGAGCAGTATTAAGTGCAATTCTCATAATGCTGGCTTGTCCCCGTTTGTCCCATCCTGTCTGAAAAACGATACCTAAAAAAAAAAAAAGTGATTTTATGAATTTCTTCCAGTTGCCTTTTTTTAAAACCTTGTGAAACCATAAACCTATTCACCACTACAGCTCATTTTCCAACCACTTCTTATGATAATCTAATAGTCTGGATCATTTAAATAGACAGAAGTCTTAAATCACAAACACCGCAATGCAGATACTACATAAACTTATTAAAAATGGAAAAAGATCATAAATTTTTATTAATGCTTTGGCTTTCTATCTCAAAAATGTGCCTCATTTCAGGGTTAGGAAAATTTGAAGAATGGAAAAATATCGCAGCAAATCCAGCTTTCCTTGCAGGGCTCAGTGCTGACTTTCTTCCTCATGTTGCATTCGAAGGACTCTTTCCAAATACGCCATGAAACCTAAAGAATATACAGACTTTAATAGCTCTACATAAAATAATTAAATGAGATTATGTATGAATAACTAATCACAGTTGTGTAAATTCCCAATTATGACATTAGTCTCTAAACAAAGTAAAGAGTTTGATGGCGGCACGGACAAAACTCCACAAGGGGTCAAGAGCTGGCAGTCCATTTTAAAGTCAGCTGCTCAGATAAAACCGTGGAGGTTGTGTAGTTTATAGTGAACAGCCATTGGCAGGCATCCAAAAGAAGAAGTCTAAGTTATTTATGAAGCCTCGCTTGACAAAAGACAGCATCGCTTCCCGTATTCAACAAGGCTGGCGGCTTCGCCACCGACAACGAATGCAGTTTAACAGCAAGAGTCGCGTCCAGCCGGTTAAATCTGAATTCAGTAATCAACAACAAAGCTGTTTTTTTTTTCTTTAACACACATTTTAAGACATATTGAGATGGATATACACATCAGGCACACACACACACACACTCGGAGGCCAGCAGTTCAGGTTGCAGGCCGACTCATCTGTGAATCTGGGCTGCAGAATGCGAGACCGTGAATAACTGTTTTAACACACAGCCGGCGCAATGTGTGGTCTACGCCGAACAATCCGAAGCATAACCGCCTGTCTGTCCGTCCGTGTGCGCGCGCATGTGCGTGTTTGACGTCAGTCCGTCGGGGTACATGTGTTTCATCTTCATCATTCTGTTCAGGCATGCGTGCGTGATCGTTGGGATTACTGTAAAATAAAAGTTTGCTTACACATGCTGCTGTTACTGTAGCTCATCTTTACTCTAGTTATTTAATTTTACATATGAATTAAGTCAAGAAGAACAGACGTTAATGTATTTTTGAGTTTAAACCAACTGGTTGACCGAGCTTTGCCTCACCTCAACTTTCAACGAAAACTTTATCAGCGTCTATCTTTGCAGATATGTTTACATATTGTACTTTAATTTGATTAATTTTTAGAGTTACAGCTCAATTAAGTTTGTTAAATTTTTAGGCAAGCCTGATTTTTTTCCCCCTTTTGCTATGTGCCTTCCTTACCCGACACATTTATACTTATATTTACACATCTTAATCTCACATGTTCCCTTAACTATGACTCCAAATTAAGCTAGTTTACCCCTTTGATGCACAATATGGGTCAAAAGAGACCCGGATGAGTTTTTCTTTTACATAACTTTGAAGAAAATTTATTTCATCATTCAGAATTCAAGGCATTCCTCAATCAACTTGTTTTTGATCATAAAACATTCTTACTTTCGCATTTATTTTTACTTTTTAGATAAAACAAACATGTTTTAGTCACTACCCCTCTAATGCACAAGTTATTTTATCATTTACTATTCCAATTGATGTGAATTTTTACCAGTTGACAGATGACTGGCCTCGATTTAGGCGCAAAAAACTGTTGAGTTTGCGTTTTTCTGGTGAAACACCCATTTCTGAGAGTATTTGCAGTTTAAAAGCTGTGCCTCCACTTTTTTTGCTAACAGGTGTGAGGCTGAGCACCTGCACGCTGGCTGTGACGAATCAAAAGGGGTGAAAGTTCAAACGTGCAATGTGGAAGACATGTTCCACGAGTGTCAGAACCTTACGCAACACAAAAACCCGAAGAGCAGGAAAAAAAAAAAAAAGCTGAAGACGCCACGATCAGAATGCCATCTAAATTTGTTTTCCTTTCGCCTTCGCCTGCCTCTGTGCATTAAAGTCAGTATTTCAGAAATCATCAGGAGCAGATGGCCCTGAGGCAAAAACAAACATCACAGGGAGAATCACAAATGAAAGAAAGGGAAAGAAGAGAGGAGCATAAGGGAGCCGAAGCCTCGCATTTTCCGTCAAACTGAGGAGATGAGCCGCAGATGTTTGTCGACAGAGGATGAGCCATCTCCAACAGCTGGTTGGGGATCAGATTTGTGTCAGTATGCAGACGACCTCCTGCAGCGATATAATGCTTTAGGAACCACACACAAAGTGACATATTGGTAAAGAAGAAGAGTTTGATTTTAGTTAGTGAAAGGTTTTTTGGGGGCCAGATTGGAGCCAAAACATCCTGATGTGAGTTTGAGAAGCCCCTAATAAATACACTTTTTTATAGGTTTTATGCTTTAAAATTTTCCAGCAAATAACTGGATATGGCCAGCTGTTATCGTTAGTCAATTACTGGATACTTTTTACACCCAACTCTACCGCTTTATGGTAACCGCGCAGTAAAAACCCTTCAAAACAAATGTCAACTTTTCAAAAAATGCGAGCCAATGTTGGTCAAACATGGGAATTTATAGATTGTATATGTGCTTGTTTGTACATGTGTTTTTCCCACGTTGCCACAGATATTCATAACTTCGTAGATATGTGTCCTTGTTCTTTCAGTCTGTATTTAAGCAGAATATGTCTTTTAAGGCTCCTTCTTTGTTTATTTCAAATGGACACAGTCCACCACACGAGGATATATGATACCACGTCTGTAGAGGAGCTTGTGGGCACAGTCAGGTCAAATGCAGTCAAGTTCATTTGCAGCGTTTTACTGCTGCAGCTGGTTTAAAGTTGCAAAAAGCAAATATCTTGGAGAAAAAACTGGTAAAATTAATAGAAACTATGTTTTGTAATTGTTTAATTGAACTTTGAAATGATCAATTTCACTGTATCTGTTTGAAGAAAAAGAGTACTGTAGGCTAATAGTCATTCTGGACACTGCAAAGCAAGAACAGAGCAGACTTTTCAATGACAGAAAGCAAGAGCAAACACTGACATGACTTTTTCTTGAGTGAAATTGTCAGAAAAGTTGCTTGTTTTTCTCTCAATAAGTAATTTATTCTAAACGCATGGATTCAGTTTATTGTAGATATTGTGGGATATTGACAGATGGCATTAGGGATGGTTGCAGTTTCTATCTCGACCACTAGATGTCGATAAATGTTACGTGCAGCAACTTTAAAGTAGCCCTATATAACTTTCTAGCCTAAAAAATGTGTTTGTAACTCATTTTGACGGCACACTGACATTTATCACGTGCAGTGCTGGATCTATCGCCGCCCCGCAGCGTCCCGAGGCTGAGAGATCGCTAATTACACCTTTTTTCGGGGATGCTGCATCACTTTACGGCACTGCTTCACTAAAACAACTGGATGTCAACACAGTGGCCATTTTGAAGCCACACCGTAAATGATTCTGCATAGCCACCCAGATGGGCGTTATTGAAGGGAAGGAGGTAAAGGCCAGAGAGAAAGGGACAGAGTAAGGGATGATACAAGAGTTAAGACTGACTTCGTCGCTCTTAAGGCGGACACACACCAGGATGATTTTTGGCAGTTGGCGTTGTGGAGTTGTTTTGAGTCAGTTCGTTGAGTTCCATGTTGTCGGCCATCAGCAGCTGTCACCAATGCCGTCAGCCTTCTTTTCAGGTGATTGTATATGTGTAATTGGCGTCGGCCAGTCGTTCAATTGGTGAAGGGCTGACCCATCAGACTAGAGGTTGTCTAGCTCGGACAAGAAGACCAGAAGTGAAGATGGTAAAGAAACCAGATAAAGGGCACATTCAGTAAGCATAGTCCGTTTTCAGTCCGTCTCAGTCCGTTTGGGGACTCGGTTCAGCTGGGGGCGGGGGTGGTTTTCCAGACCGAGATCACATTCACGTTGCACCATAGCAACACGAGTCAAACCTTTTGAATAATGTTCCCAATCTCAGGTGGCGCTGCATTCGCATTCACCGAGGACAAGACGAACAATGAACAAGAAGGTTCTCACAACTTCCGTTTCCTCCACAAAACCACAATATTTTGTGTGTACTTACGAGGAGCTGGGATATGCTTTCATCAGACCAAATATCGATTAAAGCTTTTACTTTGTCACTCCACGTCTGGCCATGAGCCATCTTTGTGTCGGTTGTTGTAGTGTTTACCCACATTGCCAATGCAATCTGTAGTCCACTTCTGTATTTAGTCCACTTGAATCGGACCGAGATCTGCGTTTGCAGGTGGACCGAGTCCGCTTGTTTGTTCCAGATCAGAGTCTGTTGCGCATTCACAAATGCCCCAAATGAAGCGGACTTTCCGAGCAAACGGACTGATTCAAATCAAAAAAGCTTTGTGAATGCGCCCAGGGAGCAAAAGCGTGGACACAATGTCACATCGTTTCGCATCGTTTTGGATCAACCATCTTTAATCATGTGGGATGAAGACATGGAGGAGCGGAGAGGAGAGGCTGGCGATGTTTGCAATTTAAGAGAGGTATTTCTGGTTTTCATTTGTTGGGGGCCACAATGCAAATTTGTGTTTCTTGCTGTTGTGGTGACATATTTGCACATGTGCAGAAGGCACGTCCAAGACTAGAGTCTGCTCAGTGTGTTCTTGAGCACTTTTCTGACAGTGTTGGGGAGATGGAGGCCAAAAGATCAGCCCGGCTCCATTTTCTGGCCATTATTGTGATGGTCAGCAGTATGTTTGGTGTGTAACCGCTTTTAGTAGAGACAGGATGCAAGATGGATGCCAAATTGTTAGGGGTGACTCATTGAACAACATATGCCAGAGTTCATTGATGTGGCTTTGAGTAAGAGACTCGTCTATAAACCAAACCAGTTGGTTTAAATTCCTAAATCTCGATTCAATTTCAATTAAACTTTATTTACATAGCGTCAATTCATGACAATGTCACCTCAGAGCGCTTAACAGACTGAAAAATTCAAGTCCAATTCATAACAGCCTAGCTAAGGAAACCAACAGATTAGATTGAATCTTGGCTTGATCCACCATCCTGAGCAAGCATATAGTTTAAATACCTACGCTTAATCACATTGTTTTCAATGCCTAAACTTTACGATAACGTTTTAATGGCAAAGTCTATTCATGTTCTTTTTAATTCCCAAACCAAACTGATTAGTTTCAAGGCGTAAATCTTTTCATAATGTTTCAAGCTTAACCACATTATGTTAATAATGCCCAAACATTACCATGTTTGAATGTCAAAGTTTATCCACAGTTTTCAATGTCTAAATCAAACTCATTTGTTTCTAATGCCTAAGCCTTACCATAATGTTACCATAACCTTACCATAATGTTTTAATCCTAATCCAGGATGCAAGATTGATGCTAAATTAGCCATTGTTATGGGAGTAATTTATTGAAAAAAAAACTGCTAAAGTTTAATTGTGGGGCTTTCAGTAATGCAATTTCAACTATTTTGTCCAGTTGGCAGGAGTTTTATGCAAAACTGGAAGAATTAAAAATTTCATCTGGCTTGGACCATTTCTGGACCATTTTTTTATTCCGCTGTGACTAAGATACAACTTTGAGAAAATGTAAGAAATCACATGGTTGATTGTTTGATTTTCAGCTTTTAAAGGTGGATATAAAAGCATAAGGTGGATATTTTTGTTTGGGTGTTAAAGAAATTACGGGAATAATTCGTAACTGTACTCCATATAGCTAAAAGGTCCAGCACCGAGGTATTGCGAATGTTGGATCATTAGCTGGTTTTTGGTGGCATTTTTGATCCATGTTCAAAATGGGTAATAAAGAAAAGTTTGATCAAAATAGAAAAAACTTAAAAATACTTCCATCCATACAGGGAAAAGCTACCCATTTAGAGGAAGTACGTCACCGAGAAAAAAGAAGATTTCTTTGAAGGACTCTCCATTTTCCTTGTGTGGATGTCCATTAGGTTGTTTATCGTAAGCGTTAAAACAATAAATACCATGCAGTGTTGCATTCAAGGCCATGTTTTGCATTTATGCTGTTTTTCTACAAAGATATTTTCTTGGTTTGAGTTTTGTTTGAACACAGATGTGAAAAACCACAGTTTTCATTATACTCTTAAGTCAAGCCACATTGTATCGTCTTTGGATTTTCTCTGACTCCTGACCGAGTTGAGAAAACAGATCTGTGAAAGATGGGCATGCTGGCCACTTTGATTGATATATTTTGGGCGGATTTTTCCTGCGCCGCATTACATAATTTGATTTTCATTTTTAAAAAGTACCAGAACAAACACTAAGCATTGCCCTTTTCTCATGCACACACAAATAATAACAGTGCAACAACACACTGTCTTTCCCATTTTCTCTCTAATCAATGAACTGGTATCTATGCAAGCTCTTTAAACACTCAGTGGGAGAGCGAGGTTGATTGTTTTTCCATTAAGTAATATTACTGCTACACATACAGCCACAGGTCGATGCAGAGCTCATTATGGCTGCAGGCTGGTAATAATTAACTGCTAATGTGTGTAGAAACAGGCCCCTGATGGGCTGAGGGTAAAGCAGTGCGCCCCCTGAGGAAACTAACACAGCAGCTCACTTCAACTGTTTATTTGGCTCACTTGCTTCACAAAGAAACCAAAGTAGGCCCTGCAGACTTTAAATGGGATTAAAATGATGAATTAAGCAGGAAAGTAAATGGAGGCAAGGCTGTGGTGAGTTTATGCTCATTTATAATAGACATGGCATTGGAATTAAAATGAAAAGTATGCATTTATCTTATTTTCATCATTTCAGAAACTATATATAATATTCAAAGTAATTTCAAGCATTTTAATAAATAACAGTAAGAAATCAAATTACATGTCGGCCCCTTAGAGACCAGTTTTAACCCATTAACGTGAGCAAATGCCAACCTGCTAACCACTAAGTCATTTTAGATGGTTTAAGTCCTTTTTGACAGAGCTGAAAAAAAATGCCATTTTCCACCCGTAATCTCTGCATGCAACAATGAGATAACCGGAAAAACATCTAAACTTTGTATTTCATGTGAAGATGATTATGGTTTTTAAATGTATACAGGAGTTTGAGATTCGGTCCTTAAAGGTACTGCACTTTAAAGGTGTAAATCAGTCGTCATATTTAACCAGACGACTGACTTTAGAAAAAATCGAAGCTAAACCATGCTCTGAAACCCAACATGGAACTGAAAATAATGCTGAACTCAGATTGTAGGAGTTGTTGGAGTTGTTACTAAGCAGAAAGGATGTGAAAATGTGTACAAACGTGAAGGTTTTGCAAACAAAGAGTTAAAAAACAAGAAATATGATCCATACCAGATGAAGATCCATAAATAGGTTTGTTGGGCTTCACTGTTAGCTTAGCATTTCTGTGGCTGGACTTCGTGTCTTGACAGATTCAAAACATTTTTCAACAAGGCATCTACTACTTTTGTCATGCTGTGACTGACTGGGTTCCAGTTGTCTTTGGAAGGAATTTTTGCTGTAAAAAAATAAGTGATTTTGTTTTTCCAAACAGAGAATGCTAAGTTGCAGAAAACCCTGAGATGCTTCAGAGCCCCGGAGATATTATCTGTCTCAGAAGAGGAGGAACCTGATAAGAGCAAAAACTGGAGTAAATTTAGGTGAAGACTATAAGATGGACCCACACAAACATTTTCCACAGCATCAAAATGCAGAAATGGCGACTATCCTCCTGGATCGGTAAGCTAACTTGTTTGCTAACTTGTTTGCTAACTTGGCTAACGTTAGCTGTCATAAACTCCTCTGCATTACTTGTTGGACATGCTGCAGACTGTTTGTCCCTTTTCGTTTCGGCAGCGAGCCGTTGCAACTACAACAGAGACACACTAGATGTTGCTGTTCTGTCCGTGTTCCATATTCAACCTGTAAGATTAAATAAAATTTAAACGGATTAGTTGTATATATGAAAAAAAAAAAAAAATCAACCCCCTCACAGTTGTCATTAAACCTTAAATGATGTTTTGAACCAGGAAGTAAAAATGTTTATTTCTGCTGTGAAGTTGGCCTTTTTACTTGGGAGTCTATGGGGACTGACTCCATTCTGAGCCAGCCCCTAGTGGATGAGGGATGAACTGCAGTTTTTTTGCTACTCTGGGTTGGCTTCCCTTTTCTCTGCTCGAGTATGCTGCTTGTGGAAAACACTTTGTTTATACCCTCTAGTTTTTACTAAATGTACAGCTAGTTCTGTCTCTGTTTTTAGAGGGCAAAAGTAGGTGAGTTAGTGTTTGCCAAAAATCGAAAAGCTGCCTTATCTAGTACTGACAAACATTAAGGGTAAAAAATATGAATGAATCCATCAAGACTGAATCCAAGCTTTAAAATGACCAAAAAAAATCTTAGAGTGAGAAGAAGTTTAAGAAAGAATGACACTAAGTTTGTCCATATTTACATGGACTGAGTAGTAAAACCATAAATGAAATGAGAAGCAGTTGGTGAAAAACAACAAAAGTTGATTCCCTCTTGGGAAGTCTGGGAAGCCAGATGTTCATAAGCCTCACGCTCGCTGGAGTGCACGTTTCAGTACCAGTGTGCCTTATTGTGTGTGTGTGCATGTTTAAGAGTAAGAGGCGTTTCCTGATGTCCTAGCCAGATGTTGCTGATCCCTGCCACTCCACCGAGGCTGGGAGTTTACAGCGCATCAGGAAAGACAACTGGGACAAGCAAGTCAGACCCACTGGACAAATTTACTTCCCCATTAAAGGGAGATTGCTTCTTTGATTTTGTAAGTGGGTGGTACTCGACTCAGTCACTCAGAAGTTCTCAGAGAAATTTGGTATCTAAAAAAGCAACTATCAGTGACTTTTTTGTTTATGTATTGCAACACATTTAAAAAGTTATATGTGGATTTATTGCCATGAAAATGTTGAAATGATCCCTTTGTTTCTGTTGTAGAAAAATATGACATTTTCTGAGCTTCGGGCCTCTGAAGTTTGGGGAACGTAATATAAGATGATGCAATGAAGGGGTTATTTCAGTTCAGAAAGTTCCAAACATAGGCCAGGGGCTTACCAGACAGCCGTTGACCCCAGACTGGATTATGTTGTTTTAGATTCTGGCCCACAATTGGGAATAAAATGAAATATTGAGCCATCATAACAAAATTTAAGACAATTAATCAACAGAGAAGCCATGCAGAAGTCACTGCACAGGTTTGTTCCTCTTGCCTGCTAGTTATTAATGTCTTTGCTTATGTTTACTATTAATTGTGTTACTAACCTCTTGGCCAGATCAACCTTGTGAAGACATTGTGACATAAAGGAATCTAAATGGATTTTATCTAGTATAATAATGTTTTTTAATGATAGGTTATCTTAAAATGATCGGTGTGTGGAGACTTAATACACTTCTATAAACACATTACCAGTTTTTCAATAATAGGATCGATTATGAAGCGTGAATTCAGATTAGCTTGGATTAGCCAAGACTGAAACCATGTCAGTGTTGCTGAGTTTGCTACCTTTACATGAAGCCTGATCTTCCAACCTCTCACACAGCAAAAGGGTAAAACAGCCACCAAAAACAAAAATTATGCATTTCTTTAAGTAATCCAGCATGCATTTGCAGATTTTTTGTAATTTGTTAAGGGGGTGTGATTCAACATCCAGCCGGTAAGAAAATAAAGTGATATATTACATATTTATGTGTTTGAATGTAGTTCTTATGAAATCTAATCCAAGACTTTTTCATGCCAACATTAACTACATAGTTTTTCATGTCTAAACTAAACCAATTAGCCTTTAATCATTTAAGACTGATGGGAAAAGTCGTTGCTCTCAATGTCATGCACACTCACGATGATGTTGGAAGCGCCAGTGCACCCAACATCGGGAACGACTTTCAGACCATCAGTCTCAAAGGGTTAATGCTCAGACTTCACTATAATGTTTTAATACCAAAGCCTAACCACATTGTTTTTAGTGCCTAAACCAAACTAATAAATTTTTATCCTTCAAGACCAACGAGATCACCATTGCGCTCAATGTAATATACAGTGGTGATTCCACTGGTAGGTCTTATGGGAAAATGCCTAAATCTCACCATATAGTTTAAAAACCAAAAGGTTACCACATTTGTTTGGTTTTGGCACAAAAAGCAATCATTTTTTAATTATTTAATGTTATGCACATTCAAAATCCTGTTGGGAGTGCTGGTGGACCAATCAGGAGCGACTTTTTAACCATCAGTCTGAAAGGGTTAATGCCTAGACTTCACCATAATGTTTTAATACCAAAGTGTAACCACATTGTTTTTGGTGCCTACACCAAAATAATTATTTTTTTTTTTTATCCTTGAAGACCAACGGGATAACCATTGCTCTCCGTCTAATGTACACCGGTGATTCCAATGGTAGGTCTCATGGGAAATGCCTAAACCTCACCACATAGTTTAAAAACCAAAAGGTAACTACATTTGTTTGGTTTAGTCACAAAAAGCAATCAGTTTTTAATCATTTAATGTTATGCACATTCAAAATCCCATTGGGATTCCCAGTGGACCAATCAGGAGCGACTTTTTAACCATCAGTAATGCCTAGACCTCACCTTACAGTTTTAATACCAAAGCCTAACCACATTGTTTTTAGAGCCTAAACCAAACTAATCAATTTTTCATCCTTTAAAACTGATGGGATCACCATTGCTCTCAATGTCGTGTATGCTGGGGATTCCATTGGTAGGTCTTATGGGTAAATGCCTAAATGCCCATTTGTTTGGTTTTGGCACTAAAAACAATTTGTTTTTAATACTTTAAGACGGATGGGATTGCCATTGCTCTCAATGTCATGGATGTTCAAAATCCCAATGGGAGCGCCGGTGCACACATCAGGAGCGACTTTCAAACCATCAGTCTGAAAGGGTTAATGCCTAGACCTCACCATATAGTTTAAAAAGACAAATCCCAACCACATTGTTTCCAATTACTTAACCTAACCAAACACCATCTAAAAAAAGATTTGAAGAAAAGCAACTGGGTGGAATGGGAAACAAACTTAGACAGTCAGCTTTACAGTCATCTGCTAAACCAATCTGACCTGCAAATGTGGACGTATTCACCTGTTACGGCTGATAATTGCACAAAAATGTGAGGTTCTAGTCTTCTGTGAGGAAGATTTACATGTCCAAGTGCCAGATGGTGAGAATATAAAAACCTGCATTTTCTGTTCTCATGAATTATCGTTAACATTTCATTAGTTTCACAAACTTCTGAGTGAATGTGTTTAAATACGAGTGTGGCATCAATGAAATGCAACAATGCAGGGAAAAGGGAAAAGTTTCGTGGGTCTGACAGGAATACACACCAAAATAAATGAAAAGCAATCTAAAGGCAATCAAAAATATTAACTGAATCTCTATTAAAATTAATTATATCAAATTAGTATTTTAATCAACAGCAATTTCTGCTTTATCTCATTCACAAACAGCAACTGTATGACTTCACCGACATACAGCTGGAACGATGCCATCACACATCATTTAAAAGGGAGTTATGAAAAAAATCCTAAAGCATATGTTGTAGTTCATGGCAAGTGCTTGAATGCTCTCCTTGTTCACTTGTGCAAGCCCGGCAACGCCTGTGTGGTACGACATAGATCAGTCTGCTTGTCTGTGGAAAATGTGCATCTGTGTTGTCAGCAGCGAGATTCAGCTTGTGCGATTATGTCAGTGGATTTCTGACTGTCAGCTCTGAATCCAAGTGTCTTTTAGCCCCTGCAAAGCCACACTTGCATCTGCCTTTGTCCTCATACATGCTAGCATGCACACGTGTGCACTTTCTCCATGTGTGTGTTCAACCCTGGGTGGGGATCCATCTGTGTCAGTTTAACCCGTTGGGAGCCTCTCGCAGCAGGTAGTCCTGCAGGGTGTAAATCATCTGGACGGCCAGAAGCGTGAAATCCTTCCAGGCCTGGACAGATGTCTCTCTGTTCGGCCCGGCTCAGCCTTCAGCGACCTCACGGACCTTTAAAGACCCTCGAAGCAGACTCAGTCTCCCAAAACACGGAACAGACCATGGCCAGGCAGGTCTGAATGACCTCACAGCCAACAAAAGTTGCCCCCAAACTGGGCTGTGGAATAATTTAATAAATTCAAGAAGAATGTTTTTCATTAAATTTCAGCTGAAGCCGACTGCAACATGAAACAATTAATTTCTATTGACATACTTATACTTACATACTTATTTCTTTATAATTTTCTTTTTTTAATCAATTAATCAATCAATTTGTTGACTGCAACTACTAGAAATTAAACTTAATTCCTATTTTGCCTTTTAAAAATTTTCAATTATGTTTTAATAAATGTGTTTGTTTCTTGACGTCCATTTGAAAATAAACAGAAAAAGCTGCTACCGCATGGAGTACATGCTAGAAGAACTGACGAGATGCCAAGGCCAGGTCAGCCAAAGGCTACACCAGCCTGTTTGGGGGTGGGGGAGGGGCAGTGTTGTCATGCATCAGAGAGGCAGCAGGAGCAGAGCTGTGCCCTGAGTGACCGAAAGGCCATCTGCACACATGGCCACACCTTGATCTTACATGTCACTCTTGCATTGCTTTTTACATGAAAACAGGTAATTGCAACATTAACAGGTCAGATAATCAGGTGGAAGATGAGAAGGGGCTTCGTAGTGATGAACATGCTGAGCTCTGCAGCTCGTTGCAGCTCTATGAAGCATTTTATAGACTTTTACTGGGTTCTGGTTGCATCCTGCAGCTTTAATGTCTGTTGTGTCAACTTTTGAGCCTTTTTTCTTTTGTTTTATTTGTGGTCTCATAACCATTTTCTGTTGTATGGAATAGATTTGCAAATTAAAAGGAATGTCTGAACCCCAGTTTTGCTTTAAAAGAAAAAAAAAAGAAGAAAACCCCTCCCTCTACGTCTTTCTATCTATTGGAGGCTTCCTGTACCAGCTGACTGAGCTCGTGTTGTGATATTTGGTCTGGGTGGCTGAGCCATGGACCTAATGGGTTCCAGCTGGGATTGTGTGTCGGCATTAAGGCCTCTAGTGGAAAAGTGGCTGTAAAGTCAAACCACCTGGTGAGGCTGAGCTACTGGGGAGGTGTGAGGTGGTGGTGGATGAGGTAAATCCTGGAAAACCCCTGGTAAAGTTAGCGAGGATGCTTCTGGCAAATGGTTTCTGTTTCCTGTGAAGCTACCGCCGCTTCATGTTTTTATTCCCTGAACAATTAAGGCTTTAAATCTACTTCGCAGATTGATCCTGGGTGTGTTTGTGTGTACGAGACTGCCTCTGCTAATGGCAGCTGTAAATTTTGACCTGATACTTGTCAGAGGAGTAGCTGCAGACAAGAGCGAATAATTCCTGTACAAGCTGCATGACGGGAGAGATGGCAACCAACAAAAGGAGACAGCTCACCAGCAAACACAATTTGGCGCAAGTACGTAGCGCTTGTCACATTATGAATATCCATGTTCAGGCCTGCATAACAGGAAAATTAGCTTAGAAGTTATTAATTCACTGAACTACGATAAGAAATTTAGGACTTCTAAAGGTGTCCCAGTCAATATTCCCCCAACAATTCCAGACTCGAACTGGCAACCATCCAGTCTGTTAAACAAAAGAAAAGAAAAGAAAGAAAAACACAGCTGCTGACACTGCTTTGAAAATGTGCATGCCTTTTATGTGCTGAATTTGCACACTTAAAGGAATAGTACACCCACAGAGTGATGTGCCTTCATTTTCTACTCACTCTCATGCAGAGAAAGACTCTGGAGCACTTTTTTAGGATCTCAAAATGCAGCCGGAGATCAGACAGGTTTTCGTTTTACCCCAACTTTCACATAATGGAGTTCTCCAGCGCTCAACTCAAAAAGGTCCATAAAAGTCCACAAAAACTTGTCAATATTCCTCCATACTGCTCGTCCAATGTAATGCAAGCGTCCTGAGTGGGTAGCGTCCAGAATTTACTGGAAAACTCATCATTTAATATATTTTCATACCCTAAACAGTAGTACATCTAGCTGCCGCAAAGCGCGCCCTTGCAAGTTCACGATACTACGGAAGGCACGGCAGACAAGATGCACATTTTTCTTTGTTTTAAATCAATAGCCAACTCCTCGTGTTTGTCCCGGTTTGTCCGCAGCTCGGTCGCTCTTAGCACAACGTAAACAGCAAATTTCTTCTTCCATTTTTGTATTATCAGCAGAGTAGGTGCTGAATGCCGAGGCTTCTGTAGTATCATGAACGCCCACGAACACACAAGTAGAAACTGCAATGTTCTACTGTTTCGGCTCTAAAAATATACTAAATGATGTGGTTTCAAGTAAAGTCTGGACGCTACCCACTCAGGACACTTGGATTACATTGAACGAGCAGTATGGAAGAATATTGACAAATTTTTGTGGACTTTTGTGGACCTTTTTGTTTCAGCCGCCGGTTGAACTCCATTATATGAAAGTTGGGGGAGAACGAAAACCTGTCCGATCTCCGGCTGCATTTGAGATATTAAAAAAGTGCTCCAGAGTCTTGCTAAGCATGAGGGTGAATGGAAAACAAAGTTACATCATTCTGTGGGTTTACTATTCCTTTAACGCCTAAAACTGCAAGATTGTCATTGTTTATATCATCCCCACACTGTAAATTCTTATAAGTTGACTTTACTTAAAAAAAATATGCAAACTTTCTGCCTCAAAAAAATTAAGTAAACTCTAATTGGAGTGATTAAGTAGAATAAACTAAAATGGTTTAAGTTTGTAGAACTTTTCTGAACTTAATAAATTTGAGTAAGCTGTAAATGGATGATGCTGGGGAGGACACTTGATAGGATTAATTTCACAGAAATTAGATCCACACCAATTTCAATTTTATTTTCACCAACAACATGCTTTTAAGTTCATCTTACTTAAAGTAAATGATGAACTCAAAATTGTTCTTACTATGCAGGAAGATCTTAGTCCAGGCAAGTTTAAGCTACAACTATTGTCAGACCACACACATCTCTGTCGCGGTGCAGCATCTGCTGGGTAGTAGATGTTCAATACAGGAATTAACAAACAAGTTAAGAGCAGTCACATGACACTACCAACATCATTTATAAATCCCTCATTTGTGAATAATCTCCAATTTATTGTTAAAAAAAAGTGAACTGCATTGTGGGAAACCTGCTCCCTCCCCACCCCTAATTTCCCTTTACTCATTTTAATTAAGCTGTTTCAACTTAAGTAAATTAAGTTATCTAACATGTTGCCCTCCAAAGTTCTTACAACTTATTTAGAATAAGTATTACCAACAACTAAGTTAAAATTAAGTTCTGCCTACCAGATAGATTCTAGTAAAGCCAATATTACCATTTACAGTGCAGTTTCTCAGGAATGGTAGTGTGTAACTCTGAACTACGATGGATAGTTTACCCTTCAGGTGATCTATGGAAGTTTTCCAGGTAAATCCTTTCCAGGTGGTTTACAATCCAGCCACTAAATTAAGTGTTTATTCAGAGACTATCTGGTAAATCGACAATGATCCATGATAAAACTATTATTTATCCCAATTTCATCATCAAAACATCACCATCACCACTATGATACTATGAGACCTCTATTTAGACCTGGAAATGATGATAAAGACACTTCCAGCCAAACTTTACACCAATCAGAGAGCTTAAATTGACGGTAACATCCAATCAGGAGCAGCCAAAGATCAACTAGTGAGCAGAAAGTTCTGTGTGTGTCTGAGAAGAAGAAAAATAATGGTCTTCTATGGCTGGAATAAAGAAAGAAGAGATTTCTGATGCAGCTGAGTTGGAGCTGTGAGGATAGAAGGTAAATAGTAGCAGAAATAACTGGAAATGAGGAAAAAGTGTACATAGATAGTCAGGATGGGCATATAGATACCCTGGAGTTGATATTTCGATACCAGCCAAACAAAATATAGGAATTGATACTTTGAGTATCGCAGTACAGATACAAAACATGCAATTTATTCACACTTCTGGGAGCTTTAGGCAATGAAATGATGTGAAAGCAGCCAGATTCCAGCTTGTGTCACATGACGGTGGTAGCCCGTCAGATGTTATGATGCTGCTGCTACTGTTAGTGATGATGTTGTTTTGGTATCTTTTAGAACTTCAATGCAGGTTATTTAACATTATGTTTTATATTTAAACATTTTTCACTGAATAAATTTAAATAATCTTAACTTGTACTCAAGTTATTTGACCATTAAAAAAAGGTTTTATTCTTATTTTTGTTTAATTTCTTCATCAATATAATTTATTATTGTTTGAAAAGCATTTTTGAGTATTCTGTTCTCAAGTTTTACGTATATTTAATATTTCATTTGCATTCAAGATGTTAATGCAAACTCTGCAATCGTGGTTTTCTTTAAAGGGAACAAAAGTATTGCTATGGGTATCGATGAAGTACCATAAACGACTGGTATGGTATCGACATGAAAAATGTTGGTATTGCCCACAGTAGATAGTTTCTGTTGTCATAATCTGACAACTGAAGCTGTTCTGAAAAAAACGATGCCCATGTGTTGACGGTGATTATAAGTGTTGAGTTTCTACATGTTTTTATATTTAAAGAAAAAGAAAAAACAGGAAAAAACAAAAAAAGCAAAAACAACGATCAATTTTATCAAATCTTTGAAAAACTACAAGAAAACTTCTAGAAATATAATAGTTTTAGTCATCTGATAGGCGCACATTAAGCTACCATTAGCTTAAAGACTGGAAAATGAAATAACTTCTTGCCGACTCGAGTAGGAACTGCTCTGGCGGTTTGTTATCAGCGTGCCACACTGCATCCATCACAGCTCGTCTCCTCCAGCCCACAGTTCAGGCTGGAAAATGCTGCAGCTGATGAGCTGGCGAGAGATATTTATGAGGATCCTCGTAACCGGTCGGACAGATCCCAGGCAGATGACTCCGACCCAGGCAGCTCGCCTTTTTTTTTCTTCCTCCCCCTTTCTTCTTTAAAATCGGCGATAGCACTTAACATGTTACCTCCAGCTGTCATTTTAGGGGGTGAGCTTTGTCTTGCTTTAGATTAGTCAAATCTAAAGCGAGACAGTTCATAAATAAAAAGCCAATGTTGTTCTTTGTAGAGTTCAGGGATTTAAAGGAAGTGTTTTCAATGGAGAATGAGGTTAAAAAGTAATTAACCCCAGCCCAATATGGGTATCCCTTCTGTGTAACGCTGTTGTTTTGGACTCATTTTGACTTTTCAAAGAGTTCATCCTTTAAAAAAAAAAAAACCAAAGCTACTCTGAGAAACCCAAATTCAAACCCTTAGCAAGTCATAATCTGAGAGAGGAAATCATGTCAGTAAGCTACAGGAGGGGGTAAAAAAGAAGGCATGTCAAAGTAGGTTACTGTGAGGAAAGAAAAAAGAGTGACAGTGCGAAGGAGCCAGTGTGATTTGGTCTCTTGTCAGGGATTCTGCCGTCTGGATCCTGCTACACAAAACATGTTGAGACCCAAAGAGATTGAGAGAGGGAGAGGAAACAGGAATCCCTGTCATCCATCTGGCATCCTTATGCTGCTGTTTAGGCCCAGTGGTGACTTCAGAGATAGAGGATGAGCATGAAAGAGAATTACTGCAAAGCCCTTTCACTGATTCCCAAAAATCTGCTCCAAATTACTTTGAGAGCAAATATCAACTTAAACAGGCTGCATTTCCCTTCTCCGTCTCTCCAAGTTCACGACGTGCTCCGCAAACAAGGCCAAAAGTGGGATGGGACGGGGACCAGCAGCCATTTGGGTCCACCTCTGATGGATCGAACATGGCACTTATGCTAATTCGCCTGGTTTCTTTGGCCAGCACCACGTGCATTCTTATTCAGCCGAGACTCCGTTTGGAATGTGCAGTTGTGGCAGTAAAGCAAAACGCCCGAAGATGCTGCTGCTGCTGCTTACGACCAAACTGTTTCTGCTTACTGTTGGGGCTGGATGGTAAGCAGACTTTGTATGCAGAGAGAAAAGCAGCACATACAGCGACAGGCGGGGGGTCAAGCTCAAAGTGTAGGAGCATAAACAAGCAGGGTGCCTGGATAAAAGAGAGCTTCCCAGAATATAATAATAGAAATGCAAACTTTAACATTAAAAACACATGTTATGTTGGGTTATCGGCTGCACTCCAGTATCAGATTTTAAATTTTCCCAACCCATATGGCTTTAAGACATTTGAACATTAATATAGATATTTTTTTCAAATATCAGGTTTCTACTTTCAGAGGCTAAGAAAAGAAAGATTTAGAGGTTAACTTCAAGTTCCCAGACAATCTTAGGTTTAAAGGCCTTTTAAGATAAAAATAAAAACCTTCAGGCAGAAAATCTGACATCTCGTAACATTTTGATTCGTCTACAGGTTCATGTATATCACTACATACAGTCCTAAAGGCTAAACATTCTCTAAAACTCATTAAAGAGACCTCGATTTGGGTTTAAAAGTTTCTTTTTTTGGTTTGATTGTGCCTTCATGACATACTATATTGCCAAAAGTATTCACTCTCCTGCATTGACTCCCATATGAGCTTCAGTAACATCCAATTCCTGATCCAGAGGGTTCAGTATGATGTTGGTCCACCTTTGCAGCTAGAACAGCTTCATCTTCTGGGAAGGCTGTCCACAAGGTTTAGGAGTGTTTCTGGGAATCTTTGACCATCTTCCAGAAGCACATTTGTGAGGTCACACTGATGTTGGACCAGAAGGCCTGGCTCTCAGTCTCCGCTCTGATTCATCCTAAAGGTGTTCTGTTGGGTTCAGGTCAGGACTCTGTGCAGGCCAGTCCAGTTCCTCCACACCAGACTCTGCATCCAGGTCTTTATGGACCTGCTTTGTGGTGCACAGTCATGTTGGAAAAGGGAAGGGGCCAGCTCCAAACTGGTCCCACAAAGTTGGGAGCATGGAATTGTCCAAAATGTCTTGTCATGCTGAAGCATTCAGAGTTCCTTTCACTGGAACTAAGGGGCCAAGCCCAGCTCCTGAAAAACAACCCCACACCATAATCCCCCCTCCACCAAACTTTACACTTGGCACAATGCAGTCAGACAAGTACCGTTGTCCTGGCAACCGCCAAACCCAGACTCCTCCATCAGATTGCCAGATGGAGAAGCGTGATGCGTCACTCCAGAGAACGCCTCCACTGCTCTAGAGTCCAGTGGCGGCTGTTTTCCACCACTGCATCCACGCTTCGCATTGCACTTGGTGATGTATGGATGGATGCAGCTGGTCGCCATGGAAACCCATTCCATGAAGCTCTCTGTCACTGTTCTTGAGCTGATCTGAAGGCCACATGAAGTTTGGAGGTCTGTAGTGATTGACTCTGCAGAAAGTTGGTGACCTCTTCGCACTATGAGCTTCAGCATCTGCTGACCCGCTCCATCAGTTTACGTGGCCGACCACTTCGTGGCTGAGTTGCTGTCGTTCCCAAACATTTCCATTTTCTTATAATACAGCTGACAGTTGACTGTGGAATATTTAGAAGCGAGGACATTTCACCACTGGATTTGTTGCACAGGTGGCATCCTATCACAGTTCCACGCTGGAATTCACTGAGATCCTGAGAGCGACACATTCTTTCACAAATGTTTGTAGAAACAGTCTGTGGCCATGGAAGTGATGGAACACCTGATTCCCATAATTTGGATGGGTGAGCAAATACTTTTGGCAATATAGTGTATATCAAGGACAGCTCCAGCACAAACTGTAAATCATCACTTTATTGTTTCCCTCAGTATTTCTCTACTTTGTAAGTGCATTTTGAAATATTACTGTAATGAAGGTTGATATGAAGATAAAATATAAGTGAATGTTAATGAACGATGGAAGCCTCGCTGATACGAATGTGGCAAGATACACAACAAGGGCCCGGGCGGGATTCTCCCGGATGAGAGTCAGGCGTGCTCACCAGTCAGCCAAAGGGAAATCTGTGTGTCCAGGGCCAGACATGGTGACAGGACCCCACACTGTCACACAATGTAGACTGAAAGTAAATCCTGCAAACATCTTCACGCATACAATGACAGGTTGAGTTTGGTTCTTTAAAGCCCCACTTTTAACTCAACAAATTTTCTCACTGAGGTACCCAACGACAGCTAATGTGGCATCCATCTTGCGTCCTCTCTCTTCTCTGAGCTCTCCAGCTTGTAAAAGTCAGTCTGATGTTGACTCTTGTCTGATTCTGTGCTTGAGCAAATCTATGCTAAGCAAATCTATGTAGAAATGTTCATAATGGTTTGTTTTCTACAGATGAAAGCTGTGTAATTATCAGCCAGTGTTAAAATAAACTGAATAGTTTAGGCTTTTATAAGCAAACAAAAATTTATCATAAATTTTATGTAAAATGAAAGTGGATAACAGGTTAATGGGCAGTTTTTTCTGCACACAACCAACAGATGTGATTAAATTTAGCATTCAGTCTGCCCCAAATTTTACATTTAATGTGCTTCTTTAGCTGCTAAATGCTCCATATGGTCATGAGTTGGTGACAAATTTTATCAGCCTGAGAGAAGCTGACGAAGCAAACATTAAAACAGCGAGTTTAGAGGATGTTAAAAATACTCTGCAGGGCTCATTATCATCAAGTATCAGAAGTACTTTGAGCTAGTTGTCAATATAAACTTATTACTGCCGCTGTAAGCGATGCAAAGCCATGATATCTCATCCTCTACGGTGAAGCAGCTCTGGTAGAAATGTGCCCTGCTGTGGTCCTATTATCTAAACACGCATCTGCTCTGATTGATATGCTTGAAGTGGGCCAATTTCACCTTCCTGCGTGATGTGATAGCCATTTATTTGTTCAGCTTTAATTGTTGAAGCTCCTGTCAGCGAGGCACAGGAGCGCAGCTGCACGGAGGTGACACGCTGGCGCGGGATCAGAACAATTCGATACCGTTCTGTGCTCTCCATCGAAATTAGCATGAGAGCGATTGAAAAAATTCCTCCACCGAGGCACGCGGCTGTCGGATGCTTCGAGATAAAGGCAACGCGCACCTCGCAGCCATTACAGCAGTTTATGTGTAATGTATATTTTAAACACAAGCTTTATCTCTTTAGGCTGCAAATGACGTTGTCAGCGTTGATGTGAAGCTGCAACACAATCTTTCTCTTTTGCCCTCTTGTATTCACACACACACACACAGAATGGATCATATGCACACTGAAGCCTTGTCCACATGTCTTATACTCATGCAAGGATTGACAGATACAATTGCATGCACATGCAGTCGCCTTCTTTTGGCTTAATTTGAAGTCACTTGAAGGTCAAGGATTTCTTTCAATCAAAAACTAAGTTCTGACAAGAGGAACGTCTTTATCCTCTGTCATGAAAGCAATCTGAAAATTATTTAAATCAAAAGTGAAGGAGCTGCATGAACATCTGGGAGCTGATGGGCAACTTTTCTCCCGTGCAAAACTTCTCTCTCTGCAAGCATGAGAAAATAATAAGCAGTGAGATGAGTTTGTGTCAGCGCAGCTCAGGAAAATAAGATATCATGTCTTGCTGTCGGTTTGATGTCAGGCTCTCTGAGTCGTACCCGAATGCCTCGTCCCGTTGAGGCTGCAGCGTAGGCCGCCAGAGAGAGGGGGGGGGGGGGGGGGTTCAGCCAGAGTTCATGTCTACAGCCACTAACCAGCTCTCGCTTCCCTCTCTTCATCAGCGCTGTCTCTCTATTTACCTCTTATTTCTGTCTCCCTCTTGCTGTTTGCCTTCTCTGACTTCTCATCAAGTGGTGTAACACAGCGCTGAGCGACGTCTTCTTTAGAGTATGTTACTGAGCAGAGCCAAGCCAAACCCGAGGGATGGCCTCGCCCAGTCCCAGCGTCCCTCAGATCTCCAGTTAGACACTTTGTTTGCATCCAATCGTGGTCGCTGCTGGACGGTTTGCGATCAGGAATATGCGGCTCGGGCTACGTTTTGCTGGTCAGGAACGATCAGCGGAGAGGGCACGACAAGAACGCGGCGAGCTTTCACTCCAAAGAGAAAGATGCTGACAACCACATGTGAAACTCTAACCCCGATTTAAACTATTTAAAAACAACCTAAAATGTTGGACATGTCATGATTTCATTTGTTTGCACACATCTATTTTTACTTTGCAGGCCTGCAACCAAAACATTAGGAAGAAAAAGTTTAAAACCGGCTTAAAAGGTGCACTGGTATTAAAGGTGCCAAATGAAAAGAGATCCAAGCGATACTTTGTTCAAGTCTTCAAAAAATTCTTGGGGTTTGCTGTGGTATGAGGTCATCAGGCTTTTTTCCCTTTAACCTTTATAACTCGTGTAATGAGTTACGCAGCCTCTATACGTCAGTAAAAATTCATGTAGAAGCCAAACACTTTTCATCCTTTTTTTCCGTTATTTACTTTTTTATTATCAGTAAGTTATTTCCATATTTCCACCTTCCCTCATCTCCAGTTATTTCTGCTACTATTCACCTTCTATCCTCAACAACCAACTCCACCTCAGCTGCATCAGAAAGCTCTTCTTGGCTTCATTCCAGCCATAGAGGACCATTATTTTTCTTCTTTTCAGACACACATAGAACTTTCTGCTCACTTGTTGATCTTTGGCTGCTCCTGATTGAACAATACCATCAATTTAAGCTCTCTGATTGGTGGAAAGTTAAATTGTTTCCTTTTCTCTTTATCTTCGACCATGTCCAAACGAAGTCAAAACGAATACGAAACGCTCATATTTTCCAGACCGCTTGTCTTAAAAACGGAGAAGTAAAATAAATGTGATTGACCAAATGAATGCATGGAAACACTGCAAAATATATGCCAGGCCTGTAGGTGGTGCTGTGGTGCTAAAGCAAAAATGGGCGAAAACAGGCGATGAAATACTGGGCATGTGCAGAAATATGTATACAACGTTTAACAACCAAACCAAATGCTCGGATCTACGGTTGCAATCCGCCAGAAACCCCAAAAAAGAAGGTTGAACAACCAAACCGAAAAGATGGTGGCAAGTTCGAATGGGTGAACAGGTACGAGCAGCAAACATTCGACCCTGTACGGCGCCATTGTTGTTGTGATAGTGAGTGTAGCGCATGCGCGTTTAGAGGCGTAGCTATGACGCATGCGTGTGAGAAAAAAAATGCGGTCAGAGCTGAAAGATGTCACCACAAAAACAGCGTTTCAAAATCTTCCCACTCTGAAGGCTTGATAAAAAAAAAAAAAGATCGTTTACAGACCCCCGAAATGCCAGCTTCGTATGGATGAGAGGCTGGTTTGGAGAAAAATTTGTGAATTTAGGCCAGAGTTTGACTTCATGTGGACGGGACCTTATATTCCACTTTTATCCAGCACCCAGTTTTTCCTATCCGGGAGGTGCATGACACCACCACTTACTTCTCGCATTTTAGCATGCTAATTTTTTTACTGACTGACCAACACAAAGCATCTGAGGCTACAGGCAGGCATGGACAGGTCATCTGACGTACTGAGCAATGCCTGGTGGGCTGCACACACTTGTGGGCCGGCCCGGCCCAGGGATGTCATCATTTAACCTAAAAGATCAACTATTAGTCATTTTCAGCAACCATGATGGCCCATTTGATTGATTTGCTTGAAGGACATAGGGGTAATCCAATTAAATCTGCCAGCCCCACCGGCAACTGACACAAAAAGGTCCATAAAAGTCCACAAAAACTTGTTAATATTCCTCCATGCTGCTCGCCCAATAAAATCAAAGTGTCCTGAGTGGGTAGCATCCAGAATTTACTCAAAATGACATCATTTAGTATATTTTTATAGCCAAAAAAGTAGAACATTGCACTCTCTTTTTACACGTTCGTGCGAGTTCACGAAAACTACGGAAGCTGCGCGTTCAGCGCCTACTCTGACTATAATGCAAGCATAGAAAAAGAATTTCACTTTTTACGTTGTGCTTAGAGCGAACAATGGCCGACATGCGTCGAGGAGGCGTCGGAAACCCTGCGGCGCGTTGGGCGCAGCGCATCTAGGTGTGTTACGCGCGGCAAATTCTGAGATTTTGAGCGTTTGACGCACGTAACGCGTGTTATGAGCTGCAGATGCCGGAGTTGGAAAATCTGAACTTTGGCATCAACCAATCAGAGTGACTCAATGTCATGACACAGACACACATTTTCTGGCAGGACGGGAAACACCCAGAAGAACCAGGGGAATCTCCTCTCTCTCTGATGGCAGAGGAGGATAAACTGTGATCTGTGCCCGGTCCTGGTGTCTGAACGGTGGTTTGATGACCTGCTGTGCCGATGGGATTTACCGGTCCCGCATCGGGACAGCGGGTTGTTAAACTGGGCCGGATCAGATGGCTGAAAGCACCCCTCACCAGCGCACAGCTCCTGGAGTAAACGGTGAAACTCATCACACTCAGAACACCTGGAATTATCTGGTAAACCAGACACGGAGCAGAGATTCCCGACGACGACATTCCCTACTTTTGTGTATCACGTAAAGCCAAGCCGCTCTCTCTCCTGCATCTCCTCCTCCGGAGGTACGTCGAGCGCTCGTTGGCTGGGCATCCCTCGCTGCGTGAGGATGAATTTGCATAAGCAAGGGTGAGTTAATTAGGAGTGATAGACCTATGGGGGACTATGGAAAAAGAGCAATGGCCGAAAATGGTAGGTCTAGTGTAATATTATTTATTTATTTTATTTTTATTGGCTTATAAAGATTTTGAAATTCAAACATAAGAAAAGCATGCTGCGCCATGTTAATAGTACATAAAAATTTATATAAATGAAAAAAATATAATTTTTGCAGGGGTGGCGAGCTTTTTGTTCAGGGGGCCACCCGTGACCATCCCTTGGGGGCATCCTTGCCCTAGTGTCATGAACTTGCATGAACGCCGAAATAGAAAGTGCAATGTTCTACTTTTTTTGGCTATAAAAATATACTAAATGGTGTCATTTCGAGTAAATTATGGACGCTACCCACTCAGGACACTTGGATTACATTGGATGAGCAGTATGGAGGAATATTGCCGAGTTTTTGGGGACTTTTATGGACCTTTTTGGTTCAGTTGCCGATAAACTCCATTATATGAAAGTTGGGGGAAAACGAAAACCTGTCCGATCTCCGGCTGCATTTGAGATATTAAAAAAGTGGTCCAGAGTCTTGCTTAGCATGAGGGTGAGTAGAAAATGACGGACCATCATTCTGTGGGTGTACTATTCCTTTAAACCATATTTGCATGTTGTCCAAAATGAACAAGTTATAAAGATTTTGGGATTTCTCATGTAGACCTATATGTGTATGGTTAACTTCCCCGTCACTCTGATTCCAAAATTAGTGCTTGTAAATGATCATAAACATCAAGGAATAACTGGATTTTGGCCCCCTATGTCACGCCTGATGGTGTGCAAATGCGGAAAAAAAGTGTTTCCATTACACTTCCATTACACTCTTAAAAACCACCCCATAAAAAAAATCTCTTTTTGCGATATATGAGAGTTTTTTTCTTAATGTAGGTGTTTCCATTGCAAGTGTTTTCTTGCGATATTTAGGTTTTACAAAATTCTAGGTGTAATGGAAACCCAGCTACTGAGGCTTCCCTGGTAAAAAATAAAGGTTAAATAAAAATTAATTTGAAAATGATGCCCCATTGTTATCAACTGTGAGCATCGTAGCCAAAGAGGATAGTAAGTTTTAAATCAGTAGTGGGGAACCCTGGTCCTCAAGGGCCAGTGTCCCTTCAGGATTTCCATTTCTCCCCACTCCAGCACACTTGATTCAAATCAAATAGATCTAACAGCCAATCAAGTTCTGCACAGAGACTCGTTGATTTGAATCAGGTGCGTAGGAGCAAGGACAAGTGGAAGACCTGCAGGACGAGGGCCAAGGTTCCCCACCCCAGTTTAAATGATAGAAAAGTTTCTCTCCTGTATCTCTGCTCAACTTCTCCTGGTTTCTTCAATCACATCATGAAGCATCCACATTTTCAAAGGATGGCTGCCAAGCTTAGATGCCACCACAAACCCAATTATTTCCCAACACGATGAGCAAAGATCATTCTTTCTTTGGCTTTTAGCGTAACTGCAGTCAGACTCATGCATGTCTGTCAATATGTCACTCAACCCAAAGAGAACAAGTGAAAACCTCTGATGGTCAGGTTGTCCAAAGCATGACCCTACATTTGTCCTTAATTTAGCAGAACCATGCAGCTTAGCATCTAGATTAACCACAAACACAAACCATACAACATTGGGAATGCCGTTTACATAGAAGAGAGCATTTTCATTTCCTGTCTCGTGCCCAGATACATCTGCCATGTTACGTGTCAGATCAGATAAGCAGAAAGCCTGCGCTGACATCTGCATTTGGGATAAGCTGATGCACAGCGTCTCATGCACTGGTACACAACAGCAAGCTTGAGGTGGGATTTCTGGTGTGGGTTTGCTTGACATGAACCATTTATTGTGCTCAGATGCATGCATTCCCAGAAGAAGAGGCATTTGCAAAAGAACCAACTAGCTGGGCCGTTTTCTCCATCCGAAAGCACGAGCAGGATCAATGTTACAAACCGCCTGACACAGTATAGATGCAAGTTCATCAAAACCCATGACAAGGACAATTAAATTCAGGTTTCCTTAATTGAAACGCACTCCCCCAGCTCCCTGATTAATTTATCCTATGAACATGATCTAAATTGACCCATCCAGCCGCAAGGTATACAAGTAGCCGTGCTGCTGCAGCAGACTGATATGTCATTAGAGTCCCGCTGCGATCGTGGCCCCAATTTTTCATACGGAGGTATGAGTCACTATCAGGTGACTCCTGCCACACAGAGAATATGAAATTATCCCTCATCAGCGGTAAACAAACATGCTGCCAAGCCCCCCTCCAGCTTTCAGCAGACGCCTTGAAGAATTTAGCATCATAAATTGATCCGATTTTGACTGCGATACTTGTGCCCCCAGCCCTCCCACCCCCCACGATGCACTCTCATCTGAGCTCAGTCTGCCTCCCTGTCACTCACTTTGTGCTAGATGATACTAGACCTAGCTTTTCCCCCAGTCTCTACTTCAAAGACCACATAAAACAAATTTCAGAATGTCATACAGGGATGTGTGGGAGACGTGAGCCACCATTCAACTCAAAATATAAAACCAGGAAAACAGGTGCAATGATTTGGACAGTCGGAACCCTCAGAGTTATTACGTTAACTTTTTAAAACCTAAGGTCCCCCAATTAGGGAATGCTGAGAACAGATGATGCCAAACTCTGCCAAAATAGCCATTTTACAGACCTTGTCTGAACTGTGCAGAGATTATTTTCACATATGATCTGATCTGAAACAGGTTTAGAGTTGCAATTACATCATTCAACAAATATTTATACTGTATGCAACCTCAAAGTGTTTGACTGCAAGCCTGAATATTTTTTCCATTTATGCAATGTGCCATCTTCATTCATTACTTACCAGTAACACATATACTGATACTTACACATGTGTGGTTGCAGAGATTTAATTATTTCATTATGGGGATGCAGTTTTCTAGCAGAAACCTAGAAAAATCAGCCCAAGGTTAAAAGGTTTAGTAAAATTTAGGAACAGGCCTTAAGGCTTCTTGAAGGACTTTCCAAAAGGGGTGTAACAATACATCGATTTGTATCGATGCATCAATATAGATTGTTCTATCGATCAGAAATCCATCAAAAAATACAATATTGACCAAAAATCAATATCAAACCCACTTTTATTATGAAAATGGCTTTATTTTGAAGGTCCCCTGACAACATTTTCACAACAAAGCTACATGTTTATAGTTGTGCAGTGAATAGATATGACACAGGGCGATTGTACTACAAAGCTAGTTATGTTAAGAAATAATAAACAATATAACAAGTAATAAGGTTATTTTCATATCCATCAGTGGATCCTGAATAAAATAAAATCAAAATCACATAACTGAATTTGAGACATCAAATCGCCTATTCACTGTATCGATATAATATTGCATCGTGATCAAACCAGTGATTTACACCCCTACTTTCCAATAAGTTTTTGGGGGGCTGTTCCTGCCTTTGTTCTGGGTCTAATGGACCCATCCCTCCATTAGACCTGTTGTCTGTGACTTTAAGTCCAGTTCTTGTGTCATACCTCAGCCTTTCCTCCCAGTTTCCCTTTCTAAGAATGACTTCTTGACCCTTCGTGGAGACCATTTCTAATGGAGCTTCATCAGTAGATGAATCAACTGGAGGTCCAGATGCATCCTGCACTCTAAGAATAGATTGGTTGAATTTGACCAATTTGGTTGGTAGTTATGCGTCTGGCCAAACAGATTGGCTAGATTAAGCAATATTTTGGTCAAAATGACCAATACAAATTGGTCACAAAATATTGCTTAATCAAACTTATCTTTTGGTTAAAACCACCAAAAGATCGGTTGGACACATAACTACCAACCACATTGGTTAAATTCAACCAATGTGTTCTTAGGGTGCATTTTCAGATACTGTTAAACTGCTCTATAGGGGTTTTTTTTTTTTTTTTTTTTAGGCCTGACTTTTTTGGCCTCCAATTATCCAGTTCCCTTGAACTGATCAAAGCCACACTTTGTGCCATGCTGACTTACACCAGGCTTTACATGTAGGTGAACATCTTTTTGGGAACCAACTTGTTGGCGCAAAAATATTCTGTCAAACTTTGTTACCTGTATAATTAATGCAGCTAAAGAAATAGGAACAAGTGGCTAAAGATGCAACAAAAAAGAAAAGGTCATATACAATCAGTGGATTGAGTTTTGTTTTTTCAAAGCCATCGTGAACCTACAAAGAGCCTAAAGACCTGCTTCTTAGCACCACTTTAAAAGATGATGAGAAAGCCTGGATCAAGACGTTTGCACAGCACTGTACATTTTTATACAACCTCCTTTGCGTTTCAGCATTTCCAGCTCTTCATCAGCATACTTACCATCCTCTAACTGTTTCACTTAACCTTTGCTGAACTCAGGGTGTTTGCACAGCTTTTAATGTCTTACCAATCACACACAGCCCCACAATCTCTCAACTTGTACCCCTGTAACTTAAGAGGTGGCTGTCATCCCCACAGTTCACATTATATCCGACGATGCAGCTTGCGACGCTCCAGATCTGGCTTCTATAAAGACATTGGATAAGATTACAGCTAAATCAGTCTTGTGGCTTTTCTCCGGGAAAACTTATGTCCTAAAACTCCTCCGGTTATGAGCGAGCCCAGCAGGGCTGCAGCCGAACATTCCCTAACGGAGCAAGAAGTGAAATATAATACAAGCGTCACTGATCCTCCGAATAATAAGGCACTGACAGTGTGGAATGATAGCATGATAACTCATAAGCTTTTAAAATCCTACACAGGTACATGACCCTCGCTTTGTAAAGAAGTCATTTTCCATGATATATTCCTCACTAATTCATCTGGCACATGCTTTATTTTCTGCTCTCCTTAACTCCGCTCTTCCGTCTATTCCCTATCCTTTTGATGAAAAGTGGAATTATTTGCACTGCTACACACATGGTTTTGGATCTGTAGGTATCCCGTCTGGCTTGCTTTTATTTAATACAAGTCGTGAATAAAAAAAAGAAAAGAAGAAAAAGGGATTGATGCCCTGGTACATTTAATGAAATGAAGAAGCAGCAGTGCCACTGTTGCTTTATATGAAATCAATTTTGGGAACAGCAGGGTTCCAATTGGCTGTTCATGCAATCAGCAGCAGCCGACAGCAGATTTTCATTAACCTTCCATTACTGTCTGCGCAGTCGCTGGAAAAAAAAAAAAATGTTTGCTAAGAACATAAAACAGGACTGAAGTGAGGTGCAGATGTCTACATATTTAGTCTATCAGCCAAGGTTCTCCAGTGACTTCACATCAAAGCACAGAACAGGGAGCCAAAAGTAACACTTTCCCTCGTCTTTGATCAGCATGTGATAGCTGTTTATTGGCACTGGAAGTCAAACGAGGGTGAGGATCAATCCACCATGAGAGAGCAGGCGTCCCACTGAGGACTAGGTGCGATTTTATTAAACCAATATGGAACCACGTTCTGCGAGTGGCCGTCAACTCGTCACGGGGAAGCAGCGACTCAAACAGTGACTCTTTATTTAAATGCAACTCACCACAGACACATTTTCTCCAGCTGACAGAGCAGAATCTGAACCTCACGAATCTGAAACTCCACTGCTGAATCCCACCTCGCATTCAGGGAATGTCAGACACGGAATTTACTGCTCCTCTTTTGAGCTTTTAGCAGAAATTAGGGATGCATGATATTGGAATTTTGGTTGATATCCGATATGCCGATATTCTAAAACCCATCTGGCCAATGACCGATATCGATACCAATATTAAAGCTGAAAAAAATAAGCAGTCATCGCAAATAACCATTTTGTTATCTATTTTTCACACTTTGAAAAATGGGGGTGATATTTTCATATGCCAATATCAAATGTCGGCGGTGTTGATGTACTTTACTTTCAAAATTTCATCATTCTGTTACAAAATCTCACAATATTTTGCGAATTCTTGTCAGATTTCGTAACAGAACGACGAAATATTGAGATTTCGTTAGTAAAATAGATCGATACCCCGTTTTTAAATGTCAATATGATATCAGCATTTGAAAATATTGCGATAGTTCAGTGTATCAATATTTTTTTCCACCCCTAGTCTTTAGAAGTCTGTAAAAAAGAAGTTTTTGAGGAATAATGTTTTGGGGGTTTTTAGACTTTAGAAACAGCGGGCTGGTTGGTTAAATATCGGTGGGGTGGCCGATGTCCAATACTCAATTTTAAGGCCGATATAGGCCGATACCGATAGGGGGCGGATTATATTGTACATCCCTAGCAGAAATATTAAGTTGGTTCTTCCTGGAGTTCAACTGAATACGTGGAGAAGTTTCAAAATGTTCCAATTAGATAAAGAAATAAGTATTTGACTGATTTTACATCAAAAATATTATTAAAACAACTTTTTTTAAAACAGTCGTCCTTATTCATACCCTCCAATCAAAGAAGGAAAAAAAAATCAGCTATGAGCCAAATATGCTGAAATTGACAAAAGTAAAAATAAAAAAAAATTCTATGAAAAACATGACATTTATTTTGAATTCTGGTTAGAAAGAAATATTTAAAGCAAAAAGACAAAAAAATTAAACGAGTAAACAAACACTGTCGAGAAACATTGAAGAAATCACTGCAATCAGGTGTTTTCTGTAATTTTCCTGCACCTGTTGACAGATATTTTGGTCCAATTTTTCATGGGAAAGGTGCTCTAATGTGTCTCAGACAGTTTTGTTTATTCATTTTTTCTCTTTTATTTCCAACCACAATTCAAAAGCAATAATTAATTTCACTAAATTATAATTTTGTAAATTGTTATTTATTATTAGTTTCTTTAGTTTCTTGTTATTTGAATTATTACTGTAAATTTAGCCTTTGTTAATTGGAGGGTATGAATAATTATGATGACGACTGTATATGGACACCTCCACTACTTCCTTAACTTACATTTTTGTATCTCCAAGTGGACAATTCTCAAAAGTAGCCAGTCCAGGTTTGTTTTCACACAGCATTAGTCAAATGAACGTACGCTGCACATCACATAATCCCTTCCTCACCTACAGCATCACTGCATCGAGAAACGGAAGACAAGTAGGGCTGCCACAAACGATTATTTTGATCAATTAGTCACAGATTTTGGTGATTAGTTGACTAATCAGACCATAAGAAAATTATATCATATTTAAAGTACCAATCAAAAGTTTGGACACTTGAATCTAATGGAAAAACGTGTCTAAACTTTTGACTGTTAGTGTGTTTATTTATGTCAATATGCAATTCAAGAAAAGCTACAACTACGTATGTGCATCAAGGAAAGAAAGGCAGACAAGCCAGCGGAAAGTGGCAATTTTGAGAGGAAAAATAAAGCTTAAAAACAATAAACGATTAGCCGTTTATGAAATTAGTCACAGACTATTTTGATAGTCGACAATTAGTCGATTAATCAACTAATCGTGGCAGCCGTAAAGATGAGACCAACAGCAAACATCACTTGCTCTTTTACTGGGTAATGCAAACCAAAGCAAGCCGTAACCTGCTGGATAAGAGTTCGCTTCTTTGATGCACATCAGTTTGGTTGCACATTCGCTCCTTCCCAAACGAATCAGGCTTTTAGAGAAAACAAACAGACAGAGATCGCGTTCATGTTGCACCATATAACGTTTCCAATCTCTCCAGAGGTGGCGCTGCATTCGGATTCACAATACTGTAGGCGAGGACAAAATGTACAACGAACAAGAAGGTTCTCACAACTTCCATTTCCTCCACAAAACGCCATAATTTTGCAAGTATGCCCAACAGCAGCCACACTCCCAGAGGCGTGTCATGAAAATGGGCGTGGTTTGCTATTAATTTTGGGCGTAGTTTGTACTAATGTGGGCGGGAGGTCGTTAGGGCTAGGGGAGGGGTTAGGGTTAGGTTCCACTCACTCCAACGGTGGGTGTGGTTTGTAAGGGGCGTGGTTTGTAGTGGCTCCGGCTGCAGCTAGGTGCTACTCTAATTTTGTGCGTACTTACAGGCTGGATATACTTTCATTAGACCAAATATCCATTAAAGCTTTTACTTCGTCACTCCACGTCTGACCACGAGCAATCTTTATAAATACTGCAGTCCCACACATGTATTTGTTGTCTTAGCGTTTACCCACAATGCTCAACATTTTATTCACAATGCCAATGCAATTTGTAGTCCCCTTCCTGTCTTGGGTTCTTGGTGGGGGTCGGCGGGCCGGATTGGGGGGCGGGGGGGGGCGTTGTTTGTGTTTTTGGATATATATTCTTTTGGCGTGTTGCCTGTATATATTGTTGGTCGGGGGAGGTGGGGGTAATAATATTTTTTTGAATTTATTGTGTAGGAATATTTGATTTTTGTTTGATTGTTGGATGATTTGTGGTAGTAGGTGTGCTACAGTTCTATATGACATTTTTTGGTGTTCGGTTTTCGCCTTGTTTGTTAATTTTGTTTGGGTTTGGAGTTTTTTTGGCCCTACTTGGAACGGACCGAGATCTGCGCTTGTAGGCAGACCGAGTCCGCTTGTTTGTTCCGGATCAGAGTCCGTGTGCGCATTCACAATTCCCCCAAACGAAGCGGACTTTCTGTGCAAACGGACTCTGATTCGAATCAAAAAAGCTTTATGAATGCGCCTGGGTTGTCCTGATTTCATTTGGGTGCGTTACAAGTCACGCGGGGGTTCCCTTTCCTCGCACTCCATGGTGGCGCAGTTGGTGTTTCGGGTGAGATTGGGCCATCTTGGGGTGGGATTTGAAGGATGGGCGGGTGGCCGGGGATGGAAGAAGGCGAGAGGGAGAGTTTTTAGACAAAACATATGGCGGCTTGGTGGTAGGGCGAAGAGTTGGTCTCCCTTTTCCGTGGAACTCCTTAATTGCGCTGGCTGTTGATTGTTGCTTCCGGAGGTTTTCTTTGCACATTCGACAAAGCGTCACAGACTGTACACCGCTCGTCTGCTGTCGCCGCCGCCGCCATGTTGTTTGCTGAAGTTTTGGTTGATATGTTTTGATACTCGTCTCTATGCGTGGTGGCTCTGGTGTCGCTCTGAGTTGCGTCACGGGTTGCGCATGGTTAACGTGAGTGGTGGGCGTGGTAAGTGACGGACAGATCTTTTGAAGAGTTTAGAAAAAGCTATTTGAAATGACATCGGGTTAACTCCTCCCAGATGGTATTGCAAATACCAGGTGGCGGGAGTCAGGTTACAGAGCTTGAGGATCCGTAGTCAAACACAGCAAACAAACTGTAGGGGCAGTGTTGAGCAGAAGATAAAGCAGTTTTGCAATTTGCACATCTTTTCAAACAGCACTAAGTTTGCATTGGGGGGTTGGTGATGAATTAACTCTTTGTGCTTGACATTAGAAACACATTCCTCCACCAAATCCCCAATTGCTTTCAAATCCCATCTTATTTTTTTTTCTCTCTTTCACCTTTAGAAAATTTGATAAGTTTCCAAAAGTACTCGACCAAGTACATGCAAAGATCATAGTTCAGTTATCAAAGGCTTGCATGTCAGAGCTCCAACAAGAACGCTGGTGAATCAAACTACTAACCCACTTTCCTGCTGCACATTCAAGACTTCCTCCAATGATCCCTATCCCTTTTCTTCTCCTTTAACCAGCTTTACAGTAACTTTAAGGTTAGTATAGAAAGTCTGGGTTCCTACTGTGCTGCTACTCCTTTATTAACATCAAGGATACTATTTGGCCTCATATTTCCAGGATGTAATAGGAGCATCTCATCCTCCTCCCCTGAACCTTCATGGGATCCATTCTGGGTATAACTCACCGTCCACTGTCTCCATGAACCAATGACTGTATCTTAGAGCACAGCTGGTAACAATCACCATGGACCGGGACTTAATGAAGCTTTGACATAAGAGCTCATACTCTGCTCTGCTGCAGACAGACAAGCGTACCTGGGCCAGACGGTGAAGCAACGTTATCTATTCTCGATTTACAATGACAAGGCCATAATTTGTTACCGTCTTTTTTAAAATAATGCATGTTCAAGAGGTCAGATTTTAAAGCTGCTGTGTTTTGTAATCATTAAGAGCGGTAGATCATTGCCAAATTACCTGTAGCCTCTGGGCATTGTGACAAACAAATGAGATCATCGTGGACATGATGTATGTCAGTTCTAGTTATTTGTCAGCATTAGAAGCACCTTCCTCATAAATCCCAGTATTTCCCGACTGTATTTCTTCTGGGATGGGACATACAAGTTAGACATGGCAAGAAATTTTAAAAGCATCTTTTTTTCATAAATACTTCTAGTTGATTTCAGGAAAATTTAATCAAGCACCATTGAATGCAACAATAAGCAATGAGTCTTTAGAATTTAAAAAATGTGTTGTATGTAAAAATAATACTGTAAATGGTTTAAAAAGTACACACAAACATGCTTTGCTTGCTAAAATGAAACGTGCATCTTCAACCGTAATACACAGTATGCATGCAGTAGTATTTCCGAGGTGAAAGTGAATACTTCAAATGTTTGTTTAACCTTCACTCAGATCTTCAGTATCTGTCGTCCAAGGGAGTTTCTGCAGCAGGAAACCTGTTCACGCAAGATTAATGGCTTGTTAAATACATTGGCTATAGTAGCGCTGGCTGTTCAGACCAGGAGGATGAAGAAAGAGCTGATGTATGCAGTACAGCAGAGCCGTCTTCATTACACTTCTTGTCTGTGGTCCAACACTCCAGCCAATGACAATGTTTGAGAATGGATGAACGTTAAAGTCCCCAGACTACCTTCAGTTCATACATTTTTATGATTCATTCCGTCTACATCTTCACATCACAATGACTGAATCTCAACAGACATGTTTTGCACATCTGCGACGAGTCTGCATGAAAATCACACGCTCTACACTCATGACCACCTCACTTCATCATACTGTCAGCTGCATATGATGCTCAAATTCCTGGGTTGGTAATTAATTTGTGATAATGTGCAATTCCAGAGGGGATCTAGGCTGCTGTGGTTACGAGATCTGGGTTGTCAAAGTAGGCATGATAGGTTTTTGTAGTGGGTGACCCAAATCAAGTTGGGACCCACAGGGGTCCATTAGATTTTTGATATCCCACTAAAGCTCCTTTTTTTCAACCAGTTTGCATTACACTAGAAAAAAAACACTAAAGGTCCATTAACACAGCGGTTCCCAACCTATTTTCCACGAGGACCCCCATTCATGCAACTACCAAAGAGCCATGCTGAAACCATGCTTGGTTTTATACTTTCATTTGCTAGATTTTCATCACAAATGATGCTTTCTGGCTGATTCCTCTCCTGTCCTTTGATAAAACCATGTTGGAACCAAACCAAAATGATAAAAAAAAGAAACTAAACTGATACATCTCAACTCATCTCTGTGTGGGCATGGGCATTTTAATCACACTCGCCCTAAACAGTCAAAGCTTTGGGTTAGGAACCACTGCCTTTACATATACTGCATAAATGGTATTTCCTTGTCAAATATTACTGTCCTCATACTCCAATGAAACCTTGGTTGTTAGGCATTACATGTTCAATCGCAGCACAGAGGGCAGCACAAAAAGAGGGATTGCAGTAGATGGTCTGTACAGTAAATACATCGTGGCTGCTTCTTTGTTCCTTCCACTGGTTGCTTATAACCTATAACTATATTGTGCAACACTACCCAGGTTTCCAAGGGTCCTGCTCTGTTTCTGCACCTGGCTATGCATCCACCAGCTCTGAAAATGCACTAAACACACACAATGAAAGCAAATGGACACAAAGTTTCATCCATATGTGTATTTACGAAGCATAAATGAAAAGGCCCATGCTCCCTTATGTACATAAATAGGGACGTTTGTTGCTGCAACCGATGTCAATTTGTTGATAATGCACCGCTATGAAGTTTACAACCACCCAACACACCCAGAAAACGGCCTTTCCTGTAAAGCTACAGCTGTACAGCTGTTTTCTTCTTCTTCCCTACAGTTCCCCTTCTTCTTCTCTGCGTTTTCCTTTCACTGGTCACATCAGCGATGCAGCTCAACACTGACCCTGCAGTTTCAAGTGGTTCTGCGCCGTCTTTAGTGTCAAGTTACAGATCCACTAGGAGCCTGAAAACTCACCAAATTACACACATAACAGACGCAGGAGATGGACGAAACTGTCCGTCCATCTTTGTGTCCGTCCGTCCTTTTTTGAAATGTATGTAAAAACTGTTAAAATATGTCATTGTCATTCACATATTTTCCTGTTTCTCATGTCAGACGGCTAAAATCATCTCAAATTAGGACTGAAAAAACACTTAAGAACTCTGTCTCAATTTGAAAACAACGTAGGACTTTGGCTATACTTACATGTACAATGATCTCCCATAGAGGATGTTGCACTTGAAGAAATCTTCCCATTTTTTTTCTCCTGCAGTCCACACTGTCACTACAGGAAGGACACCTCGGCCAAATTTGACATTTTAGCCAAATTTTTTCATTGAAGCAGCACTACAGTCCCACAGCATGATAAAACCTCCACCATGCTTTACTGCAGGGAGGTAAGCCATTTTCCTCAGATGCTTTATCTTATCACCATGATGGGTGAAAAGCTAATCCAGAGATGCCCAAAATTAGAAATTAAATGAGTAGAAAAGGTTGTCCATGTTAACAAAAACTGATCCAGAAGTATTATTATCCACATGACCGTAAGTCAAAGCGTTGCACTGCAGAGGCTCCTGGATGTTCAATAAGACAGAAAATTCAACAAAGGTAGTTCTGAGTGTTGTTTTTCCGCCCCTGTCGCCTGATGTAAAGTGATGAATCTCCAGCACGAAAACCCAGGTGTGATCGCTCAGTGGCCTAATGGGTTCTGCTGGGCTTCGGGAAAGCTCCAGAGTTGGGGGAGATTAATTAGTTAAACTGGGGCAGACATCAGTCTTCTAACAGGTCTGCTCTGTCAGTGGGGATGGAGAAGGAGGGCGAGGAGGAGCGAGATGAAGAACTGTTGCTGAGGCAGGAAACATTGCAGTCGGAGCGGAAACTGGGGGGAAAAAAAGGAAGCGAGGAAAGGAGGGAGGATCCAAAGCTCATCCCTCACTCTTATCTGGACAGTAAGGGCTGTCAGGTCAAGTGTACAACCTTCCTGGTGCCACGCTAATAATGGTCCCCCTCTTTTACTCTGGGCAGCAAGGTCAAGTCTCCTACCTAAACTCGATTTATCATCCATCAGCAGAACCCTGCAGCTTTGACACTGGTGGGTTTTAAAGGTGATTTTACTGTGCTGGCCATGATCCAGTATGCATTCTTCAGCCATCTCTGAACCATGAGAGTCGGTGCAGTAAAAATCCTTTAAATATTTTCAGCACAGACAAAAATCACTTGCTGAATCTGCTTGTTTTATTGTAAATGACTCACTGTCTTCACGCTCGTGCATTTGCTTCTTTTGTCCTCCATTAAGGAGCTCGTTTGAAGTAATTAGTGGTTCCAAGCCATGCAATCATCCCTCAGGGATAAAAGCTCTGAAAAGGTAACCACACTTTTAGCAGAGGATGTAGGATTGAAGACGTGATAAGCTGCAAACACGTGACAGATGTTTTACTTTAATCTTCAGCAGACTTGTGCTGCATTTCGTCTCTGACTGTATCAGTACATCGGTGTGTGCATGTGTACTGAAGAGGAGAAAAGGAAAAGCTTTGATCTTATTCTAAGTGTGTCACTAAAATCTGGGAATTAATTCATATTGATTCTTTTGTAAATTGTCTGCTCTATGGTCTCAACATCACATTGTCTTCATTTGCCTCCTCTGGCTGCTGATGTGAAACATTTAAACTTGTATCGTTAAAATTTCTGACATGAAAATGTTAAAACTGGACTGCATATTAGATATATTCAAATTAAATGCGCGTCTGAAAATTACAAAAAGCAAAAAAATCCCAACTTATTTTAGTTATTCAATATTGAATCATCTTTATTTATTGTATTCATTGATATTTAAAAAAAACTTAAATATGATTTAATATTTTGATAATAATCATTATCTAATTATTTCAACCATTTAAATTCAGACGCCGGTATGGCCAGCATTTACGAGATGGGACAATTCAGGAAATTTAAACAAACTTAGATTGTTGCAGCTTCCAGGTGATTTAATTCAATCCAACGGTGAAACTTGTTGTTAGGTTCATCATACCTCCTGTTCAAGTCGAATAATTTATTGCTACTTGCTAAATAAAATGAAATATAAAGAGAGACAGCTAATTTGTTAGCCTACAGTGGAACAGCTCCGTTGCAACAGTCTCTAGCTGCCATTATATTCTTTCAGCTGTATTTTCCAACAGTTTTTCATAATTCATTTCAGCTGATTTGTCAGTGGGAACGATGTCCCCCTTCTTGTCAGACAGAAAAAACCAAAGTAATGCCAGGTTCTCGTCATTATTTGTCAATAAGGAAGCAGAATTATGCATCATTCTGTACCTTATTCTGACGGGACACTCAGACTTGTGCAGGATATTGACATTTTCACATCTGTGGCTCTCCACAGCTTTGGAGATGGTAATAACGTGTTAAACGATGAAGCGTCAGAGAGAAGTAGTACACTACTTTTGAGTGCAAACCTTAAATTAATATTCAGTGCTCTGAAAAGTACCCGGATGTTGCCCTAATACCGTCCAAAAATGCAGTGCAGAACGAAGCATACTTCTCGTGCCGACGTAGTGGAAGAGGCGGAACTTTCCAACTGTTTTTAGAGCTGCTGCTGCGTTGATGATATGCAAGATTTTTATTTTTATGTCTTTGTGCAACTTTTTAATGAATGTTTTGAATATAAACTGCCTTATATAACTGGTTATATAACTTGTTTTGAAAGTATAACTTGTTTTGGATACAATTCTTATCAGACCAAGAGCTGTTAAGGGGGGGGGGGGCTAGCTGCTGGGCCTGGCCCGCCTGGTAGGTATGCAACCCAATGCAACAAAACAGTGTGCATCTTGCAACCGGGTTAGAGTCTGCTGTGGGATCTGGCCAATCGCCCAGCCCGCTGATACTTTTGTTTTACCCGGACTGTTGGGCTCTCCAGTCTTCCTGCTACGGTCAGCAATCGCTATGTATCAGCTTTTGAAATGAAAACGGATTAGAAAAAGTCTAGAAAAGTCTAATAGAAAAGTCTAATAGCTTTTTTTTTTTGTAACTTAACTAAAGTGTCAATACATGCAAATAAAACAAGTATTGACACTTTAGTTAAGTTACAAAAAAAAGCTATTAGACTTATTAATAATGTGGGATATCGTGAACATACTAATAAACTTTTTATTGAAAGCAATGCTTTGAAATTTAAAGACATTGTTTATGTTAGAATATTGGAAGTAATGTATAAAGCCATGAACAAAAGTCTTCCTTCTGGCATTCAGAAATTATTTAAGTTAAGAGAGAGTAAGTATAATTTACGAGGTTTGTTGGTATTTGAGTATGCTAAAGAAAGAAGTAAAATCTAGATGTGTTTCTGTTATTGGTGTGAAACTGTGGAATGAACTGAATGATGAACTCAAATTATGTGCTTTTTTGGTGAACTTTAAAAGAGCCGTAAAATGTAAAATTATAAAAGATTCTGTTGTGTAGCTATATTGTGTAACCATGAGAATGTAGAATCAATCAATATTTGATTATGAATGTGTATATGTGTACATATGTATCTATGCAAATGGACAGAAGATATTTTGTTTTGTAGACTGCTGAGTTAAGGAATGGGGTAGGCAATTATAAGCCTTGGCTTCAGCCTATACCTTTTTTGGTAAATTATTGGTTTGTAATATTCTATTTGTTTTAGTTTCTGGTGTTGTTTTGATTTACCAAAATAAAGTTATCTAAAAAAACAAAAAACAAAAAAAAAACGGATTGTTAGAACTGTATGTGATTGATTGCAGGGAATAAAGAGCACATTATTCAAGCAAAGTCACTGTCGTGTTGTCGTGTCCGCGCTGATCTCCCACGATCCTGTATTAAAGCAAAATCTGAATTAAAACAGTTCCATTTGAACTCGGAAGTTGGAAATTCCCAGTTCCAAGTAGGAAGTTTCAACTGGAACGACCCCCCGAAAGTCTGATTCCCCACTCAGAAAGTCGGACAATCCTCGCACCTCTGAGTTCAGATTTAAAGATGGCCACGCTCAGTGTTAGCAGTTGTAGAAGCTCCTGTAATGTTACATTTATTTATACTTCTGACTAATTTTTGTAGCAATAAATCAGTCATACATGTAGTATTGGTTTATATACTGTAGCTGTAGGGGGAAGCTGCTGTAGTATAATTCACATTTTCATGTGGTATATGTGAACTACAGCGCAAGGTTTTTTTCAGTACAGTAATGGAAAAATTCAAATATGTTTATTAATAAGTTCACTAAAATTTAACATCAATGCCGTTTATTTTTCTGCCATATTGTTTGAATGAGAAAAAAATAACCATGAATAAAATATTTTAAAAGAAAATATTTTTATTTATAAAAATATGTACAGCAGGACTGTTTTTGTTTTTTTGTTTTGTACAATCCTGCTGTTTTTTTCTGTTTGGGTTTTTTTTTTTTTACACTTTTCAATTTAAAAAAAAAAAAAAACATGCTTTCACCTCACCCTTTGAGTTTTACGAGCAGCATTGGGGGAGGGGGGGAAGAAGGGGGGGGAAGGGGGAGGAAAAAAGGATAACAGAAACAGCTCCACTTTCATTTCACTCATCCTCATCACAGAAACTAAACATGGCAGCAGGTTCTTCTTCTGGTCAGATTGCCTGCAAAAAAAAAAATGCATAAACAAGTAACAAACTGCTGTTTTTACACTCGTTTATCTAAATTAGTCTGTTTTCTAGTCGTACCAGTGACACTCAAACTTGCATGGTGTCGCTTTAGATGCGTTAGCATGTTGGAAGTGTTTCTGTGTTCATACCAAGACTGTAAATAACACATACCCGACTGAGTTGGCACACTGCTTTTGTTGGCTTGTCCCCCCCCCCTCCCTCCTCCCTCTTTGTCAAAACCAAGGTGCTCCCAGACGGGGACTTGAGGCTTATTTAACAGGGGCGCTTCCTGTAGCTTAACTAGCTTACATGCTACGTTGTTAGGAGTTGTTTGAAACAGGATGAAGCGCACTGCACCAGGTGGAGGCGAAGATTAAACGGTCCGTCGCTTAATTATATCCGTTGGTACGCAAAAACTTAATAAAACAATAAGGAGCTAAATAAACAAATCCTGCGCCCAACAGTTCGGTACAGGGTCGTGCCAAACCGAGAGCAGTGCACCGAACGGTTCGACACAAATACACATACCGTTACAGCCCTAATTAATGGGCAAGCTCGTCTGTCACTTCCTGTAAGTGCAGTGCACTATTTGGGTCAGCATTTTGCAACAATAGCGTGCACAGTGCGCACTACGCACTGAATTCCAGTGCACTTGGGCAAGTTTTTGAGACACGTTCTTGGTTTTTTTCACTCAATTAATGCACCATTAGATGGGAGTAATTCTCACACTGGGGCTTTAAATGTACCATCACATGTACACTAGATCAGAATATATCATGTCGCATCTAAACAGTTTACCTGAGGTCAGAATTTTAATCATAATTTTTAAAAAGCATGCGTGTAAACGTGACTATAGAAAGTGTGAATTTAAAACAAACTACACATTTAAACATGGTCTACTAGTCATACAGTATCTGAGAATGCACCCACTTCATTATGGCTGCTTCAAGCATTTCGTGTTTATTCGAACCTTCAACCTCAGAAATGAATTTTGCAGTTTGAAATATGCAATTAACTAGTAGGAGGTCAGTTTGACTGAATGCCGCAGGATCGATGGCAGTAAAAATGATGGAAAGTTTGGAAGACGAGACATGACAAGCTTGTTTTAGGGACCTTACATAAAGACAATACTGCTGCTGTTTCCCTGCAGTAATTTGAAATACTAACCCCCCTTGTCATCACCATGTTTATAGTTTATATTTTCATTAGCTCTATTATGTGGGCAGTGGCGTCAGACGTTTCTGCACCGAGGTAAAGGGAGCATAAATGAGTCTTAAGGGTTCCCACTGAAAACCAAAGCAGCAAGATGATTAAAGAGCAGCACATGGTTCAAGAAAATAAGATGGTAAAGCCAGGAACTTAAGCTGAATGGGATTTCTGTGATTTTTATGCTATCAAACTACTAATCCCAACCTTAAGCAAAGGATTAGGCCCGCTAATTCAACATGCCTTGCAGCTGCATTATTCATACAAATACTCAGAAATCCACTCATGTCCCGGATAAAAAAAAACTCAAATATCCTCAGTGACTGGTAGAGGTGGGGGACAGTTTTAATTAGGTTTTACTTTCACACCCAGTTTCTTTATTTCTAAAGAGATTCTTCCCTGCTGTGCAGCGGAGGAGCCGAGGGTGTACATCTGTAAGGCCTTAGAACTGGAAGGCCAAAAATAAAGTCACTGGGTTGGGCCCCCTTAGCTGCTTTCACAGAAATCAGCTGCAGGACAAACGGTGACATTCCTGTTAGGACGTCACGAAAAACTGCACACAATGATGCCGCTATGAGCAAGCAGCGGTACAGACGCACTTCACTGCCTGAGCAAGCTTTCTAAACTTTGATGCAGACACAAAATGCAAGCAGAGAGACTCATTACATGGTCAGACTGAAGGAAAACATTTTTTTGGATTAAACATCAAGGCATTGATTTTTATCTTTGGCCGGAAAGAGATGACATAACCTCAAAGGAGGGACTGATCCTCCGTCAACTCTTAAGTCTGTATCTCTTTACTCTCGGGATGTTTCTGATCCTGAACTGCAGACATTGTTTCCGTCACTTAACATTTTCTCAGATTTACATCATTTCAAATTGTCAACGAGGGAATTGCTAAGTCTGTAACTACGACCGACAGAACGGTTCAGTTCTTTCTCTCTGTTCCACAAAAAGCTCTGGTTTCCTGACTAATCGACTCCTACATCATTTGAATTTTGGTGACGGGCTACACGCTGTGTGCTAATCAAGAAATCACAGCAGTGCGGAATAATAAAGCAAGCTGCTTGATCAATGAATGGTTTCTGTGGAAAAATAAAACATCAGTTCCCTGAAACTTCAGTCAAAATATGGATTAGAACTCAAAATTGTAATACAGCCAAATTCAAGCAATCAAAGAAAGTCCAAGGACTTAAAAGCATTTCTTTTATAGAAAACCAGAGTATCCTACCTTACATGCCAACAACAAGTAGTCCACTCTTCTTCCTAACTTATCTTTCCAAAATACTTACAGGAATAACGGACAAAATACTCAAAACCACCTTTACCAGAAGATTTCAAGAACCTGTATCAGCAGGTAAAAGTTTATTTCTGATAACTTTTTGGAAACGGTTCATCTCATTTTACACGCCAAAGTCAATCTTTTGATTGGCAATGACTGAGAAACTGAAGGACCAGAAATGTGACGTAAAACTGCGACATGAGATTGTGAAATATTCCTGCACAATTACGATTTCCAGGGAATTCAGCTGCAAGTGCTTTTTAGAACCACGTGATTATCATGGCTGCTGCCCGTATTTTGTGTTTGTTCGAAGCATCATTGGAGAAATGTAAAAATCAATCAGCGAAAGGCACAAAGATAAAGAAATCTGATGTGTGGGTCCTTTCTGCTTGGCGTGTCACCGTGCGATAGACATCGTGTTTTTGCTGGTAGTCCTGTTTCTAGTTATAAAACATTAACAATGGTTCACTGTTGTGTTGTCAGTGGATGAAAAAGCTGTTCTACCGACCTCGTGTGGCCAAAGTTTTTGTCCATTCCAGCCATACGTTTTACCGAGAGATGGACACTGTGGCAAGCTCGGATTAACCGGAAAAACTTTCAACCCTCGAAACACTCCAAAGTGTGCTGTGATCACTTCACCACTGATACGATGAAATGTAGATCACTTCAAGGTCTGATTACGTGTGGATTTGTGCTTTTGTAACAAGGGTTAGGGTAATATGTGTGTGTGTGTGTGGGGGGGGTGTGGGGGGGGGGGGGGTATGTGGTCGCACTCTCAGTTGATTAAATTTCCTTTTAGGTGCATGTACATAAAGTCAAAGTCGTCATCATACGGATCTCTGCCACCTTTAAAGCAGAACTCAGTAACTTCAGGTCGGGGCTCCCCTAGTGGCGTCCTTTCACTGTGTAAAGTTCAACCCCCCTGCACCCCCACAGCACACAGACGGCTTCTCTACCTGTCTTTCCTCTATTTTGATCGCTGGATATACTTCTAAGCGTTTACTAGCTTGTTGATGCTACTTTGCTGCGTTAGTAGCAGCACCTCGTCTCCCTCTACTCAAAGCAAAGTCCTGTATTTTCTGAAACGGGACGTTTTACCCGCGATTTGCGGGTAAATATGCCGTGGATTATATTTTTCACTGGTGTTGGCGAGTAGCAGGTAAGAATACGAACTTTTATTTACTTTTTGCGGACGTGACAAGCGATTATTGAGCCTGAAGCAGTGATGCTTCACCCGGCGCCCAGACAGCGCAGCTACGTGAATCACTCTGGTCCAGCAAAGAGTTGGTTATGAGAGCCAGGAGCCGTGTTTAGGTGGTGTGAAGCTAAAGAAATGTTTTCTTCGAATTAGCGCTGGTAGTCTGGTTAAAATCAGAGCTGGAAGCAGCTCGGTAGATACGGGACCTGAGTACCGTACAGCGGTTTCTGTTGTCGCAAGTTCTGCTCGGGTCGGCCCAGGCAAAGTTGCATAGAGCTGCTCGCAGGCCAGAGGCCCCGGCGGGAGGGGGGGGGGGGGGGGGCATTGAATCGCTCCGTAAACACTTTGTTTAGCCCCACAGGGATTCCTAAAAAGCATTTATTGAGGTAAAAAAAGTTACTGAGTTTCCCCTTTAAGTCCAAGTTTTTGATCATACCTTTCCCGAGATGCAGCATCCAAACTGTCCCTGCACTTTTGTTTTTGTCTTTTTTCTTGTTGTCTTTTTAGAAAGTGACGAAGTCATGTTGCTGGCCAACTCTACACCAATATTGTTACATGTTATTTACCTCTTTTAACCCCAAAAATGGGGGCGGCCAGGCCCCTTCATCCGGGAATTAGCACACGCAGTGAAAAAGGTCTACTGAATGGCTGCTCAGACCATCCTGTCAACCATGCTGCCTCTTTTTAAGGTTTCTCACGGAGGATGCATTCTCCTCCATTGTCACGATGTTTGCTTTTGTCTGAATCTGACTTCAGAGATGAACTCTACCGTCTAGCCAAATATTAGTCTGTTTTGTTCCAATCTACAAAGCAAAAAAAGAGGAAAACAAAAGTATAAATAAATGAATATCCAAGACCCCGAACGAAGAAAACCTGGGTCATATTACACTCTCCCACCTCCGTTGGTATTTCTTGCTTATGCTGATGCATTTTCCTGAGGTAAAAATGCAGAGATCGTGCATGAATTACACAAAATATCGTGAAAATCTTGCAACTGAGTTGATTCCATGATTTTGTGTAAATCTAAAGTTTCATGACAATTAAGGTTTTTTATTTTTTATTTTGTTCAGATTCATCAGAATAAATGTGAGAATCAAATTTGGTGTTCAGAAATATTGAAAATATTCAACATTCATGGAATTTTGGGCTCGTAGATGATAATGCTTTGTTTCCATAATGTCTTCATTTTAACTTGTCTTCATAGATGCGAGTAAATTGGATTGGTAGCTTAAAATGTTTGCGTACACGTCTACATTTGGTAAAATTCATGCTTATATTGCACATATGGAAAACTGCATGACTGGAATGTTGACACTGGACAGGCTTTTCACCATTGGGTAACATTGAGGGCCATGCTTGTTTATCTGCCTGTTCGGTGGGGGGGGGGGGGGGGGGGGGGTAAACAAATAGAAATAAATCAGATGCATTGTGGTATCAAACTAAATCACATCAAATATCCCCGTGTATTATAACTGCACCCCATTTCAAAAGACTCCTTTACATCTCTCGGCTATATTCCAGCATTATTTGATGCATGTTCTTTTGCATCAGTGAAATCTACACCTGCAAAAAAAGAGAAAAATCTGAATTATAAATAAAGGTAATGATGCTATTATCATGCTCTCTTACGATCCCGAGTGCCGCTCCTCACCTTTCTATTTGAATAATGATTTATAATCATATTAGTTCTCTCCGGAGCCCTGCTCTGGAAAAGTAAAAAGCTATTATCCAGTTGTCAGTTTCCAGGAGACGCAGAGGGAGATGGAGCGGCGATGCTGACACATGCACATGCTGTAACTACACACACTACTGCACGCACACACACCGTCTAAAATATGCATATCTGCATGCGGGGAAGTGTTCTTCTAGTCAAGAGTGCAAATACACACATATTCATGCACAGACAGACACATGAATTGAAGACTTTTTCAGGCTCAGCAGGTGGAAAAACCCCTGCTGTTCTTTGAGGCTGCAGGGAGTGCAAAGTGGGCGGGGCTTCCAGCTGGAGAACCAGTTGTCAATCATAGAAAGACAATACTCTCAAAGACTGTTACTGTAAATGTGCTTCAATTCAGAACAAATTAGACTTGTGAAGCCACTGTAACCAAGACGTAGTTTCAGGGGGATTTACTTCATGTAAAAGGACCGATTCAGACAACGAACACCACATTTACCAACAGACGAAGGAAACCAGTGAGCACCATGTTGTAATAGTGGTGCCCAGCCTATTAGGACACCCTGACCCCACTGCACTCCTTCCTAAGCTTTTTTTTTTTTTGTTTAAAACATCATAAAAAGAAACTATTATTATTGTTATTCCAAATTTATTTTTGTGTTTTTTTCTTTATCTTGAGATTCTGTCTCCTTACAGTCTTGTTGTTTTTCTTAAAAACCCAGATGCAGCAACTAAAGGTGGGCGATACCGGGAATTTTGATATTGATCCAATACCAAGTAAACGCAAGACCAGTATCGCTGATATCGATACAGATACTTTTTCATATTTAAGCTTCATAGATCCAAAAGGTTCCAAAAGACTAGGGCTGGGGAAAAAAAATCGGTACACTGAAATATCGCGATATTTTCATATGCAAAAAAAGTAAAAAATGCAATGTTGAGAAAAAAAATGTTTAGAAAAAAAATGCAATGTTGATCTATTTTACCAATGAAATCTCGCGAGATTTCTTAACGGTGAGATCTCGCGAGATTTTGCAAGATAATGGTGAAATCTCGCGGGATTTCACGAAAACCCGCGAGATTTCTTGACTGAACAACAAAATCTTGCGAGATTTCATTAGTAAAATAGATCGATACCACATTTTTATAGATCGATATGATATCGGCATAAGAAAATATCACGATATTTCAGTGTATCTATTTTTTTTCCCAGCCCTACAAAAGACTTTGGATAAAATTTCGCAAACATTGTACCTAACAAAATACTTTATTATCACAATCAACGTTTAAGTTTCCCTAAACATTAGGAGAATAAATATTTTTTGAGGTAGAAAAGGAGAAACCACAACACAAAAATAAAATAAAAAATTCTCCCCTCCCCAGACATTTTTTCTAGTTCTTTCTTTTCTTTTTTCAAAAAGAATTGTCTAAGGAGAAAAAAAATAATTTTATTCCTTTCAGAGCGTTTCTGTTTTGTTTTTTTTCTTAAATGAACAGAGTGTAAAAACATATCACCAAACACAACTTAAAACTAAATCTCCTGAGGTAGAGGGAACTTTCGGCGTTTGGCTGCTGCAGCTGAGCCACGATATCAATATTGTCGACATTAGGATCAATCTGCCCACCTTTAGTAGCAACACAGGCCCAAGCCATGACACTACCACCACCGTGCTCTTCACTTGGGATGAGTGTCTTGATCTGAAATGCAGTATTTCCTTTTCCCCAAATGTACATTTTATGTACAAAAATGTTAAAATTTGGAGTTTCTGTGAACAAAACATTTACCTTCTAGCTGGTCATGTGATCTTTAGCAAACTGTGGAAAGAAATTTGGAAAGTGGTGACTATTTTCCCTGCTGCCATGTAATGATCATTACTGTTCAAAGTTTTGGTGATGATAGACTCATGAACATTTGAAAGGGCCTGTTTGAATTAAACTAGCTGATTAGAAGCTTTCCTGCGCTGGCTTTGATGGCGAGTACCCTCCTCCTTGGAGTGATAGTTTGATTTCTGAAGGGAAGGGTAGCGATGCAATCCCGGCTCACTCATATTGTAGCTGCAATTCCCTGAACCCAAAACTCCCTCACCTTATTCACACTTCTATACAATTGTTAACCCAAGAGGTTTTATAAACTTTTATCTAAACAAATGACCATTTTTTCTCATTTTTCTTTGTTTTTTTGTTTTTTAATCTCTGTCCATACCATGAAAATCTCCTGATTTAGGTTCCATCTGTGCAAAAACTGAAAAAATTAAATCACTGCAAAAACTTGCAAACATTACTGAAGACAGTTTACCTTAAAGCAAGCGGACAAGACGGACGTCTCCGAGCCACACTTTGATAAACGTGGAGACATGCAATATAAAGACAGATAGCATGCAGCAGTGAAAATAAGATATCATGCATCACTGATCAATACTGTCTGTTTCTGGGCTTAATCCTCTAAAATACATTTAGATAGAACTTGATAGCGGGTTGTATCATGCGTGATCTGGGGATGCGTTTATAGTGAGCATTAAAAGACAAATCTGTTTGCAGTTCCAGAAAGGTAAATGCCTTTCACCCCAATTTGATGTTTCAAACTGATGCACCTCGGAAGAAAGAAACTGTTCAGAGAAGTTTGGTTTAAGTAAACTTCAAGCTTGTCGTTGGGTTTTTGTTAGGATAAATCAATATTCTTTGCTGTGGGATGAGTTCTGTATTAAAGTTCTGATCCACCAGTTAATTCTTCATATTTCTTCCCAACAGACTCTCGATCTTTTAAATGGTCTCGGCAGCAGTTCAACAGGCAGGATAACTAAATGAGTAACTCAGGACTAAAAAAAAATGTCCTGATGAAAAATCCAGCAAAGACACAAACCAGAACCTGAGATGCATCTGGACCTTCAATTGATCCATCTAGCGATGGACAAAACCTCATCAGAAATGGTCTCCGTGGTTGGTTGTCTTCAAGAAGCTATTCTTAAAGGCCTCCTTCCACTGAAAACCCGTTTAACTTGCTCCTTCTGAAATACGGAGGGTTTCCCCTTGTTTACTTACACATGCTGACTTGCTAGCGTTGCGTTCCCCCCAGTCGGCTGTGCTTCCTCATCACAGAAACAATACGAAGAGAAGAGCGAATCGGGAACAGCCTCGCACTTCTACGTCACATTGCAAATAGCGTATCCCACGTGGGGTTTCTATCTGTCCATTGGAAGGCAGGTAACCCTCCACTACACACTAGAAGTAAAGACGGCACGACTGTAGCTTCGGAGTTGAGAAGCTAATTAGCTAACTGTTTGTTAGCATGATGGAACAAACTTGTTTGTCGGCTCTATTTCCTGTCTGTAGCGAAATAAGAGCGGAGGGCGGAGCTTCCTTCATACACTGATGGCAGGCAGCCAATCAGACGGAAATTCATGAGAAGGACCCGGAAAAGCTGCCGTTGGACCACAAGCCTCTCTTCTAGTATACAAATACAGCTGGATACAAAGATACCAGAAGGTTTTTTTAAACAGAAACGATGCAGAATGCATTCAATAATAATGGAGAACACAGAAATATTAATGAAATGACCACGGAAGTACAACTTTAAAGTAGAACTATGTAACTTTGACCTTAAAAATCTGCTTTTCACTCGTTTTGATGGCGCAGTGACATCATGTAGATTTTCCTGGATCCGTTGTTTCCCTGCAGCATCATGAGGCCGACTTCCACTTCAAGTGCTGCGTCATACTCCAGAAACTGGATATCAACAAACTGGCTACGTTTAATTTGCACTGTGGCTGATTTAGCAAAGAGGACATCATCCCCATCACCTATTTTGTCAGTTCCTCAGGAATGGTAGAGTGTAACTCTGTGATGATAGTTTACCCTTTAGGTCAGGGTTACCCAGTTTGGTTCTACGAGGGCCGCAATCCCACAGGTTTTTAATTTCTCCTTGCTCTAACACACCTGACTCAGATTAGATAGATCCAACAGCCAATCAAGCTCTGCTCAATGACTCATTAACTTATGTGGAGCGCGTAGACATGGAAAACCTGCTGGATTGCACCCCCAATAGGACCGAATTGAGTAATCCTGGTTTAGGTGATCTATGGAAGTTTTCCAGACATTTATACCTCGTCCAGGAGGTTTACAATCCAGCCAATAAATGTTGTGTTTATTCAACCTCCGGTGGCCAACTATGAGTCTACCCAGAAGAAGTCATTTTTTTGTAGTTCTCCCTTAAACGCTAGTGGCTGCAACACAGAGCAAGTCCCCACAGACTCCCATGTTAAAAAAGCCAACGTTACAGCAGAAACAAACATGTTTACAGCACAAATAAATATGTTTATAGAAATAAACATGTTTACAGCCTGGTTCAAAAAATCATTTTAGGTTTAATAGGTCACGTTTACCTTCATGTCAACTGTGAGGGGGGTGAATTTCTTTTATAACTCATCCGTTTAGATGTTATTTAATCTTGAAATTACACATAATTAAGGGCGTGTCCTTTTGATTGACATGTGGCAGACTGGAAGCCCGGCCTGCTGACCGGAGGCTAACAGTTAGCTCCTTGTTTGCTCTCAGCAAGGTCTCAGTTTGTAGCAGAGCAGCAGTTTTTACTTAGATAATAGCAAGTCTAACCAGATCTTACATTTACCCCACCATTTAAGGGGCTGATCTTTGTTTGCTCGTAATGACTCTGATGAAGACACTGTTGAAATCTATCAGTGAGGCTCCAGCCTTTTTCCATTTTTCACCAGTTTGCTGTCCTGCTGCTGTGGAGCTCCTGATCCAGCTACTTGATTGTTGGATGATGCGCAGTGTTCTAATTTTCTTCATAAGCTCCTGTTAGTTTCAAGTTAGTTTGGTCAATGTTTAGCCCAGAGTTTGTCAGCTGTCAATCATTTGCCCCATGGCTCGGAGAGGGGCCTTGCCTTTGCCTATTTTAGTATTTTCCGGAAATGACGACACATGTGACACAGCAAGATGGTGACGGTGGGACACGCCCACCTGGCTTCACTTTTAGCTTTTCAGAAACCAACGGGTGATGTAGCAAAGGTTCGTCCCTCTCTATTAACGGTCTATGATTCAGAGACTATCTGGTAAATCCACAATGATTCATGATATCAATATTTATCCCAATTTCATCATAAAACATCACTATCACTTCAATGTTGCTAAGAGACCTCCATTTAGACCTGGAAATGATGATGAAGACACTTCCTGTCAAACTTTCCACCAATCAAAGAGCTTAAATTGACGGTAACGTCCAATCAGGAGCAGCAAAAGATCAACAAGTGAGCAGAAAGTTCTCTGTGTGTCTGAAAAGAAGAAAAATAATGGTCCTCTATGGCTGGAAAAGCTGAGGTGGAGTTGGTTTTGTGAGGATAGAAGGTAAATAGTAGCAGAAATAACTGGGTTATTATGTTTGTTTCAATGTCAATATTTTTTCTCCTGAAAGGTAAGACTTGAGAAAATGATATGCAGATGAGAAAAGGCTTGGTCACTGCTGACCTGTGTGTTATTTCTAGAAATAAATTCTTTTAAGGTGCAACATCAATACATTCATTGTAGATCATTTAGCCTCATAATCAGACAACTGAGAAAATATGTCTGGATGTTTACTGGTATTCAAAGGGTTGAGCTTCTATATGCATTTTTCATTTAAAAAAATGGAGTTTTGAGAGTTAAATTGGTCTTGCAGCCCTCCAGGATTTGTTTGAGGGGTGCTGCGGTTGTGCAGAAATGAGGTGGTTGCACTTGATTAATACAGCAACAACTGTAAGAAATCGTGATTTGGATAATTATTACTCATTTTCCTTCGATCACGCAGACACCTTTCCTGTAAAAAGCATGTCTGGAACATTTGAGGAATATTTATAGGCTTAAACAATGCCATGTCTTTTCTTGAAGGGGCAGATGGAGACAGTTTGGTAGCTGGATCAGTTTCACACCATCTGACACAAAATCCTGTCTACAAGTTGATAAGGTCGCTAAATAGGAAACGTCCATAAAAACGACAAGCTTAGGGGGCTTTGGTTCCAGTGTGAGGTGAAAAATCAGGACGGACCGGAGTGAGATTTCTTTAGTCTATTTCAGGGGATGAGACCCGAGACAGAAGCACACACACACACACACACACACACATAAACACCTTCTTCCACTCATTCCATCCATCTACCAATCCCCTGCACAAACACACCCAGAAGCTGCTTCCAGACATTTAATCTGGTGTGATTTACATTTGCAGGCCTTGGCAGATAGTGCCGGGGTGTCGTGTTTGCCCAACGTGATATTCCATGTCGAGGACATTATTACGAGCAGCAGGAATTTAATGCAGAGGGCAGCGGCTACGGCAGCCTGGTTAGAAACGCTTCATGCTGGGCAAAGTGCATCTTTCAGCGCCCTCTTAAAAAGACTGCACCATTTAGTGTTTTTGATTCTTTTAGAGCATCAGTCAGCTGTGAACATGCTGCTGCACTGACCTCTCTGCACCTCTTTCCACCTCATTTCGTCAGGACCCATTCAGGGATAATTTCTCAACAGGACCCTGGTGACCATCGACACAAAGAGCAGGCCAGCCAGCAGTAATTACACCATGCAAATGCCATTTAGGCCTTTTAATACGGCCAGTGTTGTATCACTTCAATTGGTTCGGCGTTTATCAACCTGCACACATGCACATCTGTGAAGCCCAGAGGAGGGGGGGGGGGGGGGGGGGGGGCCTGGAGTCATCTGTTCATTCATTCATTCATGTGGATATTTCCTCCATTTTCATTTTCTCCTCTGTTTGCCTGTCCCTTTCCCCCCTTTACCAATTCTGTGGATTCAAAGGAATTCTCCCTCTCCTCTTTTATTCATCCTCTTATCATTTTCCGACACTTATGCATGTCCACCCTGTTCCTTTCCATTTTTTAAATACAGCTATTTAAAGGGAAGCTATTCTGTCACTGCTTATGCTCCAATCCAGCCAAGCAGAGCATGCGCACCTCTCCAGTTTGTATCCAGTCACCACGCAGTTACAAAACAAGAACATATCGATGTTTCCTGAACATGAAGTCGTCTCTCTGGGCTGTTTTTAGGCACAGGTGAGCAAGTCAGCAGCAGGATGGGCGTATGATGCATGATTTACTTTGCTTGGATAAATAAATCTCCCTATTGTGCTGCAGAACGCTCCGGATGCTGAGATGTGACCACCATAACAACTGTCAAGCACGGGGGTGGAGGGATGACGACATGGGTTTGCTTTGCAGCCATAGAATGCAATAAGGTGTTAAAATGATCCTCAGAACAACAAATGTGTTGATCTAAACCAGGATGATACAGAGGAATAAAATGCTAAGAAAACAGAAGGAAGTAACGGGTGTAAAATGTCTGTATAGATGTGGATTTTTACCAAAAACAATCAATTTGAGTGGTATTAATGACACTGACCCTGGTCTTTTCTCACTCCATTTCTGTTCTAGCAGTAATAAACCTTCATATACGCAGATTCAGCCAACGTTTATCCTCTTATCCGTAACACAGACATGTTCAGTTACATATTTAAACTGATACATCAGCAGTTTGTATTATTAAAGGGGAGAAATAATCAACCAAAATTTAACTTTTTGTGCTCAGTTACAGCTACTTTTAATGCTTTTATAAATAGAAACACTGCATTTCAGTAAAAATGAGTTTGCATAGATGCATTTTATCAGGTTTTATGTCGATGTTGCAGGCAGAGACTTTAGTTACAGCAGATTCTTTTAGACAAAAGCAGCTCATTTGTGATGTTGATCACCTCAGATTTGTTTATGCAACACAATATTCTAAAAATCCAACGCAGGATTAAAACCATGAGCCCTCCACATAGTAAAACCCATACAATGGATGATGCACAAACCACACGTAGACCAGGTGTTAAGTGAATCTGAATAAATTTCCCCTAATTAGAGACAAATTTAAAATAAAATCAGTGTTGCATGTGGCACATGGACTGTGTGTGTTAGTGTGTTTGATGCAGCAGTTTGTTCTTCCAGAGGACTCTCATCTCTCATCAGCCTCTCTCACAGATGCACACTTCGAAGATCCTGGCCTGCACTAACTGAACAGACACTCCCCACCTCGGTGAGTGTGTAGGTGTGTCTGGGGGTGAAGCTGCCACTGAGGCAGGTAGTGTTGGCCAGCTGGTTTGAACAGGTGTACCGACTGCGTTCCCATCGGACTGATCTGTGCACTTGGCCGTGGACCAGACACTGATGGGTAAAGCCTTCTCTCCCCCTTTGTCTTCTTTTCCAGCATCTGTCTCTCTTTCATTCCTCGTCCCCTCTTCCTTTATCCTCCGTCTCCTCCTTCCGTTCCCCGTCTCTGCCAGCACAGGATCCTCACGGATGCAGTCCCTCCATCCACTCCCTTGTGGCTCCTTCTTTGTCTTGGTTGGGCGGCACCGGTGGCACCAACACAAATACAAACACACAAATGCACAGCCATGCATGACCAGACAAACAGTGTTCGGTGCAGGAGGCTGATGGGAGAGTAACTACGCATGAAGAAAACCTCGGTGCAAGCAGACAGACGAGTGCTTCCAAGTGGATCCTGATATTTCTTTTGGTTGCCAAATAATGGAAATGAATCAATGATTGCAACACTTGGAATCAGCTAAAATAAAACCTTGCATGATTCAGAAGCATCAGAAACTTACAGTAGAGGCATCTACACTATGTCCTGAATGAGTTTTTCTTATTCTACTTCTTGGTCTCTTACGTAGCTAATGATACGATTTTGTGGCTCCTTGACTCATCATATAAACAAGCTCTGAAAATCCTGAATAAGAAAAACTGTATCACCATTGCACTAAGATTTTATAAATATGTCTCCAGATTTATATAATCTAGGTGCAGTGTCATACATGACACTGCACCTCTATCCTTCAAAGGTGCAGCATATTAGGTATGGACGATATTGGAATTATGGCCGATATGCAATATGCCGATATTTCAAAACCTATCTGGCCGATAGCCGATATCGATACCGATATTAAAGCTGAAAAATAAATGATGTAATATTCATTCCTTGTGCAAAATTAGAAAAATACCTCAACTTGCGTTCTGTATAACAAGTCAAACTTAAGGGACTTGAGGCAAGATTAAGAATCGAAACTCGAAACTGGCGCTTCAGGTAACTGCAGCCACGAGCCAAGCTGTCACAGGAGCGTGCACAAACTGAAGCTATAATGTTGTTTACTACGCTTTTTCTTCGTAGTTTCACTTTTTAGTGTCTTTCAGTTGATCTGGATCGTTTGCTGACGGCAGAAGAATCCATAACTATCGCTTACAGTGTTTGAATTTACCGCGACCGTCTTCTTCCTGCATCAAAACTGCAGATGTAGCGTCATTTGACGTCACGTCCGCAGGGCAGCGCGGGAAATTCAGCCACCGAATTGCAGCGCATTTTGCAGCACACAGCCTGTTCAAGGCAACGGAGAGAAACGTGGGTGGAAACGTTCCTTTTGGTATTTAGTGCTTCATCACCCACTAGTATTAAAAAAAATGGACATGCATGTTTGGGTTTTTTTTTTTTCAATTCCTGCCTCTAATCCCTTTAATGACAATTGTTCAAAAAAAACTAATAGGATATTATTTTTATATCCTAGAACCACCTGGATTTTCTTCTCCTTGCGTGGGGGTGGGGGGGTGGGGGAAATCTCCTGCTTATGGGTATTTACACAAATGACCGTGAATAAACTCTGTTCACACAAAACATCCTAAAAGAAACTGTCTTTAGAAGATTTAAAGTCTGTAAAAAATAATTTTTTGAAGAATAAGAAGTAGTTTTTTAGACTTTAGAAACAGCGGCACGGTCGGTTAAATATCCGTTAAATTTCAGTGGGGTGGCCGATGTCCGATACTCAGTTTTAAGGCCGATATAGGCCGATAGGGGGCCGATTATATTGTGCATCCCTACAATTGCTTTGCTAAAAAAGTTTTGTGTCTTTTACAGTGTTAATATGCTTGCTAAATTGTTTTTGCTTAATACCGAGCTAAATGTATGCGGTAAAGAAAGCCGTGTTGTTATCAGGCTGCACGCTGTTAGCCATAAGATCAGAATTAGCTCACGCATGTCTTGATGAAAGCCATTCTGTCCGTTTTGTTTTATAATTTTTCTGTGAAAAAGACAGAAACCAGGAGAAATCCTGAAGCAGGAGAGCCATGAAAGGCCCACCCAGAAGGCTAGTTTATAAGTAGTAATAGATATACTAATCTAAACATGTAATGGGGAAACTCTGCCCCCTTGTGGTGATCATTTTCAAAGACAAAAATGACCAAATCCACCTTTAAGTAATAACAAACATCAGTTAATGAGCTGAATGTTTGAGAGCAAAATAATTTTTGAAGTTGTCACTGTCAGCTGGAAACAGTTTGGAACAACAGTCTGGGCACTTTTATAGATAAAGAACAAAAATAGCCAGCTTTAATCGATCAGATCAACAGTGGATCTGGATGGTAAAATCAGACTTTTATCAAAGTCAGAAGAACAGTGAAAGCAGTGAGCATTCACTGTTACCCCCCTCTTTTTTCTACAATGAATTTTTTAATCTAATTCTAAAAGCAGCTCTGCTAAGTTTTGAGTTTTTTCTCGCCAGTTGCCACCTTAAATCCACCTGTAGCTTCCAACTTTCCTCAGCCACAAACAGAAAACCTGAGGCCTGGATAGAGTCCAATGTGATTGAACCCGAGAGTCCAGCTGTGAGGTAAACATCTGCCACCATTTGGCACAAACAACAACGTAAGAAAACCACCTTCTGTTGGGTTTATTTTGACTTGATTAATCTCAGAACAGGCCTGCCACCTTCAGGAAGTCGAACAAGCTTGAAGATCTCCACGGACATTAAAAGGATAAATCCTGCATCCTAGAAAGGGTCCAAATGAACTTGACTGTGGTGTACACAAAACGATGTTCTGTTACAGCTGCAGAACAAACAGACAGCACACACTGATTCATTTGACAAATGTTTGTCGTAAAAAAGAGCTAAAATCAGAGCATCGGCTCCATAAAAGGTCAACCAACAAGCTCATCTTTCGTGCAAGTCTTCCCTCGATGAACTCTCATTTTCTTTTGAAGCACTTCCTCAGGTCGCGAGATCACAGATGAGGTCACATCCCGTCTTTTCTGATCAGACCGGAGGGAGCGGCTGCAGATGTGGGGGCCGAGAGGTCGGGCGTCTCGTGAAAAGAGATAGCTCAGGCATCTTTCTTTTTAACTTTTTGTTTTAAAAATTCTCAGAGCTTTGGAGGAGGTTAAATGTTTCTGTGTGTGGGTAATTTGGATTTCTTTTCTTCCGCTCCTCATGGGACGAATCATCGAAGTGACCAAAATACACTGAGAAGACCCTTATATCTGAACCATGTAATGAACCTGCCATATGTACAAGAGTTCTCATGTTCACAAGGATTTTTTGACAGGACCTTACAGTTTTATGGACTCACTCAGACTCAATCATTTTAGGGGGCCCAAATTAGTAAGATTCATTTCATATTTACTTTAAATCTGTTTATCCTTTAGGCATTAGCTGCTACGCTAACTGTTTGATTCGGTATTTATGCAGCCAAACCATTTCAAATGGCTGCTTGTAGCAATTCAGGCTAAATCTTTCCGCTGTTAGTCAGTCTGATGATACTGAACAGATGGCACCCAGCGAGTAATTAAATTTCCTCATTAAGTGGTCAAGTGGCTGCATTTGTGTGCATCCTCCTATTTGGGGTGTGTTGTGTGAGCACCCTGTTAGACATCCAATTTGCATTTTTACATAGCCTCGTAGCTCCACTTCAAAACTGTAGCAGGCACTAAAGCTGAGATACGACCCCCCCCCCTCCCCCCCCCCAGCTCTTGTAACAGAGCCCTGGTTATTAGCAGTAACACTACAACAAAATAATGAACAATAACCACGCTCTATAAAACAGGTGAAAGGGAATGATGGCCGCCTCTGTGATGTAATACCTGGCCGCTCCTTTGCCAATAACGCTGGTGGAAGTGCTAATAGAGCATTATGGGAGCCCAGGGACCAGTGCTGACAGGTGATTTATGTCGCCTCTGACGACTCCGGCCCGTGAACCAAACCCTGATAAAAGAAGAGCTAGATTGGAACAAGCAGGATGATGAATAGACTACACAATCCAGAGACCCGTCTCATTAGAGAGAGAAAAAGAGAGACGGAGCTCTGGCCATTTAGCTAATGTAGCGAGTCATTGTGAGAGTGCACGCCTGTGTGTATCCATCTGCATACCCATGCTGGTAAGTGTGTATGCGTGTGCACAGAGGGACCTGAGCGGCGGCGGCAGGCTCTGCTGCCGCTGTAGCAGGTTGAAAATTAATGACACACTAAATATATGGCGTCGCAGCTTGACCCTGCATAATGCCGACATATAGGATTAACCTTGGTTGCCACTTGGGGCCTTTGTTAGCCCACATGCTGCTCCGAGTAAACAGGGGGCCACGGCTCCGAATAGGTATTTGTGAGCCCCCATGCTGCGGGATAAAAGAGGCCGATTTATTTTCTCACTGCTTCAAGGGATAAAGTGGTGCATTTAGGATTAAAGGATTCAAAGTTTGCGTTTAATAAATACTCAAAGGTTGGATAGTCACAGCGAGGAGAGAGCAAAGCATGGTGGATTATAAGAGATGAATTTCAAAAAGGAGGTGTTTTGAAAGCTTAGGGACACGAGGAGAGGAGAAGAGGGGGAGATATGATTGGGGTTTTGGGCTGATGGTCAAACAAAATGCTGATAGATGTCACCTCTACCTCTGGCAAACCAGGACTTCTCAATACGCAAACAGCAGAGAAACGGTAATAATAATTGCGCCCCTAGGTATGATATTCTTTTGCAGACTAAAATAAGACATTTTATATGTCAAACTATCAATGACCTATGTATGGTTTTTATGCATTTATAAATAGTCGACCAGTCATACTTTAGAAGACTCTAAAACTGAAGAATAACCAACACTGAGAAATAATTTCATCAGCTGCCATAAACATCAAAAATAGAAGCTTTAGGGCTTTTTAATTAGATTAAAGGGTCCATAGGGTTTTCATTCACAACAATGCTTTAAGCCAAATGCTAATATTGGGAGGTAGAAAAATAATAATAATGCTCACGCTTGCCAATTAACACTAAACCAACCCGTTCCCACGTCAAGCTCATCACATACTGACAACCTACTTGCCATTGTTAACCAACACTCAGGATATCTGTCATCGCAAAAGTGGCCACGGAGATCTGGAAATTCTAAACCCAACCAAGTAGTTTTAATGCCTACAGCAACACAAACGGTGATAAAAGGGAAATTTAAAGTGTTTTTTGAGCAAAAAACGACAGGAAAAACCAAATGAAGAGCAGGGGAGGGAATCTTTGGGAAGATATAGTGTGGATCAATCATATCATGATTCCGATGGCCGCAATGTGATTCTGAAACGATTATTGATGCATCTTTTTTCCCTGGTGTGGCTCCAAAAACACGTCACATGGTTTCTCATATTTGTTACGACAACTTCCATTTCCACCACACAAAATGAAAACACAGAGCTGCATCAGATCCAAGCAGTTGATCATGTTTCTATCAGAACTTTTACCGATCCTGGTCCTGAAGGGCCGGTATCCTGCAGGTATTCCATGTCTCACTGCTGCTGCACACGTGATTCAAAGCCATGACTGACTAGCAGACTTGTGCGGGGCTTGTCTGACTGGTGTGCTGCAGCACGGAGACGTGGGGTGCATTCACACTATGGCAGTTTGGTCCGCTTCTAATGAACTGTGAACGGTCCGATTCCACGGATAGTCCGCTTCGTTTGGCGCAGTCTGAACACCAACTGTACTCTGGTGCACCAAAGAAGCGGCTTCTAGTCCAACTGAAAGCCGGGGGTCTCGGTTCACTTGCAAACAGACTATCGGACTATCCAGCGCACCTAATGGAGGTGTCGACCGCAATAAAGCAGAAGAAGAAGTAAAAGGAAGTGGGGTAGATTATCGTTTGGGTCGGGGGGGGAAAACAAAGCAAACAGTGTGTTGTTGAAGAAGCTGAGGTCAAAACAACAACGATAAACAACTGGAAAATGTGTAAACATAGATGAAGTAGCCGAATAATAAGAAGCAGAAAGATTTACACTTTAATCACAGAGTCCGTTTGTCTTCCTCCTGCTTTTTCACCCTTCGATCAGTGGATGTATTGGGGAGCGTTACAGCGATTTGATGTTTGTCAATGTATCATGATATAATTTGGATTTAATTTGATTTAGGATCCGCCGATCAATATGAAATCATATTAAACAACATAAGAAATAAACAAGGTTATCGTTTCTGAACACTTAAAAGTGCATGCAGTACAATCTCCTTGTGTCATATCTACCTGCTGCACAACTATAAACATGCATTTCTTAAAAATAACACGAGAATCCCAACTTGTCTCGGAGCAACTTCAAAATGAAACGATTTTCAAACTAAAAGTGGGTTTGATTATAATTTTTGGATTTTGGATCAATTTTGAATTGATACATTGATCAGTACGGATGTATCAATATAGATCTGTCTCCATAAGTAAATCCTCCTCTCCCGGAAGGTCCCTTTCCGGGTCTCTTCCCCCTGCGTGCTCCCCCGAGCCTTCTCCCCGGGGTCCCTTGGGTGGTTTGGTTTGGGTTGGGGGATTTTTTAGTTGGGGAGAAAATGTGGTCTTTTTTTCTCCCCCCTCCTCTTCCTTCCTCTCTAAACCAAAAAAAAAAACAATATATCGATCATAAATCGACCCGAATTCCAAAAATCGGCCAAAAATTGATATCAAACGCACTTGTATTTGGAAAATAGCTTCATTTCTAAGTTCCTCCGACAATATTTTCACAACAAAATACATTAATAGTTGTTCAGTGGATAGATTAGTTAAAAAAAAACAAAACACAAAACAATGACGACCTTTATTACTTGTGATATTGTTTCATATTGATTGATGAATCCTAAATCAAATCGAAATCACATCATCTGAATTTGAGATCGACAAACATCTAACCGCTATCCACTATGTTGATATATCGTATCGTGATCAAACGAGCAATTCACATTCCTACCGCTAATTCACACCTCCCCAAACATACCGAATTTTCCAAGCAAAAAAAAGTTATTAATAAAATCCAATGTGCTTTCAGACGCTAGTTTTTAATGGAGTGGCAGTCGGATTTCAGGTTCAGCCATTCGGTCCGTGATTTGCATGCAGTAGACGGTCCACCGCATTAATTTCCTGTTTAAATCTTTCCTATAATCCAGTTGTTTTAAATTCATGTTTTTAAATGGTTTTATTAGCCGCTTTTCCCGTTTAAACTCGTTGTAAATGTGCCATGTAAATAAAGTGAACTTTAACTTCAACACGTTGAGTTCAATGTTTTGTATTCCTTAACATTGTGTTATTAACAGTTGGATAAAACTCTTTTTTCCATCTGCATTGCAATAATTACTTTCCCCCACAATTCCCAGTAAAGAGAGACAGTTTCAGGCCATACGTCTCAACCTTGAATCATCACCTTTGTGTTTTACAGCAATATATCCAAAAATCACCAAAACATTTCCCTCATTGTGATGCTGAAAGAAAATTAGTTGGGTCGCCAAAATGATTAGATTCATCCTCCGAAGCCGATGTCTGTATAAATCTCAATGTCAGGCGGTTTTAAAGGTCACCGTGTTTGACTGACTGTACCATAAAAGCCACAGAACAGACATGGCTAAAAACAAAAAGGAAAGTTGGATCCTCAACATTGCTCCATTGGGATAAAAGTCCACCCATTCACATTTAAAAAACCTCCCAGGCTGAAGCCTCCTGCTTTTATAGCCATGATGGATTTCCCATTTAGCTTGACCCTATATTCATTAAAAGAGGATTTAAACCCGCTAAAAAGAGAGAAGAGAGAGGCCCCTTGGGGACTGTGTTTGCTCTGCTGGGCCCCCTGCCTGAGACACACACTTTCTCTCTCTATCACACATACACTGGCTGCTTCCTTTGGCCTATAACTCTCCGTCAGACAGGGCTTGTTAGCCGTGGAGAGCTGGGAAGGAGGGTCTAGGTTTTATTAGTGGCAGCAGCTGCACTCCTCTCTGGCTCTATAAAAGGTAATTACTGCTGGTGGTAACAAGCTAATTGATTGCTAATTAGGTGAATCAGTTCTCTAAGTGCTATCCCATTTATTGACAGATGGTGACAAAGTGTGTGTGGTGGCTTGGCTTGTGCATTATTTCGGCTTTTTTCGTGAATGCAAAACGCACACAGAGAGAAAAGGTGGAACTCCGCGGGTGGAGGTCGGACGTTGTTAGACGGTCCTGGATCGGAAACATGACGGATTCAGCGAGGGCTCGCAGTCGGAGAGGAAATGAGAGCAGAATGGGGGCGGCACACGGTCTGTCGGCGCGCTTGGGGGGGACCACCGGGGCCCCCCTGCACGCTGTCTTATGGAAATGAGGGGCCGTGATGAGGGGGAGACGGAGAGAGTGGATGTGAGAGAGGGGAGGAGCTTCGGCTCATCAGCGGACATGACAGGAGGAAAACAGAGAGGTGGAGGGGAGGAGCTCGATGGGAGAGAACGATGAGGTGGGAAATTTAAAAGCTGAGAAAACAGAAACATTGAATGAAATTAGTCAAAAATAAGTCAACAAAAGCACAGCTACGAACTGAAGCTGCTCATCTTCCTTCCGAGGACCCCCCCCCCTCCATGTCCCCTTGTGTCGGTCCCTCCATCTTTGTCTCTGCAGGAGGGAAAGACACAGCCGGCGGGCCTCTAGAGTTTCCTTTCTGATGGCATTTGACATGCCCGTTTTACGCCCGCTTGCTGGCATGTCACAGTGGGTGGCAGCCCCAACCACACCAGTTGTTTTTGATTTACAGCCCCCAGGGTGAAAGGTTTATTGGTTTGGACTAGTTAGTACAGGGCTAAAATAAGGTTTCGGTGAAGGCTGGGGGGTCCCCTCTGCCCCTCCCGGAACTGCCGCCACCTGCCACGAGCATCCAACAACATACACACTTTTACACACGCTCTACATGTATGACGGCATCTACATGGCTGTGCACATTCATAGACACATGCCTCGCTGTGCATGTCTCCGTCTGTATTATTGTCTAAGCCTCTGTCCCTTTCATCTTTTATGCTTCGTCTCTCTAAGTCCTCCTTTAGGCATCTTTACTGCCATGTGTGTCATCAACAAAGTATTGTTTACCCACTATAAACACACTGTAGAGTTAAATCTGTAAGACAGCGATGAAAACACAACCCGACTGAAAGCGGGGGGCACGTATATAT